>CM053756.1:35298969-35493969 GCA_028658305.1 Pachyuromys duprasi | reverse complement strand
AGAAGAGTCTCAGGGAAGCAACATAGAGAACTGTCTTGAAGCCCATTCCTGGGGTAGAGCCATGCTCTGTGTCCCCCAGCCGGGGAGAGGTGGTGATGCCCCTAGATGCCAGAGCTGGGGCCCGAGGCTGCTGGCGGGAGCAGGGTACCGTGCAGCATATGCTTGAGGAACCTCCAGTAAGCCACGTTCTCCTTGTCCCCTGAGGTGTGGGGACTTAATCTCAGCCCTTGGCTTCCACTTATCCTAACAAGTATTGTCAAAACAGCTCAGGGACAGGCCCACAGCCCCCATGACATTGAGCCCCACAGCACAATGGGCTGTTTTGACGGTTTTGCCAGTTGCCTGACCCTCCTTGTTTCCTACCAGGAGGGGACAGCACTCTCGCATGCTTTCTGCAGATGGAATTAGTATAATTTCTCTGATTCCCCAGCAGCCTTTAATTACTTTGTAACTTTGTGGTGCTTGCTAGAAGCAGGAGGGACTAGGCTTTCTCTCTTTATAATAACCTTAAGTGGAAGCTGCCTGTCCATTTATTAAAAAGCCTGGTCTTCTCTCTAGATGAGATAATGCCACAGGGAGATATCGCCCCTGGCATAATCACTAGGTACAATAGAATAATCCCCGCCTGCATCCCTCCATCATCCATCACCAGCCCTCCTCCCAAGGACAGGGATTGAGGAGAGCTTCAGGTCAGGTCACGTCCTTGTTGGAGAGGGCACAGACTCGCTGGTCCCCTCTCTGAGGCTTGCTCCGAAGAGAGGAAGATGGCATGGAGTCCCCATCTAGCTGCTCCGTTCTCTCTAGAAACCCTAGGATAGGCCTGCTTTGGTCCTGCCTTTACAGTACCACCAAGTTCAAAGCCATCTTTTGTCTTCAGCAGTGGCCACCAGAATAGAGTTCCAGAGCTTTCTCCTGCCTTGATCTTGGGGTGCTTCTGCACCTCTCCATCCCAGTTTCTAGCTGGCTGGACTCTGCTCCCTGATCAGCCTTTCTATTGGGTAGTTCAGACTCAAGCCAGTGAGCAGGCCTTCCTGTTGTGGTCACCTGATCATAAACCCAGGTGAGCTCCCTCAGCAAGTCAGCCAGGCACCTCCTGACCAGAAAAGGGTGAAGATCTCACTTGTGGCCACATTGCTCATCTAGAGCTCTGGACATCACCCGTTAATAGGACTGCCCGTCCTGGGTCTGTACCCACAGAGGGTAAATGACTGCCCGTCCTGGGTCTGTACCCACAGAGGGTAAATGTAGCGTCTGCTGTGGGAGAGCCCGAGGGGCTCTAGGTGCCCATGGCATTTGAAAGGGGACTCAGGAGGGAGTAAGCCTCTGTGGGTCTTCAGGGCAGAGCCAGAATTGAATCCTTGTGCTTCTTGGGAATAGGACAGTAGAGATGTTCACACATGCATGCAGGTGTACATGCTGCTGTGTACATGCTACTGGAATCTGTGTAAACCCAAGAGACCCCCATCGCAAGTGGGCTTCTGACCTTGGGCCAGAACTGTGAACCCAAACAACCTTTTTATTTTATAATGTTCCCACCCTCAGCTGTTTGGTTCTAACAACAAAAACAGGGTCAATGCAGTAGGCATCAAGGACAGGAAGACTTTGTGTGTGAAGCTTCATGTAAGTGGCACAGAACATTGGCATGTTCTGAGCCACTGTGTTACTGAAGCATCTGTGTAGAGATGCAACTGGAGTGCTTACCAAGTGCAAGCATTTGTGCACCTGCCCCCAGATCAGGAAATAGGCCTGGCCTGCACCCGTGCAGCTTTTCCAACTCTTCTCCTCCCCTCAGGTGACCTTGTTGTCTGTTTTTAGGGCACACGGTGCTGTTGCAATAGGACATGTACCCGTTAGAGTTTTGTTTTGTTTTAGATAGGGTCTTATTATATGTCCCAGCCTGGCCTCAGACTCCAAATCTGCCCGCCTCAGCCCTCCAAGAATGAAATCCCAGGTGTGTGTCACTATATCTGGGGCTTCCATCCAGCTTTTATTTTTGCGAGAGCTCCTGGAGCAGGCAACCATGCCTCACCTCACTGGGAGGCCGCTCCCCTCAGTGGGGAGGGACACTGCATTGGGAGTCCTAAGAACAAGAGTAAAGCTTGAATTCTGGGATACAACATTAGCAGCTGTGCCCCAAAACATTTGCTAACTGTGAGTCCAGATGAGTGACTCGAGAGACGTCTGCTCAGAAGGGTTTAGACACCTTTTTTCCAGCTTAGGACATCTTTGCAGGTGAGTTGAGCTAGGCAAGAAACTGTTCGGAGTGGTGGAAATAAAGAGAATGGTAAAAATAAACAAAAACCTCAAAGCAGTCCTTGAAACTGGTGTGAAAGGTGTACCCCTAGTGATATAGTTAGGGAGATCCAGAGAGGACAAGCAACTTGTCCAAGGTCGCAGAGCTAATGCCAGCTTTCACTGTGTTTGCTGTGCTACGAGCGATTTGCATGCATCCTGTTCCTGCAGCATCCACCCAGGCGATGGGGTCAGTCATGGGGGTTTGCTGTCTCTAGGAAACAGCCCTGAATCTGGAGGGGGAGGGGGGAGGGGGGAGGGTATGTGGTTAAGGAAGGATTCTTTGAGGTGACTTTATTATGTTCCAGCATCTTCTGCTGCCTACAAAGTTGTGGTTCATATCGGCAGCCCAATCTCTGGCCCGCATGAGAAAACACAAAAATCTTTAAAGGTTTCTTACAGGCTGGAATGGATTTTTTTTTTCTTTGCTGGTCAGGGCTGGGGCAAGTGGAAGACAGAAGAATTAATTCTTGTAACGCATTGTCTTGTGCCTTTCCTCCCTGCAAACCATCAGGTCTTCTAAACCCAGGGGCTAGCAAACCTAAAAGAATTGTACCAACCACAGCCCCAAAGATGGAGATGGAGGCGATGCGTCAGCAATCACTGGGGCGGAAGACCCTAAATGGTGTGGAAGTAATGCCTAAAGTGTGCCGCGATTACAGACATTTCCAACAGGCCGCAGGCGACCAGGGCGGCGCCGGTGGCTGAGGAAATAAATCCTGACGTGTGCCCCCACCCCACCGCAAGAGCACAAGGCTGGTGCAGGACAGGGGAGGATAGTGGGGCTCACTCCTTCATTCCCCAGCCGTCTACTCCATCCCAGTTGGAGTCTCTGGGACAGGCAGCAGCATTTTTCTTCCAGCTGGAGATGAAGCAAAGCAGAAGGGCACTTGCCAAGGGTGGTCAAGGCCTTGGGTGGACTCCATGCCTAACACCCTCAGCCCCTGCTCATTCATATTCCACCTTATATTAGAGAGCGAGACAGAGACACAGAGAGGCAGAGACAGAGAGAGAAGGAGTAGAGAGAGAATGAATCTGTCTGTTCCTGGTATGTTCTGTCCCCTAAGGTTTGGAGTTGAGTTCAGAACTGGTGAGGTGGTGGAGAGGAGGACTCCTCATTCAGAACAGGCATCATTTAAAGATAATAGTAGGCAAAGCAATGACCCCCACCCAGCGGCCTTGTTACCTCATCTGGCCACAGGGTTTCCTTGATGGGATGACCCCATGTGGTCTCTTGGGAATGGTCAGAGAAGGCTTGTGTGTGGGGGTGGGGGTGGGGGAGATCCGCAGCTGGCTTTAAAGATGAATGTGCCGAAATACCATACCTTGTACCTTAATTAAAAACAATAAAAAGATGGATGTAGCTAGAAGCCGTGGGATACAAACGTACTGGAAACTGAAAAGCAGAACTGAGAGCTTCCTGAGGTCCTCAGAAGCACCTTGCCCACATGATGAAACCCTCCCCCCCAGCCAGCCCCATTCTCTGTCTCCACACTCTGGAACTCAAAGATGATACATTTGGGCTACTTTAGGTCACTAAGAATGTAATAATTTATTATGGCAGTCATAGGCCATAGGTGCAGAGGTACTCAGAAGAAAGGAAAGGAGGGAGTGAGGGAGGGAAGGAAGAAGGGAAGGAGGGGATGACTAACACAGTATGGAGACCTAGGACCTCGGGATCAAGTAGCTACCAGCTAGAGTTTAACTCTCAGGTTGTTGAGGGAGGGCAGAGTGGGCAGTTCAGCAATCCAGTGCTGGCCCCACTCCATGATGCCTTGTTCTGACTCCCCTGTCCTTGTCCCCCCTGTTAGGGCTGAGCCCCAACATACCTTCCTCCAGGTGGCAGAGCTTGGGAGGTTGGCACTGTCTGTGGTAGCCTCAGGCACAGTATTGACTTTTATGGGCAGCAGGCACAGGGCACCCTCCTGCTGATCACGGAACCCCCTTCCTGAGGACATAGGAACCTTTCCTGCTAAGCATAGGGTCACTGCCTGCAGGAATAGGGAATCCCTTCTTGCTGGGGTTCCCTACCTGCAGTTTGTTGTTGAGGCATATAGAATCCCCAAAGACGGAAGGCTGCCACCCACAGGGTCCTTCTCTTTGAGGAAGGACGCGCAAGACTCCATTGACCCTGCCTCCCAGACTTTTAAACCAGCCTCCGTCCCTATGGCTTGTCTCATACATGGGACAGTTGGTTGAAGATTAGTCTGTCTTAACGATCTGCAACGACCAAGTCTAGGAGTCCTGGGTAGAGGGAAGGTTGACTAACAGTAGAAATGATGACAATGAGGATGGAAGATACCCCTCATTCATTCATGTTCCTGTCACAGTCAGTCGATAACATGGGGGTATGGGTCAGCTTTAGGTAGCTACAACAACATGCCTGGCAGTGCCTCTATGAAGTGAAGAGAGGTTTATTGTGCTGTTAGCATTGGGGCCCAGTGTCCACATGGCATGCTTTAGGTTTGGCAAGGGCTGCCCCTTGTCTTCATCATGGTGGATGCCATGGAGGAAACAAGCTGTTACATGTAGAACCAGACCAGAACTAGGTTCTCCAAAACTTCTTTGAGAGTACACCTCCAATAACCTATAGAACTACCACTAGCCTTCCGAAGGTTCTGCCGCTAGCCAGTAGCACCAGCCTAGGGATTGCATCTTTATAATCTTTTAGAGAGAATCAATATCTGAGTCATAGCAATAGGCTTAGGGTTGTTCCCATTTGTAAGATGGGGACGTGTCTGTCCCCAGAGACACCAAGTTAGTTGCTTCTATCACACAGCAGACTGGGACATAGAGACGCTTAAGGATCATGGGCCTGGGTAGTGACATGGGGTTCATGCCACATCAGGGGACCATGCCTGGGATTCTCAGAAAACCTGCAGGAATAGGCAGGGTGCAAGAGCTGGGGTCCCACAAACCCTCCTTGCAGCCTCTCCCCCAGGACTTGGGTACTAGATGTCTCCCCAGCCCTGGAAAGCCTGCCTGGACATGTTTCTGGAGATGCTGCTCTGCTTGTGGCAGCACGCATGCTTGCGCGTACCTCACTGGGTATCCGCCCTGCCTCCTTCTGTCCCAGTGTCTCCCTCATGGGTCAGTGCCCCAGAGCGTTAAATCATGAACAAATCGGCCGCAGCCAGCAGGAGGGTAAGGGCGGAGGGAGGGGACACGGCCAGCAGGCCATTAACCGTGTGCTGCACAGGCAGAGGCTCGGCTGATTGGGGAAGTGGCTCGTTGGAGGCCTCCATGGTATGATGTGCCTGAGGCACATGGGACTGTGTGCTTTCTGAGGCTTCACAGAACCTGCATGGCTTACAGCAGTCTTACATCTGTCAAGAGAACAGTGTTCAGGTAGACTATGCTTCTCCCTAACCAGTAAGACTTAGCAATGTCCCCCGTGAAGGAGGCAGAGCATACCCGAATTGGTACAGGTCTGCTGTAGATTCTGGCACGAGGCCACCAGGCCAGCAGCTTACCTTTGCTGGCCTTGATCTTTCTCATCTTAGAATGGGGACAGTGACAAACCTACAAAAGGTTCCTGTCTATGTGGAACACTCAAGAACAGAACTCACTGGGGTGTAGTGAGTTGTGGCGGTTTGAATATGAATAAGAAGGTTTCCCGTAGGCTCTCCGTTGGAAGGCACAGTCATCAGGAGGTGTGGCCTTGGTGGAGGTAGTGTTTCATTAGGGGTAGGCTTTGAAGTTGTACAAGCCTACGGCAGACCCAGTTCTTCCTCTTCCGGATTAAACGATCTCCTTCTTAAGAGTTGCTGTGATCATGGTGTCTAAGACACGACTATGACAACCCCTGAAGAGCTGAGGAGCCAGTCATGCTGATGACTCCCTGTGAGAGCATGTGGGGATTTTTCCATGTGTCCTTGTCCCTTTCGTCTCGCTGGGCCTCTGTTTACCATCTGAAAAATAGGGTAATAGTTTTGGCTGTGGCTCTAGGGAGCAGAGAGGCTAGTCGATCTGAAATGACAGCAGACTTAGGACTGAGTGGCTAGATGGCATTCCCATAGCCAGGAAGAAATGACAGCCAGCATCGAGGTAGGGGCAAACATGAGCTGTGTCACCCTGTGTGGCCTCTTGGGACTTGGGTTGTAGTGTTTGCATGGTCTTGGGTCAGTCCTATCCCAGTGGCCAGTAAACAGGAACAGGACACATATTGGTAAATTGAGGTTCAGGACTACAGGATCCTCTGGACTTACCTTGTTCTCAGAACAAGGCCCTGTGGTCCTGTAACCTACAGGGCCTGGTAGGGACTGTCAGCAAGGCAGGCCCATCCCTTCTGCACGGCTGGCCTCGCAGCCGGCCTGCAGCAGACACGGCTTTTTTGTTTTTGGTTAAAAAGCCTCATTGGAGCGTTATGATATTGCAATGCGAGGGTAATTGAGCTGAAAGCTATTCTCTTCCTGCAACCATCGAGATAGGAGTGATTGAGGTGCCGGGCCTCCCCACCAGCCTGGGGATCCTGACGAAAGTCCCACGCAGAAATAGGGCTGCAAGCAAGGAGGGCCCTGATTCTGGGATTTGGGGCTGCCAGGGATTCTGGGATTTGCCTCTGCCCACTGGGAGCAGATAGGCAGGGTCTCCATGGACTAGGACAGATAGAGGCTCCCCAAGTAATAGGTGTTGGGGGCCTGGGCACTGGCTGTGTCCCTGCACCCTTTTCAATACTTCAGTTTCTCTTAAAACCTATCCCTTTCACCCATCCTCCTCCCCCAAACACCCATCTTCTCTGTGTCAGAGGTTGAACTCAGAGCTTCTGGGATGTTAAGCAAGTGTCCGGTTGCTGAGTCACACACCCAGACTCTTTTAGTTAAATTCTAGGCAAGCAATCTACTACTTAATAGAGCCAAGCGCTATATGGTAAGCCTCTACATGGGTTGTTTACTGTGAGCCACACCATAGTCCAACCCTTGTGGAGTCTAGGTAAGCATGTCCTTCTGTGCCACACCCCACCTCTCCCTGGCAGATTCCAGGCAAGTGTACTGCCATGGAGACAGCCCCTCTTGACCCTACTGGGCCATCTTTCTTTGCTTTCTGGGTCTCCCCCAAGTTGCACCCCACCTCCTCTAGTGTTTAGACACTGCAGTGTTTTCTAAGCCAAATGCTATGCACCTAAGAGTCAACCCAAGCACCCTGTTAAAGTACAGCTTCTGATTCTGTGTGTCTGGGAACGATCCAGTGGTTCTGTGGGTTCCAAGTTCTTGGGGATGCTAATGCTTGTTGTGGCTATTTATTAGACTCTTTAGGGCTCTTACAATATCTGGCTAGCCCCCTGCCCCAAATGATGAAGACAGACTCCTAGTGATTTACAGCTTTAGCACAGTAACTGGGCATGTACAATCTAAATTAATTTTCTAAGCTAGTCTGGCTGTTTTCCAGCTGCATTCCCAAGTTACTTGCCAATAAGTCGTCCTATCTGGGTTGTATCTGCTCCGTCAGGCCACGCCCTCATCTTCTTTCTCCATCTTCTTCATTCTCTTCTCTCCCTCTTCGTGGCCTCATAGTTCCTACCTGAAATCCCTGGCCTGGGAACTTCTGCCTACTTCTGCCCAGTTACAGGCTTCTAGCTATGTTTATTAACCAACCAAATTTAAATTGGGGAGCAAGGTTTACACAACATCACTTGGTATACACAAAATGTGCTTGTCAGGACAGCAACCAGATCTTGGGGGCCAGTAGTTAGCACCTGAATACACAGAGCCTCAGACTAACTCCCAACAAATACTGTTGGTCTTCCTATCTCACTTTGAGGACTAAGACTTTAAGAAGTCATTAAGGCCATGGGCAGAGTAAAAGCTGCCCTCAGCATAGGGCCCAGCTATGGGACAGCCAACCGGTGTGACAGGAGTCTGTTCTTGTGCAAGATGTCCTTATGTGGTTGTGCAGGTCATGCAGTAAGCAAGGAGTTGTGTGCTAGTGAAGTATAGTCATAAAGTATAGTGCTTGAAGCCATGCCTTCTGGTACTCACTGGGTAAACTGAGGCCAAGCACAAAGGCATTCTCATCCACTGCCCAGCCTCACGTCTCCAGAAAGAATGTGGAAGTCCAAGGAAGTGATCAAAGTGCTTTGTGTTTCTCTACTGGGATTGTTTCTGGGCACGGGTGTGGCTAAATCGATAGAGTGCTTGCCTAGCATGCACAAGACCCTGAGTTCAATAACTTGAGGAGCACACAAGCCAGGTGTGGTAGCGCAGTCCTGTAATCTCCACACCCGGGAGAGGTGGAGGCAGTAACACTGTTGTCTACTCAGACAGTCTGAGGCCAGTCAGGGCTATATGAGAAAGCAATCTGGCAGCCTGAACTTCAGCACTCTCTTGCTGGTTGCCCACTCCCAGCTTATATTGCTGAGCTGCAGACACAAGGGCAGGAGGAGAGGGAAGATCCTGTGGAGGGGAGGGAAGATCCATAATGAACAACATGCTTCACTCATCCAGCCATCTCCCTCAGCCACACACCCGCATACACACTTGTAATTTCTGCCTGCTGGGATATTAATTGCCACCAGGCTGAAGTGAGGGGCACCCATTAATATGAGCTCCCTCAGAAGCAAGGCGCCGGCCCAGGCCGGGACTTTGTGCTTATCTCTGCCGACCAGGCTTTCTGTGAACCGAGCTCCCCTGGCACATGGCCAGGCCCAATGAGGACTGAGGCACAGCTCTCCTGATGCACTGGCAGGACCTCTCAGCAGGCCGAGCCATTGCTTCAAGACAGAGATGGGCTTTGAGTCTTCATCACACTTCTGACCTGGAGTTCTTTTTCCTCTTAGCCACCAGGGGCAATGAGGATGGTTCTTGTTTATTGCTGTCAACAATGTACACAGACATACAAGGTCATCTTTAATCTTACTTCTTCAGTTTCAACAGTGTCATCTCTTGCTCCTTGACCCCAGAGAACAGAGTAACTCATGAAGTTGTTGCTTACCAAACATGTCCTGTGGGTCTGGAACTGAGCTCAACACTTTCTAGCACCTTTCACTCCTTGGCCCACTTAGAGAAAGATGTGTCCATTTCCCATCATGCATAGAAGGAAGCAGAGGCTCAGAGATGGGATAGGGATGCCTAGGACCACACAGCACACTAGTGCACCCTGAGTTGTGCATGACAAAATAGTATGCATCACAACCTATGGCTGTGATGTATCATTTGGCTTCCTGAGGTCCCCAGACACACTTAGACACCTCTACATTATGAGATAATTCTTCCTAGCTTGGGCATGGTGGTCCATGCCTATAATCCTAGCTTTGATGTAAATTGGAGCAGCAGGAACATGAGTTTGAGATGAGGAAGGAGGGAAGGAAAGAGGAAGTGAGTATTCTTCCCTGCCCTCAACACCCCATTGGCAGCTAAGGCTATCTGTCAGCAGCCTCCAAGGTCATTACTGGGTAGAATCTCCTCCTTAGAACTCTCTTGTCAGTAGCTGATCCTCTTGTGCATTGAGATATGGCTTCTTCCCGGGGACCGCTGCTGTGTGGATCCTTGTCCTTCATCACTATCTTCTTGCTAGGCAAGCTATTAGTCCTCCTCTTTTGAGGACCCTAGCAGCTCCTATTCAGGATTCTGAACCTCTTGTTAGGGCCTTCCACATTCCCCACTTCACCAGTACCAACGTGTCTCCAGAATTACTACATTTTGTCAATTCTAAATGCCCATTCATTCCTTGCCGCAAAACATATGCAAGTAACAGTATCCCTGTGCAGAAAAATGGCTTAGCAGATAAATGTGCTTTCCACCAAGCCTGATGACCTGAGTTTGAGGAGCCACATGACAGGAGAAAACCGATGATTACAAGTTATGTCTGACCTGCACATGTGAGTCATGGTACACACAAACACACACACACAATGTAAATGTAAAGTTCTTTTTTAAAATTCAGAGTAACTCATGGTCGTTGCCACAGATAGTGGCCCACTGGATCCATTTAAAATAACCCATCTGTGTGCATTAACTCTGCCCCTGGGGACAGTGGCCAGGAATCACCCTCCTGCCCAATGGGCAAAGCTAGGATGAATAGAAATGGAGAATTGAGGATAGAGGAGTCTCTGTACATCACCCAATGCCCTGGTCCTCCTCCCGACTCACAATATCCAAATTGACACTTCTTGTGCAGGCAGGAAATACCTGCATATTTTTCCTATACTTGGCTTGATTCCACACCAATGTAGTACTTCAAGGCCAGCCCCCTTTGAACCAAAATTTTATGCATGTCTGAGCCTCTGAATGTGAGGTTCAGAGGCAAGGAGGGGAACGGTGTTCATTTCCTTGTCCATGCACATATTTAGTTCTCAAATATTCCCATCATATTGTGCAAAATCCTAGTCCTAGGGAGAATTCAAGTAAGCTTCTCTCAGAAAGAGGGTTTCCTTCTGAAAGTAGACACACCCACAGACAAAGACAGAAGCCACAGGAAGGCAGGAAAGAGAGCTGAAGTTCCTCTGGTGAGCTTAAGTCCATTGGAGGCAAAGGAGTAAGCTAGTCTGGCTCCCTCCTTCCCTTCCCAGAAGCCCCTTCCTCCCCCCCCCCCGGGCTACAGGGCTCTAATTGATGATCTTGTTGCCCGGGAGCTGCCACAGGTCCTCAGCTCATCACAGCCCATCTGACTCTCCAGGAAACTCTCATGCCAGCTCCCACCATGGTGGCTGCAAGAGGCAGACGCTGCCTGTGACCAGAGTAGCTGAGCTGGGGGCTTATAATGACCATGGAGAGGTGTCCAGCTGGGAAAGCCCTTTTTGGAGGAACTAGGTCAGACCAGGGTGGTGGGGAGTAGGTGGCACCCTGTGAGGTGAGTTTAACCCTAAGGTTTTTAAATCTGGAATGTAGAGCCAGAGCCTGGCCCTGGCCACTGGCACAGTCCTGAGGGCCACATGTGGCTCCTGGGTCCCAAATGGAGACTCAGAGGCCCTGGCTTTGAGTCCCCAGCCCTGAACCTTTCTTAGTCTAAGGACTGGAACCCTCAGACCAGAAGAGGTAACTTTGGAGGCCAGCAAGTACTTCCTGCTATCCCTGTGTGCTGCTTACTCTCTGTCACTCATGCTGTTCCCCTCACGACCTGCGCTCTCCTGGGGGAGATCACATCATTGGTGCACAGATGCCTAGTACTGGCTGACTCACAGAGGGTACACTGTGTGTATATGCTCCAGTACCCCACCACCTTCTGAACTTGGTCCATTCCCTGCTGCCAGTCAGATAACACTAGGGCTCATTCAGTGTAGACTCCCACATCCCCCTGCTCCCCGCTTTCTAAACTCGTTTATACATTTATTTATTTCCTTTTGAGTGGGATGGTAGGTGCGGGTGGGCATCCATGAAGAGGTCAAAGAACAATTTGATTCTCTCCTTCCACTTTGTGGATTCCGGGGATTGAACTCTTGTGGTCAGGATTAGCAGCAAGTGGTTTTACCCGCTGAGCCATTTCACTGAGCCCTGCTCCCCTTTTTAGGCCAAATCTCACAAATGGAGCTCAGGCTGGCCAAGAACTCACTATGGAACCCAGGCTAGCCCAAAACTTGCAGTAATCCCTCTGCTTGCCTTCCCAAGTGCTGAGATGGCAGACATACCCGACTCCCACACCTGGCTCTAGCCTCCTCTTGTGCTCTGGGAGGACATGAGTGCCCTTTGACCCCTCCTAGGATCACATCCCACCAGTCCACACCTAGCCAGCTATACTTCACGGGCAATAAAACCAACAGATACTTAGAGATTTAGTTACTTTTCTATTGCTAAGACAGCACTGCCAGGACAATTTACAGAAGAAAGCATTTAATGAGGGCTTACAGTTTCAATGGCTGAGTCCGTGACTATCGTGGCAGGGAACATGGCAGAAGACAGGCAGGTACTAGAACAGCGGCTGAGAGCTCACATCTGATCCACAAGCATGAAGCAGAGAGAGTGCTTACTGGGAATGACATAGGCCTTCGAAGCCTCAAACACTCCTACACCTTCCCTCCCTGCCACCTTGTGAAACACCTCCTTCAACAGGGCCACACCTTCTAATCCGTCTCAAACAATTTCACCAAGTAGAGACCAGGTATTCAAATACCTGGTATTCAACTACCACATTTACTATGACACAAAACACAGCCCTGCCACCAGAAATCTTTCCCAAAGTAGGAGGTGGGCAGAAGGTCACACAAGTGTGAAACCAAGGCTACTGGGCCCATCTTATGCAGATACAGACCTGGGCTGCAGAGACAGGCAGTGTGTAGCCAGGCTCCCAAGGTAGAGAACTTAGAATGAGGAGCCAGCGTCACAGCATAGGGGTGGGGCTTTGTCTTGTTGGGCAATGGAGAGTCCAGCTTCAAAAAGTTCTCAGTTGTTTGCAAAGCAGGATGGGATAGGAGAGATGGCAGAGGGAGAAATGCAAATACACAAATCCCGTCCTAACCATGGGGAACTGTCCCAGCAATGTCCAGATACTACAATCCAAAATACCCGATGAAAAAATATCTAAATGATTTTTCTAAAATATCTAAATATTGAATGGTGTCCTATTCTGAGGACTGTGACAAAATCATCAGCTGTCCAGGTGGGATGTGAGCCATCTTCACACAACACATCCACACTCCACGTGCCACCTGCTCATTAGTCGTTTAACCACCTCAAGTATCTGACCAGATAATGTTTTGTGCTCAGGTTATTTTACTTATGACACCAGTCGGTTCTGTTGTATCCCTTTTCTGTTAATCTTTTGCTTTGCCTAATTTATGAATTAAATATTGAAATGTATATGGAAAAACATACAGATACCTGTGGTTCCAAATATCTCTTTACCTGTACACTTGGGGTTTCCAAGACCTATCCCCACAGGCAGAGGATGGCAAGCTGCTGCGAATCCTCTCTGCCCCGACCCCACTCCTCATTAGAGGGCTAAATCTGTATCTCCCTGTTTTGGAAGATGTCCCATGTCCCACTTCTTGCTCCCTGCATCATTTTTTTCCCTGAGGTTTTCGAAAGCATCCTTTGAGGCTCCCGCTGTCCCCACCTCCTTCCCAGCCAGGGTCTGAATTTTAACCATTCTATTTTCTTTACTGATTTTATGATAAACAGTCCTATGTTTCCAATGCCTTTCCTAAGTGTGTCAGGCTGTCCCTCGAGGCACTGTGCGTCCCTGCATGCCAAGATGCCCAATCTCATCCCCACCCCAGATGTATGACTACTCCCACCTCCCACTGGCTTTCAAGTGGCCGTCACATTTCTAGTTTACCCCAGATCCATAACATTTAGGGGCAAGTGTCCATCATCTCAAACTGAATCTGGGTCATGCAGGCTCCTAAACTACCCATGGAGCAGGTCCTGAAGCCCAGCTGGGTGTCTTCACCTCCTATCTCTACCTCAGGTAGGATCGTGGCTGCCCCTAGAAGCCATGCAAGCGCCATCTCTTGTGGAAGAAAACTTCACTATCCTGGGGTCTGTGCCCTTGCCTGATCTAGGCAGCTATTGTCCGTATAGAAACAAAATGATTGTATTTAAACCTCCCTGAGTCTGGTTCACGCACTTACACACACCAACATGCACACATTCATACTTTGGAGACAAAGCCTCACTATGTAGGCCCATGTTGACCTAGAATTTGTGATCCTCACAACTGAGCCTCCGGAGTGATAGATGTGGGGTGAGAGATGTGTACCTCCACGTAGAGTGCTGCCTTTTCCTTGGGTCACTTTCTATTCCTCAGGTTCAGAAGAAGGTCTGACAGGCACATCTCTATTTCTGTGCAAATTTTGCCTCCACCATCAGCCATGTGAGCCCCCAGAGTTAAGCAACCAAGAGGACAGGAACAACTGATCAGAAAAGTTAGGTTGCAGAGACCACTTAAGGCTTATTCTGTTACTCTGTTGGGTTAGACCCTGAGCCTGGGAAAGGTGTGAACACAGCCGTGGTCCCAAAGCCATGCTTGAACCAAGTGAATGACTAGGCTCTCGTGCCTCCTGGATTGGCTTTCTATAAACTGCAGGAGCTTGGCCAGCCAGCGGAGAGGCCCTTCTAACCACAGAAGGTAGCAGCACCTGGCCAGATATGAGACAAGCTTCAGGTCACCTCTGCCCCTTCGGGCTCCCAGGAGAGGGCCGTCATGTCCTGGCTCCCTCTGAGCTGGCCAGCGTCTACTGGAGCGCTCCAGGGAAGTGTGGTTGGCTGCCTGCTCCATGGCCAGTCTCCTCCATCCAGACTGCTCATTGCACTTTTTATGGCTCGAAGCTGAGAATTTATGAAGCAGGAGAAAGACAGCGTGAGACTGAAGGAAGGGCAGGCTGGAGGGGGCGGGTGAATGGCACTTATAACCTCTGTTCAGGCCCAAAGACACTGTGCAAATTACGGCCCACGTCTCTTCCTCCATGCCCACTTTGCATTCCTGATCAGATAGCAGTCTTCTACCAGGAGCAAGGTGAGCCTGGGCCCCACCACACCGGAGCCTGTCCCGGGGAGTACAGGCTGGGCCCTGGATCCTGTGTAGGCTGCATATGGGACATCTACTGCCTCTGCAGAGGGCAGATGGAATGCTTCCTTGATGGACAGATACCATGCTAATGGGTTTTCACTGCTCAGAGCTCTGCAGGAGACCTGGCCTATGGTCTACCCAGGAGTTGGTGGTAAATATTTTCTAGGCCTCTTGGTATCTGGTCTGGGGCAAGAGATGGAGGAGTGAGATTCCTACTATGACCACCCCTCACACAGGGTAGAGCCAGGTTCTTCTTCTCTATAGCAATCAAATGATATCATGTCTCCACTTGGTCATTGCCCAGACATGCTAAGTAGAAAGCTCTCTTAGGGTAGTGTTTGGTCAGGAGACCGTGAACTAGGTAGCCACTGTTAGCCTGAGGTAGTTCATGAAATCACAGGGAACAAATACATGCATTTGGCCGAAGTCTTCGACATCTACATGGGACTGCCTGCCACAGCTCCACGCTGTGTGGGTGACACTGCAGGACTCTGTCTCCTAGCTAGTTTGGGGTGAGGCTGCAGACTCATACTGGGAAAGGGTAGGATTGAAGACAGAAACAGATCCACTGCCAATAAGCAATCAATCCTTCTATCCAAAGGGCCAGTGGACCCAGGCAGGCACACATATGATGAGAAAGAGATTTGGAGATGAAGGAGGCAGAGTTGCTAACAACTTGTGGGTGGAGGTGGTGGGAGGGGCTCTTTAGAGTGCAGCTAAGGTGGGTGACAACCTGAGTTGGAGTGACCATTGGAAATATAAGGTGAGTACCCTGGCCATGCCCTGAGTCCTGGAGGCCATCTATAGGCCTAGAAGTTTCCAGAACCTTTGGAATGAGTCAGGTTAGTTTGGCTGTGCATTTGTGTTGATGCTGTAAGAAGCCTCATCATCACCTTCATTGAAAAGCGCCACGCCACTCCCCACCCCACCTTTCCAGCTTCCATGGTATCTATGTATGAGGGTCTGGGCTGGGAACAAGAGGCAGGGATTCTCTCACTTTGGAGCCCATACTCCTGACCCCTCCCCCAAAGAGTTGCTCAGTTCTCTAATTGAATAATGTGTGGAAATAATAGGATTTCTCCCGGAACCATCGGTTATGTTTCAGAGCCAAATCATAACGAGAAAGTCATTAGTAGTAATAAACACAGCGGAGAGCCAGGGACATGGTCTGTCAGGGGTCTGATGGACGACGCAGCAGGGAGGGACAGTCATCCCATTTACATTTTTGTAAGCTAGCATAATACCACCACCAATAGCACCCCCCCCCAGAAAAAAAGTCCCGGTGCAAGAAAGCACATTAAGCTGAGGGATTTGTCCACTCCTGGTATCACCAAAGCTAAGAATGATACAGCTGGTAATGGCTTTGCCTCTGCCAAGTGGCTCTTTATATTTCCTTAAAAACTGAGTGTCATCAGGTAATTGTTCCTTCCCATCTCTCTTCAATCAGGCTGTCTCTGAAGGGCCCACTAGTGAGTAGGCCATGTGGGCTTCTCCTGGGCTCAGGCTTTGCCCCCACAGGTTTTTTTTTTGACTCCCTGCCTAGCTCCTGAAAAGATCTAGTGAATTGCATCGATTTCACCCCAAATCCCACACAAGCAGAACCAAGGTCCATGCTGTGACCAGCCCCATGTTGGCTTCTCATGTCATGATGCTTAAGCTAAGGGCGGTCTCCTTATGACACATGAAGATGAGGAGACTGAGGCCGAGAAGCATTTCAATTAGCAACTCTCCCAAGGGCTGGGAAGATAGCTAACTTGGCAAAGTGCTTGTCGAACAAGTGTGAAGACCTTTGTCATTTCCCATGAAAAAGCCAGGTACGGGGATGCATGCTTGCAATCCCAGCACTGGGGAGACAGAGAGAGGTAGACTCTCAGGATGCACTAGCCCTCCAGTCTACTCAAACTATTGAGCTCCAGGTCCAATGAAGAACTCTGTCTCAAAAATAAGATGGGAAAGTGGTAAGGAAGACATCTAACACTGACCTGTATGTAACTGACATCTAACACTCACCTGTGTATCTCCATGTATACACATGAAAATTAGAAAACCCCTTGGTCTATAGCAGAGCTAAAATTTAAGGTCTTGGGCAGTTATGGGAGTCAGATATGAAGTAGGTGTTCAAGAAATATATGGGTTCACTCTCCCTAGAGTCTCTTAAGTGTGGTGGAGCACCTAGCTTTGTTCCTATCCCTGGGTCCATTTTTAGACAGGGGCAACTGAGGCCCAAAGTCAAGGTCACTGTTGCACAGTGAGGCAGAAAAGAGAGAGAGGCCTGGGAGTGTCACTGCCTGCTCTCCTTACAAGGTCACTATAGGCCATGTTGCTCAGGGAGAGAGTGATAAGTGAGTTCTTTCTCAAATGCTGAATGTGAACTCTAAGCTTCGAACTTGTCACACCCTCCAGAAGGATCTAATGACTTGCCACCAGTCTTCCCAGGAGGCTGACAGGGAGGGGGCTGTTAACCAGGCACCATCCTCTGATTAGATCATGATCATTTGCAGAGAATCCCAGAACCTTGACCCTTACTCCCCTCACTTGCCCTGCATATAAACTAGGGAAACTGAGGCCCAAAATAGAGATTTGACATTCAGGGGTGCATGATTGGTAGAGCCCTAAAGCTGTTTTTCTTCTTGGGCTCCTGTCATGTTCAACATAGCTGTTTCTTTTGCATCTTGCATTAATCTGATTTTTAGCAAAACAGTATACCAGGTGAGGGCATCAGGGCTGTCTGATGGCAAGGTGAATGCTTTCTAGCAAATGACAGGCAGCTACAAAAACTCCCTGCTCAGTGGGGATGTGAGATGTGCGATAAGCACCCAGGAGTTGGCAATCAGTCATCTTGGTTAGTGTTTGCTTTTCTTTACAAAAATGCATTTGTGTTCCTGAAGTGTACCAACCTACTGTGCCTGTCCCACTGTATCGAAGCCTCACCAAAGCGTAGGGAGGCTGGCGGGGCACAGGCTCTTGCTGGACTACACGCGGGAAATGAGGCTGGAACAGGTGACCCACTTATCAAGAGAAGAATCAGAACTGAGCCACTCACTGGAATCCAACATCAAAAGCTCTGGGCTGTGGAACCCTGAGAAGATGTGTTTCCTGTCTGTTTCCTGGGTGATCTAGGGAGATTCCAGACCTAAGCCCCGCTTAGGGTAGAGTGTAGTGTGAGGCTCCCCACTATGCTGTCTCCCTGCTTGCTTGACACTATGACTCTTCCCAGCTAGTGGGGCAAATGAATGACCTTGACTTACAGGTGGCAGATTCCAGTCCTGTCCTCTCCATGACATCACAGGATCTCAGAGTAAGCACACTAGTGTGTGGGGCCTCGAAGACAGGACTAGCTGCTTGTGTGCCCAGCCTACCTGCAACTTGGACCCCAAGTTTCCCCAAGCAGGGAAGCAACCCTCATACAAACCAAAGTGTTACCTCAGTGTCAGGAACAGAGCCTAGCAAGATATACTCCGAGGCTCAGTACCCACCCTCTCAGCCCTGTGGCCACCGATAGGCTCAAGCCAAGCTGCAGTAACTAAATGATGCTAAAGCAGAGTGCACACAGCACCTTCTATCCCCATCTCTGAACCTAATCAGGACCTTCATCTCCTGAGGCTTGGACTACAAGCTATCCTTCCTCCCCACTCTCTCGCACCCAGAGCCTCTACCTGGAGAAGATCCGGTTAAGAGCTTAAGTTCTCAGGCTCCCAGCTTCTTTCTGCCCTTCCTTTCTTGGTTCTCTCCTCTCTAGCTCTTTTCTCCCTCTACTTGGTTTCTTCCTCTCCTTCTTCCATTCACCCTGTTCTCTGACTCTTCCTTCAGCCTTTTCTCCTTCTCCCTCTCTGCTCACACTACCTGTCTTTGTTCTTCACTCCTGGATGTACATAGGGGAAGACCAGGTATTCTTGGCTTCCTAGCACTCTCTCTGCCAGGATCCTAGTTGGTTGGAACCCTGGACCTCCTTTTTTTTTAGTGGGAACCTGGGAGTTCTTGAGAGGGCAGCCAGGATTGGCTACTCACTGGAGACACGGGAGTACTCACAGCCTCAGATTCAAGTCACAAGGGGATGAAATCTGCCTCCAGGTGGTGGGGTAAGGTACAAGGCTCTCTCAAAGATCAGAGTCCATATTTCTCTGGGCCCTTGGACCAGCACTGGGAGAACCCACCCAACCAACCAGAGGGTAACAGCCGGCAGCTCTTTTCCTCACCCCATGGTACAAGATGTGTATGTGCTTTCTAGACCATGGTCACAGAATGCCAACCACATCCTAGCATCCGAGGCCCAGAGCTACTGGTCCTTGGGGAAGGACAGCAGCTGGAATCCCCCACATATGCCCACACATAGGCTTCTGTTGATGCTCGAATCTGGTCCCCACTACCCCAAGAAGTTCTACACTGTCTCCCCAGAGGATAATGGGATATCCCCATTTCACCCTTTCCCAAACCACTTTGGACAATGACAAGAGAAAGTCCCAAAGGGGATAGGAAAGACTCTTTCAGAATTGAAAGTCCCCACTGTCTTCCCCAGCCAGTGCTGGCTGTGGCCTTACCCAGAAGTTCCCAGCAGTCCGAGGATTATTGACATCACATTACATAACTGCGCATTCTCCAGGGCCTCACTGGGCCAGAACTGAGAGGTCCTATGTCATGCCTTAGAAAGCTGACTCCCTCTCAGGCTCTCATAGTTGTTTCTGTCCACAGGTTTGACTCTTGAGACCTCATTTCTCTCTCCAACCCTCAGGTTTCAGGAAGTGGGTTCAGAGAGGGCCCCACAACTTCCACCAGCCTGGCTTTCCCTGGCACAGAACAGACACTCTGAGCACACACTTCTCATGCAGCTTGCAGCCTCTTTGGAAATAGACATCAGGCTCATATGGATCCTTCCAGCCCCCTTCTGTCCCTAATAATCCCTCCTCTGGGTGGGTATCGATTGTCAGCTGCAGGTTGCCTCTTGGTATGCGGGAGCCTGGTTTGGGGTGGATAAATCGCTGCGCTGTCATCTTCACGCGGCAATTACCCGCTCTGATTCCTCTCCTCCAGCCACGCAGACACCTGCTTATCGACAACATACTCAAGCCCCAGCCAGCTGGGCAGGGAGCCCGCAGACCTGTAGGAGCAGACACTTTGGCAAGGCAAGCTTAGACCCCCCCCCAAAGCTGTGAGCTGGACACAGTGGGGTGGTGTGCCCACCATACTGAGGGTATTGGGAGGAAGTCTGTTCACTGCAGATATCATGGCACCCCTGTAGGGGGGTAGGTGGGACCCCGCACCTTTTCCTGGGTCTCATATACATGTAAAGAGTCAGCCAGCAGCTGTCTCTTGAGCTTGTTTTCTGCGAAAGCTTGAGGGCTGCGCCACCCACTCCCTGCCCCTCAGAGGCTAGTGGATACCTTCTACAAAGGACCGCCTATAAGGTAGTTAGGATTCTCCTAGGACCTCTGCTGCAACCGTTAAGCTTCCCAGCCACGGGAGAGCAACTATAGACAGTATATGGTACAGCTTGGGACTCACACACTGGGTGAAGCCCCATGTGACCAAGGATAACAACAAATGTGGCCCAATGTGTAACTGTAAGCCTACTAAAACATGATGATGGTTTGGTTTAGTTTGGATTGGTTTTTGGAACTGGACTGCATGAATCTCAAACGTGAACTTTGGAGATGATGAATCTCAAATGTGAACTTTGGAGATGATGTATCTCACACTATCACAGGATTGGGCACACCTTGAAGACTCCCAAACAGGGCTGAGTTTCAGTGCTATGTCACAAGGGCTGAGCTTGGAGCTTATGCGCTTTTCATGAGCCATGAAATACTACTGAAACACGCAGAAACTATTCTCAGTTGGTAGCTTGCACCAACACAGGCCGTTTTGTCCAGCTTCGGCCTCAACCATAGATTGCTCACTCCTGAGACTTTGATTTTTCTCTCTGTGTGCATTTGTGTGCATTCGTGTGTTTGAGTGTATGTGACAATGAGTGAAACAGACATCATAGCTCACATGCAGCGATCAGAAAATAACTTCCAGGAGTCCATCCTCTCTTTCTACAAGGGTTCTAGGCATAGAACCCAGGCTGTCAGGCTTCTGGAGCAAGCACTTTTACCTGCTGGCACTTGACTTGATCTGTGAAAGCTGATAAGGACGTTGTACTTAATGCTCTTTCTGCTCCCGTTTTCCAGATAAGAAAACTGAGTCTGGAAGAGGGAAACATCTTGCCTCCCTGCAGCAGGGAGGGTGTTGAAGCTAGGGCCTCTCAGTAGATGAAGACCCCTGGGAGTGTGTGTAGTCACGTAGAGATACACAGTTGACCTTGCTTATTGGGAACATCCTGTAATCTTGTCCTGCCAGCTTGGGCTGGATCCAGTCCTGTCGCGTATTTCTGGGGCCATCAGCTTCTTCACATGGAAAACAAAGAAAATGAAGTTCAAGGACAAAATCGTTGCTAGGACTCTCCCACCTCTAAGAGTCATAACCTGCTATGGCCCTGACTGGCCCTCGAACCTCTATCTTCAGTATTATATTGTGCATAGAGATTGTTAGTCCCAAAGCCACCACCTCCTACATCAGGACTTCCGGCCTTAATATCCTGCCTGCCTGTAGACGCCAGCATGCTCCAGAGTCCCCTCTGACCAAAAGTCCTGCTCTAAGGTAGCCTTGCTGCAGGCTTTACATGGAAGCCGAGCTCAGCGGGCACCCACCTGGGCAGGAAGCCAGGGAGATAAGACCAGCCGAGGCCTGGCCACTGATACCTGGCGTGAAATTGAAAAGCACTCGGCTTCTCCCTCCACAGCCCAGTGCCTCCAGTGAGAGAACGAAGCTGGGAATGGTGAATGGAATCAAGCAGCCGGGCCAGACTCTAGGCCGCCACACTTCAGTTCCCCTCGCCTCAAAGGGGAGGCGAAGGCAGAGTTCAGTTTGTGAACTCAGCCTCTTTAGGGATGCTGGCGTTTCTGAACAGGGTGCACTTGCCCAGGCAGCTTGAAGGGGCTTAGGGAGATGCAGATGAGTTTGCAGATGCTGCCACTCAAGGCCAAGGTTGCCATGTAGCTCCAGGCTTATTATAGCACGGGGGTTGGGGGTGGAGAGCTGCAGCAGCCCGAGTCAGAAAAATCTCCTCTTAGGGCCCTGTTCATAGAAGGGCGTTAAGGCCTGGGAGCTACGCACCTGGCCCAGTGTGCAAGAAGTCAATTGGTACCCTTTGCTCCAATTCCTAGAACAGGGCTCTTACCTCTGGCCCAGCAGGAACATAGCTCGGCTCATTCCGGAACTCATTTTCTCGGAGAGCCTGTAAGAAGTATACTGTCATAGGCTTAAGAATGGGGTGCACAGTCCACTCAGAGTCCAGCACCTCTGGTGGGGGTGGCAAGGGCTCTGGCTAGCTATAAGCTTGCGAGGTCCACATACGACCAGTTATTCTCTCTTCTCAGTGGTGGCTGGGTTAATTTGAGATTCCCTTTTTTTGTGTGGTCCCCCAGATCTCCAAAAATGACTTGGTTTCAACATCGAGCAAAGATGCTGGCCTTTGATCAGTAGGCTGACTAGAACCACCAGTTCTTAACTCTCCAGGCCACAACTGGGAAGGAAAAAGGTTCTCGTCCCATCTGACAGACGGGACAATAGAAACTGACATACTTAACAGTTACCTTCACCCTTAAGGTGCTGTTTAGGGCCCAGGGTGCAGCTGGTCATCAGCATCCTTGTTGGGGGAGGGGCCTCAGGGATGCTAAGAACTACTGCTTCCTGGTCACATGGTCCCTGAAAAGTACCTGGGTACTGAAGAGTGGCGTGAATGTCAGGTGGGTCTTTAGGCATCTTGGAAAGCATCTGACAGGGACAAAAAAACTGAGAAAAAGTAAGTTGGAGGAGGAGGAATAGCTACCTTCCCATCCCTCAGCAAATGCTGTCTTAAAGGGCCAGGCTCACCTTTTCAAGCTGGGGTAGGATGGAGAAGGAGAAAGAATCAGCTTTTAATCAAAGCTACATTTGACGATGCTTTTATTAGTCACCTGGCCTTATTATAGTTATTTTTACTCTGAGGTTTTTGAAGTGAATTTTCCTAGTTTTTACTGAACTCTGGGCTATGACTCACTGGAGACAGAAGCAAGGTGGCCAGAAGTAGAGGGAAAGAGAAAAGTGGGGGAGAAATCAAATCGAATAAGCTCACCTCATCCATCGGACCAGGAAAGTGGATGGCAAACAACCTTAATAACAGAGGAAGGTTCCAGACAGAGGTGGGAGCAGGCTGCTGAAATGAGGCCTAATCAGCGGGAGCAGGAGGGGTCCCAATCACTCCTAGCCTGGCAGGGGCAGGCAGAGTGGAGGAGGCTGAGAGATGAGTGCGGGCTGCGGCTGGGCAGGCGGCAATCAGGGCCTGGGCAGAGCCTGCCCATGCTCACTCCTCTTCCTTCCAGCTGAGGGACGCCATGGGGAGGTTAACCCACTGGAGACCACAACAGAGAAGAAGAGCAGCAGGCCCAGCCAGCCCAGGGTTATGGGCATACCATTGTGGGGTGTTCTCCATCCTTAGCCCTCCTTCCCACAATCAGGTGTAAAGCAGGGGCCACCTACTAACAAACTCAAAAAAGCAAAGACCATTGACTGCACATGCCTAGGGTGAGGACATAGGCCTGTCTCCCACCCTCTCTACCTTCTGAGGCGCCACAACCCTTTTTTCTTCAGCTAGATAGGACCCCATCAGGTGGCCACTCCAATTTTTTCACAGTCAGATGATCACTTGATGACCAGATTTAGACCTTGGGGTAGGTATTCAAAGTGGACCAAGCCTGGACCCAGAGCCAACAGGGCTGACTCTCTGGCTGTGATGGCAGGGGTTAAGGGAAGCCACCAGCATCCTATGGACTTCTAAAGGAGAAATTTGGACCCAGAGAACAGCTGGAGGCACTAAGCAGCAGAAGGAGGTTGAACCATACTGGGCTGATGGCTGTCACCAGCACGGTGGACATGCAGGCTTTCCTGAGCACACTCTCATAGGGTGTTATTACACCATCTTCAGGCACGGGTCCAGTTATTACAAAGCTTCCCTTGAGCCCCGTGAAGTCACAGGCAACATCAGAAGGACGCTCAGATCATGTGGACCCAAGAGAAGCATCAGGGCTGTCCTAGTTTGCTTTGATATCTATGTGATAAACACCCGTGACAAACTGTGTGAAACTGTGACAAGCACCATGAGCAAAAGCAACTTGGGATGAGGGAGCTTTTATTTTGTAGCTTACATCCATGACTGAGGGACGCCAAGGCAGGAACATGGAGGCAGAACTGAGGCAGGGACCACGGAGGAATGCTGCTCACTAGCTCACTCTCTGTCGCTTGCTCAACCTTATTTTTTTTAACATCCCAAGACAACCTGCCAAGGTGTGGCATCACCCACAGTGGCCTGGACCCATCAATCATTAATCAAGAAAATGCTCTCACAGACTTCTATGGGCCAATCTTATGGAGGAAATTCCCCAATTGGAGTTTCTCTATTCCCAAATGATTCTAGATTGCATCAAGTTGATGAAAACCTAATCAGTACAAGGGCCAAACTTAGATAAGGCTCATCTGTGTCTGTCTTCAAACACCACTTGACACAAACATTCTATGTGCACGTGCATGTGCACATGCACTCGTGGATGTGTGTGTGCTTTGTTTTTATTTAATTGTGTGTATACATGCGTGTGGGTATGTACATGTGTATTCAGCTGTTCACAGAAGCCAGAAGAGGGCGTCAGATCTCTTGGCGCTATAGTTACATGTAGTTGTGAGATACCTGATATAGTTGCAGGGAACCAAACTCAGGTCCTGTGTTAACAGCAGTAAATGCCCCCTAACCACTGAGCCATCTCTCCAAACCTTGCCAATGCTTTTCCTTGACACATAGCAATTGCATACATTTCCGGGTTACAGTGTCAAATTTCACACACAAATGCTGCATGCGATGATCAGATCAAGGCAATGGCATGCGTATTACATGCTCAAAGACATCTGGTCCTATGACCTGATGGCCATAGCATCCACAGACTCAGGGTGAGTAGACCCCCATCTCCCACGTTATAACACGTCTCCTTGTCTGATCCCAAAGACTCTCCCCACTGAGACCATGGCTTTCAGGTAGGTGTACCTTCTCTGTGTTCACATCAGCCTCTGGCCCCTCTGTCTCAGGTGTCTCTCTCCCCACCTCTGCAGCCACAGTGGAATCCAGAGAGTCACTGCCTTGTGCCTAGCGTGCATTTGTTGAGGCTGCTACATGGCAGACACAGGGCTGTGGTGGTCCCAGGTGCTGTGGTGAGCAAGGCAGCTATGGCAAGTTAGTGTGGCTTGCTCAGCCTGGGCTCTTAAACAGAGCAGAGTGAGTGTTGCCAGATGGCAACAGTGCAGGGTGGGGACTCTCCGCCCAGCTTGGGTTGGAGTCAAGGGATTGCAGCTCTCTGGCAGTGGTCACTGGTGGAATGGAAAGGTCTTACAGGTGTGTGTGGTAAATTGCCTCAACAGTCATGGAGCCAAGGATGCAATATCCAGGGCAGATTTGTAGCTACTTTGTGGGTATGTAGAGCCTAAACTATACTTGGGACACCCATGAGGCATCAAGGTGGTTTATTTTGGCCCCCAGGGGCCTCCATGGAGATGCAGTTCCCTTAGCTGCTGTGGTCCGGGCTAAGGAGCCCCTCAGCCTGCCTCCTACTCACAAGAGAAGAGTGATCCAGGGAAGGCTCTGCAACCCCTCCAGCCCGCTTGGAGCCTGTCAGCCTCACAGTGATAGAGTGTATTTCTCTTCGCAGCAATAGATGCAGGCCCAGCAGTTGGCTCTAAGTGCTTTCAGTCCTGCTGGTTGGCAATGTGCACTACTGGACAGTGGGAGGGTTGAGATGGGAAAGGGAACCCAGGGGACAGGGAGCCACAGCTCTCAGGAGACCTTCCCTGTGCCTGAAGGAGTGCAACAGCCCTGTGCCTCGCAGCTCACACTGTCGTTAGGCAGTTTTCAGGGACAAAGGATCCTTGCATGTTGGGTGGAGACAGCCTGTGGGTCCATTCCCAGAGGCCAGTGGCATTAGAAAACAGAAGCCTGGTCCTTTTCTGCAATGACTCCATTATCTACTTCATGGAGCAGCAGCAGGGCTTGGCTGAACAGACACACTCTCCTCTGGTCAGCAAGTTCTGAGGAGCAGGATCTGAGACCTGTATTATAGTAGGCTGGGTAGAAGACAGACCCCCACCCTGACCCCAACTGGGGATCACCACACTGCAGAGCCAGGAAAAATCCAACATGAAGCTTGTCCAGATAGCCTTTCCATAGATCTTTGGAGTGTGATACTGACCCAGGCCAGGGAAGGCACTCTACCCCTCCACCCCCCCACAGGGACACAGGAAAAGAGATGGAGTATGCAACCTCCAGAGTGCTACCTGGCTGCATCTTCTAGGGGAAGCACTGTGGTATGATGGACTTCACTCGGGAACAGTGTTGTACTCACCTGGCTTGAAATTGCCATGCCTGTGTCCTTGAAAAAGTCACCTGATGGCTGTACCCAGAACCCAAGCAAAGCCCTCCAAGAGTTCTTGAGAAGCCAGCTCTGAGGTTAGAGGGGCCACTGCTGTCTTGTCTGAGAGTGACAGGCCACCTGCAATCACCATAATTGATGGCTCAGGAGGCAAAGACAGTAAATAATTGTTCCACAAGTTTCTAGAATGAGGGTAATTAGTACAGTTAACAATGTTAGGTGATTAATTGGTCCATTTGGTGCCAGTGTGAATGAAGGAGACTATGCGTTGGAGAGGGAGCCAGAGCTCCCATCCCCCCCTAAAACAACCATGGGCTGTGGCCACTGAGAATGAGCCAGGGTCTTATCTGTAGAGCAGCAGTGTCCTAGGACAAAGGCTAATGGCAGGCCATCAGGCAGGGCCCATGGATAGGGTGTTTCTGCATATGCTCAAGGGTGGGAATACTGGATGTGGTCTCCATGTTGCTTTGATTATTAGTCAAAGGTCGACATGCTAAGCAAGTAGATTTGCACAGGAGATAAACAACTCAGTTAGGTCAGAAAATTCCAGACTTTGTGTTTGCTGGCCCTGAGGGAGGTCATTGAATGACAGTCCCTTGGCCACTGAGCTGAAATAATTTGGGCATCCCTGTTAGAGGAGACTAGATCTCCCTTCAAAGGCTTCTAGGGAGGGACATTCTGAGAACAGGTACCAAGCAACTTTGGAATCACTTGACCGCTCCAACCCATTGACAACAGTAGCTTGGTGTTGTAGAGAATCCTGAAGACTAGTACTGGGATTCTCCCACTCACTGATAACAGTCTTCCTTGAGTACAAAGTGGAGGAGGAAGCCTGTGTGCCAACCATTCAGAATGTCGACTCCACTTGAGTCACTAAGGCCAATCCTGCCCTTTCTTCCAAGCTGGTCTCTAAGGACTTTGCTTATTGCGCTTTCTTAGAACCTTGCTTATTACCCCCAGAGAAACAAAAACTGGCTTTGACTGTGACTTCAGGCCAACTGGAGGGTTGAGAGCAACCAGGAAGACTGCAGTACTCTTAGCTACTCTTAGCTTCTGGGGTCCCAGTGAACAGCAAGCAAGACAGTTGAGAGTTGGATGGACTTGCCTGGACCCAGCTATCCCCTGCTGTGCCTAGGGTGCTAATCCTTCCTGGGCTGCAAGGAGATTCTCTTACAAAGATCTGGAGCCTTGGAAGCTCTGTGCCAAGGCAGTGCTACATCTCAGGCACGGCCTCAACTCTGCAGAGAGGGACATAAGCCCCTCGACTTCCCTGCATGGTTCTCTTTTCCAGTGGGTACAGGGAAGCGCCCTGGGGACCAAAGAGAGTTCCTACTTCACACTGTGCTGCCCAGAATTCTCCTCCCCAAGGCATCTGAAGTTTTGGGGTGCAACATTAAGATCAGCCTCACTGGAAAATCCTACAGCCCAGGTGCACCTGAGGGCATCCATTGCTGTTATCCCTTCCCCCACTCTCCCAGCATTAGGGCAGAGTACAGTCATTGGACAAGCTGACTCTCACAGAGCCAACCTCAACTTCATTCCTGACATAGGAGGGACTCCATACGGGGGTGGGGGAATAGGCTCTCTGGGGAGAAGGAAGACCCTGTGGATAGGGGAAGGAATGGCAGTCAGGAGCCAACCCTTCAGCAGCCTCTTACAAGCTCCAAACACAAAAGTGTGAACCATATACATACTCATCTGCAAGCCTGTATCAAGGAGCAGAGCAGAGCACAGACCTAATGATTCGTGATTATTATTTGAAGGGTCCCACTGTTACAGATTTATTTGTCATTTCTTGTAATAACACCGATGGTAATGAATTCATTTGTATTAATGTGAGTGTCACGCGGACTTCCGCACAGATTCTGCATTAATTAATGTACCATTAAAACAAAGTGTCGCCCAATTAATATCAAATGGAGGTGAGGCTGCCAGGGTCCTCTTCATCTGGGTTTCATTTGAAATTCATGGTGTTAGCACTCCTTTTAATGAAAGACAGCAGTTTCTATCCCAAGCTCTCCCACTTCCTAAGGGACTGACTGGTCGGATTACCAGCCTGGGAGCTGCTGGTGACAAAATGGAAGGAGGATGATAGGCCATTCTCATAGAAATGTCTCTGTGTACTTAAGTTCAAGTGGGCTAGAGAGGTCTTGGAACTTTCCTCCCTGGTTGATGGTCAAGTTGACCCAGTAAAAAAGGTGCCTTCCTACTGTGCTCATGAAGTTGTGCATGTCCAAGGACTACCTTCCAGCAAGATTTCTGGGCTACCATCTTTCCTGGGAGTTCTTCCTGGAGGCCATCTTGTAGACTGCATGTGACAGGGCCTCCGGATGTGCCTGAAGCCAGTAGTCCATGGTAAACAAGGTTAACAAGGAGCCGGTCCCTGCCCTAGACCTTTCACAGTTCCCAACTTGCCCAGAACATCAGGGAGAAGAGGTTCTACCACCTCAGCCTTTAGAATACACCTTGGACCGTTCCCAAGGATAGCCTCTTGGATGTTCTCTCCCTCCAAAATAAGTTGTTTAGGTGAGTGGGTCTCCTGGCCATGTCCAAGCAAACCATAGAATGACTCTAAGGCTGCCAATCCTTGGTAGTGATGAAGCTGGTTATTAGACATGGTCCACGCCCAACTACATGATGCAGAATTTTTGTGTTTGCAGGACCCATCCCTAGGGGTCACAATAGCCATCAAGGAGCTAAGGAGGGTGAATCACAGTATACCAGGCTTCTTTCTGTCTTGGCCCTTTCCTCTCTGAGTTCTTACGAATGGCTCGTTGTGGGACTGTGCCCTATAGGCCTGGTGCAGGATGAGCTCCTCTGACAGAGTGGAATATCAGAATCTGTTTTATGCCGTCCCTGAGAGTGCTGCCCAGGCCTGTAGAGAGTGAGGCTCTTTTAAAAGGGAAGGGAAAGAAATGGTTTTGTGGATTTCCCCTTCAAAACCTGTAGCTTTATGTGTTCTGAGGATGGCCATAGAGAAAGGAGCTCTAGTTGGAAGTAAGCGTACTTCCAACGAGCATCAGGAAAAACTTAAGTCACTGCCTTCTATGGTAGCAAGGGTGTGGCTGTACCTTGTCCAGGACCATGCTAGGGCCATGCAGATCCTTGGGGCTCCAGCTCTGAGTCAAGCCCACACCTCTTCCCCAAGAGCCTAGAATGATGTGCAGTTGGGAAAGCCACCTTCCATCCTTGTTAGGACAGGGCAGGTCAAGGCCAGGGAATGAGCTCTTCAGTGGCCATCTGAGTGATGACAGGGACCCTTCCTTCCCTGGGTCTTAGTTTCCAGCCACAGCATAGGCTTCTGAGCCAGAGCTGTCTTCTCTGCCATGAGACCACACCAGATTTTTCTAAGGAGGTATGAGATGGAGGCTTGTGCTTCAACACTGGTACCTTCTCAGAGATCCCCAGCTAGTTCCAGCCAGCACTGGGTAGTGCCATCTCCTCAAGTGGTTTTGTTTGTTTGTTTATCCCTTCAAGACATGGTCTTAGTAGTCTAGGCTGTCTTTGAACTTGCTGTGTAGCTAAAGGTGCCCCTGAACTCCCAATCCTCCTATCTACACTTCCTGAGTGCTGGGATTGCAGGTGTGTGCTACCCTGCCTTGTTTCCAATTGTTCTCCACCTACTCAGGCTTAAATCACCTTCCCATAGTACCCAGGGCCTAGTGAATTCCTTGGTCACCCTATCCTTGTGTCTCAGGGCCAGTGCCAACCAGCTCTTAGCAGTCAGTGTAAAGCCTTCTCCTTGCTGTCCCCTACACACCCCTCCCTCCTCTGGCTCTGTCACTCTTGAAGGTGGTGACAGGTTCATACCACTGGAGAGGCTGGTAGCTGTAGTCACGAGAGTGGGAAGAGAACCTGCCACAGAACCCTATGACACTCTTGTGCCCACCTCCCGGCCTCTGTAGTTTCTTCACCCCCCCTCTTCTTCTGTGTGCTCTGATGGGTCAAGATGTGAAGCATGTGAGAGGGAGGAGCCTGAGAGGAGAGGGAGGAGGGAGATGGAGATCTGTTGCTTGAGCTGTCTCTTAATTTGGATCCATTCATTAGCAATAGCTTCCTGGGCTCTAAGGCATGCCCTAGGAAAATTTACATATTCATTTGTTTAACAGAACTCATCATCCCAGGAAGAAATGAGCCCTAGGGCTGGGAATGGAGCCCCTTTGCATTGGAGGTGGAGTGAGAGGCATGCATCTCTGCCTGAGAGCAGAGCAGGGACCTTGGCCTTTAGTGCCATCCCCTCTGATTCCAACCTTCCCCCGCTAGAAGTGACATTTGCAAAACACTTTATAGTTCATAGACCTTTGTCTACACAGATGGCCACTCGTCAACCCTATGTCTGCCCCAGGAGGTAAGAGCTTAATCTTTCTTAAACACCTACTATGAACCTTTCCATGGTACTCCATGGAGCACTTTCAATGGTGTTTCCTGTAGGAGACCAATCTCCTTATTGTGTGCATATCACTGTTAGAAAACTGGTTCAGAGAATCTATCCAACTTCCCTCGAGGGCATAAAGTGTGCAGCTGGGACTCCAACCACAAACTCCCTCATAGCCCTGCTTTCTGTATTTTCTCCTACAAGAAAAAATTTTAATGACGTAACAATTTTTTTTTTAGAGAGACAGGAAATGAGTGTGTGGTTAAGGCAGTCTCATCCCATGTTTTCCAAACATGTCCAGGACCCACACATGAATGAGCTTGATCAGTCCTAGTAACTTATTCATCCACTTTCGATATTTCCCCCACACAACACTGACACCTGTCACTTACAAAGCTGGGGCCTTAGAGAATGGCCTAAGCCGTTTCCATGGTACCCTTGGCAATCTCTGACAGTCCTTAGCACTCAGCAGAAATGGAAGCATGGGTTCTAGTTTCCCAAGGTCCCCTTGTTTCTTACACCCTGTCCTGGGTACTGGGGACGTTGACATGTGATGATTAAAACTTAGGCTGTGGAGTAGCCTGCTGGGGTGTTAGCATTGTCACATGGGTCTGGGGTCCAAAGGAAGGAGGGGTAACACTGTCTGCTCTCCAGCTTCTGTGTGGACTATCTGAGATAACACATTTAGAGCCCTATACAGGAAATCCCCAACAGGTGAAACCTGCAATTACCCCAGATCCACTAAAGTCTAGGAAAACAAAACCTCTAGGAGGCTCCATACATCCAGAATCTACTAGATCTCAGGACTATCTGTAACTCTAGCCTCTCATCTGGTCCTTGGACTCAGGTCATTTGTTAACAAAACTCCCACTGGCCACATGCACCTCCTGGATTCTTCTCTTGGAATTTTCTGACTTGGTAGGAGGGTATGAAGATTTTGTTAGGGCCTTTGGTTGCATTTGGTGTGTTTGTTCATGGTGCTAGGCACAGAGAGAGCCAGGCCTCACCCATCATGATCAGGGACACTAGCACCAAGTCAAATCCCCAGGAGCCCTTAATTCGCGATCATACCATTCGCCACACAATGAGTACCCCCCATCCAAATGTCTTATAACCAGGAGTGTTCCTGATGCTTTTCAGGTTTGAGGGTGTTTACATGGACTTAGACAATTGAACACTCCTATTCTGAAAATTTGAGATCCAGAAATATTGTGAGCAATCTACTGATACCCAGAAAGCATCTGGGGCCATTTCAACTTTTTCCATCTCTACCCCAGCTATGCCCAAGGCAGCACAGAGATTATTATAGCCATTTCCTGGTTGGGAAAACCAAGGGTTTACATACACCCACTGATGTCTGATAGCTACCAAGGAGGGAGTCATGAAGAGGGCCATAGGAAAGCAGCTAGAGCATAACCGAGATGTGCACACAGTTGTCTCTACATCTATCCGTTCAGGCCAACAAGCTTGAAGGTGATGGTCCAAAGATGGATCCCTCCGTTTCCTTGGAAACGAGAAGCTGGCTGAGACAGGAGAAGGTCTCTAACATTTAATCAGACTAACAGCTCAGGCCAGGACCACAGGGCAGAATAGTGGAGCCAGAGCCCACAGGTTTTGCCTCCAGTCCCTGTTCCTCCTCTCCATCCCTAAAGAAGACAAGGCCAGTTCTTAGTTAGGCAGCCACATTGCCTGGTATTGAAAGAGTCTTTTGGGAGGATGAGAATCTTATGGACACCAGGGCTACATAACTGTACACATGGGCGTCAGGCAGCTGCTAGGAAGATCTACCAGCTACACAGGACTCCCTGGTGCATAGGGCGCTGCACTGTCACATGCTTTTCTGTGTACCTGCTGGTCATATAGACATCCCTGGACTGATGGGAAGGACTCTGTCATTCATGTCTAGGAAGGTGCTTGGTCATGTTGGTGACATTCAGGGGCAGGAGCTTTGGTCTTGGAGATAACAGAAGAGCCAGGAATGGTGTCTAAGGAGGAAGTGAAAAAGAGATAGGAGAGTACTTTGGGACAGGAAACCTGTCAGGATTTCCCACATGGAACAGAACTGAAAGGAAGAGGGACCCTAAGGGATCTAGCCATGGTGAGATAATTCTTAAAATTTTTCATATTTATTTTAATCAAAATCACATATGGATGAGCTTGCATATCTTCTAGTACAGTGTGGCTTCTAATAACAGCAGGGCCCTGTTCCATTTTCCCCCACTTTGAGACACCTTCCTCTAATCTCTGGAATTTACCTTCTTGTTTTTAGATCATATCCTTTTTTCCTTTTAATTTTTATTAATTGCACTTTATTTACTTTGTATCCCCCTGTAAGCCACCCCCCCTCCCCTTCCAGTCCCACCTTTCCTCCCTCTTCTCCTTTTAAATTGTTTACTTTTAGGTATTAGCCAGTGGCTTTTCAACTATGTAAAAGAGAATCTGACCTATACACTTCAACCTAGTTTTTGCTACATACACACACTAGAGCACATATACAACTACACACATACACACAGACACCTACACAAACACACCACTAACATTGCCTACCATTCCTTAAAACATAATTATTGCCTGCCTGTTAGCTAAAACAGCATTTAGCATGTTCAATGTAATGATTTTGATGATCTGTATAACATGCTGTACTTACTTACATAATTCTTCTTTGTCCTAGAATTTATTTGTTGTTATATTGAAAATTCCAATCTTTGATTTTACCAGTGAAGACTCAGGAGCCAGATATTGGGGTGAAAACCTACTAGCTCAGAGAGGCAGAGAAAGCACCCAGCTGACCTTCCTACTCAGCTCATGTTCCGAAGGAGAAAGCCAAAAACTCAAAGCTAGAAGCCAAAAGCCCAAGGCCAAAAGATTGCTAGCTCAGCTGACAGCTCAGGAGGAAAAAGCCTACTAGCTCACCCAACAGCACAGGAGGAAAAAGACAAAAGTGAAAAGCCAAAGAGCTTCCTCTTCTTCTCCACACCGTCTTAAATACTGCTCAGCTCAAAATTCCTCCTTTCTGTTAATCACTGTCAGCTGGTTACTTGCTCTACCTCTTGACCTAAGGTTAACTGTATTAAATCCTGTGTACAGAAAGCTCTTGGCTCAAAGGCTGTGCCCACACAATAATCACCTGTTTACAAGAAATAAAAAGTTCTTGGATTAAAGATTTGTGTTAGGACTGAACCACACCAAACAAAAAAAAACAAGCTCACAGTCTCGGGATTCACAATGGGATCAAATATCCTGCAACATTTATTCACTACCCTTATTTGCTTATTTTGTGTTCCATGAGCCGATCATTAATTTGCTTCTAGATATTCTAGCATTATTGAACATCTGTTAGTATCCTAAAAGGAGTTCCTTTACTTTTCTTCTACTGAAGTGGAAAGCCACCTGTAGTAGTCTACCTCCGGTCCACAAACCCCTCAACCTTAAGTAGGAGAGAGAAAAGGGTAGTGGTGAGAGGGGGCCTGGACTCCTTTACTTCTCCTTGTTAGTTAGGGTCAAGGGGATTCTTTAGGGCTCTGTACTAATTTCCATCAACCACAGCTGCAGCTAATGGTCTTCTCTACGCTACTGTACCCCGAAGCGTTTCTGTCTGTCTGCTCCAAACTGCCACACTGTCTGTATCTCCACACTGCTAAATGCCACACGCCAATACCGAATGCCACATCTTTTTTTTTCTCAGCTCTCACATTTATGCTCTCAGGGTCCTAGACCACATGCCACATGTGGAAGGCCGTTTCCAGCTGACAAAGATCATGCTCTGCATGTGACAATTAACAGATGTGCACAAACTATAGCCCAACTAAAATTCCAACTAAAAGTCTTGGGATTAAAACAAAAGCATATTTACATAACATACAAAGAAAACAAAACTTCTATTACATTCTATATTGGATCTGAATATTTTCCCACCTTGTTCTATCATTTTGATAGAATACACCCTTCAGTTATTTCCAAGAAAAAAAAATTTAAAACTTTTTCTGAAAAATGTGCTTATTTTTTCATGTTTACTCATTGGTGATTTGGCTGGGTAGAGAATCAGTTGTCTTCATCCTCTGAACTTGTTTCTGCTCTGTCCTTCAGCCTGAAATGTTTTACTGTTAAGACTCTAGGTTAGCAGCTTGACTCTGATCTTCTGAGTGTGGCCTTTTGTCTTCTCTCTAAAGCCTCTTGCCCCCCCCCCATATTCATATTTTGAAATGTTTTAGTTTTATGTCTTTGTGTAAGTATCTCTCTGAAACAGTCTGGGTTCACATTTTTGGGGTCTGGAAGGTTTTCCTGTTTCCCTGTATGACAAGCTTCCTGCTGATTCTGAACTATGAATTCTTGTTAATTGAGCTTTGGGTTGAGTCTGAGCTCTGCCTCTAATGTTCTTAATTTTCTCCCCCATATTCATCTTTGAGTTACTTGGGGAATTACTCTTCATTTCCAACTCTTCTGTTGAATTTCCTTTTCTTTGTTTGTTGTTGTCTACCCAAGGCCTCACATGGGCTAAGTAAGTTCTTTTTAGTCACAACCTCTCTTTTCTCTTCTCGTTTTGAGATGGGGGTCTCATTAAGAGGTCCAGGCAGGCCTTGAACTCTTGATCTTCCTGCCTCAGCCCCCTGAACTGACCTTTACTTTCTGCTCAGCTTTTCTTCCTCCTGAGAATGTCCCTACTTCCAAGAGGCTCTGCCCTGACTGGATTTTTCAGGGTTGCTTCTTACTTATCTCTGTCTTCCCTCCCTCTCCCCTCCCTTCCTCTCTCCTTACTCCCCCACCCTTTCTCCCTCCTTCTCTCCAAGTCTTTTGAAATAGGCCTCTGCTGATCTCAAGCTGGCAGCAAATCCTCCTACCTTAGCCTCCTGAGCACTGAAATCCCAGGTGTACACTACCACGCCAGGTTTTCCACTGTCTCTTCATGCATGAGAGTGACTGTATGTTTCACTTCCTGCCTACTATAGGTGCAGGGGGTATGTAGGGTTTGTTAACTAGTGGCTTTCACGATAGGGTGAAGCACTGTAGCTTTTAGGGCCTCCTGGCATGTTACTCCTAGGTTTTCTCTTGGACTGGTTTTCTGTGTCCTGTCTTCTGAAGGCTGACTAGCAGGCCTGGTGTTGATTAAGGAAGTAGGTTGATAAGAATCCGCTCAAGCCCTTGCTCCAGATCCCAGCCTGGAGTCCAGAGGCCCCTAACAAAGCTTTCTAGAAAGGAACCTGCAGTGTGCTGCAGCAACTGGAGAACCAACCTTGCTTGAGCCCCTAAGACCTTCCACCTCTCTTCCCACCCTTAGCCCTACACATCCCCTCCCATGCAGCATGATATGGCATCCACAGATCCTGGGCTTTTCCAGGCACAGCCTTCTTGCCTCGGAAGGCATCCGTCTGTTTCTATTTTCCACAGCTGCAGTGGCATCTCTTGGCTGCCATTCTGTTTGCCCTTGTGGATTTATGCATTTTTAATTTGCTTATTGTTGTCTTGGTGAGGGGCTGGGACCAAAACAGAAATGAATATGTTCTCTCTGCCGTGTTTGTTGGAAAATCCCTGATTCTTTAGCAATATTTGTCACATGTCTTCCACAGAGAAGAGATGGCATAAGAACTGAAAAGGGGCTAAGGCAAATGATAGAGAGAGATGGGGAGTAACAGTCTGGGGCCACTCCAGCAGGTCACAATCAGGACCCAGGTGGCCATCCTGTAAGCATGTTTGTAAATGTCTGCGCAGCTTCCTGCAAAGGCATTGCATGCTGTATAGTGGGGGTCAGAGTTGCATAAATCTTTTGGGAAGATTTGACCACTTGGGATGCCAGCCCATGGAAGAGTCTTCCAGCTGCATCAGGTTATGCACATGCCACCTCTTGAGAGAGAGCAGACATCGGTCAAGATAAGAGATGGCACAGAATAATTTCTCCTAGGTTCCTCCATTTGAGATGGCCCACACAGAAGAGTGTCCTGTCTCAATCATAATGGGCCCCAGATGGCTCCAGAGAGGCCAGAAACACACCTGCACCTACTCCTTCATGATCCTTTGATTGGATGTTTCTACCTGTCCTTCCTGATGGCCACACTTCTGAGCTATATGAACCAGGACCACAGTGCACATGTCCTATAGACCCTATTCCTCCTCCTCCATGGTCCCAGTATGTGACAATAGGTCCCATGGTGTTATTAGAAGTATCACAAAGACCTCTGGAAGTGACTCCCCATTAGGGCACTTCATGGAACCCAAAACAGAGGTGCTACCATGGCCTGAGAGCCTGACTATCGTCCTTCCTGTTGAACCAGAGCCCTCTCATCACCTGACAAAATGCTGGGAATTCAAGGTACCCTGTTGCCTCTGAAATTCATTCAACGTTAATGTGTCTATCTGTCCTGTCTCTTCTAACCTAGATCAGCCTTCATCCAGGGCTGTATCCCCACCTAACCTCTCCCCAACTCCTCTTTACCCTAGGGATGGCCCCCAGCCCTGAGTATCTCACACATATTCCAGAAGGGTCTTTTCCCAACTCAGATCCACCAAGCCACCTGCACCTTGTCAGAACTCCATCTGTCAGGAATTTATTACTAATGCATTTTCTAACAGGCTCTATAATAAGATATTAAAGACTGTAGCTGCATCTAGCAAGCATTCCATAAATATTAATAATGCCTTTAGAGATGGCACCTAAGCAGATATGGTAGCAGGTTTGGTCAAGGATACAGAATTCATCTAGCTGGGGAAGATTCCCCATGATCTGAGTGGTGTGAGCCTTCTTTTCTTTCTTCCACATGTCTTTCTGTTCTTTTTAAATTTTCTCTTTTTTTTCTTCTTCTTCTTCCTGTTTTTTTAAACAGGATTTCATGTAGCCTATTTCTGATCATCCTGCCCCAAACTCCTCAGTGACTAGATTACCACCATATCTGTATTTATACTGTGCTGGGAATAGAACCCAGGGCTCTGTGCACGCTAGGTAAGAACCCTACTAACTGATCTACAGCCCTAGCCAGGCACTTCATTTCCTTTGTTTACGACTTTTCCTCTAAGCAGAGCAGTGGTGGCAGTGGCATGCATCTTTAATCCCGGCAGTTGGAAGGCAGAAGCAGGCAGATCTCTGAGTTCGAGGCCAGCCTGGTCTACAAAGTGGGTACAGGACAGCCAGGGCTACACAAAGAAGCCCTGTCTCAAAAACAACAAAACAAAGCAAAAAACTTTCCCTCCATAGTATCTTTGTCTTGTTGGTTTCTGTCCCAACAACTTGTGCCCCTGCTCCTCCAATATATTCTTTCCTCTGATTCCCTTTTCCCTTTGGGCTCCAGATCTGTTTCTTTTCTTGTCTCTATCCCACTTTTTTTCTCTGTGTCTCTCTGTTTGTCCTCATCCCTCATCATTCTCTCTGCCCTCTTTTCTTATCCAACCTTCTACCCATTGTTTTCCCCTCCCCCTCACTTCTCTCCCTGGCAATGTATACCCACCTCCCTTCTCTGTTCCAATGAGCACCCTAAGCCACCTCCAGAGAAGCCCGGAGTGGAATGTAGCTCGCCCTGCATGGAAGAAGGAAGCCATTCATCATTATTATTAACGAACAAGATCCTGAGCACGGCAGAACTTTCCCAGAGTCTATTCCCTTGTCACCCCAAGGAGTAGCAACAAGATTTATTTGTCTCAGAATTGCACAGGGTGGCCCATTTACAGCAGGCCCATCACAAGTGATGCGGAGCTTAAATGCGGACTGGAGGAGACAGAGGCCTGCCCTGCCTGTGACCTATGTATATGGGCCATTTGCTCAAAGGGACAGCCTGAGGTTTGAAGGGGACGAGAGCTATTGAACCATCCCTCCATGTTGACTGTGACAAGTGCACAATTAGGCTGTTGCTTGCTCACGCTGTCACCTCCCACAGCCGTGTGACTCACTGCAGTGATCTGTGTAGATCTGCATGTTCAAAGGCATGTCTGAGGATAGTTAACAAGAAGGTGTAGCCAGCGTTCACTGGGCCATTTATTCTTCTCCTCTTATTGCCTCTGAGGAGCAGTCTAGGACCCGTGGCCTGGTACTTGGCTCCTGTGTTGGTACTGGCTGACTGTGTTGCTCACGGGGTAGAACCCCAGGGGAGCCTGTGGCAGTGTCTGGTAACAATGAGCACATGTTTGATGTGTATGTTCTAGGAGTGTCAGATGAGAGAAAAGAGCTAAGACCCAGAGAGCAAGAAGGTGTCCACCAGACACATCTCACAAGTCAGGTCCCACACAGTGGCCAAAGAGGTGTGTGAGGACCAGTGTGGATGGACTCAGAAAGCCTCCCTTCCTTAAGGGGGATTCCCCTCACATGCACATGCCCGTCCAACCCTAAGCGGATGGCAAAAATCTTTCCATTAAAGGTCTCCCTTAGCAAACTGATTTAATTTCCAAGACCCCATCTGTTTGGCCTGTATAGGTCAGGGAGTCACCCCTGCACCAATCAAATACATCCTGGCTCTGAAGTTGCTTGGTATGTGGCCTGGCGGCATCTCTTGAGCAGAGCTGAGGAGGAGGGCGGATGCGGAGGCACGGAGGCATCCGTGGGAGGCTGAGGAAAGCCTGTAGAAGAGCCAAAGGGCCTGATTTGCTGTCACCCATCAGGAGCCAGGGTGACACCTGGAGCAGAGCTTAGTATTTCTCTGGGCTCATTCTTTTCATCTGTCAAATGAGGGCCATGGCCTCCCAAAGCTTCCTTGAAGCCCCCACATCCAGAATGGTCTGTAGCCAGAACTGGCCTGTTGGTTTAGCCTCCGATGACCCCGCAGCTTGGGCTCCACTTTCTTGCCTCTTACAGGCAAGGCCTCCTTAGGCTCTTTCCCAGTTACCTCTTTGCAGGAGTCAATACACGGACAGGTTTTCTACTTGAGTTAAAAATAATTGTTACAATTATTTGCCTGGCTGCACACAAGCATGCAAGTGCACACACTCGCATGAGCACATGCACGTGCCCCACCCACACACTCATACACACATGCAGAGGACCACCTGTGGGAGTTGTCTTTCTCCCTCTATTGTGTGAGTCCCAGGAATCAAACTTCAGTCATCAGGTGTGGCCACTGAGCCATCTCTTCATCCCTAAGGTGCCTGTCCAAGTTCACAATGAAGAAACTCATTTGTATGCTATCTTCCTTTTAAGTGTGTGTGTGTGAGGGGCTCATCTCTCTGCCTGTGATGCCATTTCATTGATAAAATAGCAGTGTTAGGCTGTGACCATTTGTTGAGTGTTGCTGCATGTTGCCTTGCACTTGGTCCGGCAAGAAGCATCTCATGTAATTCTCACATCATTCCCGAGAAGCCCTGCCATTAACAGTTCTATTTTATGCTGGATATGGAAGTTAGAAGAGGTTAAACAGCTGATCTCTGAGGACTCCTGGTAGAAAAATATGGATTCAGAAGTTCTAACTCAAGGCTTATGCTCTGAGCCTCCAGGGCCCACCGTCTACAGGGGCCAGATGAGCCTCGCCCCCGAGAATCTGTTTGTGCTGAGCCTGCAGGCCTGTGCATCCATCTGTGCACCCCAAGGAGCAGCAGCTGGTGCTGCAGACGCTCCAATGTATATGCTGATCCTTGGTAGAGCATGGTGCCCAGGGCCTGAGGTGCAGGAAGTCAGCACTCTCTTCTCTCCAATGTCTGTCCATTCTAAGTTTATGAATGGCTTTTTGCCAGGGTCATTAAAAACCTATCCTAAGTTATGCAGAAGTTAAATGGGTTTTCGCTATATGAGACATAACTCAAGGTCAGGTACAAACAGGGCTTCTCTTCCTCCAGTGAGGGCGTCACTCTGAACTCGCCAGATCTGCTGTTCAGAGAGCCTAAGAGCCTTTGTCCTGGACCACAAGGCATAGACAGGTGAAATGTCATCGTCTCTGTGAGGCTGACATCTGATGGGACCTTATTGCTGAGTTTGAGCTGTGTACCCTTCAAGAATAGCATCCCTATAGTGTGTCTGGCATTTGTGTGCTTTAGAGAGGAGTGGGGTAGGGAGTGGAACTGTAGGCTAAGGGTGAGCATCATTGTGAGGCTGGCTTCACCTAGCCCTGCACAGGGGGAGCCCAATCTTCCGGCTATAGATCTGCAGGTGACTGTGACCATCAGGGTCCCACAGGAAAGAGATCTTCTTTGATAGCTCCAATGAAAGTGTGTTTGTTACGTGCCCACTTTCAAGAGGGTAGTGTATTAGTGGCTTTCCAGGGCTGTGACAAAATGCCCAAAGAAATCATTTTTAAGAAGGCTGGAGAAATGGCTTCCTGCATTCACATGAGGACCTGAGCTTGATCCCCAGCAGCAGCAGCAACAAGATAAAAAATCAAAGCAAAACCAGATGTGACTTGGAGGGGGCGGGGAGGAGGGAGATGAGGGAGGGAGTGGGAGGGTAGGAGGGAATGAGGGAGGGGGCTACGCCTGGGATTCAAAGTACCTAACCTGTGATTGAGATAAAAATAAATAAATTTAAAAAAAAAACCAGATGTGGCTGAATGTGACTATAGTCCTGGGGCCAGGGAGGCAGAGGCAAGAGGATCTTCTGGGGTCACAGGCCAGCCTGTCGACCTGAAACTGTCAGCTCCAGGTTCTGTGAGAGATCTAGAGCGAGTGAGAGAGACACCAGTACCAACCTCTGCCCCATGCACACGTGCACACACCCATGCTCACGTACATACATCTGAACATGACCACATAGGCAGACATATGTTCACATGAAGAGAGAGAAGAAAGAAACTGACTCAGAAAAAGGAAAGGTTTATTTGGTTTCACAACTTAAGAGGCTTCTGCCCATGGCTGCTCAGTTCTGTTCCTGTGGACCTATGTTGACCATCATGGTGGGAAGCATGACTGAGCAATTTGCTCACCTTATGGTGGTCAAGAATCAGAAAGAGGGAGAGGAGAGGAAGGGGAGGGAGACAGGAAAGGGGGAGAGAGAGGGAGAAGTACCCAATTTCCTCCTGCTAGACCCCACTTCCTAGAGGCTCTGCTGCCTCCCAGTAGTACCTCAGGCTGTGGATCTTTGAGGGGCATACATGGAGGAGTCAAAGGGTGGAAGAAGAAAAGGGCTGTTGAAGCACCTGGGGCCTGGCCATGGAGGGCTGCACCTCCTACTGCAAAGGCTCAGGGGGTGGAGGAGGAAGATGTTTCAAGAGCGCCTGCCCCAGGCAGCTGGGCTCCAGGGTGGGAGCTGAAGGTGTGGGCCTTTCTTTTTCCTTTGCATGCCTTTCTTCTTCCATCTGAGCTCCTGCCATCCCTACCCCCAATCCCAGTTGGTAAAGTTCGCCAGGAAGCCAGCAAGGAGAGAAGTTGAGGTCTGGAGTGACGCAGGTAGGCCAATTGGGCTACTCTATGGTGCAGAGGCCTGGAAGGCAAACAGGGAATGCCCATATGGTGCTTCTGAGACATACTGTGTTTCTTTCTTGAGACCTCCCTGCCCTGCCCTTAGGTGGCCCTGCCTCTATGGTTCTAGCAGGTGGTCTGATGGGGCAACCATAGCTTCTTCCTTCTGGGCACTTAGATGCTAGAAAGTTTACATTAGTGAGCTGTAGGTCTGCCTTCTTAACACTAACCCAATGAGAGAATATTACCTTTAGAGTACAGAAAGGGGCTTAAGAACAGAGAGTTTAAGTAACTAACCCAGAGAGGCTGGAGTCCCAACCAATATCCTGGCCAGACCTAAAATTTTAGCACCTGTCCACTTGCCTCCAACAAACTTGTTTCTCTTTGAAGGGAAAGAACATGTTTCCCAAGGTGAGGAGGGTAGATCTAGTGAGGAAGGCCCTGAGGTGGAAGGGAACTGCTGGGTTGGAGCAATACAAATGGCTCCATGCAACTAGGAAATTCCTGGAGAGCAATCCAGGGCCAGTCTGTGTGGGATGTTCTGTGCCGAGGGTAACAGGGAGCCACAAATGGCGAACAGGAGAGGGGCCTCCCCACTGCCTGTCTGCTGTTCCCATAAGCTGGGGGACAAGAACTGGAAGATCACTCCTGGGGGGTCAGCCTTACCCTTGGTGGCCAATAGAGGACAACTGGCAGCTTGGGTCGGCCCATAACAGCTTAGTGGCTATGCTCTAGTGGATCAGAAAAAGCCAGTGTAGAGAAGCCTGCGGTGTAGATGTTGAGATCATGTGCTTAGAACCAGCAGCACTTGAACCCAAGGCCTTGCTCCATCTCCTCGCTCTGTGGCTTTGGAAGAGTTGGCCCTTCTGTTCCCCAGCTGGGGTTTTATTTTCCCTTCTGTACAAAGAGCCTTATCCAAATGTCTTTCCTCCGTTGTGTGCTTTCTACAGTGTAGGGAAACTTATGCAGCTAGTGATGAGCAGGAGCCGCCCAGATGAGGGTGGCCAGGGGCTGGTGGTATAGGAAGACATTCAGAGTGTAGTCACCTAGTGCTGCTCAGATCTGTCCATGTGCTCACACGGGTGTCCACTGACTAGTCTGTGTGCCAGACACCATCCAAAGCAAAACAGACAGAACCTATGGGAATGCAGGCTCTGAGAACTGGCCAAGGCATACGGACTGGGTTGGTGAGTTTCAGTGTGTGGCACAGAAACAGTGTCAATATGCAGCTTCCTTGAGGAATGTGGAAGCCCCATCCCACCCTCATGACCTGCCACCCTGTCAGAAAGGGACAGGGGTTTACATTCATGATAGAATGGAGGAGTCACAGCATCCTAGAAGGCTCCTAGGAGGTTGGCACAGTTGAGCAACCTACATTCTGCTGTCGCTTGGGCAAGACCCAGGGGTGGCACAGGATGTCCCTCCCCTTGGTGTCTCCAAGGCCCCTGCCTGATCCCAGGTACACCCCCCTCCCACTCTTGACCTTGAAAGGTCCCTGTAGGCAGGTTCCTAGCCACCCTCCAGGGCAATCTAATGAAGCTTGGGCAGTCAGGGGGCACTGGACAAAGGAAGCGAATCCACCAAGAAATGGGTTTGGGGACCAAAGGGCCCCTGTACCAGGACTCGGGGATAAGTGGGCTGTCTTCGGAGCCAGTGCTCTACAGCCACTGGGAGGCCATCAAAAAGAGAAAAAGAGAAATCATGCATTTTACACTCCTTCAAACCCGCTCAGAATGGAAATGACAGGTCGGTCCGTTGGCTGCAGGGACGCGGCTAAGCGCGGTTAATGGCCTTTGTGGGGAGGAGGGATCGAGATTGAAGGAGGCAGCTGCCTCTGGCGAAGCGAGACTCATCCTCGTTTGCTTTGCTCTTCTTCCTCAGAACACACCGGTGGGGACACCCATCTTCATCGTCAACGCCACCGATCCTGATCTGGGTGCGGGTGGCAGCGTCCTCTACTCCTTCCAGCCCCCATCTCCGTTCTTTGCCATCGACAGTGCCCGAGGCATCGTCACTGTGACCCAGGAGCTGGATTATGAGGTCACGCAGGCGTACCAGCTCACTGTCAACGCCACGGTGAGTCACTTCCTTGGGCCTCCAATGCCCACTACCTGACACTTCTCAGACAGAAGGAAACAGGGTATCCCAAGGAGACTTGATTTAGCTCCTTGATGATTTACAATGAAGAATCTGGTGATGGTGATAATCATGATAGATGGTGTCACTGTGTCTCTGGCATTGTTCTTAGTACTCAAGTGGACTTTCTATTAAGCTTCAAACAGCCCTACCATATTAGTATTGTTGAGATGCCCATTTTACAGCTAACCACAAGAAGACTGAGGCATAGGGGCAATCCAAGCCACCACTGAGCCCAGCTACAGAGCTCACACTGGCAACCTCCTTAGGAAAGTGGGATGCTGGGACACAGGTCAGGGTTATCAACCCAGCCATGTCCTGATACTCCACCCAACAAGCAGGATCAGGACATTCCAGATCTCCTGACAAGCTTCCTCTCTAGGAAGTATGTACTGTGCCAAGCCTATGGCCCAGCCCCAGGGAATTGCAAGATAAGTCCATTCAGGGCAGGGGAGTAAACCTTAACCTGTTTATGGATGACAACATTGAGGCTTCCACAGTTGATTAATAGAGGGGAAGTGAGAATCCAAAACCAGGCTGTCTGACTTCCAGTCCTGGGCTATGGCCACCATACCCCATAGCCAAGAGTCTATTGGTCTCCAGCATGCAGCTGAGCCTTTGATGCCAGCTGTTTGTAAGGGGCCGAGGGCTAAGCGAGCCATACCTTAAACAAGGTCCCAGCCCTGTGTGCCCTTACTCCAGCTGACACCTGGAGCACAGCTGCATCCTCAGTGGCCTACAAACCTAGAAGTGACCGCACACTCTTTTCCTTCAGATCTCTTTGTAGAGCAAAAGAAGTTACGGGATCCTTTCTTCCTCTGTGGTCACTTAGCCTGGCCTACAGCACCCAGCCTTGACCCTCTACTGTTGCAGACAGGGCCTCTGCCCTGCCCCTATGTGGCTGCAGAGGGGACAGCCAACCCCAAGCCCTAAGTGGCAGCTGACATCCCAGATTTCTGGATCTGGCCTGGACAGCCAACCCCAAGCCCTAAGTGGCAGCTGACATCCCAGATTTCTGGATCTGAAAAGCTCTGATCCTCAGGCTTGGGTCAGACCCGGAAAAGCATCTAGAAACAGGAAAAGCAAATATTGTGATTCTCTGGGAGGTCCCTGATGAGGCTTCTTATTTTCTCTCCTGGTTATGTATCAGTTTTCTAGGAAGAGGCTTAAATAAAAAATAAAATAAAACTGACGTGGGGAGTTGGGGGGACTTGCACATCTGTGCCTCCCTCACCCCTTCATTAAATCCCAGGTATACACCTGGGCCCAGAAGCATGCAGAGGATTCTGTCCTTTCTCTGGGCCCCTGTCCTATGGGATAATCTCTACCCAGAGTGCCAGTGGACCACGGCTGGACATTAGTAGGAATGTGGGTGGACAGGTCCACACAGGGGCCAAGCTTGTACTGGGATGATGAATACAGAGAGATTGCTGGCAGTCTACCCACAGTCCAGTCCTGATCTGTGGAGGGAGGGGCCAAGACTTCCCAGAATATAGCCTTCCACTTACTCCTGGACAAGCTGCTACCAGGAGTTTCTAGGGCTGGTGAGGAGCCATTGTACTTCCCCAACATGATAGTTCTGTATGTGTTCCAGCAAGGGAGGAAGGAGCCACAGATCCCAGGGCCATTTCTGGGAGCCACACATTGGCCTGCTAGCCATATAGCTCTCATCTATCCCTCTTCCCTGTCACAGAGTCCAGCATGGGCTACATGACCAACTACAGAAAGAACAGGGGTAGGTTGAGGATTATCGGGTACCAGGTGTCTCGTAGTAGCAAGCCCGAACCACCAGCATCTCTTATCCAAGACACCAAGCCTCCTGGGGTCTCGCTGCATGCCACATGGTCTTTCAGGTACCTGGAGAGATGCTGTGCACCCCGTTCCTGGTGCTGCTAGCCTTCCTTCCTGTGCACACATACACACAGCGCCCCTCCCTCCCATCTCAGACAGTCCTCCTATGCCCTCCCAAACCCCAGGTACTTTGCAAGTTATCACAATATTTGCTTTTCCTGTTTCTAGAGGCTTTTCTGGGTCTTATCCCTAAGGTCTCTGAGGGACAGCCAGGAGGTCATCTTTTCTCCCATGGGCTCCATAGTGCCATCTGTGGAGGGCTGAGGCCAGTGCCAGGCTTTATACAATGTGGGAAATGCCCCAGTAGAGCCAAGGCCGAGTTAACTGGATAGGTGTGAATACTCCTCAAGTCCCAGGAGGATTTGTAAGCCCAGGGGCCATCAGGGACATTCGCTGGAACCTTTCATTTCATACAAAGGTCTATGGGACTTTCTCTTGCATGCTGGAGGCTGTGGGGACTAAAGTCAAGGCGGTCAAAGGCAGATATTCCTGTGTGGAACGACCTATGCTTGGGCTCTAAATACTTCCTTAGTATTGCAACTATAGACAAATCTGCCTGCCTGTCTGTCTGACTCTGTCTCTGTGAAACAATCTAAAAGCCTAGCCTGTGACAATACATGCAAAGGTAGGGGCATGTGGGTAAGTGGGATGAGGACTACCTCAGACAGAACAACAGTCATTACTGGTTCTCGCTATCTGGTTGTACTGGGCTGTGACACAGACCTTGGTCTGCTGAGTGCTTAGGGTCTTAGAACACAGGCTTTGGTGTCCCTTTCTTAGTGGGCTTTATAAAACCAGGCTTCTAAGTATAATGGCTTGGTTTAATATTTCCTGCCCTGTCCCAGGGGTGTTTAGCACTACTTCGGGGAGGCCCCCAGATGGCGTGAGCACTGGAGCTCCCCCTGCTGGTTTGATTGGAAATTACCGACCAGCAAATGCAGCAGATCACAGAGGAACCCCCATCTTAGTGAAATCTGTCCTGGAATGGGGGCAGTGGCCCTGGACAAACACAGCAAGGTGCTAAGAATTGTGACATTCCCATCCAACCTGGTGTCCCACCCACCTGACATTCAGGAGAGCTAGTCCTAGGCCAACAGATCAGCCACAGCCCAAGCCCCTATTGTAGCACCACAATCTCCAGGCTGTCCTGCTTCCATTTTCTTGAACATCTCAGGGACACCAAAGCTTATGTGTGGGAGTATAAGAGTTGGTGTGCATGTTTGTGGATGCTATGGTCGTATGTATGTATGTTTGCAGGCATGCATGTGTGTTCTAACACACCTTCTAACCCAATGCTGTGCACTTTTGTTCTCTCTCTGCATGCCTCCCAAGGATCAAGACAAAACCAGACCTCTGTCTACATTGGCCAACCTGGCTATCATCATCACGGATGTACAAGACATGGACCCCATCTTCATCAACCTGCCCTACAGCACCAACATCTATGAGCACTCTCCTCCGGTAAGCCCTGTCCCCAACCCCAGTGGTGGCCATTCCCTGCCTGTAATCCCTAACTGAGGGACAGTGGAAAGCCCAGGTACTTTGCAGGTTACACTATCTTCCATGTCTCTCCTGCTTCCTGGAAGGTACCATGGAGCATAAAGAGAATATGGCTGGCCATAGGGGAACTGATTTAGAGTCATGAACAGTGACACAAATGTGTAGGTGCTACTTCTTATCTACTTTACTTTATTGGGGTTTCTTACACCTCTACCTTCCTTCCAACCCTCATCCCCCAACCCTAGGTAGGAGAGAAAGAAGGCTAGATGGGTCAGGGGATGTAGACCTCTTTAGATTTAGTTCAGGCTGGTTAGGGTCTTTGGGTTCTTTGGGAAACCAGCAATCTCAGTCATTAGGATAGCTAGCAGTTCAGCAAGAGTGAACAGCAAGCAGCCTCCTTCCTCCTCTGTCCCTTTCCTCAAACGTTCTTCAAAGCATCCCCTCCCTCCCTCTCTCTTCCCCTCTCTCCCTCTCTCTCCCTTCTTCTCCCTCCCTCTCCTTTTCTGTTTCCCTCCCCCTCCTTCTGAGTGTCCCTCAAAGCCTCTCTTTGGGCTCTCTAATTATACCCTCTTCAAGTCCTCAGAATTTAAACCAACTGCAGCAGGCAAAGACCACACCCCTCACGAGACAGTTATCTGTGGTAGATAAGCTAAAGCACTCCATATCCCACACCTGGGATTAAAACAAAAAAGCATAACTGGGCTTTTAAAGAAACCAAAACTTGCAGTCCACAGATGCCCATGAGTGCTGGGCATGGATGTGGACCTAAGCACAGCCAAACATCCATGTTACTTAGCATTTCCTCCATGAACTTGCTGCTGCTGTCAGCCATGACCACCACACACAGTGACAGCTTTCTTTCTGCTGTGAGGCTTCTTTCTCAGGCCCACGCTGCTCTGGGAGCTCATGCAGCCATCTGCCTTCCCTAATGGCTCTTTCTTTGGAGGGTTTCAAGTTCAGATTTCAAGGGAGATACCTGATTTTGTATTTAGGTCATAGGTCATCAGCTTATTCTTTGGTTCTCTAGAACAGTGGTCCTCAAACTTCCCAATGCTGTGACCTTTTAACACAGTTCCTCGTGTTATGGTGACCCCAAACCATAAAATTATTTTTTATGCTTCATAGCTATAGTTTTGTCACTACGAGTTGTAATATAAATATCTGATATGCAGAATGTCTGATATGCAACCCTGTGGAAGGGTCTTTGATCCCCAAAGAGGTCACGACCAACAGGTTGAGAACTACTGCCTTAGGGGTACACAGCTTGTATCTGGTCAGACAAGCTGTGATCAGGGGAAGGTCTCACAGAACAAAATGGGTCATGGTCCACTCCACAGGGCCTGGCTAAACTAAGAGTAGGTGCCACTGGCTTGGCAGCCACCTTGCTTTGTACAGGCTGTAACAGAATGCTTGCTATGGACTGACAAAGAAGAGCAGGGGACTCCCCACTAAATAGACAGAAGCTTCAGCATGCATCTTGTGGGACTGGTATTTGTAAAGAGAAAAGAAGGACTTAGCTCTGGGGGAACATGGGGGATCCCTGGAAGCTGGAGATGTCCAGAACCTTACCTTGCCACCTGTACTACTCAAAGCCCCAAACGTGAGGTGGGTATGGACAGAGTTCCTGAGCCAGTCCAGGCTGGGGGAGCCTGGTCCTGTCTGGATGCGATGGTTGGTCTTTAGGCACTAAAGGTGTGGAGTTGGCACTTGGTCACTTGCTTTGGGGGCCAGGTATGGAATGAAGAGTCTCACAAGAAAGATGTTTCTCCTCTTACTACTGCAGGTGTCTAAAGATGCCTGGAGACCAGATGGAGCCATCTCAAGCTCACTTCTCCCAGCTTTTCCTTTCTTGGCATGCTAGACATATCATGTTCTCAACGTATGAAGTTCAGGTTGCATGGGCTCAGCCCACGCATATCCATGGACTTCCCCATCCTTCCTGCTACTAACCCTAACTTTGCCAGGCTTGATCTCACCCTCATGCCAAACTGTCTGCCATCTTCAGACAATTTCAGGCCCATCACCTGTTTCTGGTCCTGAGCTTCTCCTTCTGAGTGTTCAGAGCTCAGAAGTGACTTAACTATCATTTGCTGGTGTCATGCTTGCCTGGTATCATGGTACAGCAGGAATGGACTCTTTGATGGGCATGTTATAGTGGAGTGAGAGTGTCTGTAGAATGAATGAATGAATGAATGAATGAATGAATGAATGAATGAATGAATGAATGAATGAACACAGTCTGGTCATACCAGCCCTCTTATGGCCCTGCCACCCATGTCTTGCCCTTATCACTAACCCACAGACCACCTGACCTTCAGTTCCCCAGTTCTCTCCCTCCTTTCTCAGATCCTTCCCCTGGCTTGTCCCTAACTAGCCTCAGAGTTGCCACCCCTCTGCACTTTCCAGTCAGTCCAGTCAGTCCTAGCCTTGTGTAATGTTTACGCAGGAACCTAGATTGCTTTTAACCCCTGAGTAACCAAGATGCCCCATCTCTGGAACATTGACTGAGGATTCCCTTGGGTCTCTCAGCACACTGTCTGTGCAGAAGATACTTAAAGCCAACTTGATTGGTATGTACTGGCATCCCGTTGGCTGGGTCACCAGAGGCTACCTGAAAAGCCCCCGACACTGCTACCTATATGTCCCCTGGGAATGGGGCAGGGTAGGGGATTCCTGAAAGATTCTTACAGATATCAAACTCTGGTGGCTGGTGACTCAGTGGGTCTGTCAGCTACAGGATGCTGTATTCAGCCACTGCTTCAAGGGATAGTCACAGATCCTGTATTTGACACAGGCTTCCTCTGAGTCCTCATATGACGCCCTCATAACTTGTTCATGTCAGGTACCAGTCTTCCCTTGCCCCTCCATGAATGTATTCACCACTTCAGCCCTCTATCCATCTCCTAGATAGTTGTTAGGGGTCCCATATATAGGTCCCTGGGTTAAGTAAGTTATACCCTTCTTTTCTAGAGGATTCCATCGAGCAGACCAGATGCGTGTCTTCCTTCATACTCTCTCCTCATGTTCCCTCTGCCACTTGTCATGTGATTGTCTTCTCTTAGCTCAGAGATCTTAGCAGTTCATTGTGTGCTTGTGTTGCCCACCGTCTGGCCAGTCCCTGGGGAACTCTGCACCCATGCTGTGGAGGCATGGTAAGCACTTTTACAAAGGTTGTGGCCCAGTTGAGGAAGACAGAAAAAGCAGTGAGTTGGCTTCCAGCCTCTTCTGGGCGTTGACCAGCCCCATAGACTCCATGTGGATCTGCTTCTCCTAGCTCCCCAGTGGAAAAGGAATCCCCACTTTCCCCTCCCCTACAGCCTTTCTCCTCTAACCCAGTTCCCACATGCTCCAAGTCTGATGTCTCCCAGCTGCTAATCAGTTTCCATGCCTTGATCTGGATCTCCATGTTTTTTTGTTTTGTTTTGTTGTTTTGTGTATGTGTGTGTGACATGCTGATTTCACACACTCATTCCTTAGCTAGGCCAGGGCTAAGAGGCAGCACAGCCTGTTCAGTACCCCAGGCTGGGGGACCCAGGCATCCCTCATGCCCAGTCCTGTCTCTGCTGCTCACAGTGGCCCTGTCAAGACCCTGCCCCACCCTCCTGGCTCCCCCTCTTTATCTGTGGCTCCCAGCATGTATGCCCCCCTCTATCAGTGTATCAGGCTAGCAAGCTTCATCTAAAGTGTATATATTACCTAATAAAATCCTTCTTATTTGGGATTATTGCATCAAATTTTAATTTCCTCACTCGAACAGCAGCATGTCGGCCTGCCCGTCAGTGAGGGGCCGACAGAAGGTGAAAAGAGCGGATAGGCTGCACAAATTACTGCCGGTGATGCCTATCAGCCCTTTGACTGGAATTGACTGGAATTAAGGACTGAGAAATAGGATTTTCTGCCTCAGAATTCTGCTGTGGCAGCTCTCATTGGAAGTCTCCAGTAACCCCCACCAGCCAGCCCCCACCTCAGAGGTTCCTTCCCCAACCTCCAAAGCAAACTGCATGTCACCTGTCACCTTTCAAGTCCTTAATCGTGTCAGAGAGATGGGGGATGGGTGTCCCAGCTAAGCTTACAAAGAATGAGATGGGTAGTGGTCCCTGAAGACAGTCCAGTCTAGTGCCCATTGCAGCTGCTTCACTGGGGACAGCCCACATGGCTCCATCTACTGAAGTCCCAGATTATGCCCCACTTCCTGCCCACTGGGTGAGTCCTGGCCCTCCAGTCTCTGCTAGCATGACAGACTTATTCCAGGCTCAACCTTCCATTCCCCCAGTTACCTTCACCTTGCTTATCCACCACACCTTGTCAGCTTCAGCAAACTACTGAAAGGAGCAAGAATATGTCCTCTTTTTTGGGCCTGGGTGGCGTGGGGTCAGGATGCCCAGCACATAGTTGTGACCCAAGAGATGCTCACTTAATTGGCTCTTCCCTATGGGGTCCCAGATGCTCAAATGTAGAGAACACTCCTTGGCTTGAGAATGGAACCTATCCATGTGGGATATCAAGGGTCCAAATTAGCTGAAATTGTTTAGAAATTTACGCATAGCCCCAGACAGGGCACCCAAGGTTATATCAGATGTGCACAGAAATTCCAGGGCCCAGTTTACTTGTATTTCCTGTTTGTTTATGGTGTTATTTAGTATGTGTGTGTGTTCATGTGTGTGGATTATATATCAGCAGCTGGACAGGGGAGCCTGTTATATCCCTTTTATGGATAGAAAAACAAGTGGACAGTCCAGACATACAGGAATCAAATCCTTACCTGCCTCTCTGCTTCTCTTCTTGTCACAAGGAGTCAGGACCTTGTGCACCCGTCACCTCTTTGAGTAGAGCCTTGTTTCCTAGAAGGCCACCTTCTCCCTACCATATGAGCGCCTGGGAAATGGAAGAATCCCTCACCAGGGGCGTGTCTGCAGCCCTCTAGCTGGAGCAGGGTCCCCCACTCTCCCTCTCATGCCCCTAGGGGCCTCAGCTTCCCACAGAGCCACAAGCTGCAGGCATGGACTCAGCCTTGGAGGGCCAGCTCTGTTCTGGCAGACTACACTTCTTCCTCATTCCTTGTCTTTGGAAATAAGTTGCAGTATATTGAAAATATAATCACTGAGACTCTGAAACAAGAGCCGTGGGCTCCCAGGAGCCCCCATGCCTCCTTGTTAATTCCTTCTCATAACGTTTCCAGGCCTTCTGTCTGCACTTGTATTAAAAGCTCAGAGTTTTATTAAAAGTGGATTTATTTACCCAAAAAGAGATGAAACCCCAAACCTGATTGAGAGCCTGGCAGAGCTTGCTCGCAGAGGCTTGGGTCCAACCTTGGCTGGGAGAGGGGCCCCTTATCCCCATGTCCCAGATTCAGCCAGCCTCTGCTGAGTCCCCCAACCTATCCAGGGGTGCTCTGATCCCCACCACAGTTATGAATACATGGCGATGGTATCCACAGGGCTCTGGGGACTAAAGGCTTTTGGGCCACAGACTTCTCTGAACAAGCCAGCATAGCTATCTTATCCTGTCCCCTTGAGCCCAGGCCAACCCTCCTGAGATATGGCAAGGCATACATTTGTTCCTTAAGTGTATTGTTTAGTAATTCAACATTGGGGCTTTAGTGGTCTCCGGGCTTAGTCACCCTGGCAGGTAGGTCCCTGCTCCAGCAGCTCAGGGGGCAACTCAGAAACCCTCTTGTAGGAGACACAAGAGGGTCTCCTCTTGTGTAAGCACCCCGGCAGAATGGGTCTGGCGCCACATTCTGGAAGCCAAAGCTTCAGGATGATTGTATACCCTTTGGGACCTCCTGCTGGGGACAGAGCAGGTCTTCTCTGACGAACAGTGTACCCTGAGATGGGCAGGTCCCCCAAAAGAGCCTCCAGTGGGGTGATAGGGGAAGCTGTGGATGCCCTTTAGGCCTAGAGTTGTACTTCCCAGTGGTCTCCATAGACCCCAAGTCCGGGGCTATCCATGCTCCAAGAAAGGAAGTGTGGGAGGGCAAGGTGACCGGTTTCCCATGTGACTAACCCTTGGCCTCCGATCAGTTTAGAACACATGGCATCTCCAGGGATGGCTGGCACATAGGCATTTCCAAATTCCACAGGAGCCAGTGCTTAGAATAGTTCCTGCCACAGAGCAGTGACATTCGGAAATGACATTAGCATTATTATAGCAGAACCCTGCAGCGGCCACAGTGCCTGGTGGACAGGAACATCAGAGCCAGAGCATTTAAATGTGAGCCTGGCTTCTCGTTCACTTGCTCCCTGCTCTGGGATCTTCAGGAGTTTCTCGGTTTTCTTCCTCTGTTTCTTCGTCTGCAGGAAGGGACCAGGTCTTAGGATACTGGGAGGCTGGGGTACCTGAGTACATTGGGCCAGCATTTTCAGTAACTGTCTGTGCCAGGGAAGATGTGCTTTTCCGTGCAGCCACTTGGTTCTTTTCATAGCCTATTTATTCAACTTCTTAATAAGCCTAAAAGATCCAATAAGCTCCTACTCCCTGGAGGAGAGGACAAAGAAGGGGCCAGGCCTCTTGCCATATGGCCTGGTCTCTGCATATATCCACATTCCCTCGGGGAGCTTGGAGGCAGTCCATCTTCTGCACTCCAGGCTAAGGGAGGATGGAAAGGCTTCTGGGAAGAGCAGTGCAAGCTGGGGGAGGAGGCTGAGGCTCCTGCTGTGTCTCCACAACCAGACTAGGGAGACTTGGAGAGATGTTCTTGGCTCCGAGGCACAGAATTACTATAGGATGAGAAGCAGACAAGAGCCCTGTTTAGACTTGAGTGCTAGAAGGATACTTTCACTTCCCAAAGATGGAGGCAGGGGCCTGTCCTACACTCAGGGAAAACTACTAGGATAATGGTTTTCAACCTTCCTAATGCTACAAACCTTTCATACAGTTCCTCATGTTGTAGTGACTCCCAACCATAAAATTATTTTTGTTACTACGTCAAAGCTGTAATTTTGCTACTGACATGGAACATAATGTAAATATCTGTGTTTTCCGATGGTCTTAGGCGACCCCAGTGAAAGGGTCATTTGACTCCAAAGGGGCCATGACCTCCAGGTTGAGAACCACTGTACTAGGACATGAATCTCAGGTGTAAGCCGAGCAGCTGACATGCAGTGGTGTGATGTAGCCTGTAGAGAGAGATAGAAAGAAGTTGCTCCTGGCATAGGACAACTCAGCAAGTGGTAATTGTGATGATGTCAGTTTCTTCCATGTATATATTTGTGTATCCTTCAATGAACCACCATCTGTGGAAGCTTACTTCCCAGCATCCCTTCCTAGAAGCTCACATAACCAAGCCCTGTTCTGTGTGTAACAAATGTATACAGTTGTTTATCCTTCAACGAACTACCATCCATTGATGGTTACTTATCAACACCCCTTCCTAGAAGCTCACACAGCCAAATCCGGGCCTGTACTGCACTCTATCCCTGGGGCACTTCCCCTTTTATTTGCTCTCCTTGAAAAACTCCTACTAATTCCTCACAATCATCCTAAATGCTACCCCATCTAGATGTCCCTTTCTCCAGGTGGACTAGATGGATTCCTACTCTTTCCTGTGCATCTCTACATCTCATTGACCCTAGATGTATACTGCAGCTATCTGTGCCTGTCCTTGACTCCCTGCTCGAGTCCATACTTGATTATCAGTGGTTTGGGGGAATAGGGATTGCTGAGGGCAAGGCCATTGGCATCCGGAGCAATGCTGTATGGTACACACTTCCTGGGAGTTGGGAGTTAGCCTGGGAAGGGAAACTGGGGATGCTAGGATACCCACAAAGAAAGAGAGCTGCCTAGGACTAGGAGACTGAACTCAAGCCCCTTCTCTCTCCCAACCAGGGCACAACTGTTCGGGTGATCACTGCTGTGGACCAAGATAAGGGACGACCCCGGGGGATTGGTTACACTATTGTCTCAGGTAAGCCAAAGTCTGCCTTATTTGACACGTACCCCAGGAGAGCTGATGCTGGGGCTCAGGCTCAAGAAGCTGTGGACTATACGGAAAGGTATTTGAGACCTGCCTCCATGGACAGTCCTTGCTAAGGAAGGGGACAAATGGATACAGAAGAAAGGCCCTTTAAAAGGCCATGGTGGCTGGGGGCCCTGAAATAGGAATGTATGCTATTTTCCAAGGTCTTAAGCTTTCGGCCTCTGGGATTCCGAGCCTGAAATGTGGTGACCCTTACTAGCCTCCTTCAGTACCCAGGGTTTCTGTTCTTATTTGGTGAAAAAGTGGCAATTTTTAACATTACTTTGGAACAAATAGTACTGCCGCTGTCTGATTTCATGTTCTAGTCACATGTCCAGCCAATAGGCATTTGGGTAGCTCTGGGATTTCAGCAAAGGAGATCCTTGGCCTCTTCCCCACCAGTAGATCTGTTGCTATGTAGAACATGACTGATCAAATTGATGGCTCTGAGTAAGGAGATGCCTAGGTCATGCCTCATCCATAGGCTGACCCCTGACATCTCCGGGGGACTGTTCAAGGACTAAATTGCCCCTACTCAGAAGTGTTGGCTCTGTTCCTGAAACACACACACCTGCTCATGACACCCTCGCTCTGTGTGCAGTCTCTGAAGGCTCAGTGTGGTGTATCCAGGCAAGCCAGATAGAGGAGGAGGAAGTTGGACCACCTGACCCTCCCCCCAAGAGAACAGAGTGATGTGGTCAGACATTTCTTATAAGGGAGAAAGGCATGGGGATCAAGAAGGGAGTAGGGAGGGTCTCCTGAGCCAGCTATGTTGGTTGGGTCTGTCTCACTTGTTATTCATATGTCAGGAACAGTAAGGATACTTGGTTTAAGGAGGTCTGTGGATCACATGACTTACTCGGGTGAAGAACTAATGCATGGAGAGTACTTTGTAAGCATTTGCTTTTGATAACACTACCAGCAGCTAACAAGACTAAGGCAGCTGTGGTGGGCAGAAGAGGACCTCACATGCCTAGGATCATAGGAAGCCAGAAGTGTTGCAAGCCTCAGACAACCTACAGTTACTTACAGTACTCTTATTATACTGCAAACCCAGAGAGCCCCAAGACAGGGCAGATACAGCCAATCTGGACTGAGCACCTGTAGGAATTAGTGCTTGGACCCTGGAATCCCTCTGATGCCTCCTACCATGTCCCCATTCTGGTATCCAGGACAGGATCCAGCCCAGAGCGGACCCTGATATGTACTCACACAATGATTGTCATTCCTGGAGCCCACTGGCATGATGACCCGAGCCTTAGGCGCCTTGGCAGCCTGGGCTGGTGGTAGGAGCTCTGTCTTTACATGGCAAGACCCACCTGTCCCAACTAGGTACACAGAGGCCCAAGCTAACACCCACCCCACGCAGTTAACCTGTCCAGATCTGAGGCCCTGTCCCGTCTGGGCTATTTGTCAGCCACAGCGAGGGGATTTATATCTGCCCACAAGTGCTCTCCCCACTCCTAATGATCCCTTCTGTTTTGCCAAGAGCAAAGAGGCCTTCAGTAGTAAGTTATGGCTCCATCTCCATCAATTTGTTCTCAGCCCCTCGTGGCCACACTGAGCCTGATGAATGACAAGGTTCTTTCCCACAGAGGACTTGGCATGGGCCCCATCTCTTCCTGTGCCTGCCACACAGGCACCAGGAGCATCATTCTCTCAACACCAGGCTATGAGGGCCTTTATAGGGGCCTGTCCCAGCCTGAAGTCTGAGTGGATACTCTCTAGCTTCATCCCTCCTCTAACCCAAACAATCCTACTTCAATAAACACTCTGTCTACCCCAGGCAGAGCACTGTGGGGTTGAGATTAAAAATCCTAGAGCTGTGGGTGTAGCTCAGTTGATCAAACGTTCCAGGGCTGCATAAAACTGGCTGTGGCGGTGGACACCTGCAGGCCCTAGGTGGGTGGATGTGGAAGGATCTCGAGAAAGGTCGAGCTCATCCTTGGCTGTGCAGCAAGTGGGTGTGTTTGAGGCTAGCCTGAGCCATATGACATCCTGTTGCAAAGATAAAATATAATAATTTAAAAAATAAAAATAAGGGAAAATACATTTAAAATAAAATTAAAAAAAAGAAAATAGAATCCCTATGTGGACCTGATGGTTCTGGAAGGACCATAAAACACTAAGACTGATTAGTAATTGTCAGGGAAGGATCCTTGAGATTGGTTCATTTTCTTAAGGTACAGAGAAGCATTAAACAAGGACCTCTGTCCTTGGTGTACCTCCATGCAGGCTGGCCAGTACAGCATCCCCCCAAAGCTACTGAGCATGCGACCCCTGTCTATTCTCAGTTGAGAAGTACAGTCGGTGTGACATATAGGCCTGGGATGTGGCTCAGCCAGAGCCCACAGGCTTAGCATGTGTAAGAAACAGTATTAAAGTGTTCTGTTGGCAGTGTGTTAAGCGGTAACATTTCAGCTTCCCTGTATTACCCCCAGTCCAGTATCAAACTCAGTTTTCAGTTTTAGATTTAAGTTGCACCTGTGCTCAGATTTCTAGGGAAGACCCTGCTCTTCATGGGAGGTAGTCCCAGTCCATGACCATGGCCAGCAGGGCACTGCAGGGACTAAGCAAGCCAAGCAAACCAGCAGTCAGTCAGTCAATGGGGCATGGATTCCACAGCAGGTGTTCACAGAGACAGGCAGCACTCTCTCTTCACCCACCACAGATGACCAAGGACCATCTAGGCCAGAAATGGTGATGATGTCCTGAAAGGGTGGGGACCTGGCACCATATCAGCCTCAGAAACCTGCAGTTTTGCCAGGAGAAGGATGAAGCTAGGTGTGGGTTTGGGGTGCTCAGCATGGCAATAGTGGGGTTAGTGGGTTGGGGAAGAAGAGGCTAAAGCAAGTAGACCATGTCCCACCAAGGGGTGGTGGCAACACTAGCCAGTTGCCATCGGGCAAGGACAGAGCAGAGAATAAGAGGAAGGCCAGGAGGCAGCCAGGACCCAGTGACTGATGGCATAGGCCAGAGAGGAGTCTGGGGCTGCTCTGCATCATTCGTGTTTTCCTCTCTCTCTTTTCAATTGGGGGGGGCAGTTCCTGTCCTGACTTCCTTTGATGATGAGCATTGATATTTAATTACAAGCCAAAGAAACCCTTTCCTCCCCACATCTTACTCTTGATTATGGTGTTTCATCACTGCAATGGTAACCCCAACTAGGACAGTCCACCCCCTGGGTTCTATCCTGACATCCTGTCCCAACAAAGGGCAGACTTCTACCACCCTTTCAATTACTCCCCAGAGAGGGAATCATTTGGGGATGCTGAAGGGCGGTGATTTTACACTGAGATCCTTGGACCAGCACCCCCAGTGAGCCTTGCAGGCACAGGGCCTCCCAAGCCTGCAGGAGGACCCAGCTTCCTGAATCTGTGAGAATGAAGCTGTGTGCAGACTTTGGTCTCCTTGGGCAGGGCATCCATTGCTCACAGAGGCAGTCCTCCTCGGAGCCTCTCCCTGCAGTAGCAGTCCTGTGATCATTTAACTTATATAGACTTGGGCAGCCAGCCTTCCCTAGAGCTTTCCATTCCAGCCTCATCCTCAGCCCAGGCCTCTCCTTGGTCCTTTCTAGGAAGAGGCTGAATCTCCTTTAGCAGTCTGCCTCTCTGTCCCCACCTGCTTTCTGTGCCCTCTCAAAGATAGGAGAGGTGACCCCAACTTGCTAGTTATGTGCATGTGCCAGACCTGGCCTAGCTTGACCATGAGTTCTCCTTCACAAGAGTCCATGAAGGAGAGACATTTATCCATTTCTAGGCAGGGAAAGACTAGATGTGTGCCTATCTTGGCCAAGGGCTTTAGCTACCATGTGGCAGAGCAGGCATTGAACCCATCTCTTGGGCTCCATAAAACACCCAATTTCTGTGACAACAGAGGTTCCAAGACCATCAGCATTGACATCACCCAAGAAATTGGTAGAGAGAGATGCAACATCCAGAGCCCCTGCTGAAGGAGGGGCAGACAACACTGGCAGTGCTGGACCTCACCACGGGAAGCCCTACATGCTTCCTGCACAGGCGATAGCTCCTACCAAGCGCCTGAAGCCTCCTAATTGGGAGGGCGAACAGTATCTTAACTCTTTTTATCACGTATATGTGTGTGTGGTATTGGAGTTACACATCAGGGAGATAATTAGGAACAAGGGCCTCCAGGGGACTCATGGGGTGGAAGAGGGAGGAGTGGGGAATGTCGAGAAAAGAAGGTTGGTTAGGGAAGTGCTAGAGTAAAGACTAAATGAAAAGTGTGCAGATTCCAACCTCTCACCCTTCACCTTACAGCACATCTGCCTCATGTGCAAGGTCACACAGGGAGCACACCAGGCACCAGGGTGGAGGGCAGTGAGGTGCTGGGGTCCTTTCCAGATTTGCTATCAGATAAGGGTTTTTTGAAAATATATTGTTTAGGAGGGAAAGCTGGTGCACATGTGCAAGTGTGCATGCCTACACATGGGGGAAATAATTATTTATAACCAGACTTGTGTGAACCCACACACTGCATACAACAGCAACTATATCAAGCCCCTGGCCATGGCCTGCTGGGTCTGCTATCATGGGATACCATCCAGCAACACACATCAAAGCCCTTATGATTAAGCTGCCGTTCATCTTCCTCCCTCCAGGAAGAGAAAGCTCAGAAATCTTTATGGCACACACCGGCTCTGGCTTGTGATAGCACAGTGCTACCTGGAAGCCCCAGACTTCACGGCCTAAGATCTAACTGGCCTATGAGGGCTTGGCCAAGGAGACATGGAGGGCAGATCAGAGAGAGGTAACAGGCCTACTGAATGAGGGCATGAAGGAAAAAAAAAATGGATTCCTGGGCATGGCTGGCCGGTGAGACTAGGGTCTCACCGGGTGGTTTGTCATGTGGATAAGAACAGGAAGACATGAATATAGCCCATTAACAGGCCACTGAGGTAGCCTCACCACCCTTCTAAAATAAGGTCAAAGGGTGGGAATACACAACAGAATCTGAGCAGGCTCTGCTGATAATCTGGAGCTAGAGAATATAAGCAAAGGAGGGGACATGCACAGAGTTCTAACCACCAAGTTAGGTTTCTGAGTCCTGGTGGAGGCCTAGGCTGAAAGCCTTAAGATTAGGAGATCTGCTCATATCTGTGGTTGCCTACCCTAGGCCCATATCAACACCTGCACCAGACCACCATACTCCTCACCCAGGCAGACATCCCAGCTGAGTCTAGTGCAATCATAGGCCTCTGGAGTTTTTCTGCCTTGCCCTCCGCCAGCTGCTGCCAGCTGCTATCTATCGCAAAGCTCTCTATCTCTCTAGCCACAGCTGCAGAAAATGTGCTGCCGATGTGCTGTCCAAGGCTCATCACATGAGCATTCTCTGGCTCTCTTTCCTAGACAGTATTTAGGGATACAGCCTCTGTGTTGGGTATGGTGAATTGAATAATCAAAGCACACTGCGCGTTGTTCACAGTTTTCTGCCAAAATGATAAACAGTATGTTACGCTGTCCTCCATTCCTTCAGGTGAACCCCAAAAGTCTGCAAGCTGCTTCCCGAGCCTTTCCTCTCCCTTCTCAGGACCACCTTTCGGCCAGCGGTCTCTTCTAGTAATGCTCTGTGTACCCCCTCTGTGGCACCGCTTTGCTGCCTCCCACATAGGCAGGTTCCTCCTAGCCCTTCCATGGGGTCCAGGAGTCCCTGGACAGGAAACCGCAGCCTGCCCCTTGCTTCCTTCCTGTGAGCCACACAAGTCAGGTATACTTTACAGAGGGTTCATGGCAAAGACAGTCGCACCCCATCTTCAGGCAGTAATGCCTTGTCCTTGGGGGACAGTGGTCCCCCAGCTGCCCACTATCCTGTGGACACATCCTTAGACCTCCCCCACTGCTGACTCTTGAGTCTATTTGCCCCCCTGGAGAGGAATGAAGCCATGGACCTTTTAATTTGACGGTTCAAGGGTGGAAGCTGCTTTTCTGACCCAGTCCTGGTTAACATGGCTGCAGCAATGGGACATGGGATCCTCATCTTCTCCAGCCATACCCTCAGCAGTTCATTCTTTTTCTCCTTTGGCTCACTGGGCTTTCATCCTCATCTTTGAATGAACTTCCAAGGCCTAAGAGGCCTTGGAAGGATTATAAACTAGCCAACATGCCATTTTGGTTCTCTCTCCCTTAACTTGGCACCCCTCAGAATTGATTTAAACTGAATTCTTTTCTCATTGTCACTATTGATTCACTTGTGGCTGTTTCATGTCATTCTTGACTTTATTTATTTTTATTTTTGAGACAAGGTCTCTCTGTTACACATCTCTGACTGTCCAGTAACTCACTTTGGAGAGCAGGCAGGCTTCAAACTTCCAGAGATTCAACTGCCTCTGTCCCCAAAGTACTGGGATAAAGGCACGTACCTCCATGCTCAGTTCATTCCTGACTTTGATGATATTGTGGACACCCAAGACCCTACCAGCTCTGTGAGAGCAAAGCCACTACTGAAACCTTACATCTACCCGCGTGATCCTCCCTCAGCCACCACTTTCCCTCCTCCGGGTCAGCTGGGCCTCACCTTCCAATCCTCCCCTTGCTTGGGGAAAATGTCACATCTGTGCGCATCACATGCTACTTGGCCTTGGTTGCCTGGAGCCTTTTTAAAAAGTCTTGTGTTTTGGAGACCTGCATCTTCCCCTCAAGTCAGACCCCTCACATTTGCCGCTGTGGTATCGTGTCTCCATTGTTGCATATTATTCTGTCCACGCAGACTTGGGGGTTTTGCTGTTAGACTCCATACTGCTTTGACCATCTTATCCACCTCTCTGTACACATGAGGGACACTTTGTCTTGACCATGGCATTATCTCTCATCCAGCCAGAATGTTGCTAGCTAGAGCCCTTTTTCTAGGGAAAAAGACATTAAAATGCACAGAGCATATAAAGCCCACTTAAGCATGTGCACAGCAGCTCAGAATTCTAACCAAAAGGGTTTTGCTTGCAAAACCCCCCACCTTTTTGCCCTAGACACCAAGCAAATCACACCAGCCTATGGTCTATGTGCAGGGCTGGAAGTTAGAATTCATTCACTCAGTTAACTGCTGTGTACTAACTGAGTAGCTACCGGATGCCAAGCCCCAGAGACCAATATAGAGTGGAGAGCTGAGGTCACTGTCCTTGTAAGCTCACCATTTAGGAAATAACATATCAGGGAAGGCTGTGTGGCCCAGTTAGGTGAGGCACTCTGAATAAAGCAGCCCTGTGAGGAGAAGGGAACAGGTGGGCAGACATGCAGAAAGGCTATGTCCTGGCAACTTTCTCTGTCCCTCTTGGACTATAGGCACGGAGCCTTGCTGCACCCACCTCAGAAAAAGATTCCTAAGGGCCTTTGAACTTGAGATGAGCCTCACCAGGCATCCAGGATCTTGGCTCCCTCCTCATCAGATGACTTGGATGACTGCTCAGCCTTCAAGGCAGCCCCCAGCTGGGGCTAATCTGAAATAAAAGTTTTTATTTATCTAGCTTGATACCTGGTTCAAGACTAAATCATACAAGAGAAAAAGCAATAAGAGAGAAGGATTAAGTGTAAGGCCCCCACTTAGGCCTGCCCTTTCGCAATACAGTCACAAAGATATCAAGCCCCGAGCACCCGCAGCCCCTCATCACCATTCCTGAGCTCAGTTTAGCTGAAGCAAGGGGAAGATAAAGTGAATGGAGTTGCAGGAGGGGACCCCCCGGGGTGCGCTGCAATGAGGGTAAACTAGCAGATGGGGCTCCACTCCCTACCCAGTGTGATTCATGACTTCCCGGGGGAACAAAAGGAATTGACATCTGCACCTCTGAGGCTGCCAGCCTGTTTGTGTCATCAGTATTGATTATGAGCCTCTGTGGGGCCAGCCCCCTGGGGAGAGACAGGATTCCACAGCAACAGCCCCACCCACGGCCAGCCTGGGATCCTTGATCAGGTGTGCCTCTTCTCTGTACCTCTTCTCAGTGGCTATGGGATGACAGAAGGGGTGAGAATGTTAAAGGAGTTCATGCTGGTGAAACTCCCAAGGCACACATACGGCGGTATGCCTGATGCATCATCAGCTAGTGGAAGTCTAGTTGATGAACACATACAAGAAACAGTTCCCTCAGCCTGGTGGGAAGGGAGGAGAGATGGGGCTCAGCTGAAGCACATGCCTAGCATTCATGAAACCCTGAGATCCTGCCCCAGCACCAGATAGACCAGGCATGGTGGTACATGCCTGTAATCCCGGCAAGTTTGCTCTGCCCTGGAAGGTGGAGGCTGAGGATCAGAAGTTCACAGTACAGTCAGTCTCAACTACATGGTGAGCTCCAGCCAGGGACACTTGAGGCTACTGAAGCAGCAGCAGCTGGGAGTGGTGGCTCACACCTTAAACCCAGCACTCAGGAGGCAGAGGCAAGCAGATCTCTGTGAGTTCAAGGCCACCCTGGTCTACATAGTGCCACCCTGTGTCTTAGGGTTTTTATTGTTGTTGTTGTTGTGAAGAGACACCATGAACATGGTGTCTTATATAAGGAGTCTCTTATAAAGGGAAACATTTAATTGGGGCTGGTTTACAGTTCTGAGATTCGGTCCATCATCATCATGGCAGGAAGCATGGCGGTCCATGGGCACACATGGTGCTGGAGAGGAGGCTGAGGGCTCTGCATCTAGATCAGCAGGCAGCAGGAAAGCAGAGAGACACTGGGCCTAGCTTGAAAATTTGAAACCTCAAAGCCCACCCCAAGTGACATGTGTCCTCCCATGAGGCCATACCCACTAACAGCGCCATTCCCTGTGAGCCAGTGGGGGCCATTCTCATTCAAACCCCCACGCCCTGTCTCAAAAAGAAAGAAGAAAGAGAGACAGAAAAGAAAAGAAACTATTTCCAGGTTCCTGAAAGTGCAGACTTTATGGGCTCATGCCCTCCTTCCTGTCTGTAGAACTTGGCCTTGGCTCTCTAGAAATCCCCACCTAAAGTTTTAGAAGTGCCTATTGGGGGGTATGTATGCTCTCTGGCTTTTTGTTCATGCCCTCTCCTGGCAGATCAACCCCTGCTTGAGAAGGGTGCTCATTGTCCCTGCTGTCAGAAGCCACTGGAATGGCCTCACATTTCTGGCCTCCCTGAAGCCACAGTGAATCATGAACAGAAGTGGGGGTGACTTCTCCCCACACTCTGCTCTTGAAGCGTGGCTCCACATTGACACAGCTTAGAGCGATGACCCCGTGTAAGTAGCGTTTGTGCTTCTACCCCGAAGTCCTCTCCTCTGTAGAGGCACCAGACTCCAACATCGCTCCCCCTGACCTGTCTTTCCTATGAAGCCTGTGCTTGGAAGCCATTAGAAAAGAAAGAGGGAAGAAGAAGGCACCTCTCCTTCGTCCCCCAGGATCACCACCCACCACACACATTCAGGGCGGGCCTGGGAGGACCCACCACACAAGCAACTCACCACAGAAGCCTACAGCATGGAGTATCTCTGGGTATCCCAGGAGTTTCTGGGTTTCAGGAAAGGCAGTCCTTCCAGGACGTTCTCTGGGATAGAGGGACTGATGGAGGAAGGTGCTGAGGTAGGTACCCTCTACCAGAGGGTAGAGTATGGACACACATTCTGGGGAGAGGTGTGGCCTTTCTTTTCAGCCTTAGCACCGTCTTACAGACTAGGACTCACATTGGGAAACCTTTGAGTGAGCTAAGGGTAGTGACATAGGAACAATACTTAACAGGTCTTGGATGCTAATGTTCACCTGCCCAACCTTGAAGTCGTCCCAGATCCTATGTAGTGTTGCTGTGATTATTCCCATTTTCAGATGGGGACACTGAGTCCAGGTAACACAAAGTCATAAGACAAGGAGTAGAACTGGCTTTCAAACTAGCAGGTGGGCTCTGAGTCCCCTGCACAGCTCTTCTCCAAACGTGCCCACCCTCTCTGTGCACCCCCCACCCCCTTCCCTTACTCCCTTGTGGGAATCTGGGCTCTACCCCTCAGGCTTCCTGCCTGGCCCTGTTGCACTTCTCTATCTCCCTCACTGTCAAGTGCTCTGCCTAAGGCAATTAACTAGCTGCTCCCCCATTCAAATATTTGACCAATATCTGAAGACAGAGATTCCCAAACAGATACTTGCAGACATTGATTGAAACGAGCAAACACTGGCACATAATGAATTTCTTCCAGAGCATCCACATTCTACTGGCCGCACGCCAGCCTGGGACCCCTGAAGGAGCTGCTTTTGTCAGGGAAACAGACAGGTGGGCTCCAAGGATTCTGTGGTCCAGCTATCTGGTCCTGCCGCCCTTCCCGCTGGAAGGACATAAAGATATTATACAGTGGGGCATGTGACTGTGACACACTCTGGAGCCCAGAAGCCTGAGCTAGAAAGTGCTCTTTGTAATAACGATGCTGGTCAAGTGTTGTTTTAAAAGGACTGGTGGCTTGTCCCCCAGTGATGATGTGATTCTTAAATGTCAGCAAGCGCCATTTTGTTGAGAATCACAGGAACATCTAACAGATGAGGGTTTGAAGTCTCGGGACTTTCTGTCTCTGAAGTCTTCAGGGACGGAGCTGCCCAGTGTGACTCAGTGATTCATAGAGGCCTTAGGGAGTCATAAGATACTGGATCTACAGTGTGGCCCCAGGAAGTCCTCCCTGGGACCAGAGGAGGCCCAGCGTAGAACTGTCCCTAGCAAGGACTCCGGCTGCACCCAGTGTTGACTCCCCAAATGTGACATACATACTCCTAAGAGCAGAAGGCCAGTGGCAGGACTTGCAGACACGGGTGTGTGTGAAATGATTCTGACTTGCATGGTGAGCTGTTTATTCTTTTCTCGATTTCTTTCAGTTTCTATTTCTGTCAGTTTTACTCAGGAGAAGGTCTGGTTGGGTACTCATGTCTGTAACACCACTTAGCCTCGGTTCAGATCCCTTGAGAGCCAAGAAAGAGGAGCAGGCTTGGCCCTAGGAGATAGCCATAGAGGCAAACCATGGGCCTCATGTCTTCCAGTCACCTCTTTGTGGGGCTGACCAGCCGGCTGTGGCATTTTCTTACATAGCCTCCTTTAGAGTGACTGTTGAAAGGCAGACGCTGAGTAATATAGATTGTGCACAGATGCTGGAAGGGTACACAAAAGAGTGGGGCTTGGGATATGAGCACATAAGCAGAGCCTTGGTCTCCCATGCTCTTCATGGTCTGGACACTAGGAAGGATTCATGGAGACTCTTGAAGGCCACATCTATATGTGTGAAGTGCTTAGGACTATGCCTGGCTCAGAGGAAGTACTCAGGGATGCCAGCCTTCTATGGACAGGATCATCGTCCAGGAGCCACTATGAGCATGTGGAGTACCGGCACTCCTGATGGTACTGAGGGACAGGAGCTTAGGTGGCGAGGCTGTCCCAGGAAGTCAGGACCAAGATGAGCGAGGGATGACTAAGGGAGACACAGACCAACTGGGCAGATGAGAGGAGCAGAAGGAGAGGTGAAGCACCTGCAGAGTTGGGATTTTCCTTTCTCAGTGGAACTGGAAGAAGCTGGGGCTGCTCAGAGAACTGGTGGGGTACCTGCAGAGAGGCATCGGGGCCTCACGGGCACCCAAAGCATGCTCTATTCATAGTTGTATCTCCCGGGGTCAGGAGTGGGGACACCATGTATTTCCTCTCCCTTCTCCATGGATGTGCTGTGTGGAGGCCCAAAGTCGACATTGACTGCCTTTGTCACTCACTCTCTACCTTATCTCTCACCCCCCTCAAGATGGGTCTCACCATGTAGCCCTGGCTGGCCTAGAACTCCATATATAGACCAAGTTGCCTTGGAACTCACAGATATGCTTGCCTCTGGCTCCTCATGGCTGGGATTGAAGGTGTGCACCCCCATGCCTGGCTTCCACCTTATATTTTGAGATCATTCACTGACTCCCAGCCTGAACTAAACTGGATAGCCAGTGAGCTCTGGGAACCTGCCTGTCTGCCCCTCCGGTACTGAGGTTCAGTTGTGCACCATCACACCAGGCTTGTAGGTGGGTCTAGGGCCCTGTACCCACAGCTTTGCTTGAGCAACATGTCCTTTACCAACAGAGCCATCTCTGTGGCACTACTTTCTTTCTTAAAAACAGAAAAAAGTTAACACATAATGAAGTGGGTTGTTCATTTTGCCATCTTCAGACATACTTACCATACTTAGTTCTTATTCTATTCTACCTCCGTCCTCACTCCCCCTCCCCCTCTTGCCAGACTTCTTTCCCATACAGTTCCCTCTTCTGCTTTATGTTACATGTATTTCATCACTCCTGTTTCCTCCTCCTCCCTCCTTTTAGACACTTCTTCCTGCTTTGTGGTTCCCTTTCTACTTTACACATATAAACTTAAAAAAAAATGCTTCTATGTATTTGTCTTTCTGAGTCTGGCTTAGTTCATTTAACATTATAATCTCTATTTCCAACCATTTTCCTGCAAATGACAGTTCATTCTTCTTTTCAGTTAAGTAAAGTTCCGTTGTGTACACGCAGCGCATTTCCTCCATCCACCCACCCTTCCTTCAACAGGGATCTAGGCCGGAGCCATGTCTTTTTTGTTTTGTTTTTGTTTTTCAAAAAAGAGTTCTCTGTGTAGCTCTAGCTGTCCTGAAACCTACTCTGTAGACCAGGCTGACCTCACAGAAATACACCTGCCTCTGCCTTCCAAGTGCTAAGATTAAAGTTGTGCGCCACCATGTCTGGCTGGATCCATTTCTTAACTGTTGTGAATAGTGCAGCAATAAAAACAGGTGTGAATGTATCTCTGTGAGGTCTGACTTAGCCTCCATCAGCATACACCCAAGAATGATAGACCAGGTCCTATGGAAGTTTCATTTTCAGGTTTTTGAGGAGCCTCCACCCTGATTTCCATATCAACTGGACCATTTTACACTCCTACCAGCCGTGGATAAGCGTGCCTCTTTCCCGGTCTTTCCTGTCACATCTTATTATGCATTGGTTTTAATGATGGTCATTCTGACTGGAGTGGGATGGACTTTTGGCGTAGTTTTGATTGGCATTTCCTGGTGGCTAGTGATAGTGATCATTTTTCTGCTTCTCTGTTGGCCCCCTGTGCTTTGTCTTTTGAGCACTGTCTTTCATGTCATCTGTCCATGGCTCCATTGAGTGAGTTGGGTTTGGGGTGCTGAGTTTTTTTTCTTTCTACAGTCTGGATATTAACCCCGGTGGAGTGTGCAACTGACTGCTCTTGCTATCTTTTTGTGTATGCATGCACTTGTTGCTTCCTTAAACCGCCAAAGAAGCATCTTCCCACAGTTCTAGAGAAGGGGGAGGGGCATATTACTGGCTGAATACCAGATGCTGTCAAGTGCTTCCCTCTGGGTACAGGGCATCTCCAAACCCCATACTCCCTATACCCTCACAGCCACCCCACACCCCGGTCTCTCCCAGCTTGTGACTGATGCCCTTGCTGGCTAGGTTATACTCTGCCCACCCACTCCCATCCATCTTTCCTGGGCCATAACGCCTTCTACCCCTTCTTAGAGGGGCCTTGTGATCCTATATAGAACCTTCCAAAAAAACTACAATGAGCTCCCATATTGAGCTTTAACCGCCTCATCACCGCTTCCCAGTCATTTCTTATCGGCTCTCTCATTGTTTCCGGTACACAGTGATCCCAAGGTGTCATTTGTACCATGGATATCCACCACCTCTGCATCCTAGTTATACAGAAAGAGAGGAAAGACAGACCAGTTGCGTACCACAAAGAGTGCCCATGAGATTCGGGGGGCTGGCAGCAGGGCATGATGTCATCCCGTGTAGCTGGCATAGAAGAGGGAAGTGAGGCTCCAAACACATTCTTGTTGGTGGTAATTTTTCCAGACAGAGTCTCCCTGTGGAACCCAAGCTTGACTTGCGCTTCTGTCTGTCCTGCCTCAGCCGTCAAGTGCTAAGATTATAGGCACATGCTACCGTGCTCAGTCCATGTAGGGCTTCTCCAAAGATAGATGGCTGGGCTCATGAGACAGAGTAGAGCTAAACTGACTCAGGTAGAAGTACGGGTGCTTGACAGATGGCATCGGTGGCATCACAAATCAGCAGGGAAAGGGTGACTTGTTTAGCGGCTGCCGTGGGGGAAACTAGTTTCCTAACTGGAAGAAATAAACCCAGATCCTCAGCATACACCATGCACCAAGGTGGATTCTGGATGGATTAAAGACCCCAGTGTGAAAGGAAAAATACAAAACTCATAAAAGAAAAGAGGGGCGTATATCTCCGTGACCTTGTAGTAGGAAAGGACTTTTTGGCACCCAGACGGCATAGGCCCCGGAAGAAAAATGGATGAGTCTAAGGCAGTCAGCTCCGTGGAATATATGAGCAAAGTTAACAGCAAGTGACATATGGGGAGATGATTTCAATTAAAACCAACAAGGGACTTGTGGATGGGGTACATGATATATACATGATGAATCTCTGTAAACCAGTGTTCTCAGCCTTCCTAATGCTATGACACTTTAACACCGTTCCTCAGGCTGTGGTGACCTCCCCCTCCCCCAACCGTAAAATCATTTCCATTGCTACTTCATAACTGTAATTTTGCTGCTGTTATGAATTGTAATGTGAAGATCTGTGCTTTCCAATGGGCTTAGGTAACCCCTTGTGAAAGGGTCATCCAGGACTGTTGTGATCCACAGTTTGAGAACCATTGCTGTTAACTGCCAAGGCTAACTTGGGGAAGCCCTTAGAAAAACAGGCAAATGATATTCCTGGGATGGGAAATCTCCATGATTTGTGGGCAGCTCTAGAGAATCTGAAACTACTGGAAATTAGCAAGAGGCAGATGGCAGCTCTAATGTCCAACCTCAGTTCCACAGTGGCCCGTGGGGGGAAGAGGTGGCGAGGCAAGTCCTTCCTCTGTGAGTCTTGCACAGTCTGTAGGCCAAGAAAGAACTTTACAGATGTGAGTCTGTTTGCACTTGCTCTTTATAGTCATGATGATGCTGGAGGCCCTAAGTTAAACAAAATGGTTCCCCTGACCCCCCAAATTCCACCCCTGTCCTCAGTAGGTCCGCCCAATCATTATACTTCAAATTCATTGGATGTTTTTGCAGAAATTGCTTTCCTTTTTTGTCAAAAGGACTAATGTAATGTCCTTGATTTTGCCTCTTGGCTTACGAAGGCTAAGGGACTTCCTGTGGCATTTTATAGAGATGGTTTCCCAAGCCTTATACTAAAGAATATTCCAAATTAGTGAGGAGCAACACGCTATTAGGTGGAAGCACATAAAATCACTGCTTTTGTAGGTCAGAAGTGGCCGAATGCCAGCTCTTTCTTATGGTTTAACTTAATAGGTGTACCTACAGCAAAATAGGTATAAATATTTAAAACCAAGGGTTGAGTCATAAAATAAATAGGAAGAGATATTTCATTCCTCTAAGAAAGGGGGAAAAAAAGAGGGAAATCAGAAGTGACATCAGTTAGTGAGAATGCCTCCGTATATATAGCGCTGTATATAGCAAGGTGTTGGAACAGGGTGTTTGTCATGGAGAAGGAAGCAGGAGCCATTGGTGAAAAATAAAATCCTTCAGTAATGACTTTCCCCAACATTTGACCTTGCACCTGCCCAGCTCCAGGCAGCTCACATGGGCACATTCGCTTATTCCTCAGCACCTGGAGGAGGGAGGTGCTACCGCTCTACCCGCTTTACAGATGAGATAAGCAAGCTCAGGGCGCCTAAGCAACTTGCCCTGCTATTAAACGTCAGAGGCAGGATTTAGATGTGGGCTAATGAGGACTACAGTTTAGACACCCCCCTCCCCAACATGCCAGGAGGGCTTGGTAGCCCATCTATAATTCTAGCCTGGAAGGTGAATACAGGCGATCCCCAGAACAAGCTAAGCTGGCTAGTGAGATTAGCAAGTTCTGGGTTTGACTGAGAGACCCTGAGTCCCTGAACAAAGTGAAAGAGGTAGTAAGGATGATTTCCAACATCAGCCTTAAGCCTCCACATACTCGCACATTCACATACACACACAGAAAAAGAAAATAAATATTTGTAGGGCAGTAGACGGTAGTTTTAAATGTGAAAGAAGACCCAACATGCCTGAAAAAGCAAACTCCACCTTTGCCTGTATCTTATGCCCCTCTTGTCTTGGCAAATGGGAAGTTGCTTGTGTTTCTTTCTCATCCCACATCTATAGAATCCAGAGCCCTGGCCGTACCTTTTGACTGTTCCATGGGCACATGGTCAAAAGAGAACAGGTCTATTGACACCCCCCCCCCCGGAGCAATAGGAGTACCACTCTCAGGCCAAGTGACTGACTGAGACTCCCCGAGCAGTGATTCTGACATTGGGACACTGAGGCATAACCACTAAGTAAGGACTTGGGATCAAACAGATCCAGCTTCAAATCATGGCTCTGAGGTCATCTTGCTGTGAGACCTCAATAAATGGCTTCTGCAAACAGAAGTTGAAAGAACCATCTCAGCCAGGCATAGACAAAGCCTCGTGCCTGGAAGCACTGTGAGTTATCACCCACAAGCACCCAGAGAAGAGGAGACTTTGAAATAGGGTGCTTGGAAGAACAGGGAGGAGCCTGCACCATCCTCGTCACTCTACCTGGCCCATGTTCTCCACCAGCCTATGTTCCTCCCTCCTCGAGGACTTCTCTTTATATTCCCCTCTGCCAGGAAGTCTTCCCTGACCATACAGCTTGAGTTGTCTGCTCAACTAATCTGAGCAAGTTAGCGAGCCCTTACTGCTCGTTCTGTCTCTGTCAGTGTTGTAGCCACTTCTCACTGAGCCTCACCCCCTCACCCCGAGTCCAGGACCATGCCGCCTCTGTCATGGCCACCTAGTTACTGCATTGTCTTCCTTCCAGACATGTGGCTAGTGAACCCCTGGGAAACTACAATCCACTGGATCTTGGGACATGAATTGCTGAGACCCCAAACATACTACCTTCTGCATCCAGAGAGGAGAGGCTCACGTGGGCTTGTCACCTGCCAAGGACCTCCCCGCAAATTGCCCAACCTTGAACCAACAGTGCAAGGGGCTTGACTTCCTGTATAACTAGTGATGCGTGGAGGCATGGGGGTTCTGGCCTGGTGGTCCAGGATGACTGTGGTATAGACAGCAATTAACCAAACCGCCCGCTCCCACATCCAGGGACTTTCCATCACGGCCCCGCCCCAGCCACCTCTATGCCATGGTAAATGTAAAGGCCTTATTTATGCCGGGAAAACGGAGACCGTACAGCGCCTCCAAGGCACAGTGACTCAGAACTGTTAATTGGGTCCCACTGACATAAAGCTGGCTCTGTGTGGCTAAAGTGAATACTGACTTTCCCCGGCACTGAGAAAGGTGCCCTGACCTGGCTGGACTCACATATAGTGAAAGCCCTGTGGGTTGAAAGCATCCTCCTCCTCTCTCAGCCATAATTAGGTCAGGAGGTCCCACAGAGGATGTCAGGAAAGGCCCTCTGTGGTGTTTAATTGTATGTGTCTGTGTGTGTGCTGAGGACAACTTCCTATAGTTTGTTTTCTCCTTCCATCTTGTGGGGGTCCCAGGGATTGAACTTAGGTCATCAGGCTTATGTGGAAAACACCTTTACCTGCTGAGCCATCTCACAGGCCATCCATCTTATTTTTACATTGAGAACCCAGAATGCCCCATTCTACAGATGAGGAGACTGAGGTCAGAAAGGTTCTATGATGTATAGATTCATACTAGACCAAGATGTGATGACACCACAAAATCTAGGTCTCTAAGGGTCTCAAGCCTCCTTGTCTTCCTCAGCACCTCTTGTCTCACTGGAATGTCAGACAATCCTACCTGTGTAGGTTTTACCTGCATTATTCCCATTTTACAGATACAACGATAGCAAAAGTGCAAAACAAAAACTGCTCAGCATCAGCTGGTTGATAAGGCAGTAGACACTGAGCTGGTCAGCTTCTAGTCTCAATTCTTCCCACTGGCTGTGAAACAGGTACTGGAAGGGTTACCAGGAAAGAAGATGAGTCTAGGATTGTCCTAGGTTAGCCTATGAAGCTATCAGGAGGCCTGCCTGGGTGGGCTAAAAAGGGCCATGTGAACGGGACTGACTGGAAGGAGCCACATAGGGAAAACCTGGCTTGCCCTGCCTGCCCCAGCCCTGTCTCTGAGCCACTTCCTCCCTCCTGGGTTAGGGACGTTCAGTCGGTCGCTGAGGTCAGGTCTTTGTTTGAAGGACAGATAATTAATCCACAAAGTAATCCCAGCACACTGGCAGATTTATGGAGATCGCCTCTGTCCCAGGAACACAGCCGAGTCATCTTTCATCTCCCCGGGAAGCTAGTCACTTGCTGGAGCATAGGCCCTGGACACTGGAGCTCATTTAGGGGAGTCCCCCTCCCCTGGGGAGATTGATTGTAGGCTGGGTGGTAAAGGAAGAAGCAGGCTCTGGGCTCCTCCTGGGCTGTGGCCCTTCTCTGTCCCACTACCAGGGGCAAGTAGGTACCCAGCTGCCCTCACACCCAGCCCTGCCAAACTGCAGCAGAAAAGCAGAAGGCGGGAGGGCCAGGGCTAGCCTGCTTCCCAGCTGGGCGCTTCACTACTTCTTCCTTCCCCACTCTCCACCTGTCCCATTAATGAAGCTGCAGATCCTGGCTGGGATGCCTCAGAGGCCTGTGTAGTCTCAGAGCACCGCCAAAGATGGGGAAGAGGAGGGTGTTGCCAGGGCTGATGGTAACTAGCTCTCTAAGCCTCAGGAAGAGGAGACAGAGGGCCTCTGTTTTAGGAGTTCTGCTACTACATTGTTGGGCTCATTAGGGCACTGTGGTCATCCTCTGTAACACATAGACGTGTGTGTGTGTGTGTGTGTGTGTGTGTATTGCTGGGCATTAACTCCAGAGCAAATGCCAGACAAGTTACTGCTACTGAGCTACACTCCCACCCCTTGGAGGCAAGGTCTCACTGTGTAGCCTAGAACTAGTGATCCCTCTGCCTCAGACTCCCTGGTTCTGGGATTGCAGGTATATGTCCTCTACTGCCTCCTTGGATCGGCTGATGGCTTGTAGGTACTCATCCAACATCCCCATGGGTCAGCTAATGGTTTGCAGGTAATCATCGAACATCCCCATGCTCCAGCTGGAGACAGAGCCATGAACAAGAAGGCAAAGCTACTTTAAAGTCTAGAGAGGAGGACCAAGAAATACTCAAGCAGATTGATAGTGAGATCATTTGAGGCTGTGATAATGACAGAGACCAACCCATGGAGATAAAATGGGGACAAGGTGGAGAATGACTGATCTGGAGTGCTTAGCTGAGGCACTTGGGGTCCTCTGTGATACAGGGGTATTTGAATGACAGTAGGAGGGAGCTCAGGGTGGGGAGGGTGACAATGAAATGATGATGACAACATGTGCAAAGGTGCTGGGGCAAAGACAAACTGGATATATTTAGGAAACAAATTAGAAAAAGTTTTAATGAGGCTAGAGGCTGGTCACATAGGGTCCCGCAGTCAAGGGAGAGTTGGGATTTTGTTTCATTTATATGGAAAGATATTACAGAAGAGGATCTAGGATCTAGGATCCGATCCCCAGAACACTGCTCAGTACAATTAGCTAGAATAGGATGAAAGAGTCAGGAACCAGCTGAGAGGCCCTAGTGGTGGCCAGAGGTGGGTATTTCCACATCCCTCATGCCTACACACTGTGCAGTCAGGTATCTGTCTGTGTGTCTCTCTAGCTGCTTCAACAATCCCCTTGTTCTGAGATCCCCCTGCTCCTTCTGCCCTTCATATCACACACACAGACACACACACACACACACACACACACACACACACACACGGACGCACGCACACACGCGCACATGCACACACACACACCAGAGGCAGCTGTGTAACCTTCACCAACTTAGTGGCTAATAACCAAGGCAAAGCATTGGTGGGTATAGCTGGCTTCTTCCTGCCGCCCATACCCAACCCCTGGTAATTGAAGCCTTAGTCATCTTCCATCTTCTGGAGACTGAGTTGCTGCTGATGGCACTGTCTAGGTTAGGGCTGGCAGAACTGGGGCATATGGAGGCCGAAGTCTCTGAAGGGACTGGAGCGCCCAGCTGCCTCACTGTGGAGCCTGTCCTGGGGTCATGTGGGCCCTAGCTCTACCAGAGCTTCCTCTGCAAGCTGGGGACACTGTAAGTCTAGAGCAGCAGTTCTCAACCTGTAGGTTGTGACCCCCTTGGGGGGCACATATAGGATATCCTGCATATCAGATATTTGCATTACGTTTAAAAACAGTAGTAAAATTGCAGTGATGAAGTAGCAGTGAAAACAATTTTGTGGTTGGGGGTCAGCACAACATGAGGAGCTGTATTAAAGTGTCACAGTATGAGGAAGGTTAAGAACCACTACTCTAGAGCTGGCAAAACCACCCACAAAATGCCACAGCAGTGTCCTTAGAGGCCTTCCCCCTCCAGGAGGATCTGTTCACAGAACTTAGAGTGGGGTGCTATTGGAACCCCAATGTGAGCTGCCCAGAGAACTGTCCTCCTGTTGGGAGGCCAGTCCTTAGAGCCCACCCCAAGAGAAAGAAGCAAGCTGAAGGTCCTGAAGCTGGGAGGGGTCCTGAATTCTGCTCTATGTCCCTCTCCATTAAGAATAGCCAGAGGCTTTAGGAAGATGCTCTCATTTCCGTTGCTGAGGTTCATCCCTTCCAGAAACAGAAGGATGGCCCTGTTCATCCTGGTTCCCGCTTGCTCAGCAGAAGTTGTCTGCTGCCAGGGATGGGAGCATCTTGGGACGACTGTCCCTTCTCCCCTAGCTGGACTCATTCATCAAGTATTCCCCAAATGTCTCCATGGCCTGAGGCACTGAGCCAGGGGCTGGGGGAATCTTGTGACATCCAGGGCTCTGACTCCTGAAGCAGGACATGGGTGATTTGGGGCAGGGCTGTTAAGACAAGGTATATAGATGCCTGTCCCCCCCCCCCACCGTCTAGCACAAGCCCAGGATCCCTGGCCTCCCTCATCCCATAAGCAGGCCAAGTTCACAGGGAACATTGGCCATTAAAATCCTGAGACACCATTGTACGCACCGCTGGCGATGTGTGCACAGAGCCGCATTGGCTTCAGGTCCTCTTTGCTCTTTTGTTCCTTAAGCAATGAAACATGGCAGGGGTTAAAGGTCTGCTTTGTTCATGTTTATGTCCTCAGAGGCCTCTTGGGACTGAGGGGGAGCCCGTGGTGATTGCATAGCTCCAAAAATAAACCCCAACTTTAATGTGGACCGTGTCTCACAGTGCAAGGAAGTCACCCCAGGAATGGTAGGATGCAGGTGTGTCTGCTTGTGTGTTGAGCCTTTGTCTACAGTATTCAAAGACGAGGGCTTGCTTGCCATGCACGAAGCCCCAGCTTTGATCTCTAGCACCATATGAAACAGGTGTGGTGGTGTGTACCTGTGATCCCCGCACATGAGAAGTGGAGGCAGGAGGAGAAGAAGCTTAGAGTCATCCTCGACTACAAATTGAGTTCAGTACCAGCATGGGTTATGTGAGACCCTGTCTCAAAGATACACAATAAAGACGAACTGTGATTTGGTCTGATCGTACTATTAAACATTGATGGCGATGAGGTAATCCTAAAATAAAGACGACCAGAAAATATCTATGCTGCCTGAACTTGGCAGTGGGCTTCACTGTTCCAGTCTTGTGTTTTGACATTCTTGATATTTCTATTGAAAAAAACTTGTCTCTGTGTGTGTAGTCCCCAGAGTTTCCAAGAGACTCACCCCTGGTCTGGAATTCATATATGACCTGTGGCCCCTGAGTCTACTCATGTGGGCCCAGATCTGCCTCTGCCTTGCTGTGTAGCTATAGCCAAGTAACTTCCTATCTCTGATCCAGGAAAAATATGAAGCTGATGGGCTCTTACACTTGGTGGTGCTCAGGGGGACCCATCTAGGGAGTGGCCTCTTACATCTTCAGCCTCCTCAGCAATCTTCGCAGACCAGCAGCTTAGCAAAAAGGACTTTTTGGCCTGTTCATTTGGAAAGACATCAACTCCTAAGAGCTTTGCCCTAACCAGCCATAATGTCTGTCAGATACTTAAGGCTCTGAGAAGTCCTGCCGTGACAACAGCTGGCCAGCATTTCCTAAAGCTGACCCTAGGACCTTTGCATGACGGTTCCATCCCTGCATCCTAGCATCAGAGTTTTGGGCAACCCCTGGCCTTCCTGCTCCTTCCCTAGTAGACAAATTGCCCAACCTTTCTTGTATGCATAGTCAAAAGAAGCCAAGACCTTTGATGTTTCCTCATCTCTAGGTGGGTCTGAACATCACTCTCTGTGTTGTTTTTCCCTCTATCCTTCTGGGCCAGAAGCAACCACTTTTATTTATACTCTGAGTCACTGAACAGACCCCAAACACACATCAGGACAGGCCCTATCTGTGTCCTTCCTGGTGAATTTCCAGGTTGGGTAGGAGAAGGCAGACCCCTTTTGTAGCAAAGGCCATAGGTTCAAATCCCAGCTCTCTCAGCAAGACATATGCCATAGGCAAGTTCCTTCAACAGTGATTCAACAGCAGGGTGTATCATCTTCTTTCTTATCCTGGATTAAGAGTTTCCTCTGTGCTGAATGATGTGCTGCACTGGTCAATTATATTAACTCTCTGATCTCCTCATCAGCCTCAGGAGATGAGCACTGGCCTCCCCTTTCCGCAGTCAAGGAAACTGAAGTCCAGACAGGATAGGTCACTGACCCTCAGTCACACAGCTGGAGTGATAGTAAGATTTGAACCCTGGTCCCAAATAGTACAATATTGGGGTTTTTTTGCAGAAGACCAGGTCCCTATGATTCTACTGATCCTTTGAAGGGGTTTCCTGGTTCTGGTGGGACTGGGCAACATTAAGACAGGCCCTATGGATGCTTGGGTGAATGCCTGAACCCACCAGGACAGGTTAGAAGTAGAAAAGTCCCAGAGAGCCACCTAGTGTTCTGAGTATGCCAGAATGGACGCTGGGTCCCTGCCTGTGGGTCTCCTACTAAAACAGACATTTGAATACCCCTACCAGGGCTGGAGATGTTGGTAGAATGCTTGCTTAGTTTGATCCTGGCACTTTGTGAGACTGTGGTGATGCCCACTTGCAATCCAGCACCCGGCAGGTGGAGGCAGGAGAGTCAAAAACTCAAGGGCCACCTTGCTACATAGTAAATTTGAGGGTAGCCTGGGCTATGCGAAAGCCTGAGGGGAGGGGGCATGAGCGAGACAGAGAAAGGGAGAGAATATGAATTCATTGAATAAATTGTGCCATCAAAAGGCCCTGTTTACAGCCGGGCAATGATGATGCATGCCTTCATGCCTTTAATCTCAGCACTTGGAAGGCAGAGGCAAATGGATCTCTGTGAGCTCAAAGCCTGCTTGGTCTACAGAGTGAGTTGCAGGACAGCCAAGGCTACACAGATAAACCCTGTCTCAGACAAACAAAAAATAAGGAGAAGGCTCTAGAGCCCAGAGAACCTAAGCATCTGGCCCAGCGTCACCAGCTGTCCTGAGCACCCCGGGCAGACCTCTGTTCTCCCTTCAGCCTCAAGCATGTCTGAAGCTGAGAGGACTCTGCAGCCCCTCAGAGAGTCTCAAGGTCAGCTGGAATCCAGCCCTGCCAGCTGGTGGCCAGCATCTATGAAGATAACTGTTTCTGGGCCTGGCTCCCTGAACCTCATCTGACCACATCTATTTCTGGGCCATGGGGCCCTGACAAAGCACAATTTGATTCATAAATTACCCAGCTCAAGGTGTGTGGATGGATTCTCCTCCTGCAGACTTGAAAGTCATTCACTCTACAACTTGTAGCCTCAGAGGTGGTGGGGAGGGGAGGACTCTGTAGCCAGTGGCCCTGGCACGCTCTTCTCTGATGTGCCAGAGGAGAATGGGGAGGGCAGAGGCACAGAAGGCAGGAAGCCATTTCTCTGCGCCTTCTCTGACCCTTGGACAACTCTGGGGACAAATGTGATACCAGCTCTAGTGGGCAAGTTAGAAAACTTAAGACTCCAAGGTGGGGGAGATGCAAGTCATCTCATTCTGGTGATCTTAGTTGCCCCTCTAATTGGCACTGCAACCACCTTGTCCCTGCCCCTGTGCATCACAGTCTGTCCAGTTTCTCCTGCCCACGGCTCCTACCTGCTATCCCACCCCACCCAAGACAGGGCTTCTCTGGCTGTCCAGGAACTTGCTCTGTAGACCAGGCTGGCTTTGAACTTATAGAGATCCACCTGCCTTTGCCTCCTCAGCGCTGGGATTAAAGACGCATACCGCCACCGCTCAGCAGTGCCTGCTGTCTTTGACTGGCAAACATCGGATGTGGGTTCAGCACCTCACAGTTTGTAAAGCATCTTAAATGCTTTACACCAGGCCACTAAACAGCCCTGTGAGTAGGGCTGTCATCCTCCTTCAAAGGGGAAGCCAAAGCTCTGAGAGGCCCACAAGCCATAAGGTGTGAATCCAGGCCCCAAGCTCACTCACACCTGGTCCCTTGTAGGTGCTTCAGTCACTTTTATCCTTGTACCTGTCCTTTTGGGGTTCAGTGGGAATCTTGCACATCAGGTGGTCTGAGAATGATCCCCATGCCTCCTCTGCCTCAGGTCTGTGCAAACACATTCTGTGGTGGGTAGCCTCCGGTACCCACACTCCCTCAGAAGTTCAGTCCTCAAGGCCATTACCATGCCTTTCCCGAATCCCCATTGCAGGCTCAGTCTGTGACAGACAGCTTGATGCCCTCGAAAGCTGTTGTCTCCTTGGGAATCTGTTCAGGGTCCTGTCTGTTTTCATAAGTGTGGCCCCTCCTCTCACCCCTCCTTGCCTCCGCCCCCCAGGGCAAGGCCTTTCAGATCATCAAAAGTGAGTGCTGCTTATGCTTTATCTGAGATGGCTTTATCTGAGCAGTAAATCTCCCTAATGCCAGACCTGTCCAGGGCACAAGGCTGTGGGAGAGTTATGAAGGTCTGAGGCGGAGGGAGCAAGCGCACAGCCTCCGGGATATGGCTCCAGCTATGGCCCCAGGAGGGACCCCAGCTGAGGGAGGCAGGGGTATCCTGCATACCTTCACCAGAGGAGCAAGGAGGAGTGCAGAGGACCTGTAGGCCCTACCTTTCTCCTTCACAGCTGACTCCTCCCTGTGATTAGCAGGGAATATCCCACCTGGCAGCCAGCAGAACTGTTTAAATTCCAGACACCAGCTTCTGAGCCCAGTGTGTCCCTCTGTTGTGTCTTTGAAGGCCATCTCACCTGAATGAGCCTCAGTTTCTTCCTCATGGGAGAAAGCTGAGGATCTAGTGGGACAGAGCATACTGTCACAGGCTGAGCACTGCACACTCAGAGACCGGGTACCCCCAGGGTAGCCTTGCTGTTTGCTCACAGTCTGACTTCAGGAAATCATGTGATCTCTCTGTGCCATGAACATGACAGTCATGATTCAGACAGGACAGTAAGGATGGTGACCCGCCTGCATCTGGAGTGTTCGTAAAATATAACTGACAAAGCTGTGTACAGTGCTTAGAACCTTGCCAGGCATATGTGGGCCAAGGGCACACCCTGTCCCTCACTAGTGCTCCTCTTTCACTGTCCCTACCCCTTGTCCTGAGCCCTAGCAGATCCTCCTGCTTCCATCCTGACCACCCCCTCCTTGGGGGACACTTCTTGGTACCCGTTGTCATCAGAAAGTAACCAGACCACTTCCAAGACCGCTGCCTGCTGGTGACAGCCTCCTCTACCCCCATGACCCCAAACCTACTCTCTGCTCTCACACAGCTCCCCAGAAGGCCCTCCACTGTCCCCTCATCTGTATCTAACTCTGCCCCCCACCTCCTACTGTAGGAACTTTCTGTCCCCCAAGCCCAGCTGGAGTGGAAGTAGGGGCTTGACAGGCCCAGGTCCTGCTTTCTCCCCATCATCTGGGAGTCACAGGAAGGCAAGAGGCCTCACCTTTTCCTCCTTACTTGGTGATGATAAAGTAGGCGCAAGGCAGGACCGCATCAAGTTCAGGAATTGTGACCACAGTGACAAGGAGAAATCAGCTTGCAGAGCCGCTCTCCGCTGACCCAGCACAGGTGCTGGAGGTACATGCCAGGGGACAGCAGGACGTTTCACCTGCAGGTACCCACCGTGCATAGTATGTATTATGTCAAAAAGTGCCATTCCAAAGTATGAAATTCAGTGCCCTTGTTGCATTCAAGACATGTGCCAGCGTCTCTGTCTAATGAGAGAACTTTTAAAGGGACTCAAAACAACTCCCCCTTTAAAGCAAATGTCATTCAGATAAGTTGAGAAAAAAGTTAAGAGTGATTCTAAAGCCGAAGTTCTGAAGCAGGGGATTCCACCCCCAGGGGCCTTTTGCAGGTTTTGGGGACTGTGTCACATTAGGAAGCCACTGTCTGGAAACAGTGCATGCCAGTCCCAGAAGCTCAGCGGTCCTGAAGCCCTGACCAGCACACTCCTCAGAGATCAGGGATGTTAGCACCATGTTGGGGGCTGCTCCTCTCTCTGCATATGTCTTCCCTAAACAAAAGCATGTCACAGGCCCATACTGCATGGTTCCTTTTTCACATGTCTGAAACACCTCTTTTCGAGTTACATACCTCCCCTAGCAGCTTTGTGCACCTAACTGAATGTTGTGTCTTCCTCAAGCCATCCCCTCTCACTGGACACTTAGGTTGGCCTCCGTTTTCGTTTTGGTGTATTGGCGGCTTCATTTGTGAAATCCATTATTCTTCCCCTTGAAGTACCCCAGCTGCACAAAAAAGGGAAATTCCAGTATAAGCCATGATGCCTGTCAATGTCACAGGAGTCCCACACACAGGAGTTCTCAAGCGGTATCTGTAAGGCCCCTGATTCATAGGGAGCCAGACACAGTGTGGACGGAGCATCGTAGTCATCCCTCAGCAAACCTAACAGACAAGGCTGGGCTCCCCATCTTCCCAGACTAGTGTTTCCTGCATTAGTAGACACATGAATGAGTGTCAGGTATGTAGTCAGGTATGTGGCTCAGCTCAAGCAGCCACCGTGTCACGGGAACATCAGAAAGGCATGATGGTCCTGACAAGAACTTCTAATTAGTTCATCTCCCTTCAAGCCCTGGGCATCTTCATGATGGGTGACTTGGTGAGTGGTCCCAATATTGTGTAATCTTCACCCTTTTGTCATTCATTCATTCATGTATCCCATATCATTTATTGAGCCAGGTGTGGTATACAGAAGGATTGCAAGTTCAAAGTCAGGCTCGGCTACATAGTAAAAACTTGTCGTTCCCCCACATCCACCCAAAACAAGCATTTATTGATTACCTACTGTATGTCAGCTGAGTATTTAACTAGTCCCTGACCTTCAGTGGCCACCTTCCTGTGAGAAAAACAAACAGTAAGAAGAAACTCACAATGAGAAGAAAAAAGAAAGAAAGAAAGAAAAAAAAGAGATCAATTAAAAAAACATTTTGAAAGCAATGATAGAATAGCGATGGGCTGTTCAAAGGTGGGCTGATGGTGACTACACTATGAAGTGACATTTGAGCTGGGACATAAATACACATAAGCCAGCACCCCCCTCCCCCCAACCCTTCAGCAAGACCTGCTGAGATCAAGATCCAACTCCAGGTGGCTTCAAGGAAGGCATTGGAAAGGGGGAGTCTCCCATGCCCACCCCAGGACCTTTGGGAGGGCGGCAAGATATCAGCTGCCCCCCTCCCAGGCTGACAGCAGGGATAACCCACACCGCTGCTTGCCATATGTTAGTCACGGAATTGTTGAATACCACCCGGGCCAGGTGCCACACAGGACCTCAGCCCCTTTTGTCAGCAGGCGGATGAATAGCAATTTTTAATTCATAAGCTATCTTGCCCAAAGCCCGTGTCTCAGAAGGACCTGCAGTTTTCATTATACAGTGATAAAATTCTATAGCAGCCGGAATGATAGGGCTCCAGCGGGCAGCAATGGGCCTGCAGGCTAGGCTGCCCAGGGCCCAGGTGCTCAGCAGCTATAGCCACTCACACGGCTGCTTGGTGACGGCACTTGGCAGGACAGAGAATGGAAGAGAGGCCCAGAAAGCACACCAACCCCTTTGACCTCATGAGGAGCAGTCATGCCTTTGGCACCTTGGTAATTTTTTCATCTTGTAGGTGGGATGCTCAACTGTTGGACTCTACCTGAGTGTCCATGTAACAACTCCAAAGCACAGACCAAGAGGGAGGAGGTAACAGATTCTATGCAGTTTGGGGATGGGGTGGGGGTGCTAACTAATGCTGGACCAGGAAAGAGGCAGAGAGGGGGGATCAGCCACACAGGAAGACACTCCAACTCAGACAGTTACAAGAGAATCACAAATCACAACTTCTTTTTTTCTGCTCTGAGGTCCAGCCCAGGGCTAGATGCCAGTGATATCCTGTCTTCTGAGCCTTGGTCACCCCTTTCTCTGATCACTGCTGAGGGAGGAAAACAACAACAAATGTGTAATGAGCATCTTTCTGGGAACCCCAGGGGATGAAGCATGGCACCCCAGACACCGCTGGTGGGCCCCAAGAACCAGCAATACCCCAGCACAGGGAAGTGTCTGGACAGTTCTGAGTGTGCTAGCCCAACTGTTGGGGCCTCAGAGCCTCTGGTGAGGAGGTGAGGCTCAGTTTCTATAGCAGGCTGTGTTGGCTTTGGAGATCTGCTGACAGGTTTCTGGAAAGGTGGGGCCTTGGGCTTTCCTTTAATTCAGAGCAGAGCGAGTAAGTTGAGAGAGCTGGTGCTGGGCTGTTAGCCCAGCTGAGCAGACAAGGCAATTCAGAGTCATCAGCCTGTGTTCCCCCACGCTCCACCAGCCACTCGTGAAACTGCTTTTTACCCAGACCTGGCAGCGTGGGTCAAGATGCTCGAGGGGCTGATGAGATTTGGTGTGGGCAGGCTGGTGTGGGGCAAAAAAGAAGCCACCAGCCTTCGAAAAATAGGAGGACAGAGGGAAGGTACTCCCCTGGGCCAAGGAGGATCACCCCAAATGAGCCCTCATCATTCCTCTATCCTTCTACCCCACCTCCCTTCTGCAATCTCACAGAGGTCCCTACCCAGCCCCACTGTTCCCTCTGGTGGGTGTCCCTACTTTTGCCTGTCTTCCACACTTAGCTCTCACCATACCCCCTTCCCTGGCTAATTCATTCCCTTTGATCTTAAAATCATTTTCTGAAGACACAGAAAGACCCTATCAGTGGCTTTGGTTGGGTATGGAGTCCCTCTGCATATTTGCTGGGATCTTTCTCAGGGTCACCCCCTCTTGCCTCAGGGCTCATGGCACGTGAGACTGGCTGTACACCTACATTTTCTGACAGTCACTGGTGTCTTCTAAGTACCTCTGAGGGTCCCCAGGGGGGCCATAGAGACCAGCCCTGCCATGCCATTAATCTGTTACATCACCATGGTGTTGGCAACTCTTTAAGGCCAGCCTTGGCCCCTCCAGCTCCTCTAGAGGGCATCTCTCCAACTACCTGGAAGACACCACCATGCAGACACTCTGCTGCTATGTAAAACTGTGTTACATCATGAAGGATTTCAGCTAGAACTTTCAAGGAAGCTAATGTTTCGCATTTTCTTTATTTTTAACTGACAGAGATTACACATATTTTTGGTATACAGTGAGATGTTTTGCAACGCATAAACCCAGATAATAATTATCATCAAATCAGGGGAAATTAACATATACATCACCTTGAGCATTTACCATTTCTTCATGGTAGGAATATTCAAAATTCCCTTCCCTGGCTGTTTTGAAATATCAACTACTTTTTTCTAAACTGCAGTCAACCTTCTGGGCATTCGGATAGCATGGCATATTCTTCCCAACACCCTGACTTTGTACCATTGGCCAGCCTCTCCCTGTGTTCCCTCCTACAACCTTCCCTTCTTTGGTAATCCCTGTTCTACATTTGATTCTAGGACAGACTTTTCTAGACTCCACACATGACTGGGATCTTGATGTGTATGGCTTTCAGCAGCTATAGCCATTCAAGCTACAGCTACTTGGTGACAGCGCTTGGCAGGACAGAGAATGGAAGAGAGCCTCAGAAAGTACCCCAACCCTTTGACCTCATGAGGAGCAGTCATGCCTTTGGTACCTTGGCCATTTTTCATCCTGTAGGTGGATGCTCAGCAGTTGGCCTCTACCTGAGTGTCCATGCAACAACCCCAAGGCACAGACCAAGAGGGAGGAGATAACAGATTCCATTCCATGCAGTTTGGGTGTGGGGTAGGGAGTGCTAACTAATGCTGGACCAGGAAAGACGCAGAGAGAGGGGATCAGGCCACATAAGAAGACACTTCAACTCAGATGGTTACAAGAGAATCACAAGTCACAACTTTTCCTTTTTTCTGTGCCTGTCTTATTCCACATGATACAAACATGCCCTCCTCAGGACCATTCATGTTACTGCCCCTGACAGAATTTTGTCTTTTTATGGCTGTGTAGTATTTCATTGTATATCATGCTGTGCCTTCTTTATCCACTCATCTGTGTATGGCACAGATGGATTCTATATCCTGGCTGTTGTGAACAGTGCTGCATTGGCCAAGGAAATGTCTCTTGGACATGCCAATCCCATCTCCTTCAGGTGTATGTATGCAGTAGGTTGCTGGGTTCTGTGGTAGTTCTATTTTTAGCTTTTTAAAGGGCCCATCACACTGTTTCCCATTATGACTGTGTTGGTCTCAGCCCCCACCAGCAGTGTGTGGGGGTTTCCCTTCTTCCCAGTTCCTCATCACCACTTGATACTGTCTGTCTTTTTCATAGCCGCCATTCTAATTAGAGTGAGGTGGCAGCTTGCTGTGGCTGTGCCTGAATTCCCTTACCATCAGAGGCACTCATTATTTTCCCGTGTACCTACTGGCCATTTGTGTATCACACTTTAAAAATGTGTGTTCTGGGCTTTTGTCTCCTGGGACTCCTGAAAGCAGCTTCACTGACAAAATGATGATGGCTTCTTATGTACCTTGCCATTGTCTTTGCCCCATCACACACAGCTGGCTACAGGTGGGTGCAGATGTGTGTATGCCTAATGCTTGTGGGAAGAGAGGTGCACACATGAAATTTCTTTGAGTAAGATATTTCACACCTGAGCCTGCTTCCTCTTGCAAACAGTGGGGCAGTGGTGGTGAAGAATGTGTAATGACAGTGCAGATAGCTTGGTGCCTCCAAGCAGTGGTCAGTCACTGCTTAATACAGGGGGACAAAGTCTCCTTGCTACAGCTTGTCCTCCATGTAGAGACATGAGTCACATCCTCTCTGATTTCTGAAGCTCCTACAGGAGTGGCTGTCCCCAGGAATGCGGGGGGGGGCAGTGGTGACCCATTCTTTTCTTATGATATTTAGACTGACAGTTACCAGAGTCCAGATTCCTCAGGCTGCCCTGTTTTCACCCTAGAACCTCACACATGCCAGAGGTACCCCACACTTAGGACATCACCTGTTGACAAGAAAGACAGCTTCCTTCCTGATTAGCAGTGGACTGAACAGGTGACATGTGTCTTCTAGGACTCCATGGGACTTGGATGCAAAGGGTCACTATGGTGGATTGATTTCCAGAACAGCAGAGAAACATTCATACGTGTGTAAGTGTGTGCACATGTGCAGAGCTTATAATCCCTGGGAATAAGTGATCGTGAGAGCAGAGGCTAGAGCTGGGGCATGGTGTGCAGTGGACCTTGGGGGTCTGTTCAAAACCTCTTCCTCACAGCAACCAACTTATAACCATGAGCCTTGGATGTGAAATTTGCCATCTACAGTATGTCCCCACTGAGCAAACAGGAACAGGCAAGAAGTCCCAGTGGATAGTGCCCAGTACTGAGCAGGGACCCCAGCAGCCATTTTAGCACATGGACAGCCAGCATTTGTGGATATTTCTAGTAGTTCAGGCACTGTCCTAACTCATCACACCTCAAGCAACCCTCTGCAGTGAGGACTCATCTTCTCTCCACTTTACAGACTAGGAAGTAGTGGTACACATTTGCTAAGAAACTTGGCTAAGGTCACACAGCTGGTGTAGACCTGAGTTGAGCCTCCTGAGTGCATGACTGCAGCCTCCTCTAGTCTGCTGCTTTTTCTACGGAGCCTGAGCCCCTGAGGGCTCCTTCTGTCAACAGTGTGACAGAATCATAAAGGACAATCCTTGGTGTAGACTTGTAGATAGCCCTGTACCTTGCCCAGGTATGACCCTGAATGAGGTAAGTGAGTGAGCTAGTTAGTTGAACATGACCTTGACCTTTCCCACAAAGCACTCACGTCAAGCCAGTGCCCAAGACCCAAAGCATCCTTGCCAGTGCTGCAGTTGCCGTGGTAACAGTAACGGCAGTGAGCGCCTCACTTATGTGGCTTTGGCAGCTCCCTGGTTGTAGCTGGCTTTGCCTGCTGGTCCTGGGAGCTCAGAAGATAATCATCAGGATCTATGAAAGTGTGTGTGTGTGTGTGTGTGTGCCTGTACATGTGTATGGGGGGAGGGATCTGAATATTGTGTTGGGGAAAGTCTCCAAACTCATGGGTGTGCCTCAGTTAGCAGTTTTTGTCAGTAGACTTATTGGAAAAAGTATTGGGATTGGAGGTTCAGAAGACATTGTGACCATGAGTGGAGGTGGGTAGGTGCTAGACAATGGGATGCATTTGAACATTCCAGGTTCAGTAGCCCTGTTTTCCCAACCCAAACCTTAAGCAAGATGTTCTTCAAAGGGCCTTCCTGTGTCTGAATGATTTATGGTGAAATCTTGCAAAGATCAAAATTATATCACATTTAGTTAAACATTTCATAGGCTCCTTTATTGGAAAGAATAAATGGATATGAAAACCTGGAGTGATGGGAAGCTGACCATGGGGCCTGGAGATGCCAGGGCTTATGTGAATAAGGGAGGAACGAGGCGAACCAGCCCCTCCAAGATCCATATAATTCTGGCTTCATCCCACCCCAGTCCTGTCTGATCAATTGTGCTATGAGGATCTGATAAGGACTGCTCCTCCAAGGAACATGCCCCGAAGACAAAGCTGAAAAAGGCCAAGAAAGAATGAATGAAGTGGATGGATGAATGGATGAATGAATGAATGAGAGCTCACAGTGCTATACGAATGAATGAACCAATGAATGAATCACAGTCCACAGCCCCTCATTTTCTGTAGCAAACTTCCCCGTGGTAGCCATGCTCTGTGCCTCCTCATACCCTGCCCTCTTTATTTACCACACCCATCAGCCTTTTGTGTGGGAGACGCCTCAGGCATGTGGGAATACACCTGCAGAGCTCAAGTCCAGGTTCCAAAGCAGCATCAAGCCAGTCCTGCAGTGGCTGAGAGATGGAGGGGCTCCTGACTGGCTACATGAGCAGGCTGGGAAAGCTCCTGTCCTGCATCCTTACAGATAGACGGAGAAACTCTCTTCCCTAGACTTCCCGTTGTTGATCCCTTGGAGTGGACACAGGGAAGGGCAGGGAAGGACCACAACTTGTGTGGTGACTTAAGACACCATGTGTATTGAAAGCTCGGGTATTACTTCTGTCCTTGAATAGAGCCAGGGATGCTCCATGCTCACTCTGGTCGGACCCCAGGCCCTGCTCGTGACCCCATCAACCAAGCAGTTGTTCCAAGGTGGTATGTCTCCTCATTTCATCCTTACATGATGTAGATGTGCAGAGGGGTTAGGTGAGTGGTCCAGGACCACACAGGAGCATCTGTGTGCCTCTCCAAGCTGCTTTCCCTCTTCAGTCTTGCCATCTGTGAACTGCTGCCTGCTGTGAGTGACCTCAGAGGCCTGAGTAAGGGAAGAGTGGCATGAGTTTCCCTCTCAGCTACAGCTTCATCCAGCCTGAATTTCTGGCTTGCAGATACCTGAGCCCACAGTGCCAAGCTCAGGCCTGGCCACAGGATGGTCTGTCCTAGGAACTGTAGAATTGTGAATAGATACAGCAGGTCTGTGAATGAATGAGCGACTGGTTAGTGAGGACAACAACCTGGCTGCAGGGGCATAAAGAATGGACAGTAGACTCCCAGGGTTGGCCCAGGTGGCCTAAAGAACAGGTACCATATGGAACCTGCTGACAGAATGTGCCAGCTTGTGTGCCCATAGCAGACAATTATGAAAACTCCTCATCTTCTGGAGGTTCATAGGCTGGGCAGGTAGAGGAGAGTCACACAGAAAAGCCAGAAGAGGGACCGCCAACTGCGGGACAGGGAGGGTTGGCTAGTCCAACAGCATGGCTCCAATGAAGGAGAAAGGGTAGGAGAGGGTGGCTGCGCAGGGAGGATGGGAGATGAGAACAGAGAGGAAGCCAGGAAATGAGAGACCAGAGAAGGGAGGAGCACATGGGGAGCCCAGCAAAGCTGAGAGAAGCAGGGTGGGCACAGGGTAGAAGCACAGACGCAGGAAACCTGGTAGGCAGGGGAGGCTACAGGGCCTCGGCAAGAGGCCAGAGATGCTTATGTATAATTGTTGTGAGTAGTTTGAATGTCTTTTAATTTGGTAAGCACTTAGAATATTTTTAAAACTGAATTATGTTTTAACATATTCATCATTTTAAAAAAAAAAGCAAACCCTGTATCATTGCCATAGGAAGTCAGGATAAAATGAGTAGACTAGACTAGAATAGAACCATAAAATAAGCACAAAGCGAGGCCAATGAGATAGCTCAACAGGTAAAGAATGGCTCTTGCCCGACAAGCCTGACAGACCCCCGGCATCGCGTAAAGGTAGAAAGAACTGGCTTCACCAAGTGTCCTCTGACCTCCACACACACACCATGACATGTGCAGTAAATAGCAGCAGTAATAATAATAATACATGTTTTAAATGAAAAACAATAACTAAGCACAAAGGAAACCAACACGTCTACTAGTCCTGTCTGGATTCTGCCCCCTTTTAAAGGCTCTATTCTAAAGGAAAACAAGGGCCTGGTGTGGTCCAGTTAGTAGAGTGTTTGCCTAGCATGCTGGGACTCTGTCTTAAATCCCTAGCACTTCATAAAACAGTTGCAGCACGTCCTGCAAGTCAGCACTCAAGAGGCAGAAGGAGGAAAATCAGAACTTCAAGGTTATCTTTGGCTACATAGGGAATTCAAGGTCAACCTCGACTACCTGAGACCCTGTCTCAAAAAAATAAAAAATAAAAAATAAAAAACAAATAGTATTCGGTATTCAAATTTGCTAGCACCAAAAGGAAACTTTTCTCCTGGCTCAGAGAGGGCTAAGCGGAACCTGGGGAGAGCACTGAAATCTGTTTGTGATTCAAAGCCATCTACCCTTGCCAGAGTCTACTAAGACTGCCCCCCTGCCGAGCTGTGCAGGCCTTGACTCTAAGCCCCTCTGCTGGCAGCCCATCATCCATCATGGCTCTGGGCTTCTGTCTTGCAGGGAATACCAACAGCATCTTTGCCCTGGACTACATCAGTGGAGCCCTCACCCTGAACGGCCTGCTGGACCGGGAGAACCCCCTGTACAGTCACGGCTTCATCTTGACAGTGAAGGTAGATGCCACACCGCCTAGACAACTGTGGAGCCTAAACCCATCCCCAGGAGTTTGGAGTATACTCAGGAGGGGACCGATAGTTATAAACGCAGGTCTTCCTGGCCCTTCACACACACTGCCAATGCCTGCACTGGCTGGAACTTCTACTCCCCTTCTAAGGGTGATGTTTCCCCAATTTAGCAAACAGCAGGCTTTAAGGGAAGGGGTAGGAGCTGAGCTCCCTAGCTGGCAGGTGAGGAAGAAGTGTCAGCACTGTCCCTTACAGCCACCTGCCACTCATGGCCAGTTTTAATTGAACTCAATGGCTTGCTGAGCCATTCCCTGGGAAGGCTATTTAGGGAATAGATCCTGGTGGGGAGGGTGGAAGGGAATGCCAAGCCCCAGGCATATATTAGTGGGGGAAGGGACAAAGATAGGCAAGGGGCCTTGAGAAAGATCTGCAAGGAAGGGTGGAACACAGCAGGCCTTGCATGGACCCTCTTGGCATTGAAAGGCCTGAGTCAGCTATGTACCTCTTGGCTGTCAGGGCTCACCAGTCCCTTCCTTCTCCTGTGTTCAAGTACAAGTCTGCCAGGGAGACACGGAAACAACGTGTCCCACACGTACACCTAGTCCCAAGTCCTTCTTCATGTTTTGCTTCCTCCACCCACGACCTCACCTGGGGCTGCCTGAGTTCAGTGTTCCCACCTTCATACAAAATATTAGGTGAATGTGCCAGTTGGGCTGGGCATTTCTATCTCTGGACCTGGTGGCAGACACTCTACCCAGGTCTCTATCAGAGTATCTGGGGAAGTAAATTGGGCTCAGAACTGGGCAATGAGTACTCTGAGACAGGGGCATCTAGATTTTTTTCTGCATCTAACTCAGACCTTCCCTGGGCCCAGTGTTGTTGGGACCACAGTGGGGCTCCATTGAGATTTGATCTGTCAATAGCACATAGCAGACACCTTGGTTCTATCATCTCCTAAGCTGAGTGGGCTTTCCCTGCAGCCCTCCGTGGATGTGAGATCTCTCTGGGGCCCCTGCCGTCCTCCTTGATGGTTCCAGAATCCTATTGCCTGAGTTTGAAACCTACTCAGGTTCAAATTACCTCACCTCTATGAGCCTTAGTGTTCCTATCTGTAACATAGAATGCAGAGGATGGACCCTTTTTCCTGGAGCCCATGGTGGGATTTAATGGGATAATTTTCGCTGACACACGATTGGATGTCCTTGATGGGTAATGGCTATTTCTGTGACTGCAGATGCCTTCCTCTGTCTGCAGGGCACTGAGCTGAATGACGATCGAACCCCGTCAGATGCCACCGTCACCACAACCTTCAATATCCTAGTTATTGACATCAATGATAATGCCCCAGAGTTCAACAGCTCTGAGTACAGCGTGGCCATCACTGAGCTGGCACAGGTCGGCTTTGCCCCGCCCCTCTTCATCCAGGTGGTGGACAAGGATGAGGTGAGTTGCCGGGACTCATGGCCTGTCTGCATTCAACTGCCCTGCCTGGTGTGTGCAGCACTAGGAGGGGAGCCAGGAGTCTCTGTGACTTCTGTTGTATGCCCTTTCCTGCTGTGTGGCAATCTCTGTGCTGTTCTAGGCTGCTATCTACAGCCTGGGAAAATACCCATGCTCACCTCCGGGGCGTGAATATTTATATATTTCTTCCCTGGACTGATTCTAGATGGACACTAAACACATACATAAAAATTGCCATTTTTCCCAAATCACGCTGAAGTGTGCACCCCACACTGTCACCTTGTATCCTGCCTGGGACATGTGTACCTAGTGAAGAGGGTCTGTCTAAAGGCTGACTGCTGATTTGGTGTAATAGTTACCATTTCCCCACATAAGGACCTGCCTCCCTCCTCGCACCAATTCCTATTGGCTGTTTCCAGCTAGACAGAGTCACACACTCTAGTCTGTCTGAGATAAGTGAAATGCATATTGAGTGTCTACTGTTTGCTGGGAGTAAGTATAAAGGGACCCTTTTCCAAAGGGCCAATAGCATGACTATTTTAAACAGCTGCAACAAAAATGTAAGCCTTTCCAAGAGTAGAAAGATAGAGATGTGGCTCAGCTAGAAGAATGCTTGCCTAGCATTCTTGTCCATGTTCAATGTCCAGCATCACATAATCTGGGTGTGGCCGGACATGCCTATAATCCTAGGAGTCAGGAAGTTGAGGAAGGTTTACCAAAGTTCAGAGATAATACTCAGCTCCCCAGCGAGCTCAAGTGTGTTGCATGTGTGTTGCATGTGTGTGTCAATGTGTGTATGAGAGAGATGCATGTGTTTGTGTATGTGTGATGCATGTGTGTTGTATGTTTGTGTGTGTGCTGAGAGGGGTGCACTGAGGACACCAGAAGATTCAGGATGAACCGCTAGAATGTTGACACAATGCTAGAACTGTTTTTAAGCATCCTTAAGCAACAGAAGCTGGGGAGAGGAGGGAGGCATGTCCCCATGTGAGAAAGGGGTAACTATTTTACCAAAGTCAGGAATGAGACTGCTTGTAGATATGTATTTGGGGGCAGGTAGAGTCTCATGTAGCCCAGGCTGGACTTGAGCTCTCTGTGGGGGGAAAGCATGCTTCCTGACTGAACTTTAAAGAGAATTGAGAACTTCTGTCCTCACAGGCCCTCTAGCAAAAGGCAAGGTGGCCTCCAATGGCAGAGGGAGGACCCCTGGGAAGAAAAGGGACCTCTGCCAGACAGGTGACCAGGGACACATCTGGCAGGAATGTGTTCTTAGTTTAGGCAAATGACATGATTAATTTGTTTGAGGAACATAAGTGAAGGGTGGGAGGAGAATCCAGGTTACCCACCTCCCTGAGGAAAAGACATCACCACCATATAATAAAGAAAAGCTGATGGCAGAGAGAATATTCCAGAATGCTGGGCTGGTAAGGGGTTGGGGGGAGTAGGGCTGTTAAGTGGGGCAGAGGTGATTCTGCTAATCATCACCCTGATTTCCGTTCCACTGTGTCCTAGGCATGTCAGGGATCCACAGCAACCCTTGTATGTATTTACATTCCTTGCCAATTTGTTCCTGTTAGTGGGGTTTGTCTAGGCCTCATCCCTCTGCGCCCTCCCCACATAGCGCTGTGAAGGGTGTGGTTTTGCTATGGGCTTCCTTTGGCCTCTCTGAGAGGCTGTCTTATAGTCCAGGAGTTTCTATGTTCCAGGGCCAGGCAGCCTACTGACCCTTTTGGGGACCTAGATCTGAGATGAAGAAAAGCTCACTAATGTGAGCTCTACCCACTCTTTAGTTACAGGTCTAGATGCAATGGCTGTGACTTTGACCTTAAGAAAAACCTCTGATATTTTTGTATCACTTTACTGGTGTTTCGGGAATCTCAAAATCCTATTTACACCTGACCCTGCTTTGAAATCACAGCACATGGCAGGAAGCCCTATCTCTAAATATCCTCGCTGCATGAATTCCAAAGCATGTATATGACTGCATAGCCAGTTTAAAATACTTGGATAACTGTTTCGAAACAGTCAGTTGACGTGGTGTCCTCTGTATTTTATTTTATGCAGTTAAAAGCATCCTTATAGGGTAGGGATGTGGCGCTATTGGTTGAGTGCCTAAAGAGCCTGCATGAGGCCCTGGGGTCTAGCCTCAGTGCCACATGTATATTGGATGATGATATATATTGGTAGTGCAGGGTTATAGTCCCAGCAGGGGGATCAGAAAGTTCAAGGTCAGCCTCAGCTACATAGGGAGTTTGCAGCCAGCCTGGGATTCTGTAAAAAAAAAAAAAAAAAGGAAAGAAAAAAGAAAGAAAGGAAAAAAAAATCTTAGGAGACCTGTGGGCTTTAGCAGACTTCCAGAAGCATCCATAGCCTTAAAAGAAAAATAAAGCAAAGAAACGGATAAGCAAGAGAGGAGGTGCTAGCACATACCTTGAATCCAAACACTCAGGAGGCAGAGGCAGGCAGATCTCTGTGAGTTCAGGGCCAGCCTGGTCTACAGAATGAGTTCCCGGACAGCCAAAGTTACACAGACAAACCCTGTTTCGAAAAGAAGAGAGAGAGAGAGAGAGAGAGAGAGAGAGAGAGAGAGAGAGAGAGAGAGAGAGAGAGAGAGAGAGAGAGAAGACAAGCTCCTGCTGCAACCTTATCTCTTCCACCCCTATTCCTACCAAGGTTTTTTGTTTTTGTTTTTGTTTTTGTTTTTGGCAAGGCAGGCTCTCTCAGATTTGAGTCCAGTCAGTATCCTGAGCCGCATGCCTCTGCACACCTGGTGGAGCCAAGACCCTGTGCTCCCTGTCACACATTCCATTGAGCATCTGTCACTCAGACCTCTGTCTCTCTGGAGCCTGTAAGATAGTGTCTCCCCAACATGTAGGTTGTTTGTGGTGGACACAGTAGGGACATATCCTTTCCCCTTTGGAAAGTAACTGTAGCTACCCTGAATTCAATTGTCTAAGCCACTTTTTTGAGAAATCAAATTCTAGGAGGAAAAAAGAATGTGAGGCTAAGCTGCCAGTGCGGGACTGTGCTCGAGATGAGTATGTGGCTATCCGTTGTCTAGTCACACCCCCCACACACAATGGTTCTAGGCAAACAACTAAGATGTAGCTGGAAATTACTCACCACAAAATGTAAAGGAAATGGAAGGTGATGTCTCTAGCGTCCCCTCCACTCCCCCCTCCACACACACAGCTATGAAAGGAGCAGGGAGGAGGCCTCTGGTCCAGAGAGAAACCAAGGCAGCCACTTCTGGTTACACATCATGGTCCCTCCCCCAAGACTGAGGCTCTCCAGGAAGATATCCTTGCAAAGCCTCTCTGTTCTAGAAGGGATGCCCCAGGAATAGGACAGCCCCGTCTGCATTTCCCATTAATTTCTCCCCGGTTGTCTTTGTGGAGGCTCTTCTTGCTGCGATCGTGATTATTGGGATTTTTCTGGCTTTGGCAGCAGCCTTGCATCCCGTTGCGTGATTCCTCCCAGCTCGAAAATCTCCAGCTTCCCTGAGGACCAGAGGGTGGCCTGGTGTGATTCAGATACCTCCTCACTTAGGATCATTGCAGATGTAATTAGCATGTGATTTGCAAGGGCCCCTGCTTGGTGGGGATGGGGACAAGTGATAAAGCCATTTGGAAGTTCTTGTTTCAGAGAGTGTTCCTGGACCCAATTGTAACCCACCCAAGTTCCCTGAGCTAACGTCAGCTTCAATCTTCATGTTGGGTTTGCACACTTGGGTATAGGTGCAGAGGTGCTAGGAAGAAGGAAAGAAGGAAGGAAGGAAGGAAGGAAGGAAGGAAGGAAGGAAGGAAGGAAGGAAGGAAGGAAGGAAAGAAAGAAGGAAGGAAGGAGGGAAGGAAGGAAGCCTCAAGGCAGACTGAAGGTCAGGTGTAACTAGGCTTTGAGGAGTCCCACAATGCACTTGCATGGGCTACAAAATGGGAACTGTTAATTCAAACACGGCTCCACTGGCCTCCCTGTGAGACCATTGATTCCCAGAAGATCTGGAGCAGGCAGAGGGAAATGCTTGCACAGGTGAGGGCACCTGCTGCCTCCCACAGCACCGCACCCATCCCAGGATGAAAGCCATGGCCCGCTCATGTTCTCCCCTGAAAGGGTCAGCTGCCAGTTAGATTGAATTAAATTTCACAGGCTCCTTTCTTTCTTTCTTCCCTCCTTCCTTTCTTTTTTTCAATACATGGAATTCACCAGCAAATTACTCTTAAAGAGGGAAAATCAATCATTTGGAGCAGAGATAAGCTGAAGGCAAGGCAGCCTCGGATTGATCCCATCTGTGCAGGCGTGTGTGGAATTCGATGGAGAACCTGGGGCGGTGGGGAGAAGTGTGTGGTGTGCACAGGGGACTAGAATAGCAAGGGGCTCACTCACCTTCTTGTGGAAACCAGGAGAGTATAAGACCAAGGAGCTGGAGTATTCAGTACGTGGCAAAAGACACTTCCTAGTTGGGAGATTCATCTTCTCCCTGTGTTCCTACATGACAGAAAGGGCAAGATGGCTCTGGGGTTCCCTCATAAGGACCATCAGGAGCTGGCATCCCATTAAGGAAGATTTCACCCACACGTTTAAGATACCTCCCAGAAGCCCACCCTCCTTTGAGGTTAGGGTTTCAACTTGTGCATAGGCTGGGGGTAGGAGTGACGCTAAGTGTCTATAGTTTCAAACAGGAAGTGAAGGAAAGAAGATGGAAGGGTCAGAGGGAAACAGAGAATGGAGAGGAGAGCAGGGTGGAGGGTGGGAGGATGCTTCAGCTGGAGAGCACTCGTGTTGTGAGTGCCTAAGAGAAGCCACCAAAGCACAAGTACCATGTTACAGCCTGGGAAACTGAGGCGCAGGAAAGGGATCTTCCCCAGTCATACAGCAATGGGTGGTAGCTCTAAAGAAATCACATTCTCTACTTTAGACCTGGCCGCTTTGAGGCCCAAATCTGAGAAGGCAGGTCTCTGGGTGAGAGGAGAGCCAACGGCAGGGCAGTGGCCTTGGCTCTGTGCAGAGAGAAGGTGACCCTCTGAGCTGTTGGGGGTCAGAGAGACTTAAAACTCAGGAAAGGGCAGTGAGGCCCAACTGCTGGCCATGGGAGACAGTCACCTCTGTGGTCCCCAAGGGGAGTTGGAGACAGTTGGTGACCTCCATGGGTTCCCTACTGCCTTCTGGACTTGGCCATCCAGACAGGTATCCTTGGGTGAAGTGGGTATAAAGCAGCAGAGGCCTGGGGCAGCAGGGACAGAAGTCTAGTGTTCTTTAGGTACGGGGGTGGGAGGGGCAAGCAGCTGACTCTAAGAGAAAGGGTGGGGGATGCCTTCTCCCTGCCAAGGCCACTTCAGCATGCCTGATTGGGATTAATTAAGTGGAACGATGGACAGAGGAGTGATAAAGAACACATCTTGTCGGTTTTGATTTTCTGCCACTCAGTAGCGCGGACGGGCTCAACAAAGAGCAAGAGTACGGAGCCCAGTGGTCCCTGCTGAGGGCGGGAGTGGATGGTCCCTCCACGGGCACACATATCCATTGCAGATCCTCCTCTGTCTGCCCCTGCCATCCCTGGCCAAGCTCAGCCCACCTGAGGACTGCCTCCCTCCCACCCATGCCTGCTAGAACAGTGAAAATTGGCTAGAAACAGCACAATGAACAATTTTGCAGATGAAGAAATAAGGTCTCACAGAAGAAAAACCATTTGTGGAAAACTACAAAACTGAAGAGGGGCATGCCTGGGTCTGGGCTCAGGGTGTTTTAGTTTTATTTGTTTGTGGTGTGTGTGTGTGTGTGTGTGTGTGTGTGTGTAGAGGCATATATATGGAAGCCAGAGGTTAACCTCAGTTGACTTTCTCAGGTGACTTTTTTCAGACAGACTCTCATTCCATGCAGCTCATGAATTCTGCTAGGTTGGCTGACCAGCAAGCCCCAGAAATCTTTTTGTCCCTCTCAGTCTCTGCCTAGTGCTGACAGTACAGGTACAGTCTGGCATTTACATGGGTGCTGGGGAGGGAGCTCAGGATCTCGCACTTGCAACCTAGCCCTTTCCTCACCGCGCCCTCTCCCCAGCCACTAAGCTTCAGTGTTCCCCACTGGATTTGTGGTCGCAGGACTCTCCTGTGGCAGGTCTGAGATCTGGGCAGCGCTTCTAAAGAGCATGGCACTGACTCTGGGGGACCCTGTCTGCATCCCAGTTCCTTATCCTGGGTCTCAGCACAGGTGAAAGGGCTCTCACCAGCCCATGGAGCCCCAGGAGTTGTCACTTGTCTCCGAGAAGAAGACACAGTTCACAGGTTAGAGAGAGCAGGCTCCACCACACTCCCTTTAGAGAAACAGAGAAGGTGAAGACGAGAGATAGAAACTGGCAAGGAAGTTTAGGGGTTGGAGCCCAGAAAATGAAGAGTTTTATTATTATCCTTGGTCAGAAATAAGGCATGGTCTTGCTGTTTAGGCCAGGGATGGTAGAAAAGGTTTTTGAATTTTTATCTCCTCCTCAACAAATACCCTGTCTGGGGGCTTATTAATGAGGGTGTGACCAAAACTTGAATTAAGGCACTATTTTTTTAATAGTGTCAGAAATGGATCTCTAGATCTTTATAGTAAAAGTGGGCTATAGCCATTCCCTAATTTTTAGGTTTACTTCATTAAAAGAGGAAACATTTATAATTATCTCAATTAGCGTTCTGTTGAGATCCATAAAGGGGAAGCCTTTTCCTGTAGCAGAGAAGTTAAGTTTCCAGGGAGACTGAGCTTTGTCTCCTGCATCACACCACCAGGTCACTGGCCTGGCACTGCCAGTGACCAACAGCAGAGAGCAAAGACTGCAGTGTGTCACCATAGCAGGGCATATGTGCTTTGGCTCAATGAGGCCTGAGCATGGGTAGTGAGATACACTGAGACGTTCCTCACTCTGGGAACCAGGTTACCTGTGGAAGGGTGGAGGATGCTCAACAGACCACATCTCATGGCCACAAAGCCTTGCTGAGGAAGAAAGAAGTCAGGCCGACCTCACCCACCCACCGAAGGCCCCCTGCCCCTCTCCTGTGGGAGCACTCAAAAACCAGCACTTGCAAAGAGCCCACCTCACTCCATAAAGAACTGAGGCTAACACTTGGCCAGGAGCCCACTGTGACAGATTCACAGGCTCAGTTCCACACACAGGTTTGGTGGCAAGGAGCAAGGGCAGGGCCCATTCTGACCACCTCTGGTGGCCCTCCCCTTCCAGAAGATGAAGGTGGGGGCGAGGTGAGGAGAAGTGGCCAGGCAGTCTCTGCTGGCAGCTGGCTGATAAGGAACTACCCTCTGTAGGGGGCAGGAAGGCAGAAGTCACCAAGAGCAATTGGGGAAAGCCAGCAGGGAGCCAGAAATGATTTCAGTGTGCAGCCTCCCCCCGCCCCCAAGAAGATACATAAAACCAAGCCTTGGAGAGGTCTCCAGCCAGCAGCCTCTGGCTTCCTGGCCTTGGGAGCCCACTACAGCTCATCTTAAGGACCACAGCCCCACCAATCAACCTTCTGATCACTTCACTGCAGAGTAGAATTTAATCTCCCGCCCCCAGGCTCCTTTCCACTCACACCGGGCTCCCTTTTGATGTCCTCTTTATCTCCCTTTCTAACAAAATCACCCCTTAACAAGTAGAAATGCCTCCTGCCACCGTCAACAGCAGGATGGCAGCCCCAGAAAGAGACAAGTGAGGAGAGGAGGCCCCGCTTGCCGGGGAGGGGGGGGGGTAGCCATCCGCTCTTTGCCACCTGTGGCATGGGTAGGGAGACAGTTGTGTTCCCGCAACGCCAGCTCAGAGCAGGACACCTGAGGGTGGAGGCTGGAAACTTAGACCTGAAAAAGACAGGGCAGGCCAGAATTCCTGCTGGCTGTGTACACTGAACAGCGGTCCTCTCTGACGCTTATAGAGGGGCTACGCAAATACTGATGTCACGCAGGTGGGTATCACATAGGTTGGGGCACAAAGCTGGAAGCTGCTGAGTCAAAGGTCTCCCAGGCCAGGGCTGTAGTTAAAGAGTTTCACACCAACTCTACAAACAAGATGGGTTTCTCTCACACACGCCCATCCCAGCTTGGGCCTGGCAGAAACTGGCCTTCTGGGAGGGACAGGCTGAGTATATGCGGACTGGTCAGAGGTGATTCTGGGAAGGTTCAGAACCATGGCACACAGAGTCCTGACAACAGAGGCATCAGGCGGTGGTAGATCGGGTGAGGAGAGCAGGAGTGGACAGACCTTAATATCTAAGACCTACAGAGAGGCGAGAGAAGGGATTGGAAAGATGGCTGAATTAGTAAAGTACCTGCCACAAATGCATAAGAACTTGAGTTTTTTCCCCCTGTTCCCACCAATAAGCCAGGTTTAATAGCACATGATTAAAATCCTAGTGCTAGGAAAGTAGAGACAGTACCCTGGGGCTCCCTGGCCAGCCAACCTCGCCAATCTCACTGGTAAGCCCTAGATCCTAGTGAGATTGTATAAAAACAAGCAAACAAACAAAAATGGTGAACCTATGGTACCTGAGGATGAAACCTAAGATGGAACTCTGACCTCCACAAGCACGCGCGCACACACACAGACCCACACCTGCACAGACCTATGCATACTCCAAAAAATGGCGGCGGGCTAGGGTGCTCCCCTGAGGGGTTACACAAACACTGTGCTGCACAGAGTTCATCAACCTTCCAAGAGGCTCTTCAGTTTCCATGGTCTACCCAGCAACTAGATGCCCCATCACTATACGCTTCCTGAAACCTTCTCTGCTCCTCTGTCCCATCTTGCAGATCGCTCTAATGCTCAGGCTTGCTCCTGCCTTGGTTGAAGGTTCCCAGCAGCTCTCCTGTGTTGGCATACATTGAGATACCTGGAGAGCTGTTACAACAGGGTTCTGGGACCCACTCTACAGTCTCTGGTTTAATCAACCTGGGAGTAAGTGGCCCACAAATGTACCTTTCTAGCAAGCTCCAAAGACATGGTGATGATGATGCTATGGAGTACCAATGCCATGCTTTGAGAGAGCTGCTTCCGGCTGTGTCTGGAAAGAGCCTCCAGGGAGAATTAGCCAAGGAGAAGAGACTGATCCTGAATAGCCCAGGGTCCTAGACAGAATAAAAAAAAGGACACAAGGGAACTGAGGATGCAGCTCAGTTGGTAGAGCGCAAGGCTCTCCTGGCATGAAGCCCTGGTTCAATCTCCAGCACGGAATAAACTAAGCCTGGTGGCACATACCTGTAATCCCAGAATTGAGGAGGTAGGAGCAGGAGGATCAGGAATTCATCGTCGTCCTTGGCTGTATAGGATGTTGAATCACAGCCTTGGATACAGAGACCCTGGTATGAGGTTGTGGGGCAGGACAAAGAACAGCTATCTTGGGCATTTTTCCCTCTGCTTCTTGGCTCCCAAGACATGAGTGACTCTGCTCCCCAAACCTTCCCTGCTATGATGGACTAAAGCTTCTGAAACTGTGAGGCATAATAAAATGTGCCTCCCTCAAGTTGTTCCTGCTGGGTATTTTGTCAGAGCAACAGAAAGCTCTGTCATCCCTGGTGAAGATGTTGCTGGCCACAGGGCCAACCTGTTTCTTACCACACCCTAGCACCACAGTGGGGAAAACTCTGTATCAGAATCCCCATGGGGCGAGATGCACTGTCCTGGAACCTGGGCATGGGCTCTTTGCCTTCCCACCTTCCAGCTGCCCTGAGGAGCTCACTTAACCTCCCTGAACTGAATGTCTCCTGAGGAGTTGGCACTGCCTCCATGCCTTGCTTCCCTTGGGAAGAGGGTGTAAGGGAAGCCTGCTGAGGCTGTTGCCTTCTTACAACTGTTATGTGTCAGAGGCTCCCAGCATTCCAGAGTGGCTACTGAGGGGACTGATGGCACAATGGGGACACTCTGCAGCCTTCAAGAGAACCGGGAAAGGGCTAAGACAATATTTCATCTAGTAAAGGATTGATGAACAAACACGTGGATCTGAGTTCAAGTCCTTAGAATTCATGTGCAAAGAAAGCTAGGCCCGGTGAGGTGGCATGCACCGGTAACCTCAGCATGGGGGCAGGAGAGAGAGGAAGAGAGGCAGATTCCTAAAGCCAGCCAGCCCAGTCCAGTTGATAAGTCTCTGGTTCAGTGAACAGCCCTGTCTCAAAAATAATGATGGAGAGCAATTGAGGAAAGACATCTATGGCTGACCTCTGGACACACATACTCCTACACTAGCAAACAGCACAACACAGAAACACGCGGGAAGAAGGGCAGGGCAAATCTTCACTTCCTCAGTGCTGAGAGCCACGCTGAGCAGGAGGCACTTAAAGCCGTCTGCTGCCATCCGGTCAGCAGCAGCACCTGTATAGATAGGAAACCATCACCAAGGAGGAGCTGCAAGAGGAGGATGAGCGTGCTTCTGTTTGTGTCAATTCGGGAGGCATAGGTGTCTGTGCACAAAGAGATCTTCCTGTCAGCGTGGGCCTCTGTGGGCAAGGACCTGAGAACAGAGGGGCCATTTCCGGGAAGAGACATGGAAAAATGGAACATTTTCCAATTTTCTGGCTCTCCTCTCCTTCTCTTCTTCTTCCCCCTCCTTGTTCTTTGTTTCTTTGTTTGTTTGTTTTTGTTTTGCATGTTAGGAAATAGCAGTGGGAGGGGAGGCTGATTTCTGTGGGTTTCTAGCCAGCCTTCTAGAAGCAGACTGTGGGGACACGATCCCTCACTCCACAGCTTACTCTGGTGTCCCCTGGGCTGGAGGACAGCACAGAGAAGAGCACAAGGGTCCTTCTGTGACCTCACTTCCCCCACATTGCCCCATGCTCGTGCTCTACTCTCTTTAACCTTTCTTCCAGGACCACCTCAGCGGTGGGCCCTGAGGCCTCGGAGTTCTGTCCCTGTGCCACAGGCGAAATCCTGGGATCCCTTTCAGCCCCTCTCCTTTACCCTGCCCAGCAATTCACTGTCTTCTCTCTCTGTTTTCTTCTTTCCCGCCTGTGTGGCTCTCCCTCCGGCTCCTCCTTGTCTCCACCTTTTTGACTGACCATTTCTCCTGACAGAACTTGGTAAGTGAGGCTTGGTAAGAGAAGGGAGGGCTGGGGGATAGGGTGGAGTTGGCAGCATCACAGAGAACCTTCCTCTGCCCCAGCAGGCACAGCCCAGACACCCCCCCCGCCCTCCCAGGCCTGTGAGTAATGTGGTCAAGAAGCCAGAGTTCAGGGGAGAGAGGCATTAGTGTCACCTGTTTAAAACTGTCACACGCCATTGCCTTTGGCTATTAGTGTCCTTTCGGGCATTTAACTGGTCTCTTCCAGCTGGTGGAATGGATCCTGCCAGAGAGACCCTAAAATTCTGCAACTGAAGAGGCCCAGAGTAACACTGTCCATACAGTAGTCTCCAAGAAGCTGTTCTGGGGTAGGGGCTCTGAGGTGTGCCCCACAACTGGCCTTGACCCCCAGAATAGGCTGAAAAGAGCTGACATCCCTTGGCCCCCATATCCTATTTATAGTCCCTATTCCAGGGGCAGTCACAGTTGCCCCTGGCTCTGAGAACAGATGTACACAAGTGCCTTACCTTGCTAGTCCAGTGAGATGCCCACCTACTGGGCTCTAAGAGGCTCACGTACCAGCCTCTGGCTTCCGCACTTCCTCAGAATTCCTGCCCTGGTGGGAGGGACCAGGTCAGCTCTGCATTAAAAAGCTTCTGAGGCCAGAGATGCCTAATGGTACCCTTCTCACAATGAAGAGCTTGCAGAGGGGACCCTTCCCAAATCCCAGGTCTATGATTACACTGCTGCCCTGTGTTCAGCCACAACGGTCCGTCCACTTGGGTGGGGCATTAGATGGATGGGTTCCATAGGAGCCAGAGACTCAGGTTGGTGACCACTGGACATCTGTAGCCAGGGCCAGACAGACATCCTGAAGGGGTACACACCCCTTGGAGAGGAATTCCCCATGAAGCAAGAAAGGCCAAACTCAGACAGTAGACCCCACCTCTGCCTCCAGGCTTGGTTCTACCCCCTGAGCTGAGTGAGATCACGTGATTCTGAGCCCTGCCACCCAGATGAACCTTCTTGCTTAGTATGCATGAGGCCCTAAGGGAAAAAAGTGAACAGGGTAAAACCCTGAGATACAATAAAAGGCTGCACACTGAACCCCAAAGCGATGGACTAGAGCTCTCATGCAGCCCAGTGTGGCTTTCTGGAGTGTGTGGCACACAGCAGTGTTTTTTGTCACTCAGATTCCTGGGTTGCCTCCATGTCATGCATAGCAGCCCAGCAGTCTCCCTGACACATTTTTCCTGTCATCTTTGGGTTCCAGGCCGCTGTAGCCACCTCATTTTTTTTCTTTCACTGCTTTCCACTTTTCTCCTTTCCCTTCATCTCCTTCTGTGTGTGTGTGTGTGTGTGTGTGTGTGTATACACACATATATATATTGCTGTTATTGTTAATTTTACATTTTATCTATTTAGTCTGTGATGTACCATAACACCCATGTGGAGGTCAGAGAACAACTTTCAGGAGTCAGTTCTCTCCTACTATGTGGGCCTTGGGGATCAAACTCATGTCTTTGGGCTTGGTAGCAAACCCATTTACCCTCTAAGCACTGAGCCATTTCTCTGGTACTCCCCTTGGGTTTTAATGCTGGCAGATTCCTCTCCCCTTTGGCATCCTTCAGTTGATAAAGTTCCAGGAGGTGGGAAGTGAACTCGATGTGGAGAGGGGCACTTAGTATGTGACAGGATGACAGAGAGAGACAAAGGAGACTCCTTGGGCCTTGGAGGTGGCGGCCGAGCTGGCCTTCATTAGCCAAGGGGAGAGCAGGAAGAGCCTGCCCAGCCCATACCTCCTCCACTGTACCACAAAGAGTGTTGCTGGCCCCAACCTCCAGCACCCTCTACTTCGCCAATGAGTCTCTAACCTGAGACCTTCCGCATCCTTTCCAACTGGCTTCTTCACTCTCACCCAGGGTCTGAACAGCATGTTTGAGGTGTACCTGGTGGGGAACAACTCCCACCATTTCATCATCTCCCCAACTTCCGTCCAAGGAAAAGCAGACATCCGCATCCGAGTAGCAATTCCCCTGGACTATGAGACTGTGGACCGCTACGACTTTGATGTAAGCTCCCTTCACCATCTCCTTGGGCCACCTGGGGAAGCTGAAAAGGAGTCTGGGGAGGGTAGTGTAGCACCTCCTTAAGCCCTACCTCCCTGCTCTTATCTCCCTAGTGATCTGTCTCACGAAGTAACAGAAATGGTGGGAACTAAATCCTCAAGGAGGGCAAGGATATGTCTAAGAACAGGGGAGAATTTCCCAGACCCACCTCTGGTATCCCTGTGACCCATTCTGACCATCCCAGCCTCCAGCACCCCCTGTTCCTGAAGAAGGCCCTGAGAAGGGATTAATAGAATGTAGTTGTCATGGGGCTTCTCTAGCAGATGCTCAGGGTTAGAACCAACTAAAGCAGAGAGTTCTTACAGAAGCAAAGGCTCCAGAGACACATCGGAGCTCATACGGCCCTACTCTGCTTCCTTAGCTCTTTGCCAACGAGAGTGTACCCGACCACGTGGGCTATGCCAAGGTGAAGATAACCCTCATCAATGAAAATGACAACCGGCCCATCTTCAGCCAGCCACTCTACAATGTCAGCCTGTATGAGAACATCACCGTGGGGACCTCCGTGCTGACAGTCTTGGTAAGTCCCCATGTCCACAGGAGCCATAAACTCTTGGATATTCCCAGGAACAGAGCATCTTAGTGGCCTAAGTGCCTGGAGGCTGCTGGTTGGTGAATGATGTTGTCCAGACTTTCCTTGAAACAGGGAAAATGGACCAGCCTGCGTAGCTATAAGATGGGGAAGGAGACTTCGGTTTTCTTTCTTTTCTCTGAAATGCATCCCAGATTTTAGAAACCCCATCTAATCAGTGGGCTGGGTGTTGGCCATCTGTGAGGAGAATGTCCCTCTCTTTCTGAGTAGACCAGGCTCCTTGAAGCTGCCCAGGAAGCCTCTGTTGCCTTTGCCCTTTGACAAGCACCCATCCCTCCTGCACTTATAGTGTATAGGCCAGTGAAGGTTCTCAACTGCAAGAGGCTGAAACTCTTATATGGTTTAAGCAAGAAAGTATTAGCTCATGTAACTTGAATTAGAAATAAGTTCAGGCATGGCTGTATCCAGGGATTCACATCTGTTATTAGCAGCCGGCTCAGGTTTTTTTTTTTCTTCAGTGTCTGAGAAGAACACACCAGCTCCAGATTTCTTACCAGTTTATCAATGCTAGTGGGGGGAAAATAATTTCTTCAGTAGCTTCAACCAGTGTCCCACAACTGCTCTTAGGACATTTGTCTTGGCACCGACTGTCATCATTCTGACATGCCAGCTGTGGTTCACACTTCACCTCATGGAGCTAGGACTTAGGAGTTGGTTCTGTTCAGATTATATGGGCTGACAATGCAAAGGAGGCATCTATTATAAATTTGAATTGGCCACTGAGCTCATCTATATAGTAGATGCTGCTATATAAGCCCAGGGCCTGACCTATCATAGTCATTCAATAAATGTTAAGTTACCACATGCCCGTTCCTGTGCAGGAGAGGCCTACAGAGGCCTTGCTGCCACTTCTTGCTCTAAACCGATGTTGCCTGCCATAGCAGGCCCCCACCATCAAGTGTGTTTACTCTGCAGACAGATGGTCTGGAGCAACACTAAGCCCCCGGGCCTTCCCATCTGACAGTTAATAATATTTCAAACAGATGTTTAGCTAGTCAGGCCATCAGATGGAAACCATGAGTCTGCTGTGGCTGTTCTCTGAATCCTGCTTCCCAGCCCAGGGCTCCCCCAGCTTTTACGTCAGCAATGTATTACCTTGGGCTCCTGGACCATCCTCTAGCCTCTTAGGCCCAACCCAAGATCTTTGAAAGGCTCCAGCCTCCTGGACTCAAAGGAAGTGTGTGTCTCTCACACACCACAGAATGCCAAGGGGAAGGGTGCCAAACTGTGATAAAGGAACCAGGCAGGAGATAGTGACCATGTCCATAGGTCAAAAACCATGTGACAAAATTCTAGTATGTGGTCCAGGCCAAGTGTTATTGGGGCATTCATTCCTGTAATCCTTGCTGGGAGCAGAGCTCTTTGCATTTGATGTTCCTGTAGATGAGCATTTTTCAACCTTTCTAATACTGTGACCCTCTAATATAATTCCTCATGTTGTGGTGACCCCAACAATAAAATTTCCTTGTTGCTACTTCATAACTCTAATTTTGCTACCGTTACAAATTGTAATGTAAATATCTGACATTCAGGATATCTGATATAGGACCCCTGAGAAAGGGTTGTTTGACCTCCAAAGGAGTCAAGACCCACAGGTTGAGAACCGCTGCTGTAGACAGTAGTGGGGGTTGGAACACCTGTAGAGCAGGGCTGAACTTGAGGTATAAGCCGAACAGTATGTCAGTCTCTGGTGAACATGAGTTAAGCCCTTCAAACTGGATAGATCCAGAGTATTAGTAGGCCTGAGCCTGTGGAAACCTACCTAGCCCCATCTCTAGTCCTGCTCACCCTTCCCCCTGCATTTCTCAGAGCTACTGAGGGCAGCGTACATGGCTGCCAGAACTGGCCAGCCACTGCCTTCTGGCTTCCCCACCTCCCTCTCAGCCCCACGGCCACCCACAGGCTCCACCGTGAGGCTGTGGATCTGGTGATACATTCAGAATCTCAGTCTCCAATTTTTTGCTGGAGGCTCTTCTGTCCCTGTTCCTCCAAGCCTGCATTCGTGTCCTCTGCCTTCATCTGCAGTATGGGCACAACACTCATGGTTGGAGACAGAGGATGCAAATGCAGGTACGGGTGAACCCCACTACCATCTCCCTATCACCCTAAGGTGCTGCCTAGCTCCTGGCTAGGTGGTTCACTGACCACAGCCCACATTCCTCCCTCTTTGACCTCCCCGCTCCACCCTCACATTTATGCCCCACCCTTGGCCTTCTAGCCGTCTGGCCGTCTACCCTGTAGATCTAAGTCCTCCCTTTGCCTCAGAAGGGGCCACAGTTACAGCTGCCTGCTCAGAGACTGTGAAATTCCTTCTCCCTGACCTTTTCCAGTGTTATTAAAATGTTTCATGGGCAGTTGTGTCAGGAAAAAAAAAAAGTACAAAGAAAAAGGAAGCTGTTTTAATTTGCACCACAGCTCTGTTTCTGCGGTTGGTTACCTGGGCTGGGAGCGATGGTGAAGTGATGGTGTGATCGTGGCCAGGGAGAGCTGGCGGTTACGACCAGTCTGCGCATCCTTGCTGGGCAGGGAGAGCCTGACCTCTCATTTCTCTGTTGGCTGGGTTTTTGTAGAACCTGTTGCTCTTCACTCTGCAGAAAGGGAGTAAGGACTTGGAGGTCAGAGGATGACCTTGAGCCCAGTTCTGGTTCCTTGCTTGGGTCATCTCCCGGGGACACTTCCCTGCTCAGTGTACCAGCTGTGAATCAAAGCAGGTGGGTTGAGTGGCTGAAGTTGCTGCCAGATCTAGTGCCCAGGGCACTTGTGCTGGGGACAGGCAGTGGTGGGAATAGCTGGGATGGCTCTTGAGGACCAAGACTTATGTCTGTGGTCTCGAACTGCTGCAGCAGCAATAACCCTGCCCTAGCCACATAGCTGAGGCCCCACTGTAACCCACAAATAATGTGGCCATCATTTCCTACCTGTTAAGTATCTTCTAACATTGTCATTTCCCAACGAGGAAACTAAGGCTGGGTGTGGAGGAAGTGGCTTGCTCAGGGCCCCAGAGCTGTTAGACAGCCTCACATCTTGAGCAAAAGATAACCACAGAGGGACTGTGATGGACCGCTGAGTCCTTACAGCAGCATTCAGAGCTGAGGTCAGAACGGAGCCAGGGGGAACTCTGCAGGTCCCAGAGAACAGACTGCAAGGGTCACCCCCAGGTAGACCCTCAAAAAACTCAGGCACCATCAGGAGAATTTCTACCCCTGGGGTCAGTGTGGAGACCATCAGGGAGGCGTGCGACTGTACCCAAAGAAACAGGAATGAAGTAGTTCCTGTGGACCCTCATTCATTCAGGACAGCGTTCATACCAGTGTTCTTAGCAGAGACTCCCACAATACGGCCCCCACCAGGTACCTCCTTTACAGTCCTGGTCTTGCCCTAGCAATGCAGGACCTAGCTAGGCAGGACCTAGACTGAGCCTCTGGGCCCCATTGACATGCAAGGAGGATTTCACTCAGCCCCAGAGGCAGGGACGCTGGTCTCATTCCCACGTACATGGTATGTTCCCCCTGCCCCCCGCCAAAGCCCATTCCACCCACTGGCTCTGGACCCTGTCACTGCTTCTCTCTGTCCAGCCTCTGTCTGGAAGCTCTGTTAGGAAGCCTGTGATCTAGACTTCCTAAGGCTGGAACTAACCAGATTCCCCCCATCAAGCTGGCCTCTCTACCCTGCCAGTCTGCACAGCCTCTATGATCTCTGTCCTCTTCTCTGCCTCCTCCCCACAGCTATCAGACACTACTGGTACATGAGAGAAAAGGGAAAGCAATGTTGCTGCCCCAGGCCGGCCTTGGTGGAAATCAGCTTCCATCCTGTACAGTAAAGCTCTGAAGGCAGACTTCTAATACAGTGGGCCACTCCCATCAGCTGCAAAGCCTGGCTTCCAGCTCAGGTTCAGGAGCTCCCTGCTCCACCCCACCCCCACTGTTAAACCCAAGCAACTGAACTTAGAGCCTAGACAGGAGATCTGAGAAGGATGTCCATTGCCTGTACCTCATGGAGTGTTCCCTAAAACTCACCCCAGGTTACTGTCCCCCTCCCCCCAAGAAGAGGGCATATCACTCCTTTTTTTTTTCTGGGTCTTAAATTTTATTAGCTAATATTACAGTCAAAGTATGTGAGATGAGAATGTCAAAATACCCAAATAAAAACTTCTATTCCCTTTGCTTTAGAAGTCTTTTTTGCTTTTGTGGCCGCTGTTGTGTGGTTTTAGATATTTTGTCTATTTTATTCTTTTTTAATGTAATTTATTTATTTTTATATCAATCACAGGTTAGGTACTTTGCATCCCAGGCGTAGCCCCCTCCCTCATTCCCTCCCACTCTCCCCATCCCTCCCTCATCTCCTCCCCGCCCCCTCTAAGTCCACCGACGGGGGAGGACCTCCTCCCCTTCCATCCGACCCCAGATCATCTTGTCTCCTCAGGGCTGGCTGCAATGTCCTCCCCTGGGATCTAGCCAGGCTATTACTCCCTGGCGTGTATGGGGGAGGATCAAAGAGCCAGCCATCGAGTTCATGACTGAAACAGTCCCTGTTCCCCTTACTAGGGTCTTCAGTTGGACACCGAGCTACCATGGGCCACATCTGAGCGGGGGTTCTAGGCCATATCCATACATGGTCCTTGGTTGGAAAAACTGTCTCGTATAAGACCCCTGTGCCCTGCTCAGTTTGGTCTTTGTGGAGCTCTTGTTCTCCCCAAGTCTTACTAACTTCCCCTATTTTTATTATTATTTCCTGCCCTCTGCCGATGGCTTGGTTGTGAGTCTTAATATCTGCTTTGATACATTGCTATATTGATTCTTTCAGAGGCCCTCTTTGGTATGCTCCTGTCCTGTTGCTTGTTTATCCTCCATTCAATGACATTGAATGGAGGCACATCACTCCTTAGCCTCAGCGGGGACATTCTAGAACCGCTGTAGGAGGATGCTGACTAAGAACAAGGCTCTGAAACCAGAGACCTAGGTTCCTGTCCTAGCTTTGCTGATAGCTGAGCCTGACCCCATGCAGGTGCTTAACTATGTCCAGTCCCTCAGACTCCAGAATGTTCTGTGGAGGTAATGAACTAATACTCATCTCACAGTTAGGAGACAGGATGGGGCTGGAAAGACGGCTTAGTGATTAAGAACACTGGCTGTTTTTCCAGAGGACCTGAGTTCAATTCCCAGCACCCACAGGGCTCACAATAGTCTATAACTCCTGTTCCAGGGGATCTGACATCATCTTGAAAGCGCTGGCTCCCACACTTTGGGTCTCTGGATCTCTACTTGTCCCACCTTTCACTGACTTCCCTGGGTTCCAGGTCTCCTCCCTTGGCCAACTACTATGCCTATGTCAGCTACAGGAGCCCAACACTCAGGAGCCCAGCTTCCAGGTGCCAAACAGAGGAGGGAAGCAAAGCCAGTGAGGTAAAGCAAGATTCCTGGAAGAGGCCGAGAGTAGGTGCTGCAGGGTAGAAGCCTGGACTTCAAAGGGCCCTGCACTGCCTTGACTTGAAATTCTTCCTGCTGTTTAAACAGGGCCCCTCAGCTCTTGCTGCACGGGCCCTGCTCACCACAGAGCTCGCTCTGGCTACAGGAGCTGTCTAATTCCCCACTTAAAGAAACTCAGGAGCTCTCCACAGCTTTCACCACTTCTGCATTTGCCAGCAGAAGTGGCCAGTCGTCAGCCAACACTCACTTCATGCCTGCTTTGCCCACGGGCTACTCCCTCTGTTCACACAAAGCTTTTATTCTGTGCTGATTGCCACATTAGAAATCCACCCAAACTGGGCAACCGCCATATCATCACACTTGTGGATTCTGTGGCCAGAGTTAAAGAAATCCTCCAGAGCTGGTGAGCCACTAGCAGGGCCGGGAGTGTTCGCCTCTATAACAAACCCTCCTGGAGCAGCAGAACATTCCAGTCAGCTCTAGACCAATGGTTCTCATCGTTTGGGAGGGGGTGTCAAGTGATCCTTTCACAGGAGTCATGTCACCTACAACCGCCAGAAAACACCAAGACTTACATTTCATTACATTATGATTCTTAACAATAACAAAATTACTGTTACGAAGTAGCAATGAAAATAATTTTGTGGCTGGGGGTCAACACAACATAAGGTGCTGTATCAAAGTGTTTCAGTGTTAGAAAGGTTGGAAACTGCTCCCTTCCACACTCCCTGGCAGCTGGGTTCAAGCGCTCTGAACTTTAACGCCTCTACAAGCAGGCCTCGGTTGTACCCCTCACACCTCCTCTCTCCTGCATCCTGGGCTCTTCATCCTCTCTCATAGCCTCAGCCTTCCCTCAGTGTGTCAGTCCTATTGACTGAAAGAGCCAGCCCACTGTGCCCACCTCCAGCAAGATGCCCTCTCTTCCTGGTAACTGGCACACACCCATCTCTCCTTTCACGCTCTGTCTCCCTCTCCCAGGTCCTCACCTGCTCCTTTACAGGTACCCTCACCTGGATCTGCACTACATGGGAGGTTTGAGTTCTATGTGAGGGGATCTAGGGTAACTTGCTGGAGGTGTGTGGCAGGAGAAAGGGTTACCAAAGGCCTCATGGGAAATCCAAGGCACAGAGAAGGTAAATAGTGTACCCTAGGTTACTCAGTAAGTCAATGGACTTTTTTTCTTTTTCTTCTTTTAGCTTGAATCTCTTTCTGTGCTGAATATCCCATGAGTCAGATAATTTCTGTGTAACCCTGAGCCAGTCTGGCCCCGTCTAGGACCTGGATTTTTGTTCAGCCCCAAAAGGTCACCTGGAAATCTCCTGACGCTTCCTCCCAGGTCAGACAGGGCTTCAAAGAGGCAGGGTGAAGGCCAGGAACCAAGGCTAGGGCATAGAGGTGGAGGGAGACAGGGTAGAAGATGGGCTAGCAGTTACTGGAGAGCATGATGATAAAAGAGGGTGACCTTTCTGCAGCCTGAATGGGGTTAGGGGTCATCTTTCTCTCTACATAATCCCCTCTCTCAGCTTATCTGGGATCTGGGCTTCACCATTCTCTCCAGGCAAGTCAATCATGCCCACCTTGGTGTCCCCCTCCCTCACTTGAACAGGTACCTTTAAAAGACTCACGTAGAAAAAGCTTTCCAGGGGGCCTGCAGACAGGGCATCAAATGGCCTTTCTTCTTCCAGCAGACTTCTAGGGCAGGCTGCTGATCCCCCGGGTTCTGGACTCATCCCCTGTGTCATGACAGAGTTCCTACCTTCGTAGTATGAGGGGGTCTCCTCAGGGTCACAGTCCAGGGCCTACAATGAACAGGGATACTAGAGCCATCCTAGTGTCTGGCCAACGTGTCCACCAGCTGTCCCAGGCTTTCTTGAACAGCTCAGCTCCCTGTTTCTGATAACACTGGTTCGACTTGATTCTACCATTGCATAAAGCTGCCAGCAGAAATCACAACATGAATTATTAGTCCGGGAGACTGCTTACTCAACCCAATGGGCAGGCCCCATCTGGATAGTTTACGAAATCCCCCCAAACACAGGGGGGTCAACCTTGGGAAGACAGTCCTGCTATGTTAGTTTATAATCCCCCCATCCACTCCTCAGTGGGCCTTCCCACAGGCCCATTCTGATACCCTCCCCTCACCCCCTCCCCCTGCCACCCCTTACCACTGGCATCTTAATTGACCTCCTTGTTCCGGAAGCCCTAGAGACCTGAGACTCCAGCTGTGCTTAAACAGAACAAAATCTCTTCCAATTTCCCCACCGTTTAAAAGAAAATTGAATTCTTTATCTACAGCCTGGAGAGGGGGCGAGGAGAGGAAAGGAGGAGGGAAAGAGAAAAACAGGAAATAGCAGGTCTCCAGCCCTGCTTCCAGGCTGGCCCAGAAGCCTTTGTAGACACACTGGCCCTTCCCTTTGGGGGCTGCCTAAGGCTGTCCTTCAGGAGTCCCTTGGTGGGTTCTTGGTTCACATCCTGTTAGGACGTGTGGTGAGAGGAGCTGAGAAGGCTGAGCAGTGCTGACAGGTTAGAGTTCCTCTGGCTGTCAGGCCTCAGTGCTTCTGCCTGTGTTTATCTCCTTAATCTAAATATCAATCCTAAAACCAAAATAGGATGGCATGTGAGGTAGGATAGGTACTCCAGAGAGTTCTGGGTTGGGTGGGACTGGGTTGGCAGGCTTTCCTGTGAGGAAGTGAGAAGGGGCGCCACATGGAGGGCTTCAGGATCCTGGGCTGAGTTACTGTATTAAGCCAGGATTTCTCCACCCCTGCCCTGGAAGTGCACCGACCTTTGCGGAGAGTAAGCCTTTCAGTGAATTGATTTTTACCGAAGTGACCCACTGCTGTCAAGCTCTACAGAGCTGCACAGCTTCCGTCACAGGTGTCCCCAGAACTGGCCAGCCTCAGTATGAGGAGATGCTGGTGGCCACTGATCTCTGCTCCGATGTCAAAGCCAAAGGATACTCAGTAGCATCTCAGGCCTGGTGACTGGATCCCAGGAGCTCAGTGACTGTTGGGCACATCATCCCTTCCGTAACTATTGCACAGAAGACACAGATCCAGGGATGCTAGTAACCAAGCAAGGCAACCAGCTCCAGAAAAGCCAAGCCAAGTCTGTAACTCTATCTGTGTGACCCCCAAGCCCTCTGCCGCACTCCTCTCCTCCCTTGTCAGGGCTGAGTCCTGCAAAAGCAGGGCAACCCATAGGTGAGCTTGAGCAGTTCCCTCACCAGGGACCTTGGAATCCTCTTCTGGAAAATGAGATCATCCACCTGGGCTGGATGATCTCCAAGCCTCACATGCTGACATGTCCCCACACAAGTCCCCTCCTGCACCTAGAGTTTCAACTCAGAAGTCACCCTTATATAGGCTGGCCACTGATTGTTCCTGCTCAGGCAATTGCACTAAGAACATGGTAGGAAAGAAAATGGACCCCCTGGGCAAAGGGACAGAGGGTTGCTATAAACCTGGCCAGGTCTGGAACGAGTTCATAAAGATTGCAAACCAAAGGCCTGTGCCAGGGCCTCCTGGACTAGGTGCTGGGCAGGTTCCCAGTCCTAGTTGAGTTGACTAGAGTTCTGGGCAGGGAGAGACACTGGGGCCTCGATTGAGTCTGTCTAGACAGCAGCTGGAAGAATGGCTGGGGGCAGACTCAGGGGTACATGGGCACGTCTGGGAGGGGTAGAGCTGGGTCTGTGGGCGCAGAGTAGACTGAGGCAGCTGTGCATCTGTGCAGCTGTGCAGCATGGGAGCCATGCTTCCTTCAAGCTGATCTCCAGGGTGGCTCCAAGTCTTTTAGGTGCTGACTTACCTCGTATTTTTTTTCAACTTTATTTTGGTGACTTTTGTTTTGTTTTGCTTTGTGTTTGAGAGAGGATCTCACTATATAACCCTGGCTGGACTGGAACTTACTATGTAGACCAGGATGGCTTGAATTTTACAAGCTTCCTGCCTCTGCCTCCCCAAGGTTGAGCTTAAAATCATGTGCCACATGGGGCCACCTAACTTCATGACCCCAGGACATGCCTATAGGTTCTAATGCCCCCGGAATTTTCTATTTTGTGCTACTGCACATAGGTTTTGACTTTTAATGTACTGTGACCCACTGGAATCTAGTTTGGAAACTAGATTCTAGAGTCCTTTTTGCTTCTCTGGGCCTCCCTGGGTGAGGGAGTTTTTGGATCGGGAGCACACATTACATATCGGAGTATCCAGTCTAGCCCACGAGCTGCAGACGCATGCACGTACTTATGATGGATGAGTTTGTGATATGACATTTTCATCTGTAAAATTCATGTCTGAGACACATGCAATCAAACCACATAGGGAAAAATCACACACACACACACACACACAGTCTCATCGTGTTTTTAAAAGCTTATGGCTTTGTGTTGGGGCAAATTCATAGCTATCCCAGGCCATGTGCATTCTGTGGGCCGCCAGCTGGGCACACCTACACTAAACTGATTTTATGAGCAACTACCGGGGACTGACCCGGATGCACCACCCCTGCTCTGCCATCTGATGATGGTGGTGGTAACAGGCTTTCACCCAGCCTTCGGCCACCAGCTTTATTCTCATCCTGCTACTTCTGAGCTGTGGCTTTGAATGGCATTTACTTTATTCCAGAAATGACCGGTATAGCTGCAGAAACCCCCAACAGTTGCTTCTACCAGACTGAAGTGTATTCATCTCCCGTATAAAAGAAGTACAGTGGTGAGGAGCCTCCGGTGGCTCCTTCAAGTATTCTTCCTCATCCGTATTTTAAACTGTAGGAAGGAAGAAGTGAAGAAAGGCTCTTGCCCTCCCCCCAAATTTTTAGATTTAAAACTCTTATTTGTTTGCATGTGCACCTTTGAAGGGGTTGGCACCTGCAGAAGCCAAAAGAAGCCATCAGACCCTCCGGAGCTGTAGTTTCTGCAAGTTGTGTGCTGCCAGGCACAAGTGCTAAGACTCTGGGCCTCTGCAAAAGCAGCAACGGTTCTTAGCTGCTGAGCCATCTTTCCAGCCCTCACCTCCCCCTCCCTATTCAGAGTTCCTAGAAATAGCTTGAACACTTTTTTTTTTCATTTTATTGGCTCAGACTGGGTCAGGTGGCAGTATTTATCTGCAAAGAAGCCTGGAAACATGTCCTTCCCACCAGTATTGTACCCCTTAAAAAGAAAAAAAAAGATATGATTGCTATTAATTCAATAAGAAGGATGGGCTCGGATGTCCAGTCTCTGTCAAATAGCCTCTGAGCACTCCAGTTTCCTCTCCTGGAGAGTGGCAGAGATGATGCTTTCCTATAGACTTGTGAGAATGCAATGAGGTAATGCAAGCAGAGAGCTCAGCACAGTGCCTGATACAGAGGAAGAGCTTGCCTAGTGACAGGTACAAACGTGATGTTGCCTGTGTCACACGAAACCCTTCTGTGTGCATCATCTCATCATATCCCTACCTATGACAGCTTAGTGAGGCCAAAATGAGCCTCCTTGTTATATAGAGAAGGAAGCTGGCCAGATCCATCCCAGCCTGAGCTTATGTCTCTAGGGTATGGATAGCCTTCCCTTAATGAACATCACAGACTCTTTGATGAAACTGGACCTTTCCCTGTGGACCTGGAACAAACCTAGGGCTAGGCTGGGAAATGTGGCTCAATTGTGCTTCCTTTGATAGTTATGGGGACCTGAAGTTCAATTCCCAGAACGGTGGAGGCAGTAGGGAAAGCCTGGCATAGTGGCCCATAGTCATAAACCTAGCCTAGGATTGGGGTGGAGGTCACTGGGAAACAGAGATTGACAGACCACTGAGACTCACTGATGAGCCAGCCCAGCCTACTTAAGTTCCAGCCCAGTGGGAGACTGTTCCAAAAACCAAGCTGGCAAGCCTTCTATCTCACCACCCCCCACAGGAATGACAGCTGAGGTTGACCTCCGGCCCCCATATACATGTACATATGCATGAACATATGCATACACAGACACATAAACACATGCACACACATACACCTACCTCTCATTGGGTCATGAGTGACTTTCACCTTGTATAACAGATCTCTGTTATACAGTGGATCTCTGTTTACCCTGTTTACCATCTTCTGCCTGCCAACCATCTTCCCACCAGCAGAGAACTCAGGCTGGACAGAAGTCCACTGTGGGCTCCAACTGTGTGCCACAAGTCCTTACAACCTAGAATTAGAAGATTGGGGTCTTGGATTGGTTGAATGATCAGGGACATTTTGCTCTGTAAGCCCCAGTTGCCTTCTCCCAGCATCTACAAAATGAGAACATCACTGAGCTCTCTATCTTTGAAGCCAGGTTTAGAACAGTGGGCTTTTCAAACCTTTTAGGCTACCCTGACAGCTTGCTGGGAGTGGGGAACAGAGTGGGGAAGCCCAAAGGTCATAGGTCTGGGATAGGACTGCTTCTTTGTCCGTAACAGGCACAAGATGCATCCCCATGTATCCCTGCATTAAAAGCCCTGGAAGAGCAAAGGGGCTCGGGCCACAGACCCTCTGCTAAGCTCAGATCTGGGGTGAAACGCACTCCCCAGCCATGAACCTTGACCTTAATTTCTCGTGTCATGTGCGACTGTAAAATTCATCAGGGCTTGGCAGGTGGAGTGATGGGGGTGTCGGACAGGCAATTGCGCGAGTATTTAATCTATCAGATGTGATGTTTGCCATTTAGCGAGCCAACAAGAGAATGTAGAATCGATATGTTCATTAGCAACAACATGTGTTGGACCAATCAGCACCCACTAATGACAGCAGGCATGGGGGCATGTCACCCATGCGTCAAATCACCTTGGAGAGAGGGCACATCTCTGGTGATCAGTTCCCTTCCTCCATCGTCCAGATACCCCTCTGTACCTTTCCACTAGTCTAAAAGCTGTCTAACACCTGTATAGCTCACAGAGGTGGGGGCAGAGGGCGGATGATTCAGGGAGGGGACCCTGGTGAGCCAGCAGTAGCACTGGGTAGGCTGCTCCTCCAGGGGGTTGATTGGACTGTCTTTTCTCTTCCATCCCATCTCCTGGGCACACGCAGTCCCTCTTAACTAAGCTTCAGACGTGTGTCTGTCCCCACACCTCTCCTGTACCCATAATCCCAGCTTGATAACAGCTGCAGAGAGGCCCAAAGTCCTTCTGATTGCAGATGTCTCTCTCTCCCCAGCCAGTTCCCCTCCCATGTTCCCAGGAAAATGGCTTTCTGTGTCCAGTTTGCGTTTCTTGGTGATCAGATATGATTGGGGGGAAAAAAGTCACTCGATTGCGTTTTTGTCAAACCTAAGGGCATAAGAGAAGAAAGTCTATGGAAGGGATGAGACAGGGCTCTTCTCTTCCTACTCCTTCTCTTCCTTCTCCTCCTCCTTCTTCTCCTCCTCCTCCTCTTCCTCTTCCTTTTCCATGTATATGTAAAAGCCAGACCAATCAGGGCACAGCTCTTGGTCTTTCTAGCCTCTGACTGTAGAACACTGAACCGCTTGTAGCTGTGAAAGCAGCAAGCATGCTGCGGTATCCCCATCCAACCTGAGGGCTCTGTCCTAGATCAGCCTCCCCGAGAAGCCACACCAAAAACAACTGTGTGTGGGGGGTGGGGGGAGGCGGCTTGTTGGGGAAGTGGCAACCACTAGCACTTTTGGTGCACAAGCACAATCCAGCTGGGAAATTTGGGCATGGAAGCCTAGCTCCGTTCCAGCTCAGGACCAAGAGACTGGAGTGCTGGCCCATAGAGCGTGAGAGTAACTTCTGAGGAGGAGACTTCCCCTGTCATTCTTGCAGCTTCCTTTAAGCAAAAGCCTGCAGGAAGAGGTGGATAGGTCCTCGGATAAAATAGTGCCTAGGGTCCACATGTGAGCTCAGCGCCATTGTTAGTAGCTCCGTGGCTTCGAATGCCATCGGGATGCCACAGACACATGGGAAGGGTCACATTGTCCTTCCCTGGGAAGAGCCTGTGAGTATACTACTTAGCGTGACTGCTGGTTCTCAGAAACTGTGGTAGTGATGTCACCAGTGATGTGTGCGGGAGGAAGGTGTCCCTCAGCAGGACAGCTGCCTCCTGTCTGGGGACGTGGAGACTCACTGAGAGGTCTTGAGTCACCCTGAGGATGGGGTCTTGTCTCAGAGAGTTTGTATCTGGTGTTGGGTCCCTAGGAGGACTGTCTGGCCACTGGCTCCCCCTGGCTGGCTCTGGTGCCTAACTTTGTCTTCATGTGATTGCAGCCTCTTCTGTGGCCTTCAGCAGGCAGGTGTCAGGGACCAGATGGCCTTCTTCCTTAGCTCCTGTCAAAGTACAGGGGTAGCAGGGCAGGCTTTCCAGAGATCTCCTGGGAGGAGACTCTTCTAGCCCCTAGAGCTGATGCAATTCTGCCTCTAACTGCATACGTCCTTCTTGCCTTCTCCAAGTGTACCTTGCAAGGACATTTGTCATTGCACTTAAAGCCCAGACAGTTAATCTACTGTGACCTCAACCTTAACTTAGTTACACTGGCCAAAGCCATTTCTCCAAGGCCACGTGCCTTTGAGGTTATGATATGGACATGCCTTCAGGGGCCACCGCTTAATATATTCCATTACTCTCAAATGTGACTTGTATAACAAAAGGGACAATTGGGTTCGATGTGCTGAGGACATAGGCGCTGGCCATGTAGCCTAGTAGTTCTTCCAAAGTGGGCTTTTCATATCTTCTCCCCATGCCCCACAACCACCTTCACCATCCACCTCACTCCAACCCCATCTTGCATCGTCTATCCCATGGCCTCTTCAGCTGGGCTCACTGCAACCCACCCGAAATGCCTTCCCCACCCACCCATCAGGGTCCAGTCATTCCTGCAGGACCTCATCATCTCGCCACTCTTTGCTCATGCCGTTCTTGTACTCCTAACCTCAGCCATGGTGGGACTGTTCTCTGGCCATACCTCTATTGGTAGTAGATGCATGGTAAAGAGTCAAGGCTGCTTCCGGCACTTCCCAGCTTCCTTGCTTGTCCTGTGTGGTTGGTGCTCAGATGACCATGCAGGTCCACACGGGACCTTGACTGGAAAGGTTCACAACAAGACCACAACCATAGGCATCCCAGACTGGGCTAGCAAAAAAAATCCTTTCCCTGATGAGGGGAACTGAGGCTCAGGAGTGACTTCTTTGAACCACATAGCCAATTTAAGACAGACCCAGGTTCAAATTCTGGCTCTGCCACTGCAGTCCACTGACTTTATGAAGTCACTTTGTCTCCCTGGGCCTTAGCAACTAACCTGAAAAACAGACATGATAATGGGGAGAAAATGAAAAACAGACTCACTTGAGTGTGCCTGATGCATAAACAGTCAACCATCTATTGCTTAAAACTATAATCGCTGAGGTTGTTTTTAAAAGTAGAAGGTTTGGAAAATGCCAAGTACTTTCCTTGCAAATGTGAGGACCTGAGTTGAGGAGCCTTGTACCCACATGAAAGCCAGATAGGGGACATACACATGCAACCCTAGTGATGTGGGGAGGTGGAGAGAGTCAGTCTGGCAAGTCCCAGTGAGAAACCTTGTCTCAAAGAGGAAAGGTGGGAAATGTTCCTGAATAACAACACTCAAGGTTGCCCTCCATCCTCTACACGCAAGCACACACATGCACATACTGCTCGTGTGTGCACAAACATACACACACGCAACACAGAAAGCAGACAAGGCTGTAGGCTGTCTCTTTGTTACTGCCCAGCCCACTACCTCTTGTAATATACCCAGCAAACCTGTTTTCTTTCTTAACACACACATACACAAAAGATAAAATTCCTTATACACGCCGCATGCCTTTTGTCTGCTCCGTGAGAGAATCTCGGCAACACTATATGATGTCAGTGCCTTGCTTAACCTCTCTGAGCCTTGCTTGCCTTATCCATAAAGTGAGGAAGATGTTAGCAGTTGAGTCAAAGTGTCGGCATTTCTCAGAAGAGGGGTGAGGAGAGCACAAGTTTTCACCTGGGACCCCTCCTTACCTAACTGCTTCTCAGCAAGGTAGATGTCCGGTTATTACAGACACGTGTCCTGCTAGGCCCACATACTTGGCTATCCCTCTACCTTTAAGTCACCCCACCCCCACCGCTGAACAAGAGTCCCTGGGGACCGCCAGGCAGTTGGCATACTCTGCTCCTGTCCCCCCTGACAGCCTTTGACACGGCATAATTGCTTCCCCACGACAACTCCTTTAAGTTCAGAGCTGCTGGCCAGAGCAATTTGCTCCCCATCAATTTTTATTTCCAGATTTTAAAATAAAGGGAAATAAGGCAAGCAACCCTTGTACCCAGGAACCGGCACTGCACATGCAATAGACATGTAGGAACAATGCCTGGAGAATACTGGCAGCCGCCCTTCCTGCATGTGGGAATGACATCTTGATAATCCAGCAGGGCGGGTACCACCTCCTGAATGCACAGCCTGGGAATCGGGGAGGCTGGGCTGAGGATGCTCATGTGCAGGGAAGTGCAGAAAGTGTGCTTAGAACTAGGCTAAGGAAGGCTAGGGGTGAAGCTTGATAGAGTGCTTGCCTGGCATTCACAAAGCTCTGGGTCCAGTCTCTACCATTACATACACCAGATGTGTCTGTGCACAACCTGTAATCCCAACACCAAGGGGAACAGGAAGGAGGATCAGAAGTTCAAGGTCACTCTTAGCTACATAGCAAGTTTGAAAATAGCCTGGGACACATGAGACTATGCTTTAAAAAAAATGCCAGCTCCACTTGGATCGTGGTCCCTGTGTATCAGACACGGCAGAAAACACCCTTCATGAATTGTTTTCATCAACCCTTCACAGCCTCGTGTGACGGCAACTGCTATTGTCCCCTTGTCATAGATAAGGAAACTGAGGCTCAGGGTGGACATTATAGTGGGATTTCCTCCTTCTCACCTCCCTTTTCCTATATTCCTAGGATGGCTCCATCCTTCTCCATCTCCCTTTTTTCTCTTGGCTCACCCTTCCATCATCAATCTTTCCTCCTGAGAAAACCATCTACTCAGCACCTGAGGCTGCCGGCTTGTCTGCTAAGCAGGATCTCCCAAGTCACCGCTTATAACTGTTTTTCTTTCCAAGTGGGTTTGCCGAGGCCTCAAGCGTCAGGTGCTCCGCGGGTTCTATGTGGCCCCAAGGGAACTAGGAAGGCTCAGAACATGTACCAGCAAGTCAAACCACGATCTTCCCACTGCATGCTGTTGGCATCCTTGAATTCAGCCCACCCAGCCTGCACCACACTAGCCTCTTTTGCCTTCCCTGTGTCCTAGGAACCTGTACGCTCCCAGGCGGCCAAAGTGAACCTGACACAGGGAAACAGTTTGCAGATGGTGAGGAGGCTTGGAAAGAGCCCTCCTGACAGAGAATGTTGCCAGCCCCAGGTTAATAATCCAGGACCAAGTCCTACTGAGTGACAAGAGGGGTCACAGGGGTAGGAGACAACACAGAGGTGGGAAGATGGATCAGGCACCTGGACAGCACACAGACCCTAGCCCAGATAATGCTCAAATCCAAAGCTGGGCGCAGAGTGTACCACCCTGAAGTGGTGTCTTCATGACTGTGCTTAGCCGAAAGTCCTTGTCAGTGACCTCAGCCCAGTCGTGCCCTGAACTCTCCAGAGACGAGCATTCTCCTCACCCTCAGACACTGGAAAGCTCGGCAGGGACAGCAAATTTACTAGAACACAGATTCCATTGAGAGCAGCTCTAGGAAGACTAGATAAGAGCGGTGCAAAGGCCTTGTAGCATTCAATGCCGTGATCATAATGTCTGATGTGGGCATTGGTGATGACACAATAGCTGTTGGTCCAACCCACTTGGCCTTTTCCCCCTTTATCTGGAGCTCCCATCACTCAGGATCTCCCTTTCCTGTTTCCCACTGGTGGATTCGGAGCTTCCAGCTCCAGCCTCCTCAGTAGCATGCCTTGCTCCAAACCTCCTACAGGTCAGAAAGCCCAGACGAAGCACCAGAGGCTTTCTTAAGTATGTATGTCTCTTTCCCCTTTGTGTACAGCCTGTGTCATTTTCTCTGTAACCTGCGGTCACCTTCTAGGTCTACTGCTCTCTGGACCACCCACTGTTTGTTCACTCAGAGTCCTAACATTTTCCCCAAAGCCGCCATCATTAGCTTTTCTTCCACGAAATAGGGCTACCACTGAGAGGCACTCAGGGAGGCAGCAGCATCCTGCCATACTTGATCCCTGCCCACCGCATGGCCACTGTGGCCCCATCCTCAATCCCACATCATTTGAGTTGAAGAGTAAATTCCCCCCATATACTATGCATTGTCACAGAAGTGGGTGTCTCCTGGCTATTACCTTCTACCTAGAATGGTTACTTGCTTCTTTGGTGGGAGGGAGTGGGTACACAGAGAGCTCTGTGCTCTCGGGTTCCTCCAGTAGATCTGCCTCCCACCTATGCCAGCATTCCTAGTCGCATACCCCCAATTTCTTGGCAGAGCCCTGCCGCACTTACTTTGTTTGAAGAGCTGCTCCAAGGGCCTGGGTGATGATGAATGTGAAAAGTATTACCGCAAAGCACCAGGGCTCAGTGGAGCTGTTTAAAAATGCATTCTGCCATGTAAATTTCTGCCCCATCAATCCTCATGACATGTCAAACATTGCTATTGTTTCCCGAACAAATTGTGCCTGGTGCCCTTCTCTGCAGATCTGTGCATGAGAGCAGAACTTCACACGACGCCTGCTAAGTTGCTGGGACCCAGTGCTGCCTGCAAGGTAGCCTGGCAGCTGGACCTGCTGTGCTTCAGAGATGAAGCCCCTGTGACACGTTCAGGGAGTCTGGATGTGCACACGTGACTAGAGTGCAGGTGTTGGATGAAGAGTGACCGTGTCTGTGTGCCTATAGGCATGCTGGGAGAGATATCCAGATGGCTGAGGGAGGGGAACACTTGAGACTAAAGACGAGTGTGTGGGTATGTTTGATCTGTGTGGTTCTATGTTAGTAACTTGGGAGTTCTCTGCCTGAACCAGAGCAAAAAAAAAAAAAAATTAAAAATGAAAAGAGAGAGAGGAGAGAGAGAGAGAAAGAAAGAGAGAGAGAAAGAGAGAAAAAGAAAGAAAGTAGGAAAAGATATTTCTGGAAGTTTATACAAGGGAAAGTCAAGCTACTGGGAAGAAGGTCTATTTGAGACCCAGAGAGAGAGGGAGAAAAAAGGGGTGTATGTATAAAGACTTAGGGAGATGCAGAAAGGGAGAAGGTATAGTAAGGACAGCTTTTAGGCTAACAAAAAGTGGTCTAGGTGTTAGCTTGGGTACAGATGAGAGACCTGTGCCAACAGGAAAAGAGTCAAATATGAGAGTGTAACATCCAGAAAGGGTAGGGCTGTGTTTGGAAGGAGGCCCAGAGTATGGCCATCTAGGGCTGGCGAGAGCATGGTCAGTGAGAGAGAGCATGGTCAGTGAGAAAGTATGGTCAGTGGGGTTTATGGCTCAGCAATAACAGATTAACATTAACAACGTCAATAAAGAGCCTACAGGGAGGTACAAGGACAGCTGTGTGGGGATATATGAGGAGGGGGTGCTGGCAAGGTGGGTACCCTAGGCTAGGATACTTGCTTCGGAGGAGACTAGCCGAAGGCTGTGAAAAATGTTCATCTCGAAGACTAGCTGGGTAAAAGGGCACTTCCAGGGAAAACGTGAGCGGGCCTGCTCCCTGTTGGCACGGGGAGTCCCTTGGAATCTCTCTTAGATACTGGGCTTGATGTGAGTTCTAGACCCACAGACACAGGGAGGTCTGTATACTGGGTGATGGGTAAGTCAGAGAGTACCTGTTCTCACCAGGATGCCCCAACCCTCAGCAGAGATGTCAGGATAGACTTCACAATACCCGCTTCCTTCAGGTAGGGCCTAAGACACCCACATAGACTTTATTCAAGCTTATGCAGAGCTGGAGACCATCTTTGGAAGTCAGTGAAAGGTACCTCTTGAGGGGTTCCAGGGCCCTGGCTGAGGGGCTGCATCTTGGAAGAGCCAAACCCATGCTACACAAGATGCCCCCCTCAGTCAAGGCTGGAGGGACACCAAAGCAGAGGCAGAGGTGCTGAGACAGGAGGGGAACATGCTGTGTAGAGCGCCTGGCTCATCTAAGACCGTACTCCTCCCTCTGTTTGCAGGAGTGAGGTTACACACTCAAGTTTCAGCTGCCCACTTCATATCCCAACAGTGTGGCCATGTGACCTTGGGCAAGCTAACTGACCTCACAGAGCCCAGGTTCCTTCTTTATCTACAAAATGGGGTCCCACAGAGCTATTGGGAAGATGGAATGAAAGCATAGAAAATATTTGTAAAATATGTGCTCTTTAGTGAAATGCTCAAAGCAAAAAAGCAAGGTGCACCACCCCTCCCATCAATGCCCTGAGCGGAGATGCATTTCTGGCCAGTATGGAGACCATCCCCCCTCCTTCCCTAGGCTCCCCACTCACCTTGTCTTAACCTTTGGAATTTTCTCTCCATGTGTAATTTTTTTCCTTTTCAACCACAGCAGAAAATTACACTTGTGCTGGCATTGTCCATCATGAAAATAAGCACCATAGCCACAATCACGAAGCTCAAATGAGGAATGCACTCTTCCAGGAAAGCAGTGCAGGGCAAGGTTAAAGGGATGCGTCAGAACCGCCCCCCCTCCTCAGCCTAGCATGACTCTATCCCCATAGGGAAAGCATGTGGGGCAGGAGCTGACCACAGGGACGGGTGCTGACCACACAATTAGGAACTGACCAGGAAGACAAGAGCCGACCACAGGGCAGGAACAAAACCCAGGGCAAATGCTGACCACAAGGACAAGCTGCTGACCATGGAGGCAGAAGCTGATCAAGGGGACATGAGCTGGCCATGGAGACAGGTGATTCTGACCCACCTTCATTCCTCCTAGTCTCCCCTCAGAGGAGGAGACAAAGATGTCCTGAGTCCAGTAGCTGTCCTCAGATACCAGGCACCTTACTACAGAACCTCCTGTGGTTCAGATCAGCCTCCCCAGGCCACCCTCCTGCCTAGAGCTTAGCCTCTCCTGCAGCTCCTTGCAGCTCTAGACACTGCCTGTGTTCCACTGTGTAGCTAGTTTTTCCTCAACTGTCTAGCTCCCTATTGTGATTTAAGTCAGTCCCCTTTCAAAGAGGACTTGACACTGCCTCCAGGTAGGCCAGCCATTCTCCATCTGCCCCTATGTCTACTGGGTCCTACGTGAGGTCCCCTCCCCCCCCAGAAAGTCATTCAGCCTCCAGGCTGTGACTCATTGGCCTTTAGAAGTAGTCAGTTTGGGGTGCTTCATGAACCCCAGGTTGCCCCTGACCAAACTGCATGGTTCCTCGCTGGCCACAGGAGCACCTGCTCATGGCCACAGGCAACAACTAGTTGGAACTGAGCTTCTCCTTCACCAGGAGAGAAGTATGGGTACAGGAGGGATTTTTTTAGGACCTCAGATTATACCATGCATTCTAAGAGAGATGTGACCAAGGACCCCTGACCAAGACTAGTGAATGTTCAGGGAACTCTCTAAGGGAAGGGGTATTTTGGGTAGGTCCTAATGGGTAGGTGAGAGTTTTAAATGAAGGGATGGAGTAATGCGTGAAGAGAGAGTTTGAGGTGCATCAGGGAAGACATAGCTACAGCAATGAAGGCCAGCTGGGCTGTGGCTAACCTTGACATCAAGATATTGTTCTGGATTAGTTCATCAAGTAACAAGGAAGTATTGAAGGTGTTTGTTGGTTTGTTTGTTTTAGCAGAGAACAGTCATTTTAAAAAAGATTTTTATTTGCATATTTGTGTGTTTGTCTGTGTGTGGGTTTGTGTGTGCGCGCGCACACATGCAGGTGCCTATAGAGGCTAGAAGCTGGCATCGGACTCCTTGGAAATGGGGTTATGAGCCACTGTAAGCTGATGTAGGTGCTTGGAAACTGTACTCGGGTCCTTTGGATGAGCCTGTGTTGTCCATGGAACTTTGCCAGTGGAGTGAAGCCAAACATTTTGCCAAAGGGCTAGCATATTGGACTTCTGCTCTATCGATACACAGGGCAGCGAGCAGTGAGTCGCGGTGGAGCCCCGCAGCAAGCTTCCTGAAGCACTTGCTAATGTTCCTCAATGCTGAGCCATCTCTTTAGTCCCTGTAGGACAGTCATTTTGGCCATCAGATTTGATATCTTGCCCCCCCCCCCCGAGCCCACCGAGACTTGACTTGACTGCTAGTGAAGTGCACTAGAATAAGCGCCTATGTGTCAGCCCAGCACCAAGGAGAGACAAGGTGGTGTGGAGGTCTCGACGCAAGTACCAGCAGGGGGAGCTGGAGAATTGCGGAAGTGTCCAGCTGGGAGCCAGAGCTGCCTGGGTAGCCCTGTCCAATCTGAGGGTGTGGCCGACTGTGCTGCCTCTCGGCTGCCCCTGCAGCTACCTGCCTGATCCTGAGGTCTCCAGGGCCTCCTGCAGGACGCCCGTGTACTCCTTTCTAGACTGTGGCAGGACAGGGGAATCTGTGTCTGGAGGGAAATTTCATTCTCTCTCCACAGGCCTTTGACCATGTCCTTATGAGTCATGCTCTGCCTGTCACTTGGTCTGGCAATGGACTTCAGGTAGCTGCTGTGGGAAAGTCTGGGGAAGGAGGTGGGTCACTGGATGCTCGAGCAGATAGAGCTGGGAAGGATGGAGCCAGAGCAGCAGCTGCCCGGCTGCCCCGGGGACTGCATACTGCAGATGGACAGCAGGGCACTGGACGTTCAGCTCTGAGGGGAGCACTACAAGGCACCAAGTGGGTTCAAATGGATGTGTGAAGACAGGTGACTAAGCATTGTGGAAGTCCTGTTTCCTCACTGGAAAACGTTGCTTTTCCATAACAGAAACCAAAACGCCTGACAGAACAAGTTAAGGGAGGGATGATCTATTTCAGCTCACAGCTTCAGAGTGTTCAGCCCGTGGTCGTTTGGTCTCATGCCCTTCAGAAAAACATCATGGTGAAGGAGTGTGTGATGGGTGCTGCCCTCCCATACTTGAATACACACATGAGAAGAAAGGGCCAGGTGCAATAAACTCCAAGGACCCTCCCCCATTGACTTGCTTCCGCCATCTAGGCCATAGATCCCAGAGCTTCTCCAGCCGCCCCGAATAGCATCCTAGCTGGGGACCAAGCCTTCAACGCATGAGCCCATGGGGACATTTCATATCGAAGTCATAATAGGGGCTGGGTTATAAGCACCTATGTGGTAGGGATGTAGTCGCTATTGGAGAGACTCATGGGGCTGAGAGGATGGCTCCGCCAGCCAATGCTGTGCACAGCATGGGAACCTGAGTTCCATCCCCGGATCCCATAAAAAGCTGAGCGTGGTGGCGCCGGCTTGTAATCCTAGTGCTGGGAGGCAGAGACGGAAGGACCCATAGCTGGGACTCACTAGCTAGACAGACTCACCTGATTAGCAAGCCCCATGTCTCCAGTAAAGTGGATGGCTCCTGAAGAAAAATGCCAGAAATTGACTTCTAGTCTCTACACCCACAGACATGTGTGTGCACACATTCCAATATGCACACGTATAAATATACAAATACATACATACATGCAGACAGACACACAAATACACAGACATGCATCTGTACATACTTCACAAATACATACATATACACATACACACAAACGTGTGTATATATATATATAGAGAGAGAGAGATACACACAGATATGCATGAGCATATAATTCACGAACACACATACACACAAATGCATATTTATGTATGTATACACATACATATACACATATGTACACATACATATACACATACATATGTGCACACATGCATACACATACACACATATCACTACATATGCACACATATACATAATACACACAAACACATATGTGCATATATGTACACATGTATACATATATACAAATATACACAAACACATGCACATATTTACACACATATATACACACAGGCACATATACACATACATGTGTGCATACATGCATACACATGCACACTTATACACAAATAAGTACACATATATACATACATATATATACATACACATGTACATATATACATACTCACAGACACACACACAGACTCATTTATTATTCTACACCGTGCAGATGGACACAGATGTAGTTATAAATAGATACACAAATACCTCTCCAGGTCCCCTAGGCTTCAATACATCTGTCAGCTTATCTCCACTGTAAAGGGGTTGTAGGTTAAAGCATTAACCAAGGCTGGGTTCAAGGAGGGCAGGAGCGGGTGAGGCAGGCCAGAGGAAGGCCCTAAGCTTGTCACAGAGTAGCACAGCCTACAAGCCGTCTGCGGCCCAGCTGGAACTGGAAGTGGCTGCTCAAGCTGGAGGGGCTGGTGAAACCCCCCCCCCATCTGATAAGGCACAGAGTTCTTGACCTCACCTTGGCTTCATGCCGTTGAAAAATAAAAGCCAGCCCACACCATGGTACTGGAATTACACATTTCACACAGTCATTAAACGGCTCACAAGTATTTCCTCGTCAGCTTTGGTGGCCTGAGCAGGCAGTGAGAGGACCCTAGGGACCAGTCATGCTCTTTGAAAGCTGTGCTGAGTCCAGCCTATCCAGGGAAGGGGGGTGGGCTCTGGGGAAAAGGGTCAGTGGATACATTAAAATGGTCTCTGCTCATCCCCAGGCCCAATGGACTCCCTGGGCTTCAGCTGGTGTAGGCCTAAACTGTAGAATGTAGGGACTGGACTAGGGGAGCTGAGCAGTCCTTCCTGTCTCAACAGCCCACACGGAATTCAGTAGGGCTCCCAGAAGTGAGGCACCAGTCCCCAGACCTACATGGGAACTTCTCCAAAGGCAAGGCCATACGTGTGGCTACTGAATCACTTTTGCCCGGCTCCTCCTTGGGTGGCTCCCCTCCCTTGCCTTGAAATGCTTCTGATTTTGGTCGGAGGAACAGAACAAATATGATGACTATGTTAAAGGCCAGGTTATTAGATTGGCTTACATAACATGTCTGGATATTCCAGCAACGGCTGTTGTACATGGAGGATCCAGCATCTGCTCAGTCTACAAGGCTGGGTACCTCAGCAGTCCCAACCTAGCACTGAAGGTCTAGGAGATTCCTGGAGAGTTGCTGGAAGCCAAAAGATTCTGAGTTCTGATATCAGTGAAGAGCCACCAGCAGCAGCAGCAGCATTAAAGTCGGGGAACTTGCCAACAAGAGTGAAGGCAAACAGACAAAACTGAAGCTTCCTTCTTCCACCTCCTTTTATGTGGGGAACCATCTACATCTAAGTGTGGGACTTTCCACTTCTGCTCAAGAAAATCCCTCACACCTGTGTCTATCAGCCTGCCTTTTTGATCCAGTCATGCTGACAACATGATTAAACATCACTCCTTCCTTTCTCTTCACGTTTCCCTCCCCGCATTCCTTTTCTTCTTGCCTGTTCATTTCTAGGAGTCCTGGAATGCCTGTTCCTGCTGTGTATTAGGCACTCTGCCAGCCAGAGCCCAGCAGACGGAGCCCTCTCTGTAGCGTCACTAGCCCCTTTCTCGAATAGAAGGGTATACTGTTTGATCCCACAGGGGCCACTAGCCTGGATCTTATGTCTCAACCTGACTCCGATCTCCACCAAAGAACTCCATGACATGGCACCAGTTTTTCCTCAGACATAGAAACAGTGGTGATAGATAGTGATTCCCTGAATTCTGCTTTACCCCTGAGACTTAGGGATGGACGGAATGCAATTTTTCCAGTCCTCCCTTCTCTCTCTCTCTCCTAGAAGGGGAGAACAAAGGCATCATGAGGGAAGCTGTGGGTGCATCTCCCCTGGAATACCCAGGCTCCTTTTCTTCTGGAACAATCCTCCTCTTGGGGTTAGAGGAGACCACTCAGAAGCCAGGGGCAGGTGACACAAAGTGAACTTTGTTCTTTTTCAAGCTGTGAGCCTTGAGTGAACTATGGACCTTTGAGGTGCCTCAGTTTCCCCATCTATCATTTGAGTTTGTTATAGGACAGCACCTCTGTGTGGCAATCGTGGTGAGGAATGGCTTAGGCAGGGGAGGCCCCCAGGGAGCCAGAGCTCTGAACCTGGCTGTGGTCTTGGTGGAGGACAGGGGTCTGTCTGCACACAGACTCCAGGACATTACTGTGGGGACAGTGAGTGAAACTTGGGTGTGCAGGAAGGCAATGCCCTGAAAGCAGGCAGCCCGGAGCCCTCAAAAATAGCATCTTTATGAATATCCACATTTTCTGGTTAACTAAGGTCTTAATTCTCTGGGTATAAACATATTTTTCATTTCATTCATTTGGGATAGAAATATATTATTCATCTATCTGCCTTCCGGAACTGGATATACCGAATGCACATTAGCGTCTCATGAAAATTCAGGTTTATTATAAAAACATAGAATTTAATAGATTTCATAGAATCTGGGAGCTTTAAAAAAGAACCTCAGAAAATATTGAGCAGAAAGGCATTAAAACGTATTTTTAGCCACATATCTATTCACATATGATCTTAGAGAGAAGCCTGAGAATAAAGCAGATGTAAGTGAGGCCCAAGGTCAGCCCAGGCCTTTCCCACCTGGCACCTGGGGGCAAGGCACAGCTAGCCAGATCCAGAACAGAATATTCAGAACAGAATAAAGGAGAGGAGAACAGGGAAGCAAGGTGCAGACTGCGCTCCTCAGCCTGGATTGTGGATTGTAGCCAGAGGCCAGTGACCCCAACCACAAATGCCTTCTAGAAGGACCATGCTCTCCATTGTGCCCTGACAGCTGTCCATGACCATTGCGCGTGAGCTCTGGGCAATTAGGTTGGGCCGCAGGAGTCATATAGAATTGACACAGGTTGCCTGGAGACCTTTCCTAGCTGGCAGTAATAACCTCATCTTTTACTACTGCAGGCAACAGACAATGACGTGGGCACTTTTGGAGAAGTCAACTACTTCTTCAGTGATGACCCTGACAGGTGAGTTCCTGCCCCAGCCCCTTGGCAGCAGCCTCCGGTGACTCAGTCCAGCAAACTGCCCTGAGTCCACAGAAGCTCCAGGAATTGAACTCTAGACCCATAGTTACCAACTGCTCTGATGCAATGACCCCCAACCATAAAATTATTTTTGTTGGTACTTCATAACTGTCATTTTGCTTCTTTTATGAATTGTAATGTGAATATCTGATATGTTACCCCCTGAGGGGTCACGATTCTAGAGCGAGCTTGTTAGTGTCTGGCTCTCACTGGAATCAGTCGGCAAAGCTCCTAAGCTCCCTGGTACAGGATCTCTCTAGATATAGCTTCGGGGGCGAAGAAGCGGGCATCTGTGAGGCTCAGAAGTTCTAACACTGCTGTTCCTGCCACCTGCAGCCACAGAGGCTCTTTGTCAAATACTCACCATGCATCAGCCTCAGAACTCTCCTCACTTCCACCTGACAGCAAGTTCCAGCCTGGAGAGGCTGCATTCCTAACAAAATGCACACAGTAGACAACAGGGCCTGGCCTCTGTGCATAGCCTTTACCACCAGGACACGTGGCCTACCAGGAGGTGGCTCTCAGCATGCAGCAACTACTAGGTGGACTACCTACTTTCCTCACTGTGCGACACCTGTGCTCTCCTGCACAGAGCGGTAGCATCGTCCTTGAGTAGCCCTGGACCACCTCTTGTCATCAGTTTATCAGAGGCTTGTCCTGTCAATTAAACATGATCAATGACCTGGTTGAATTCAGAGGGCAGGGCCACAGCTAAGAATAAGTAGCCTAGGGCTGGAGAGTCAGAAGAATGCTTACCATGTGAGTGTAGAGTTTGGTCCTTGGAACCCATGTTTAAAAAAAAATAATCCAGGCATGGTTGCACATGCTTGAAATTCTGGAGGAAGGAGAAACAGGAGGATGCCCTAGAGCTCATAGACCAAATCTGTGAGATCCAGGCCAGTAAGAGACCCTGTCTCAAAAAAACAAGATAGATGGCATGGCATATGAGGAATGGCAGCTAAAGTTAGTTGAGCCCTGACTTACACACATATGCAAGGAAGTATGCCTGTGAGCATGTCTGTCTCTCTGTCTCTCTGTCTCTCTGTCTCTCTGTCTCTCTGTCTCTCTGCCTCTCTCTCTGTCTGTCTCTCTGTCTCTGTCTGTCTCTCTGTCTCTCTGTCTCTGTCTCTGTCTCTGTCTCTCTCTCTCTCTCTCTCTCTCTCTCTCTCTCTCTCTCTCTCTCTCTCTCTCTCTCTCTGCTAGTCCCGTACGTTAAGAATTGACTGAGGCAGTCTGGCTGTTAGCTTGCATTAACAGCCTAGACCGACTGTGACTCCATGAGGTGTGTCACTGCCATTGTTGGACTGCCACTGTGGCAGATGCCTCAACACTGGGTGAAGGCGTAGCAGAGCCTGGATGCCCAGGGCAGTATAGCTCTCAGGGGCCCAGTGTTCACGGGGCCTGGTCATCTTGGCTATCTCCTCTCTTTCCATCTTGGGATCCAGGGCTTCTCTGTACCTCAAGCTGAGACCTTCCAGGCTTGGGTGCTGGTAGCTGCCAAATAGGCAGAGCACACACATGGTCCTGCAAGCTCACGTGGCTTTCTAGAGAGCACATTCAGAGGGGATGTTTGGGGGTTATTCTTACTGATCCTCCTGATCCCCAGAACACTTCTACCAACCTCTTTCCAAAGGCTTAGTCCCTCCAGCAATTGACAGGGTCTGCTCCAAGATAGGACCCAGCACCCTTCTCCAACTATCAGATGGCAAAATTTGTATCCTGAGTTCGCTTTTATTTAAACACACCTCTGGGCTCACAGAGAGGGGCCCATCACTGAGTCCTCAGCCCCTGCAGGAGCTCACCCATAGCTTGCCTTGGCCTCTCTCTCTCTCCTCCCTGCCCGACACAGGTTCTCACTGGACAAGGATACGGGGCTCATCGCGCTAATAGCCCGGCTGGACTATGAACTTATCCAGCGTTTCACCTTGACTGTCATTGCCCGGGATGGAGGTGGTGAGGAGACCACAGGCCGGGTCCGGATCAATGTACTGGATGTCAATGACAATGTGCCCACCTTCCAGAAGGATGCCTATGTGGGTGCTCTGAGGGAGAATGAGCCTTCTGTCACACAGCTGGTGCGGCTCAGGGTAAGGCTTTGGAGAGCTGCATTTGTTACCGCATTCTCTGAGTCCTTTTGGGGAAGTGCTAAACTCCCATATACTCCTCTGAACATCACCTCCTCCCTCTAGAGACCCAGAAGGGGCATATTCAGAGAGTCTCCCTCAACTCAGATATCAGGCCACTTAGCATAAAAACATCCTCATTAAGAAAGGACCTGCCATTCAAATATGAGGAGCTGAGTTCAGTTATGAACACGACTCACATCTAGAGTCTCAGTGTTGAGGAGGGGAGGCAAGAGGATCCGTGGTAGCCAGTTGACAAGGTCCAATTTTAATGCGTGGGACCCTCTCTCAAAAGATAAGGCAAAGAACAAGAAAGATACCTGATGTCAACCTCTGGCCTCCACACACACTCACACAGGTGTGTACATATGTGTGCACATTTGAGCATGTACACACACATATAGAGTAGCCTCAAAGACCACAAAAGGGAAGGCAGGGGAGAGAGGGAAGACATAGCCTGTAGGAAGAAAGGAACGCTCACCCTAAGGGAGGCCTTGTTCTTCACAAGTTTTCCTGAAGCAAGTCCCTCGTGCATGGCAGTGATCTCTAACCCCATCCTCATGTCCAAAGTGACAGGACCCAGGGTCTCTCTTTGGGTCTTCTTTCTGAACTAGATAGTGATGGGGACAAGAGTAAAGGGTGGACATGAGGTGCACAAAAGGTCCTGGCATGGTATCTCCCAAAGACCCTGCCCTTTCCTTTGGCCCTGCCCCAGGTACCAGGTACATCCACCCTGAAGCCCTGGAGACTCCCAGGAGTCAGGGACACCCAGGAAAGAGGCTAATTCATCCCTACAGTAAAAGGAGGGAGGATCCCTGGCCCCTTTCCAAATGTCTGCTTTCCTCCTTGCCTGCATGCTGCATGTGTTTAATAGGGACCTACTGTGTACCAAGCTGCTGCACCCAGGAGCCATAGGGCCCTGCACACATGAGCTGATGGACTAAGTGCAAGCAGCAGCTAATAAAAAATTACAGTGTGCATGAGGGCACCAGCAGGATACCCAAGGGTCCCTGTCTTGGTCTGTTTTCTGTTGCTAGAGTATGGCTAAGGCTGTATACTGTCAATTTGTCCTCTGGCTGGGGCCCCTTGGCTCCTTCTCAGTGTTGTAGACAGTATCATGAGTGGATCAGAGGAGGAAACTCACACAGCTAAATAGGAGGCAAAGCAGATTCAAGGTCAGGCACACTTTTCCTATAGTAACTTGATCTTAAGGAAACTAAGCAGTGTTCCTCCAAAACTACATTAAATGCTGGTGGCAGAGCCTCCAGTGATGAGAACACCTCCCACTAGACCCCACCCCTTCATAGTTCCACTACCTCTTACTACCATGCCCCTGTGAACCATACTATCAGCCCATGGACAACGGGGACAAAGTGATTCCTAACCATAGCAGGCTTATCTCTGGGGAAGCTTGTGTAGTCTGGGACAGAGAATATGGAACACTGATGCGCCAGGTATCATCTGGGAGAGCCCAGTGACATTTTCCAGACCTCCAACCTGGCCTCTCCACTTCCCAGTCCACATCTGTGCTCACAAGTGGAGGGAACTGAGTTTTGTTGGGAGCAAGAAAGTGGGTTCCTGCTGAGGGACAAGAGGGGCCCTCAGGTCCTGGGCCAGGAGGTGACCTGAGCTACATCATCCAAAGAAGAGCTGAGAGGCGTGGGCTGCCTCACTACCACACTTACCTGCCCCCAGGCCTTTGGTGAGCTCACAAGGCCCTGTCTGCCCTGTTCCTTCCAGGCAACAGATGAAGACTCCCCTCCCAACAACCAGATTACCTACAGTATCGTCAACGCATCTGCCTTTGGCAGCTACTTTGACATCAGCATATACGAAGGCTATGGAGGTACTGCTGGGGCAGGGCGGAAGGCCCAGCTGGGGAGAGGGTTGGTGGGGCCCTTAGAGTATGGTCCTCTCCAGTGATGGGGCTACTCTTCATCTCCCATACTCCCTCCACTTTCCTGGAAGCTGCTGGGGCCCCTGTGGCCAGAGTAGGGTACGGCCAGAGGTCACACCTCCCCAAGGTTAATAGCTATCTCCCACCAGCCAGACCTTTCTCTGAGTCTTAGGCCCATAGGCAGCCACACAGCTAAAGCTGAGGTGACTAGAATACATGGAGGAGGCAGGCTGGATGAGCCTCACTGTTCTTTGGGCAGGTCTGTGTGCCTTCTCCGGCTGCAGCCTTTTCTTGAGGGTGTAGTCTCTAGCTAAAGAAATGGGAGATGGTGGAGGAAACTTCTCCAGCAGCTATGTTCTGTGGAGTTGAAGGGAAAGGTGGCAAAGTCACCTTGTTGCCACAATAGCAGCCAGTTGGTGGGCTCAGCAAAGAGCTGGGCACTGACAGTCACTAAACCAAGTATAAGGGCCAGGAGGCTTGCCACGGTGCCTCTCCCCAAGGGAATCCCTGCAAATGAGTGGCTGAACTCTGCTTATTACGATCCTTGTTCCCGCTGTTCCAGTGATCAGTGTGAGCCGGCCACTGGATTACGAACAGATACCCAATGGGCTGATATACCTAACAGTCATGGCCAAGGATGCTGGCAACCCTCCTCTCTACAGCACTGTCCCTGTCACCATTGAGGTGTTTGTAAGTATGTGGGTCACTGGCCTTTCTTGCTCCTCCAGGGTGAGGGGTGGTGAATGCGTCTGAGAGTACCGGAGGCCTCAGCTCAGCCAAGCAGTGAAGGGCTTTAACACTGAAACTGTCCCAAATCCTGCTCTCAGAACACTATGCTGCAAACCACCTGTCTGCATGGCCAGAGACACCCAGGGACCTGGAGCTCAGTGAGAGATGAATGGCCCTGCTTTGGCTTCACGTGATGCCTTGGGAAACCCTCTGGAAAGCAAGGCTGGGGCGAGAAAGAAGAGAGGGGGGGGGAAGGACCCCTTCCTCAGAAGCCACGATTCACGAAGTCCCTCATTGTACCTCTCTTTTTTCCTTCCTCTCTCTGGTCCTCTGATGATAGAAAGGGGCCTGAACGTAACCCGCTGCCTGTCTGACATGAATATCAAACACACCTTAGTGCTTTCCTGTCTGAAATTATCAGTCCCTGAATCCATCTCCACACTGGCTCATTTGGCACGTGCTGCTCCCCCAGCCACACTGGGGGAAGAGGGGGATGGCAGAGAGCGTGGCCTGACAGCAGGGCTCACACAGGTCTATTTCTCCTGGGACCTGAGCACACACTGGCATGCCCCCTCCCTATTTGCAACAGAGGGTGAATGAATGTCAGTGGGAGTTAGCGCATCCAGGGCTCTAGAGGATTAAATCACGATGTCAGTTGGGACATACTCGGGCGTGGAACACAAGCTCAGGAAGTCCCCAGAGCAGGTTTGCAGCTGGCCTTCCTGTCACAGCCAGCTTCAGGCAGTCCCTGAGGTAACCCCACACCAGTCCTTTAATTATCCTGAGGCTGGGACCAGCTTTCAAGCAGACAAGTCTTCATCAGGACAGGAGGCTCCTACTAGGTGGTTCCTAGAAAGCTCTGAGGGGGCACTGGGAGCTGGATGCTGGAGTGGCGGGGAAGGCACAGCTCAGGGATGTTCAGAGAGTCAGGACTTTGCTCCAGAGAGTGGCAGAGGAAAAGAAGAGACTCATGGGAGTCCAAAATCACCCCACAACCTCCTACTGCCTTAACCCATGAGGGTAACACCAAAGTGCCAGAATGTGCCCCCAATAGTAGTGAACCTGTCACATGACCTGACGCTAACCACACCTCCTAGCCTAGCCTTGATTTCCCCATCCTGATCAGAATCCCTAACCCTGCCCTCCTCAGAACCACACATTGCCCCTTGACCTGGCCCTTCCTCCCACCCACCACCCCCTCCTGTGCATTCTGTCTGCATTTGAGGCTCGTGAAGTCTGGGAAGTCTGGGAAGTCTGAGAGGGGTGATGCTGGTGCTGTACCCCCAAGTGATGTGGAATAAAAGAGGAGCTGGGCTCCTCCTGGGGGCGTGTGGCTTAGAACCTGTCTCCATTGCCCACTAACTGTGTACTCTGGGCTTCTTGCCACTCTGAACCTTAGTTTTCTTATCTGCCGGTGGGACCATTATGGTGCCTGCCTCTTGTGTTACCATGAGAAGAGCTTAAGACCACACAGGCAGCCCCTGGTATGTTGCCCATCATCACAGATGACATGACAGACATGTGTCCTGCCAACAACAGCATGCCCTTATACAAATGAAAGCTCTGAGGGTTGGGCCGGGGGCTGAGGTTTTGGGACAGGGAACTAGGAAAGGGTGGGAAGGTGTCCTGGTTTTATTCTGCTACTATGATAAAACACTGAACAAAAGCAACCCTCTTTGGGGAGGAAAGGGATTATTTGGCTTACACTTCCAGGTCACAGTTCATTGCTGACAGCCAGTCAGGGCAGGGATTTAAATAGGAAGTTTAAGTAGAAGCCATAGTGGAGCACTGTTTGCTAGCTTGTCCTCTGGCTCACTTAGGGTTCATTGCCCAGCCAGCCCAGGCCCACCTGTCCAGAACTGGGGCTGCCCACAATGAGCTGAGCCCTCCCCATCAGAAATCCCTAACAGGCCCACCAGCTAGTCTATTGCCTGAGACTCCATCAGAGCACTCTAGGCTGTGACAAATTGACATTTGACACTTACTAGGACCATGACTTAGGGAGGTAGGTTAAAGTGGTCCACTTTGGCCTAGGTAGGCACCATCATCCATATGGCAACTAAAGCTCACGGGGCTCCGCCACGGAGCCAGGAGCTTCCTATGTCATAGCCTCTGCTAGGCCCTTGACAGAGGAAGCCAAGGTCAGCAGAGAGAGGGGCCACTGCTTCCTTGCACTTTCCAGTGATAGAGTTAGGCTTGAACCCACATCTGAGGAACATCTGGCTAGATATTTTTCTCCCCATAGTCATAGGCTGGGAAGACTGGGGCATCTTCACCCACATGTAACAGAACCCAGTACTCTTCAGAGACCCCACCCCCACCCCATGAACAGTATTAACCGAGCCAGAAATATCTTATCAAATAAAGTACGGTTCTTATGGCTAGGAGGCTGAAGCAGGAGGACAGTCATGAGTTCAAGATCAGCCTGGACTAGACTCAATTCTAGGCTACAGATTGATACCCTAGCTCAATAAACCAAAAATAAAGTAATTAAAGTGCAGTTGCTACCTAGTGGCCCTGATTAGGGCCCGTTCTGCGACTGACGGTGCGCTGTTGCCGCTCCGGCTAAGGGGCCGTCTGTGCTCTGCTCTCGGGACGCTGAAATCCAGACTATGTTCTGCTCTCTGTGACTTGGGGAAGAGAGAGACCTGACAGGCTCTTTTCTTGCCTCAGCCCTTCCAGGGGACCAAAGCAAACAGGAAGACCAAGGATGGGCTAGCCTTTTCCCAATGCAAATGGAAGATAGGGTAACAGCCTTCCTGCCTTGATACCAGGCAGGAGACACTCCGTGGGAGTCGGGGGATGAGTGAATGAAGGCTCCGCCCTCCCCAGTGAGCTAGTGAACCCTAGCAAAAGAGCCCCCATTTTCACATTCCCCTGGCGCTGTCAGCAGAGGCCTGGGAGGGGGGTCTGCCTTTCCTTTGCGTCTACCCAGCCATCTGGGCAGCAGGAGCAGCCAGCAACAAAGACAGGTGCCACCGGGGCTCTGAGAACTTCAGCTGGGCTCCCAAGCGGGGCATTTGGACAGCAGAGTCTAAGGAGCACACTTGAAAAGGTCACCGCCTTCGGGTTGATTTTGCATGTGGGTGATTTTTAAGTAGCTGTCACTCTGCTTAGCTGCCTCCTCCCTTGGCCGAAAGGATTTTCTCTTGCCTAGGGGGAAAAAAAATAACAAAAAGAGCTTTCATTGACTAATTGGTGGAGGTCTTCCCACGCAGGCGGGCATGGGGAGGGGTGATGGAGTACTTTCAGGCTTGGGCAGGGAGGAGCAGGTAAGAGGAGCCAGGTGATTCCTTTTCATCCTCTGCTTGTTGGTTTTTAATAAAGAAGTCAAACTCGGTTTGTAGATTTCCCATTAGGGGACAATAAGCTTTTATAGAGGGAGCCACTGAATTAGAACTAATAGCGAGTGCACCGCCAGAATCCGGGGAAATATCACCGCTAATAAGTTTCTGCCTCGTGGTCTGTCGCTGACATTCTCGGCATTGCTTCATGCAGCCAAGCAGAAGTCTCAATGTGTATTCCCAAAGCACTTGAGTCCATGCCGGGAGCCAGGGTGAGACCCAGGTGGCCTGTGGGGACATCAGAAGAGCCCTCGGGATTCCAGCTCTCTGGGAAGACAGTGAGCCTGTGTGCAGGACAGAGTAGGAGACAGATTTGAGGAGAAATGGTGCAATCAGTTCTGGGAACTCGCCATGCAGCAGGCAGGCTGAGGTTGTTTACAGTCCCAAGGAAAGGAGAACCAGGCAGCATGGTCTCATCCCTCTCCTCCTTGCTCTTGCAGAAGAAACTGTAGCAAAAGAGTTTAGCAAACTCTGCCCCCTGGAAGAGTCTCGGGTTCCCTAATCTCCAGGACCCGCTGAACATTGTGACATAGGGAGATGGGGGGAGCACTCAGCCAGCTCCTGAGCTCCTGCTGCTCCATTGAGCTGAGGAGGGAAGCACAGAGAGCCAGAGAGGCTTCAGTAAAGAGGGCAACTGGGAGGAATTATTGGTGAGTGATTGCAGAAGTTGACTATGGCGAGAGTCCCATAGGCAGGAAGGCTTGCCTCTCTGACTGAGGAGTTTAGGGAGCTTGGGCTGCACCTGGCACTGGTTCCCCCAATCGCAGGGCTCATCCCTACCTGTCTCAGCCCCTCACCAGGCTTCCCACTCCCATCCCTAACTTCTACAGACTGAGCCAGGGAAAGGAACACTCTAGAACTGGCAGATACCAGGCTGCAGACCAAGTTGGTTCAAAGGATGGGAAGCTGGTGTTCATGTGTGATCAGGCTGTCTGTCTAACCCCATCTACAGCCAGTTCAGGGCCTAGACTCTGAGAATAGCATAACCATCACATGCTCCTACACAGTTCTGTATCTTTGGTGTTAGATGTGCCTTGCTCCCTCACTTTTAAAAAAGATTTATTTATTTTTATGTGCATTGATGTTTTGCCTGCATACATGTCTGTGTGAGGGTGCCAGATCCTCTGAAACTGGAGTTACAGACAATTGTGGGTGCTGGGAATTGAACCTGCATCCTCTGGAAGAGCAAGCAGTGCTCTTAACTGCTGAGCCATCTCTCCATCCCTCTTCCTTACTTTTTAATTCATTAAAAAACAATTTATGTGAACCGGTATTTTGCCTGCATGAATGTCTATGTACCACATGTGTGCCTTGTACCTGCAGAGGCCAGAAAAAGGTATCAGAGCCCCAGGAACTGAAGATAAAGATAGTTGTGGGTTCTGGGAATTGAACCTGGGTCCTCTGGAAGAACATCCAGTACTCTTGATCACTCCATACCTCTCCCTTCATTTTAGCAGAGGTTCTAGAACCTATCACTGTGTCTTGACTTCACTGGGAGGGAAGGTCAAGTGGACACTGCATGGGAGCAAAAGAACTAAGGGGCTAGGCTTCTGGAGTAAGCTAGGAGTATAGCTGGAAGGTGGGAGGGGGTGCTGAGAGCTGTAGATGAGCTGACTGCTGTCTTTTTCGGTGCCTGTCTCCAGATCTCATATTCCTTTCCAGCCCTTGCATGTTTCCCCAATGACTGCCTTACCTATCCTTCAACATGACCTGACAAATCAACTCCTGGCTTTCATAATATTCTAGCCACTCCAGATACATGGAGGCCAGAATCCCTCAGGGCCACCTTTCCTAAGTTCTCACTTTGGCGAGTACCTTCCCAACACGTTGATCTGAATGTTTCCTTTCCAGGATGAGAATGACAACCCTCCCGCCTTCAGCAAGCCTGCCTACTTCGTTTCTGTGGTAGAGAACATCATGGCAGGTACAGCTGGGGCAGAACACACACACACAAGCCGGCAGCTGCAGCTGTGGCACATATATTTGGGGGGCCTACAGCCTTCTGTCAGCTTCCCAGACATCCATGACAACTAAGAGAAGTCTTTGGGGACACCTGGTTATTGTCACTACCTTGTGCAGAACTCCCATGGGACACTGGCCATGTTCATCTGCAGCCAGTCCAGTGGGAAAAGAATAACAGGAGATGATTAATTATACAGTCTTGATTAAAGGATGTGGAGTGTAGTTGAGTTCTGAGACTCAGTACTGTGAGGCAGGTCCCAGCAGCCATGACTTCTGGTGGGGTGGCTTTGAAGGGTAGTCTTGAAGTGTATTCCTGTATATGCCTGAGAATGAAAAGCCCAACTTGAGCCAGCACCACAAGGTCCATATGTGGGTTCCTGCCCTCAGGGGAGGCTGGCAGCATCACCTTTGCCTCCAAGTGTGCTGTCCTTGGGGAGATGTGTATTGAAAAGACTTCTGTGCCCTGGTGTAGAGTGGGGGACAGAGAGTGTCCAGCAAAGCTGAACTTAGAGACAGTTGACATCAATATAGCTGGAGCTATGGACATCTTTCCACATATCAGGGTCTGAGCAGAGCCTCCAGATACCTCTCCAGTATCTGAAGATGAGTGAGTTGGGTGCCACGCTGAGCCCACCCCCACATTCCTATGTCTAGCCCTACCTAGGCCCTCAGTGTTCCCTCCTCTCCTGGGCTAATGACACCAAATTATCTTTCTGTCTCCATGTTCCTGGGATCAAAGAACACACCTGAGGCCCCTGGCCACCTGGAAGGGGTCTGCCTGGTCCATGCTCTTCTTGGCTGCCACCAGTGCCTGGCGCCTATATACTTCTTCCAGTGAGCCTTCCCAGAAGCCCCGCAGGTAGACCCATGCTGGGTCATCTGCAGAGGAAGTGGCTGAGGCACTCTTCTGCAGGCCATGGTGCTGTAACCTGGGGCTGTAATTCTGAGTGCCCCCAAGAGCAGAGGGTGCTGCAGCCCAAAGCCTGGGTGGGCACAGCCATAGGAAAATCACTTGTGGGGACTGGCCAGGGCTGCAGGGATAGACGACCTTCCCTAAGCCCATACAAGAGTCCATGTAGATGGGAATGAAGAAAAAGGCCTTTGCCTTCAGTGGACATTAACATTTAAGAAAGTAAAATCCTTTATAAATTCTGCTGTGAATAAGATAAATTGGGTGTAGTAAATGTAAAATAATTTAATTGGGAGCTTTGTTTCTTTAGACTCAAATGAAAGCTGGGTGGGTTTGAGCCACAGGACAGTCAGGTAAGGTCAGGTGACACTTTGTGCTGCTGGAGGATAGGCCCAGTGTCAGAAGCAGGGGAAGAAGAGATGCGAATCCTTTCCCAGGCCTCACCTTAGTAAAGACCTGAGGCCACTCAGCACCCTTCTGCCACACCCCATCTCTCAGGCTCTCCAACTCCTTGAGGCTTGGTCACTACAGGTTCCAAGGATCTGACTCCAGGACCTGGGGGTCAGAAAAGCAACTTCCTACCTCTTTGTCTTCCTAAAGGAGCCACGGTGCTGTTCCTAAATGCCACGGACCTGGACCGTTCTCGGGAGTATGGGCAGGAGTCCATTATTTACTCACTGGAAGGATCCTCGCAGTTCCGCATCAATGCCCGCTCTGGTGAGCCCCAAACTGCTGCTCTGCGCCATCAGGTTGCCCTTTCTGGGCCAGTCAGGGACCATGGTCTCTCGCATGCTGTTAACAGCAAGCCAGATCCGAGTACCTGATTTTACCTCTGAAATATTCACTTCAGCATTAATTACTCATCTTATCCAAAGCAATCTCACCACAAATACATCCACCGTGCCTTTCAGGAGTAAAGAGTATCTAAAGCTGTTCATTTTCTAAATAGCTGGCACATACCACTCTCCAGGGGCTGTGCCACCCCCAAATATGCTGTGTCTTGACTGCTTACTTGGGCCTTAAACCTAGGCTCCTCTTCATGCATTTAAGCTGTTCTGTGCACTACATAGGTGACTATAATAAGCACACCTAAAATCAGCCTGTAGGAAGCACAGAACAAAATCGCTGCTGTGTTTTCTTTTGTGCATTCACCTGGGTCTCCCATCTGTAGCTCCCTGTTTATCCTGTGTAACTCTTTCTAAGGCTCTCTATACACCTCTAACTTTCTCTCCTCCTTGAAGCTCAGGGGGAAAGTAGGTGAGAAAGAACAAGCACAGGCTGTTCAACCATGCCTGGGGAGAACTTGGGACCCTTGTGCTCATTTGGAGGGTGTCTAACTCAATGCCAGAGCGTAGGAAGAATAAAGTGTGGTCCTCTTGGGATCCAGAACAGCTGTATGGGCATGCAAGTCACCTGCTTCTAGGGGGCCGTTTTTGTTAATTTAAGGAAACTCTAGATGCCAACAGGTTTATTCCAGTCTCTCGGTGCCTCGGAACAGTAGGAACATACAGCAGTGTGGGCAGATTCCAGTGGGTGGCCTTTCCCATGACAATTTTAAACCTAGGTCCCTTCCATGTTGTGGTTCCAAGGAGAAAAACATACCAGGGACATTTGTTCAAGGCCACCTGTCATCCTCACGCACAATGCCTTGGCTAGAGAAGGCAGGGGCTACCTCACTACTAGAAAGCCTGGGGAAGAGTCCCTGCCTAATGGTCACCATTCAGCAGGAAACAAGAACTCTGCAGATATTGCCGTCCCTGCCACAGGCAGGCAATGGCCCAGTAGGACTTTCCTGTTGTCCATGGCTCATGGACCAAGACTGGCTTTCCAGCTCTCCCTCCTGCCCTACTGTCGAGAATCTGGGGGAAGATGGCTACTATTGTTACATACAAGGACAAGGATAGAAGAGGACACCCAGGGTCACATGAGTCTCTCTTTTCACCTTTGACCTTCCTCCTTCTCTCAGAGCATCCTCCTTAGCAAGCTGTATTTCCGAGAAGCAACAGTCACACCTCAGAATCTGCTAGTTAGTTAGAATCTGTTAGTTCCATGACTCTCAGGGACAGAAAAAACATTGCCACCCCTTAGGGAACATGGTACCATGTTTGCATGTAACCCACTTGTGTCCTCCAGCAGCCTAAAAGCATTTCTTAATCACTAAGAGATGTGGTGTGATGTACATTCTCTGTAAAAAGCCAGCATGGGGATGTGGAGATGGCACAGCGGTAAGATGCTTGCTGTGCCATGTGTGAGTCTATGCTCACATAAGGCCCGATGCAGTGATGTGTGTCTGTAAGCTTAGCACTCTTGCTTTGAGGTGGGAGGCATAGACAGGAGAATGCGGGCAAGCCATCCTGGGCTACCCAGCAGCAAACAGACCTTGTCTCAAAACAAGATAGTACTTCAGGACCCAAAGTTGTTCTCTGGCCTCCACAAGTTTGCTGTGTGACATTCACAACTACACACATGGATGCACACACACACACTTATCCCCCGGGCTGGAGATGTTACCTAGCATGTATGGCTCCATCCACTCCAGATGTAATCTACCACTCAGGAAGTGGAGGCTGGAAGATCAGAAGTTCAAAGTCTCCCTCAGATACATAGAAAGTTCCAGTCCACCCTGGCCACATGAGACCTCTGTTTCATAAAACAAACAGCAACAACAGAAAACTGGTTGCACTATATTGTGCAAAGAATAATGACAAGGAAAAATCTTTACATGCTCAATTCGGCTGTAATTTTTAAAGCATTTCTGATCTGTAGACATGGATGCAGATAGCATCTCAGCACCATTTGATAACGCAAACCAAGTGCCCATCACTATTTCATTTCTTTTCCAGCATTACCCCCTTTTCCAGATGAGAAAAATTAGGCAAGAACCAAGTTAAACATTTCACTAATGTCTCTCAGAGCTTGACCAGCTGACCTCAGAGCTCAACAAGTCGACTTTTGGGGTCCATAAAGCCATATGTGAGCTACATCCTGCCCCCATCCACATCCTGATGCAGGTCAGGGATCAGCCCCACCCCAGGGCCCACAAAGAGGATGCTTTCTGCTGCCCTAACGTGTTCTCTACCCAAAGGTGGGAGTGTTTTTTCTCTGAGGTCCTTGGTTGCATTAGCTAGTCCTGCTACACAGAGGAGGTCTTAATTGGTTCTAATTTCCCAAATAGAAAAGGCCATCTATCATGAATACAAGTTTGTGTTCAAAACTTTTTACAGATTAATTTTTCTAGCCTACCAATTCATTAATTGATACCACCCAATGAGGAGCATGGCTTCCTGGGCAAACCTCAGCCAGTCTATGGTTCCTGGCTTTGACACCTTCGTTGCCTTGTCCTGTAACTCTGGCTGCCGCTCAACCCAAGACAGGAGGCTGTGTCAAGAAGGGAAATGTGAATGTGAAGAGACTCAGGGAACCAGCTGTCCAAGTGCCCTTGTCAGCACAGAGATGTTGAGTAGCTTGCCACATGTCACACAGCTCAGGCAATAGAAACAAAAAGATGGGTATCACTGCTGCCGGCCTTGGGCTCTTTCAGAAGAAAATGATCAGTTTCTGAATGGGGGGGCATTTCCCCTATAGTTTCTTCATTGTGCTGGTGTGTGTGTGTGTGTGTGTGTGTGTTTTCCAGAGGCTGTCAGGAGTCTTCCTCGATCACTCTCCGTGTTAGTTTTCTGAGACAGAGTCTCTCACTGAGCTGGGGGACCTGGAGCTCATTGATTCAGGAACCCTCGCTGACCAGTGAGCTCCAGAGATTCTCCTGTCTCCACCTTTCCCACAGCTTTGGGCTTCCAAATCCATGCTGCCATGCCAGCCTTCAACATGGGTCTTGGGGTCTTCATGCTTGCAAAGCGGGTGCTTTACTAATGGAGCCACCCTAGCCCCGCCCTTTGCCCTAGCCCCGCCCTTTGTCTTTGCAACAGCTCTGACTGGAAGGCATTCTGAGTTTCTTCCGACAGATGAGAAAACTGAGGCTTAAAGAGATCTGGACTTCTTCTCAGGGACAGCCATAACAGGAAAGCTATATACAGAATTCAAATCTGGATCTTTGTTCTCCAAGTAGAAGCCATCTCCTGCAGGCCAGCTGGGGCCTGCCCTGGCCATAGTGATGTGCTCAGCAATGCTCTCGGCTGCTCTGGGAATGCCGTGGCCAAGGCCATGGTGTCAGTGACTTAATTTGGTCCTGGTAGGAGTATTTATACCACTGAAATCAACAGCTGGCTTTTACTCTCTTTTGGGAGCTGTTTGTCAAACACCTACACATGCAAGACTACCAAATGGGCTGGGAGATAGATAGCTCAGTGCGTGAGGACCTGAGTTCAATTCCTGTAATCTGCATAAAAAATCCAGGCATTGTGGCACATGCTTGTCATCCTAGTGTTGGATAGACAGACAGATGAATCCTTGGGTATCACTAGCCACCCTGCTTAGTCTAAGCAGTTAGTCCTATGTCCTAGTGAGAAATTCTGCCTCTAAAAACAAGGTGGATGGCTCCTGAGATGTCATACTCAAGGTTGGCATCTGGCATCCACACACATGAAAATACACACACGTGCTTTTGCACATGAAGGACTACCATCAATGTTCCAAAGATGCCTAAGAATGAAGAAAGGCCAAAAATGGCTGACAAAAATTGTAGTTTATTTTAAACATATCTGTTAGTAGCTCATTTACACACTAAAAAACAAAAATTCAGGTGATATTAGACTAGTGATACTGTAGCTGGGAAAGTATCTTGTGACTGTTAACTCAGAACTCCATAGTTTGCACACTGTAGGTTCACACACTGTAGGCTTGCAGGCGCAGGCCAGAGCCAAAGAATGTATGGAATCCAGCCTGGGTGTCTCCCTCCTTCCACTGACTCCCAGTGACTGTGTGCCTACATAGATAGCCTGGGACTATTCTGAGGTTTCTCATGACAATAACTAAATGACTCCCACAGTACCCTACTGTGAAACTGTCCTTTCATAGTTCCCATTTGGGCAGGTGTGGAAATTGAGGCACAGGGGGCCGAAGCAACTAGATTGAGCTGATAAAGCCAGAAAAATAATGTCAAGTCTAACCCAGAGGTGTTCTGTCAATGGGTCTGGTGCTAAATATCCCTCCTGCTCTGTCAGCGCCTGCCCCACATCTACAAAGCTGCCTCATTATGGGATACTATTACCCAGCTCTTGGGTCCCCTCCAAAACACAGGTGCTTTGCCCTCTCAAGTACACAGATGGGCTCACTGCAATTGTAGAGGCCATGGCAGCCTTGAATGTGGCCAACTACAGCTTGCAAGTACTTCTCTATGTCTATGTCCTTCTCCCTGCCCACCCCACCACCACACTTCTGTCCAATAGGAGAAATCACCACCACATCTCTGCTGGACCGAGAGATCAAATCTGAATACATCCTCATTGTGCGTGCTGTGGATGGAGGTGTGGGCCATAACCAGAAAACTGGCATTGCCACAGTGAGTACCTCCTTACCCTGCTGACCAGGTCCCTCTTCCCTGCTCACCTTTAGGTTGCCTCATCGGGCCTCTGGGTACCATGTCCTGAACCAGGGTGAGACATTATGAGGTGGCATCTACGGAGAGCAGCCATGGGAAAGGAAGGCCTTGCCGCCAGGACGCAGGACACTCAGGGCACAATAGAATAATATGTCCACTCTAGTCCAAAGGCCCGGCTGGGCAGGCAGCAGAGGACATGGGCCCCAGAATCCTCTCCTGTTCCCTGGGACATCTAAGTAGAAGCCACAATTCCTATGAGGAGGAATTAGGGCCCTTCAGTGTTCCCTGGGGACTGGTCACTACCCCATCTATAATCACCTATAGTGATGAGAAATGCTGTTGAGTTTCTCTGCCTCTAGCCCTCAGGCGAGGCCCATGAGCCCATCAAGGCCTCATCACCACAAAAGAGCTCAGCGAGGAGGCATCAGTTTTGGAGCCATAAGTCAGCTCCTGGTGGCAGAGGGTGGAATGGGGACAGTGAGGAACACAAAGGGGCCCTGAGACAGGAAGAACCACAGTGGGTGACCCGTTGCTCTAGCCACATTCTGTCCCCATGCCCCGTGCCTGCCCTGGGCCCACCCTGGAGGCCTCTTTCTTCACCTTGTTCCATGGTTTTCACCTGTCCTGGGAAGCTGCTCCATCCTTGCCAGGTCAAAGGATCCAAGCTGAGGTTGGCCCTTGGCTGGAACTAGAACCCCATCCTGTTCACCTCTGCAGAGGCTGGCTGGCCCAGCTAATAGGAATCACAGCTCAGCTCTGCAAATAATTTACCTGGGGCAGGTGACTAGAGAAACCGTTTGGCTTGTGTCTGAGACTGGGAAGGTCAAGGGATCCTCTCAGACCCCCGACTGGGGTCACCTTCAACAAGACCAAATCCATGAGAGAAGCCTGGGTCACAACAAGGATTTCAGAAACCTAATCCATTCTCTACCTCCTCACGGAACAGCACGAAGGCCCCCTCCTTTGGCAGGGACCTCACCCCGCCTTGTCCCTGAAAACCTAGGCTCTCGTTGAAACGGGCTTCTGTTGGAACTAAGACCCCTGAGGGTCCTGAGCTGCCCTTGCTCTTGTTGACCTTCACGGACCACAGCATCCCCTGTGGCCCACAGGTGAACGTCACCCTCCTGGACATCAATGACAACCACCCTACCTGGAAGGATGCTCCCTACTACATCAACCTAGTGGAGATGACCCCTCCCGACTCTGACGTGACCACGGTGAGTAGCAGACAGCGCTGCCTGGCGACCTTGCCAGGGTTCTCACTATAATCCCCTGGCCTGCCACAGGCACTCCTGGGCTTGGTGCTTCATTCCGAGCCAGCCCATGACCTTTAACCACTAAGCCGCTGCAGTCATTGGCCTAGTAAGTTCTGGCCTGTGTTGGCTCTCAGGGCTGCCTCAGCATGGAGTTGATGCTCACCCACCCCAGGGGTTCTCTGGCAGAGGATGCCAGGCATTCACCTGTATGTCCTGTGTGTACCTGCCATGTTCACAATATAACTTAAAGCAGGAAAAGAAACAGAGCCAGAAGCTGGGTCCCAGAATGAAACCTGGTTTGCAAGAGCAGCTGAAGACAGGCAGGGCCAATGCCCCATTTGCTTTACCCGACTCTCAGATTCATGTTTGTAAGTCTTTCTTCCCCCTACCTTTGAACCCCATTTAGTCTCATCTTAGGAAGGCTAGTCCCCAAATGTCAAGCCAACCCAGCCAGTCCTGTGATGGGCATGCACCCTGACATTTCTCAGTAGCACTGTTGATGGAACACCTGTCCTGTCCTATGCTACCCCAAGAGCATCTCATGAATCCTCTCTCATCCTCATGATATTCTACCCTGGCAGCAGGACACAGGGCTCAAGCCCCTGAGACCAGTGAGAGGTGGTTCTGGGGCTTGAACTCACACCTGCTGGCTTTTCAGTGAGGGCTTAGAAACCACCTGGCCCATCCCTTGTCCCTCTATGGACTCACAGATACCTGGCAGAGGCCTAGGTCCTGAAGAACTGGAGAATCGGGTAAGCTGGAGCAGGGTCAGTAGCCTTTACATCTGCCACTAAGAACCTGCTCCATCCACACCTAGGGCCCTGACCTCAGTGTCCTCACCCCTCCCCAGCAAGTTCCTGAAGTGACAGGGTCAAGCTGGACCAGAGAGAGAGAGAATGGAAACCTGGAAGGACAAAGAGGGAAGTGGCCATCACCTGCCTAGTGTTCCACATGTTCAAGATCTGAGTGGCCTTCAGCCTGTGCATTGCGTCCCCTTCCAGAGAATCTCAAGCAGCAAGGCAGGGCAGGCAATCTCCAACAAGCGGGTTTTCAAAACCTGCCTGGAGCTACAGTTAGAAACCTCTAGCTGGGGTTCTTGCCTGGGCCACTAGGGATCTGGATCCTGCAGGCACTCTCCGCTGCCACCTTGTGGACACCCTGGTGATGGCTCAAAACCACCTCCAAGGAGTTCCCAACTTCTGTAGAATGCCGGTCTCTGAGCACCAGTCTGTCCTTGTGTTCCTGATAAATTCCTCCCAAAGGAAATTGAGAGGGAATTGAGGAGGGAGGTCGGGGCGTGGCAGTGGCTAGGCCCTCAGCGTGGGCTACCTGCTAGGCCCATGCTCACTCAGTACAGGAAGAGACAGAGCCCTGCTCTGCCTCAGCTTGGACTTGCCACCAGCTCCTTCCCATCTAATCCAGTATAAAAGCCAGGGCCAGGCCAGAGATGGTCCATGCTGAGAGAGTCTGCTTCATGAACACAAAGACCCAAGTTCAGATCCCAATAGTCATAAAAAGTTGGGCAAGGCTTCATACCCACATGCCTAGAACCCCAAAACCTTGATGGGCAGACACAGAATTGCTGGAGCTTGCTGGCCATCAGCCTAACTCCAGCTTCAATGAAAAACCCTGTCTTAGGGAAATGTGGCAGAGAATGATAGAGCAGGACAAATATCCTGCACACACACACATATACACACACACTCATTCACAAACACACACAAATGCACACACACATGCACAAACGTGCCTATAGTCTGCAAGACCTGTCTATGGTTACCTTGAACAGACAGAGAGGCATGCATGTCCCAGACAGCATGACAGACACAGGGCAACAACCCCAAGCTTCTCAGGAAGAAGTAAGTAAAATCAAAATTTAAAACGTGTTATATGAAACAGCTACCCAATATAATATGCAGCTATTGTAATTATGAAATATAGAGTTTGTGGGGATTTAATTACATGGAAAGATGAATTCTAGGTTAGACTCTCTAGACTTAAGAAGATTCCAGAACTTGGTAGACATCTCAGTTGTTTATGATGACTGCCAAGGAATCAGAAGTCAAGTGGCTTCTACATTAAGTTGGTCATGGAAAAGTCATCTCAAGAGGAACCACCATAGAAAGTTTTTAAGTATCATAACCCCTGAAATACATCTGTGAGTGCACTGTAATGCTTTTAAGAAGGTCCCAGGAGCTTGGGTCTCCCTGCGGCCCAGGTGAGGTATGGCTGTGGCACAAGAAAGGTGGCCAGAGGAGAGCAGGGCTCCCAGGGAGCCAAGCAACAATAAGCAGAAGGTGATAGTGGGCGGGACTGGCCTGTCTTCCCACACCTACCACACACATGCACATGAGTGTGCACACACATGTATTGACAAAAACAAATCTACACATACTCACACACATACATCTTATATCCTCATGCACATTCACGGATATGTATTAACACACATATATACATATATATACACAGGTGCACGCACACACACACACACACACATTGACCTTTCCATTTCCTGCACACTCACCTCTCCCTGACTGGGCATTGGCACATTCCCCAACAAGGCTCTCGGCTCCCTGACCTCCTCCACACATTGCTCCTTCTATTTGTCCCGACTTAAAATGCCACCTCTGAGAAGGGCTCACCATGCCCCTCCCCCTTCTGCTTCCTTCTGAGAAGTTCATGGTCCAGGCTTATCTGTTAACATATCTGCTCATAAAGAAGAAGCTAGCTTAGTGAGTACCAAAGGACCTGGGTTCTAATTCCAGTGACACCAGCTGTCGGCTTTGTGACTTTAGGCAAGTTACTCACCATCTCTGTGTTCATTCCCACTACCTAGAAAATGGGGCTAGTAAGAGCCTCTGCTTGGGATTGCTGCCGTCAGATCCTGCAGGGTATATATACGTGTTGTTTTGCGTATGTGTGTGATGTATGACTGCCTCAGGTATCAAGCCTTGCAATCGCCTTGTTTGAGTCAAGGCTTCCTGTCATTCCCAAAGCTTATCTGGCCTGAGAGAGTCCGGGGATTCTTTTGTCTCTGTCTCCATCTTGCCCTAAGAGTCTGGCATCACATACCATGTGTTTTTGCTTATGTGGGTTCTGAGGATTTAAACTTGGGTCACTGGGCTTGAGTGCAACTGCTCTGCCCACTGGGCCATTACTCATGATCCTTCTGTCAGATTTTGATTAGTCAAAATGCTGGAATCACTAGGACCTGGCAGCTGCCTCTATCAGCGGTCTCTGTGCTGGGCTCACTGTGGAGGAGGCATTGTTGGCCGTGCTGTAGCTAAGCAATATATCTCAAATGCTTGCTGTTTAAGGCTATGTTCAGATGCCGGGTTGGTAAGCTTCACACATTACCACTCAGCCTCCAGCTCTGTGTCCGGGCTAGCTCTTCCTCAAGTAGAGAAGCCCAAAGTGCTGGAAACCAAAAATTTTCCAGAGTCTGTGGCAGATGAGCCTGTCCCTGTGTGTCCCTTTATTCAGTGCCCTCTGAGTTGAAAAAGTACATGCATCTCTGGGCCCCACTGTGTTAGACATGTGAACTCCAAAGGCAGCTTCCTGATGAATATACACTATGGGCTAGATGCCTCTCTTGTCTCTCTTCCTGCAATGAGCTTGGGCCCAACTCTCCCTGCTGTTCCTGGGGCCTCCTTCAAGGACCTGCTGATGGGCATTGATTTAGAGCCTTTCAATGCCCTCCAGCAAAATAAAGAAGAGGGAGAGAATTATTCCCCATCAGGCAGGAGAAAAATGACGAGCGTGAAATGGGAAATAAATGAGGGGGGAATGGTGAGAGTCCACAGACTTGCCCAGTGTGTGCCTCCCATGAGGGTCGCAGCCTCTGCCCTCTCCCAGGCCCCCTTCCCGCCCCATGACCAGAGAGGGGCTGAGAGACCAAGGCAGTGACCGCCACTGATAGAGTACAGGGCAGCTCTGCTGGAGAGTGACTTTCTCGCTAGGAAGCTGGCCTCACGTGCTGACCTGGGATGGGCTGTTTTGGCCCCACGTCTTGGTTTCCCCATCCAGAAGAACCTGGATGAACAGGGCTGTCCCTCCTGTAACATACAGTCATAGAAACCCAAGGGATACTTTCCTCCTCTGTCCCTTGTCGACACAATGCAGCCTGGCTTGAACTATGCCTGGGGTGAATCATCTCTTGTAAAATAGGGTGGTGGGGCCCCATCGTGGAGGCTGGAGAAATGAGGCAGTATGGTCACAATACAGTGAAGAAGTCAAGGACAGGGCCCTCCTCACCCCTCTGCTGCTACAAGGCTAGGGAGAGTGTAGGATGAGGTGAGTCTGGGATGAGATGTCTATGCTGAAGAGGATCTCACTGGCAAGGGATGTGCCCTGTAAGCCTCTCTCCCTGCCCATCCCAACCCCCAGAGCCCAGAGATAGTGACAGGTAGAGACCCTGGCAAGATATCTATCTGTTCTGGTCTAGTGAGCCCAGATACACCTCGGCTGGGGATTAAGCCAGAGCAGGGACAAATTCTGCTGCCAGAGTACAAAAGCTCACACCAAGTGAGACAAACAAGCTGACCAGCCCTGACAGTCATTGCCCAGCATCATGAAGTTAATGACACTGTCCTGATCAGCACCTGGGACTGCAGCCACCCTCTCTCCACCCACCATGATCCCATCTGCCTCTGATGTCATCATGGTTCTGCAATACAGAAGGATGGTGGATTGAAGGAGTCACTGTTGTCTCGGGACTCTGGGAGGCTGCCAGAGAGGGGGCAGGATCACCCCAAGGCTAGTGCTGTATGACCTTGAGTCTGGCTCATGCATCTCTGGGTTCTGCTTTCCCTCTAAACTGGGACCCAGCTAATGGCTCCCTGCCCATTGTCACAGAGCCTCAGTGCTTTTCAAACCCTCCACCTTCAGAAGTAACAGAGGGAGGAAGAACGAGCTTGTTATAATAGACTCAGATTCCACAAACCGGGGCTCAACAGAGAGGTAGGCTTTCCAGCCCCCAAACCTGGAACTTCTGATCCTCCTACTTCCAACTCCTGAGTTCTAGGAAATCAGCTTGTGTGGTACTCAGGGCCTTGTGTGTGACAGGCATGTTCCCTACCAACTGACCTGCATCCCACTTACCCATCCCCGTTCTACTGTTATACCCAGGACAGCCAGGCTTGAATAAGAAAGAGATGATGGGTAAAGATGCCAGAGAATCCAGACTTCAAAACTGATGTGTTTTGTGACCCTCCCACTTCCTGTCCCCAACAGAGCCCTCACGGGGCAAGAGCCCACTGACTGCGACTGCGCCTGCGCCTGGGCATGCTCCTGGGCCAGGGACTGCGATGTAACTCAGTAAGGGGTCTGTTCCTTCCTGGGCAGGTGGTGGCTGTGGACCCAGATCTGGGAGAGAATGGCACCCTGGTGTACAGCATCCAGCCCCCCAATAAGTTCTATAGTCTGAACAGCACCACAGGCAAGATCCGCACCACCCATGTCATGCTGGACCGAGAGAACCCTGATCCCGTGGAGGCGGAGCTCATGCGCAAGATCATTGTCTCTGTCACAGACTGTACGGACTCCTGCACCGCCCCCCATCAGCTCCCACATAGGCAGAGGCTCTTGAACCATTGGGGATGGCCCCATGGGATCCTGGAACCCACTCAGGAGGGCTATGACATCACTAATAATAGAATGGTGTCTACATCCAGATGTGACCAACCCCAGGGCACCCTGCAGTAGGGAGGGTCTGGGAAGGGACAAGTGGCTCAAGCTCCTCCTCACAGGGATACCTGGGGATTGGGATGGGGGTGTGTTGGGGGTGTGTACATGCCTCCCTTTCTCCGTCATTTTTCTCTTACACCCGTCTTCCCATCCCTGCCCCCCTTTTCCTTGTCCTTTCAGGTGGCAGACCCCCTCTGAAGGCCACCAGCAGTGCCACAGTCTTTGTGAACCTCTTGGATCTCAATGACAATGACCCCACTTTCCAGAACCTGCCTTTTGTGGCTGAGGTTCTTGAAGGCACCCCTGCAGGGGTCTCTGTCTACCAGGTAAGTGTTGCTCATTTACCTTTCCCCTGTGAGCCAAGGGATCCCTGTCTGCTCCATGTTAAGCACTTTCTTCAGGGCAGTAGGTGCTAATCAAGAGCCCCTACAGCTTATAAGTAGAAAATACTGGGGTGCTGAGGGAAGTGCAGTGGCTGAGGTAGTCTGGGAGGCCCCTAAGGAGAGCCTTGAGCCAAGTCTGGAAGAACCAGCAGATTTGGAGAGATGGCGGCTCAGTGCCAAAGGCAAAGACAAGGAATATGATCAGGCAGAAACAGAAGCCAGGAGGGTGGACAGAAATCCTGGAAACTGACTCAGAAAGTTCCCCAGCCTGTGGGGATCTGGCCTGAGACTCCAACGCCACAAGCTGTAGATGGTTGTTGAACAGAATGTCAGAAATGAGATTCCCCATACCTCCTGAGAGCCCTCAAGCAACTCTGCACAGAAGTGAGACCCTTCCCATTAGGAAGGAAGCTTTGAAGAGGCTTCCAAACTTCCCATGGCCCAGAAGAGGTAGAGCCTCTCTCCCAATCCCCATCACCCTTATTGACTGGGAGGCCCTGAAGGTGCTGATTAAGAGAACACGATGTCCTACTGTGAGTACTTTAGGAACTCTGGGAGACCTTCGAGGTTGAGGTTGTACACTTTCAGCTGGGGTGCAGCCAGGTAGGACCAGTGGAAAGAGCACTTTCCCAGAATGAGCGAGGCCCTGAGTGCCATCCCCAGCACCTCACAAGAAAGGCATTGGAGTCCAACCAATATGCCTGCTCATCCCAGCCCTACCACTATTGCTGTGTGATGTGTGACACAGAACACACTCCTCAACCCCTCTGAGCCTCCAATTTCTCACTTGAGAACAGGAAATGACGGTAGTGCCCACTTGGCTGTGCTGAGGCAACAATTTGTTGTGTGTGTGACGTGGTTTATACGTGAGACAGTGGAATCACTCATCCCCACTCCAAAAAGACAAGGCTGTTTCTCAGGATGCCAGAGTATATGACCTTGGCTGTGCCTACTGGCTCATTATGCATGTTTTCCTACAAGAGGAGATTGACAGTGTGTTTGACCCCTGAAAATTGAAGACATTCTCCCAAGTCCCCAGCAGGGAGAGCCTCCATTTCTACCACAGCAGCTAGTCCCCAAGGAGAAATTCCCAAAGGAGGTGGGAGCAAGAGAATAACAGATCTCTGGGAGGACCTCTAAGACTGGAGGGAAGGAAGGCCTGAGGCAGGTTTTACAGATGTTTAGAGCCACAGTAAGGCTACAGGAACTGGGAGTGTGTGACGGGGAAATCTCAGATTCAGGAAGCAGTTCTGACATAAGAGCCATGTCTCCTGGCCCCAACTAGGGCCTCTACGGAGCATATAAGAATTTTCTTCAGGGATCAGAGTACAAATTAAGTCAAAGCACTGAGCCCCTGTCTTAGAAGGCATCCGAGAAGTGTGGAGAAACCTTGTCCAATCTCTGCACTAAATGAGACCACTGTCTTCCAATGGCCAGAGTCTTGCTTTAACCACAAAGCTCCCATCTTCACTGTGGTCATTCACCTTTCTCCAAGTTCTCAGGTGTTAGTCTGTGAAATTCTCAGTGTATTGGGTCATGTGCTGGGAAGTTCTCTGACCAGGGCTGGAATTGCCAGTGGGAACAATTTGGGACCCAGGGAGGAGCTTTACCTGACTTTATCCCAGGTGAAATGTACCAAATGAAATTTTCGTGTGGCATTAAAGAATAGTCCTGATGTCTTTTCACATGTGTCTCCAGTTTAACTTATAAAGCCGAGAGAGGAGTTGGTTCTGGAAGCTGTGAAGCCAAGACCGAGGAAATGAAAATGTACTTAGGCCGAGTGAGCCAGCCAGCATTATAAGGGCTGAGAATGAAGGGAGGTTCTGGACCATGGCAACGTGTAGGAACCCAAGGCCTGCTGGAGTCTGGAAGAGCTTCCTTAAAGGATAGTAGGGCTTAAAGGGCTAGACTTGGGGGCCTGGATCTGGTCCTACGAAGCTCTTCTCACACGGTGCATTCAGACCAGAAATCATCTGAGGGCTTCCAGCTCTCACACCCCGCCCAGTGGAGGCTTCCCTGGGGACACTGGCCAGGCCTGAAGTTCACAAGCGAGCAGGTGTGACTGATGCCCCAAGCTCTGTTTGGTAGGAAAGGAGAGGTCATGCCCAGGAAAGAAGTATCCATTCCAGCATCTGTAGAGAAATTTTAATTAAGAACAGGGCTGCTCTGGCAAGAGATCACATCCAAAGACCTTCTAGGTCTGTGTGAGCCTGTTGAAATATAAACTCGCCTTTAATCCAGAAGACAGAACAAGCAGATCTGAGTTCAAGGCAAGCCTGGTATAGAGCAAGTTTCGGGTAAAGAAAAGCTTAGGTTCAGGCGTGGTGGTACATGCCTTTCATCCCAAACAATGAAGGTAAAGTTAGTTTGTAGAAGGAAGCACCCGTGTTTGAAAGTGATGTGTAACTGAGTGGCAGAAAAGTGACAAATCAGAGACAGATTTGACAGAATAGAATATACGACCAACTCTCGTGAGAAGAGAGGAATGGAAAGCTACTTAAGGGGCAATGGAGAGAGAGAGGAGAGGAGAGGAGGCAGTTTTACTGGGAGAATTTTACAGAGAGAGGTTGACAAAGGTGAAGACAGAATGAGCCCAAGAGTGAGAAGGAGCCAGAAGTTTAGAGAAGATCGATGGAGTTAGTTAGAGGCCACGCAGAGCAATTCAGAGACAGAGAGAAAGGTCAGATTGAATAAGTTAGCTGGGAGAGGAGTTTGAGCCAGAACGGCTGAGTTGAATCAGCCAGCCCAGAGGTCAGTAAGAAAAAGAAAGAGTGAGCTTACTCAGCAGTATGTCTCAGAGGCTGAAAACATTTTAGCCCTAGGTTAGATTGTAAGAAGGCTAGAAGCTTCCAGGACTAGGCTTAAGTTAGCAGACAGAGGCAGTCAGCCTCCAAGACAACAATTGAAGCAGGCGACCAGAAGTTCCTTTTACAAGCATCTTCTCCCTGACACAGCCTCTCCTTTCCTTCAGGTGGTGGCCATTGATCTAGATGAGGGCCTCAATGGGCTGGTGTCTTATCGCATGCAAGTGGGCATGCCCCGCATGGACTTTGTCATCAACAGCACCAATGGTGTGGTCACAACCGCAGCTGAGTTGGACCGTGAGCGCATCGCCGAGTACCAGCTGCGGGTGGTGGCCAGTGATGCGGGCGCACCTACCAAGAGCTCCACCAGCACACTCACTGTCCGGGGTGAGGGGCACCTCCTACAAGGAGCTGGGTCTGGGACTGTGCCATCACTTGCTAGCCATGCACTGGCCATTGGGCTCCCTCCCCAGTAGGAAGCCCAACAGCCCAGCCCTGACTCTCTCTACCCTGTTCAAAATACTCACTGAGCTTTGTCTTGACCTGGCCACTGCTTCAAAGCCCAGAGCCCCGCCAATGCCCCCACCCCTATAGTCTCCCATCACACCATCTAAAGAGAACTCAAGGCTGATGCTAGGACCCCAGGGTTCTAAGCAGGACTGTCATCTTAGGAAAGCTGGTACGTTCTCAGATGTAAAGATTCCCTTGTTCTATGGCTGTGGAACCATAGGGCTTCTCATGGAAGGGTATGGCTGTTGTGGAAAGAGGGTAGCTAGGGGCTTCCACTCCCAGACTCCTTACCCCTTGAGATCAAGTGTCATTATGTCCACCCTGTATGATGGAATATGATTTCCCATCTGCAAGGTCCTTAGCTCTGAGAAAACAATGGAGACACTGCCAGAGTGTGGCTGGAGGCAGGAATGACCCTGAGGAAGTACATGCAGGGCTTACCCCAGCACGGCTTTACTGCTCTCCATCCAGAGGGTACAGGGAAGGAGACGGGCAAGTGGTTAACCTAACACAGACACACAGCTTCACCTTCGTCAGTGGGCGCCTGGGATAGTGAGGGTCTTGGAGTCCATTGTCCTCTATCCTATGGATACAAGACTTCTTTGTAGATGCTGGGAGCCAGTTTGGGGACCAACTTCTTCACCAAATAATCAATAGGAAGTGTGTCCCCTCTTCCAAGCTCTGCAAAAACCATAGATAGTAACAATGGCCAGAAAACATAGATCGTAACAATAGATGGTCACTTCTCCCAGTTACGCCTCAGAGGGCAGGGAGGTCTATCTCACTTGTGAAGGTCACCCTAAGCCCCGCATGCCAAGGAAGAGTGGCCTGCTGCAAAAAGCTGGACACACAAATATTTAAGGGAAATCAAATTTTTAGAAAGGAAAAACTTCAGAGCCAGCTTCCTTCTCCGGGATCCCTTTTGGAAACTAGGGTCAACTCCCCAAGACCACAGCCTCTCCACTGTATTGCTGTGTGACCATAGACAAGTTGTTTAATTGCTCTGAGCTTCCATCCTCCCACCTGCAGTGTGGCTGGTGATGGCCGCCTCAGAATGAGGCCACGAAACCTCAGCATTATTATTATTGCTGGGGGAGGGGTGCTCTGGGCTTCTCTTGCCTACATTTAACAGTTAGGGATGGTTTGTGGGGCAGGGAATGCTAGCTCTGGTCAGCTTGAACCTGTATGACTCAGCCACCATACAGGATTCATAACCAGACAGCATTGACACAGATGCCACGTGAAGCCCATGACCCCCTTGGAAGTTCTTTTCTCCATGGTTCCAGGCATCCACCGTAGTAGGCAAGCCTAGGCCAGCGTGTCCCCTCTGTTTGCAGTGCTGGACGTGAATGATGAGACACCCACCTTCTTCCCTGCTGTGTACAACGTGTCTGTGTCTGAGGATGTTCCCCGGGAGTTCCGTGTGGTCTGGCTGAACTGCACAGACAATGACGTGGGCCTCAATGCAGAGCTTAGCTACTTCATCACAGGTACTGTCCTGGCTGCCCAACAGGGACCTAGGCGGGCATGGAAAGGGGGCATTGGCCTCTTCCTCCATGCTTCCCCGAGGGCTTGTTCCTGCTTCCCAGGGAGTTTTGAGGCTGAGGGTGTCCTGGGGGTTAGGCAGAGGAGACAGTGTTGACTAAAGTATCCCTTCACCCCACTTCAGGGTGAGAAAGCAGTTTTCAGGAATGTGGCTTCGTCCTTCCCCAGTGACTCATGAAAATGCCTATTTGTTGAGAGGCTTGTGGTTGCAACCCACCTAAATAGATTAGTTTGAGCTGAAACATGTTCAATAGCTACCATCAATAGGATTGTAGCTAAAGCTGATGAGGCCCTGTTCTGACTCTCTGGAGAAAAGGAACCTACCACAGTAGTAGAACCCATGGGAAAGGGCAAACATGCTCTGTGGTTGTCATCCCGTGAGCTAGAACCATTTCCTGCTTGCTTCAATGTCTTACCCACCTGACAGGCACTAGGAGGCAGGGAAGGTGGGAAGAACCCGCTCACATTTCTCAACCCACCCATGACCACCTTCTTTCTACTTAGGAGCCATCTGGGGCCCTGTACATGTATACCGCATCTGTGCATGCATACCTGTACACATATGTAGTGTACACACTACCCTCTCTGATACCTCTCTCCAGCAGCAAGGGAGCCCAGGCTCAGATCCTGGGCTTCTGTGTCCCTGTGGCTTCTTGTAGCCTCAGTGACTTCTCAGGCCTCAGACTGGCCCTCCCAAGCCCTCCCATTCTTTCTTCTTCATGCTCCTAGCCCAAAGACCATTCCAGAAAGTTACAGTTGGTGAGACGCCCCCCCCCCTCCCAACACACACACACATACGTACAGGACATCAGCCTAGAGGTTCCACCACTAACTTGAATTGTAGCTTATTTCCTCCCTGCCCTGTGTAAGGCTGGGTTCTGTCCTTTGCAAGACTGTGGGGAGCCTGGAAGAGACTTGCCAGAACCTGTGAAGTGACTGGCTCCTGCTGGCTGGTCTTGAGCCCTTCTACATCTTCACTCTCTTGAGCCTTCTCAGTGGTTCCAAGCACAGTGCCATAGCACCCTCTGCTGTCAAGAGTGCTGTACTGCAACCAGCTCACAGGGCAGCTTCTTTCTCTCCCTACCCTGACCCCAGAGAGTACCTACCCGGGCTCCAACCTACAAGGGGACCACCATCCAGGGACACCAAACCCACCTGTCTCCTGTCCACTTGCCCCTCTGCTCCATTCCTGTCCTCCATGAGTTCCCACCCAGAGAACTGTAGTCCTTAGCCCTTTCCTATCACGAAAGATGAGGATCCTAGGAAATTCCCAGCCCTCCCTCCCCCCCCATTCCACCCCAAAGCCAGTCTTTGGCCACATGTAAAAAGCCCTTTCCAAGCCAGCTGCTCAGTCTCCTTTGAAAGAGATTCTAGGGCAATATGGGCTGGATCCACGCTCCAGAGTCAGCATATAGGAGGAGCCCAGGACAGGGCCCAGAACCTCAGATCAAGTGAAGGTTAGACAAACTGGTCCATAATTGGAGTGCCTGGTGCATAGAAGGTGCTCAATAGATATTGAACACTCATGCTTTTAGTCATTCAACCCATACAAGCTGCACCCTCTGCCTGTAAGAGTATCCTCTGAGGGATCCTGTACAGGTCCCCGTTTAGGAGTAAAGTCAAAGTACCCACCCCTCCTTTCCCTGATGTGAAGCTCTGCTGCCCACCCTGAATCTTCCTTCACTTCTGCCTGCAGGGGGGAATGTGGATGGGAAGTTCAGTGTGGGCTACCGTGATGCCATGGTAAGAACCGTGGTGGGCCTAGACCGTGAGACCACAGCTGCATACATGCTGGTTCTGGAAGCCATCGGTAAGTTCTGGCTGCCCTGCATACTGTCTGCACAGTTATTCCAGGCAGAATTCACCCGGGGAATCAGGTGTGGAGCCAAAACTCTGCCCTGAGGCTGGTGAAGAATGGCATACCACGCTCATAGCATCACTGGGCACTGCATGGTGGGTGGCTACTATCCTGTGCTCCTGGCTCCTTGGCCACAGGCCAAGAAGTAGACTCATGGCTGCTCAAAGCAGAAAGGGAAGACAAGTGACACGGTGGCACACACCTGTGATCCTAACACTGGGGAGGTGGGGATGAGGATCAAGAGTTCAAGATCATTCCCAAGTTCACAGCAAGTTTGAGGCCAGACCGGGCCACATGAGACCCTTTCTCAAAAAAATTTAAAAAACTAAAATGAATGGACTGGGGTGGTCAGGGCTCAGGGCTGCGTCAGACCTTGGGCTCCCTGCCTTGGCTGTTCGGCCTGTGTTGTTGAGTGTGTCCTTCTCTGGACCATGGTAGCCATTCATGATAGCCACCCCAGTTCAACATCCTCCTGGGTTCAAATGTAACAGCAGAGAGGGCAGCACTGGCCTTTCCCCCAGCCTTACTGAGAGCAGCTTTTGAACTAGCTGTGGTTAGTTCCAGCTCTGGAAGCAAACGCTATAATGAGACAGGAAAGGATGTGGAAATCTGAATCTTGCACCACATGCTTGGCCTTTGCGCTCTAAGCAGTAGGAAGCCACTGAGGGCACTTCACTGGAGGGGGACAGGTTGGGGAGGTCTGTGTTCCCCCCCACACACAGTGGCTCCTGATCCTCCCAGGAGCACCCTCTACATTGTGGAGAATGCTGGGTGAGCAGGAATGAGCTATGCTGTACTCTTCCAACCCACTGCCCTCCCAGCTCTGCCCTGCTCTGCCCATCCCGAGTGCCACCTGGGGAGACACTGTCCTCTGAAGAGCTGTCACCCAGCTGCAGCCAGCCTTGGCTTCATGAAGGCCTTCCAGTTCAGCATCCTTAGCTGAGGCAATGCCCTTGGGATGAGAGGGAGGAGCCTAGAAAAGGGACCACCCTGGGGTGAACGACCCGCATCTCAGCATATGCTCAACTAGGAAGAAAAGCCAACCCAACTGCTCATCAAGTGGCCACAGGGTTCCTTGGCAAATGGCCCTGTTTTCACCAGACCTTCTCTTTGTTGGTGGTTTTCTGAGACAAGCAACACTCAAGTAACTGATCTCTAATAATCCTCCTGCCTTGGCTTCCCGTGAGGGATTGCACGCAGCCACTGTGATCAGAATACAGTATTTTCTAATGACACTTAATCCCCGGGTAAATGGATAGTGGGACTGGCCTCCCTTCAAGATCTCTGACTTAATTACGTCTCCAAAGACCCCTTTTACGAAACGAATAATGTGCATAGGCTGCTGACGCCTTGACCATCCATCCCGCCTTCTTCGGTGCCTTCGTTAGTGCAGCTGTGAGTTGGGAAGGAGCATCCTGCCTGCTTGCCTGGATTGATGTGACGGGGCACAAAGTCAGTGTTGTTAGTGTTGTTGATGGTCTGGGAGGACAGTGAGCCGTCCTCCCTTGAGGCCGCTTTAAAACAGTGTAACTCTTGCTGATGGCCTGGAGTGCACAGCTACTAACGCCTGTTCTCCTTCCCCACCCCCGCCACAGACAACGGCCCTGTGGGCAAGCGGCACACAGGTACTGCCACTGTGTTTGTCACAGTTCTGGATGTGAATGACAACCGGCCCATCTTTCTGCAAAGCAGCTATGAGGCCAGCGTCCCTGAAGACATCCCGGAGGGCCACAGCATTGTGCAGGTAGGTGGCAGGCTAGCGCCAGGCGGGCAGTGCTCAGCTCTGAGGGCACTGGCTCAGTAACATCAGACCACAAGGGGTGACTGCAGGGGTCCATGGTGGGCTGGAAGTGGTTTGCACTTCAAGAAAAGGGAGGCATGATCCTTCCTCCCTTTGGGGAAGAGTGGGCCCCAAACTGTGTGAGCTGAGGACAAGGCCCTGGCTCACCTTGGCCTCCCCCAGAGCCTTTCAGAGCAGTGGGGAGTAATGCTTTCCTGGAAAGGAATCAAGGAGCCAGGGTTCAGAGAGGCCAGAACAGAGAGGCTTTCACTGCTTCTTGGCCAAGCTCCCCTCTTGGAAGTAAACAAGGGAAAGAAAGGGAGTAGGAGCCATAGCTAAGAGTCTCAGAGGGCGGAGGACCCTGAAAATGAATCATGAAGCACACACACACACACACACACACACACACACACACACACACACGAGTGAGAAAGAGGGAGGGGCGGGGGTTCTCAGTTGCTGGGAGGGAAGACAGAGAATGAATAGCCCATTTCAACAGCCTCAGTGTTTTTGACTCAATCCAAGGGTGAGCCAAACTCAACAAAGATGGGCCTGCCTCTATGGCCTCTTTCCTAGCTCAAGAGGGAAGGAAGAGTGGGAGGTAGGTGGGTGCCTACATCCCTGTGTAGGCACTGTGAATGGCCAGGAGAGAACCAGAAAGCTGACTCTTGATAGAGTCCAGGAAGGCTGGCTCCAGAAGGAGGGGAAAATGGGTCTCTTCCTCTGGACTCAGCTAAGAAAGAATTAAAGTCACCACCCATGAAGCAATGGAGCCCTTCTGTAACTTAGTACCTGCCATCCCCAGCTCACTCATAAGCACCCCAGACACTTTAGTGAACCCAAAATAATAGGTCATGGGAGAACCTCATGCCTACATTTTAGCCTGAGGTGCTTCAGGGAGGTGAAGAAACAGGAGGGGAGGGGGAGGGGTTGCCCAAAAATAGCTATTGGAGGAAGCTACTTTGCTTCCTGTCCCTGAAAATGCTGTTTTCTTTCTTTCTTTCTTTCTTTCTTTCTTTCTTTCTTTCTTTCTTTCTTTCTTTCTTTCTTTCTTTCTTTCTTTCTCTCTCTCTCTCTCTTTTCTTTCTTTCTCTCTTTTCTCTTCTTTTTTTGGGGGGTGGGGTGGGGTTGAGACAGGGTTTCTCTGTGTAGCACTGTTCTGGACTCACTTTGTAGACCAGGCTCGCCTCGAACTCACAGAGATCTTCCTGCCTCTGCCTCCCAAATGTCGGGATTAAAGGCGTGAGCCACCACACCTGGCGGAAATGCTGGGTTTTATGTGCATAAGACTTGGGTCCACATCCTAAAGTCCCTGAATGACACAGGGCTCCCCTGCCGTCTTCACTTCTCAGACATTCAGAGTCTCAGGACACTTTCTCCCAGGCCCTAGAAGTGCCCTGCAAAGATGGCTTCTCTCCCTTTCTCTCTCTCTCTGAGGTCCGAAGGATGCAGGAGGGAGGCGCAGTCACCTTATCTCCATAGCACACTTTGAGAGCCAAATTTAAGGCTGTCACAGGGACACTGGAAAGTCAGTGTGCATCACTCTCCCACAGATGCCTGCTGCCTTGGTGAGCGGGGATACAGTGAGAGCTGCAGCTCCCCAGGCTTGTGGGAAAGAAGACAGACAAGTCTGTGCGTGCTGCTGGCCTCCCCAAGACAGATGAGGGACCGGAGGAGCTCCAGGCAGGAGAGCAGCTCTATTGGAAAACAAAGAAGGCTTCACAATTTGCGTATTAGTAAAGCGTAAACCACAGGCAGGGGGGACAGATCACTCGGTTGCCTGAAGTGTCTGGTCAGGATAAAGCTAGAAGGATACATTGACGTTAGTCCCCAGATCCTGCTGCACACCATGGAGTGAGCACATCCAGCAGACACAGAGGAGACAGTTGAAGGCTCTAGACTGAGTAAAAGCAAACCAGAGCTTAGTCCTTGTGAAGACTAGAGTATCTTTACTAGGCGTCATAGCAGAGGGGAGTGGGTAGCCCTGGGATGCGCTCTTCGTGACTCTGGGAGAGGAGCCAAGCATCTCAGGTTCCCTCTGTTCCATCTTCAGGTCTAAGATGCAGCAGAAGTCCTTGGCTATAGAAGGTGAAACAGAAGGGTGGGATTCAGCACCCCACACAACTCAGGAGTGGGCCTGGTTTGACATGTCACTCAGCAGAGTTGTTGCCACAACACATAGAGCACAACTAGTCCATCCAGCTTGGGTCCTGCAGCCATCCTGAGAGTTCTGGTCCGTGTTATCTGAGAGGAGGCCACCCCTTTTGCAGTGAGTCACAGCACCACTGCTCTGCATCTTCAGAGTACAGACAACACCCACTCTGGTGCTGGCAGTGGTCAGCCTCCTACCACAGTGATACAGCTTGGACAACAGCTTGTTTGTTTGTCTGATTTGTTTTGATTTTATTTGAATCAGGATTTTACCTTGTAACCCAGGCTGCCTTAGACAATCCTCTTACCTCGGCCTGTGGAGTGCTGGGATTACAAGTGTCAACTATCACATTCAGCATACAGGAAACATCTTAACCCATCTTCAGGTCCTCCCAATCCATCTTGACAGGTGACCACTAAGGGGGTTCCCAAGCTCATGATTTGATATTTACTAGTCCCCTGGCTAGCAACCAACCAGATTCACCAGACGGGGCAAAAAGTCAAGAAAGGGATCCCTGGGCCCCTTTCCCTGGGGTACTAAGTTAGCACAGATGTAGGATAGTGTAGACCCAGCGTTGGCAAACACCCCACTTGGTTTAGGTATCTGGAACTTTTAGCAGCTAGTCTAAGCTGGACCTTCAGAAGATGAGCAAGGCTTCTGGAAGGGTAAAGGGTGCTATTTCTGGGATCAGAAAATATCTAGCTTCCTAAAGGGAGTGCCACGGTGTCCTCCCTCTGAGTCGCGGAGTAAACATCTAGAAGCCTGTGGGTATTCGTTCATCTGTTTATCCAAGGGTCTGTTAGCAAGCAGAATCAGAGTCTTCTGGGAAAGGACATGGGCTAGACACACAGGGAAATACTGGGATGATATTGGAAGCCAGAGTATTCGTATAGTATCCTATAGCTTGCTATGCTAGGCTCCATCAGAGGCAGGGTAGTCTTGGATGAGCTTGCGTGTGGATGGGCACTGTATCAGATCTTGGTGGCTTCAGTGTAGTTGTAGTCACCTTGGTGGTCATCAAGGCCCGGCAAGGGAAACTGCTGGACAGCAGGCCTGCCTCGCCGGAAGTTGCGCATAGAGTGGCGCAGGGTGCCCAGGCGCTTCCAGAGCCGGAGCCTGGGCTCACTGGGACTCACAGGGTGATGTGGCATGCATTCCCGGGCCGCTTGGCGGCCGGGGTCCAGGGCAGTTGGCTTACACAGCATCATAAACAGCAGGCAAGAAACCAGCAGCAGAAAAATGCAAGCCAGGGCGATGAGAACTGGGACAGGGTCAGCAGCCAGGGTGACAGTCTCAGAAGTGGCAGGAGTCCTCAGGAAGGTTGGGGGGCTGGAGCCCCCTGTGCTCATAGTGGCTGCAAGGGCAAGACAGAGAATCAGAGCAGAGTAGCTGCATCCCAGACAGAGGCAGGGGAGACTTACCTGGAACAGAGCAGGGGGGCTGAGCAATTAGCCATGCTTTCATGACAGCTTGTCTCGGGCTAGCACAGTGAAGCCCAGAGAAGCATCATGTACAACTGATTGGTGATAGGGCTGGCTCTGTTCCTGGGACTTCTTTCTACTGAACCCTTCCCCTCTGTCATGAGGAACACAGGACAGTGAAGGCTTTCTGTCATTTCATAATCAGTTCTTAGCAATTACCATACAGTCTTAAATCTAAAAGCCCAAGTCTAAGAGTCAGTAAGGCACTTAATGAATCAGAAACAAGTCCAAGTGAGATACTGTGGTGGGCTGGTAGGGACCCTAGCAATAGCCCAAGGTTGAGGCTGTAGGGGCCCATACATGTTTCTTTTGGTGTGTTTTTAGTTTTGTTTTGAGTATTTTTAAAAATGAGATTTCCAGACTGGATGTAGTGGGCCATGCCTGTGTCTAGCACTCTGGAGGTGGAGGGAAGAGGCCAGCTTTAGCTGCATTTGAGATCAGCCTGAGCTTTGAGATTGATAGAGAGATACATAGATACATAGATAAATCTGCCTAGCGTCTCTTGACATGTCAGAATTTCACTATTGGCTTCTCTGATGTCTCTTTTATATAAGGCACTGGCCCCAGCTGGCCACACTCCCCCAGGCCCACCACATACCTATTTCACCTGCCTGGATCCAAGGGCACTTCTGTTACTACCTCTTGATGCAGTCTAACCTGCCCCAAGGGAAGCCTGAAAGGCCAAACCCAAGACCACATAGGCAAGCAAAGGACAAGACTGGCTGTCCCGACTCCTGTTCCCATGCCTGCCTCCTTCTCCCAACCCTCTGTTAGCCCAGTGAGTCACTCAGGTCCATCTGGGAAATAAAAAAACATGAAGAGTTGGCAGAGTGAAGCCAGAAACCTGCCCTGTAACATCATTCACCTGCTGGATATTTCCACTATCCCCTGAGAGGATCTATCCATGTGGAAAATGCCACTGATGGTCCTCATAGACAGAGGACCAGGCTATACTGACAACTGGTAGCTGAGCCTTGGTGAGGTTAAGGATGATGGGCAGCTCCTAGGGGGCCCTAGCTGGGCCCCACAGCCTAGGCTGATTGCCCTTGTGGGTATGGAAGTTTTTCCAGGCTCTTCAAGCTTCTCAATTAAGGCAAGAAAGTTTTTATTTTTTTTAAGACAAACATCCCTGCTATTTAAATATTGGCAAATAATTCAAAGTTGTGTGAAGCAAAGAGGAGAAACAGGTATTACAAAATGCCAGGTAAACTTGTTTCCAAAAATTTTTAAATGAATTTTCAAATATTGGACATGCTACACAGGCCAATCAAAACATGCACATGGCTTCCATCCAGCCTACAGATCAGCATCTATGATTTTTGAATTACACAAACCAGTACAGAAAAATCCAAAAATCCAAATAGAACTTTGCCCTCACACTGACCTTAGAGTCTCACCTGAGGCAGAAGGACTATGGCTTCCTCCTTTTTAGTTTACTTTACATCTCCCTCTAGTACCAAAGCCAGGCCGCAGGGGAGGCTCTGTCATGCCAAGGCCCTGCCTGAACCTATGGGAAATCATTGAGCATGGCCACCCAGCCCCTTAGCTTTTGTCCAACCTGAGCACTCACCAGTAACTCCGGGACCTAACTCCTGGTTCCTGGGCACAGCCGACTAAGGGCATACAGCGGTCTCCGCCCACCTGCCAACCAGCTATTGCCCTGACCCCTCCCAGCCCTTGCAGCTCCTGCAGGCTGGAAATTCTGATGCTTGTCTAACTTCTCAGAGCCTCCACCCTCCAGGCCCTGGGCCTGGAAAGATCACTGAGTGGACAGCATCCATGGATCAGCCCTTCCCAGAGTCTGGGCTGGATTTCAGATGAGCTCTACCCACTGCCCATCCCTCATGGAGAGAAAGTAGCTGTCCCTCAGAAAGGGCCTCCACTCTACTAGCTCAGAACCTAGAGAAGCTGTGAGGCCAAAAGCCCCAGGGCCACCTCTGAATGGGCATCTGAGCTACTCTAGTAGCAATCTATGACCCAGGAGCTTGAGGCAAGTCCAGCTGCCTGCCTGATTCCCTGCTGCCAGCCAACAAGAACAGCAGGTTCTGAAGGGAGTTTTCCTGAAGCCCGAACCCCCTTTCTACTGGAGCCTTCCTCTGAATGCATCTCTCTACACATTCTCTCTCTAGAACTTTCTTACTTCCTTAGAGTCCCACGGAGAAAGTGTGGCCTTGGCTTAACCATTCCCCTTTACTGGGCCTTTTTTTCTCAGAACACAGGACTCCCCAAATCTGAGCGCACCTTCATGCCCTCCCAAGTTCCCAGGAAGAGTCTCCTCCACTTCTTTCGCTGGCTTTCTCTATAGTCCCTTGGCATTGACCTCACAGCCTACCCTTGGAGGTCTGTATTCTCAGTGGCAAGGTCTCTCAGCTGTCCCAGGAAGTCCAAGTTGTACCGGTGGACTGTGACCCTATGTTTGCAGCAGACTAGCTTTCTCCCTGCTTTTCCTGCTGGGCCTGGTTTTGTTGGGAGAGTCCTAGCCTGTCTGGGGGAAGGGAGACTTGGAGCGTAGAGATGGCAACCTAGTGGGAAGAAAGAGAGGGAGCTCTTCTGCTTCCCTCCAGCCTGTCTCCTTGGAGCCCGCTCGTTTGTGGAAACACTGGCGGGAGCTGGAGGCAGGTTTAACTGCCCCATGGGCCTGGGGTTCCCACCACCCCCTTTGGAAAGTTGAATGGTACGGTCTATTCAATGCCTGCCAGTCCTCAGGTTGTTCCCAGGGAGAGGGTCTGTAAGCAGAGAGACTGCAGGAGGAAGACAGAGAGTTGTGGGTCCTGGAGCCCCTGAGGCCGCAGAAGTGAGTGCAAGGAGCTTAGAACTGAGAGATACCCAAGGACAGTTGGAGGGGTGTTCCAGGTTCTCTCCAATCCTCCCCCATAGCCCTCCTTTCTTCCCAGAACCCCATACATCCCTGGCAAACAGCTGCTGCTTAGGAGCCTAAACATGGTGAACATGGTGCAGTTCCCCATCAGGAGCCTCCAAGGTCTCTGAACGCAACGTGGTAGTAGCCACAATTACATCTAAGCCCTACGGCTCTTCACCACAAAACAATGCCCACCCTGAAGTGGAAAAAAGCCTTCGTGTGTACTGTTAGATATGGAGGGAGACTTGGTGACACAGCACTGCCCCTCCCAACAGGAGACAAGACATAGCCTGCCCAGAGTCACCCCACAAGTCAGTGCTGGGTAGGAAGCCAGTGTTTCCCTAATTAAAGGATAAGATCCCTTGCCTGGGACAAGTATGGGGCCCCAGTCTCTCTGCTAACTTGATCTTTGCAAGCAGGCTCCCTCTTCTGACCTTCTCTTGAAGTGTGTCCAAAGAGTGAAGATAGGGAAGTTTAATAGAATTTTGCATGCCAAGTCACAAAAAGCTGATTTGATCACTGTTGTGCCCTTTTTAACCTTTTTTTATTTGGAGTTCCTTAATGTCTCTACCTCCCTTCTTCACTCCTAATCCCTCTAACACCCCAACACTAGGTAGGAAAGAAAAAAGGTTAGTGGGAAGAGGGGGTGGGGTTCTCTTTGTCTACTTCCGGCTTGTTAGTGTAGTCAGGCTCTTTGGAAAAAATACCAGTCTCAGTCAGGACACCTAGCAGTCCAGCAACAGCAAAGAACAAGCCAGCAGTAGCCTTCTTCCTTCCTGGATTGTTCCTTAAAGCATTCCTTGAAGTGTCCTCCTCTTTCTTGATGGCCTCTGTCAGAGCCTCAGAGCATTCCTCAAGTTTAACAATCTCCAGCTAGCAAAGACCATGCCCCCCCCCCTCGAGCCACAAGGGGCAACTATTAGCTGTGGACAAACTAAGGCAGTCCCATATCCCACACTTGGGATTAAAACAAAAACCTGCTTACAAAACGTAATTGAGTTTTTTAAGGAAACCAAAACTACAGATCACCGTGGCAAGGGAAGACATATGCTAGAGGAATACTAGAGTACTTATAGGATCAAGGAGAAAATCTAATGGGGACACAGGTGCAGCTGGGCTTGCAGACCGTCAGGGACCATAAAACTAAACATTTCAGTGCTGTGTGTTGCACGTGTCTTCCATCTGTGCTCAGTGAGGGGTCAGTTCATTGTCTCTCGCTAGAGATTTGTCACTAAGTCATTGATAACTCTATTCAACAAATATATGAAAAGCTGGGTATGGCAAAGCATACTGTAATACAGCACTTAGGAAGTTGAGGCAGGAAGATCAAGAGTTCAAGTCCAGCCTGGATTACTTGAAATCTAACCTCAAAACAACAACACGAAAGCAAACAACTCTACTATGTGCCAGAGGCTAGCAGCATGGCAGTGCGCAAAGCCCTTCCTCTTTTGGGAGGACGGTGTAGAGGGAAACAAGAACAAAAATACTTATTTTAGGTAGAATACTGACAACAAACCAAAAAGAATGATTTAGTCAAGTCTATCTTGGTGAACTAATAACATTAATAGAGCTAGTTACAGGGCTCAAACAAAAATAAATAACTCAAAAACAGTTGGGTGATGACTACAAAAGATGTAGTTTCCTGCCTAATTTTCAAGCAGTTCCCCCAAGAGTCTCTCCAGTAATTACTGTCCACTAAAAAAACAAAAACAAAAACAACAAAAAAAAACATTTTCCTTCCTAATACTGACAGCAGCAAGAACCTTGGGTAGAAATGCATGGGAGACAATTTGACAGGCACGTCACATCTTTTTGGCCAAACCAAAAGCTGTGGCCTTGCTACTGGGTCCTATGATTTCCCCAGCCACAAGGTTTTGCTCTGATTTACAGTACCAAATATGAGTTCTGTCCTGTGGCATGGGCCTTAAATCTAATAGAAAAACACCTATAACAGCCATGCCACTATTGTAGCAGAGAACACGTTTTTACATTTTTGTCTGATACAATATAAGCATATATATGCATGTGTGTATGTATATGATATATATATATATATATCATATGCACACACACAAAAATGTGCCTTCTGGTATAATAGTGGAACATATATATGTATGTATATAGGTATGTAGTTCATATAGAGTCCAGAGTAAGACTGTGTCACTTCTTTCTTAGTAGCTTGCATAGTGCCTTCTAGCGCCATAAAAGCCAGTCAACAAGGAGGGAGATCCCAGTTCTAGCTTGCCTTCTTCAACAAAAGTGTGTAGTGTCTTCCACAATAAGGATTTACCATCTAATGTTGGCATGCAACCAACAACCGTCACAATAGCCCATTTGATGTGGAGGTCATCAAGGGCCTCCCTGGCAAACAGTTCATCCGGCACTGGGATAATTATTCAATAATCTTATAGCTTCTGGGCATATGCCCTTTCCACCTATATAGTATGCCTTTATTCAGACTCTTTAGCTGATATTTTTACTGTTATTCCAGATGCTTTTTCAAATCTGTGAAACACTATACAATGAAGCTTTTTCATAGGGGACGGCATGATCTCTGCTGCAAACAAGTGCCGGTGGCTGTGTGGTTCATCAGCAAAGGGGACTCAAAAAGGAAAAAAAAAGTTGGGCACTACATCACAGATGGGGGCTTACCACATCTGACCCTCCAGAATGCACAGTTAGTCTCCATAAGCCACTCCATGTCCTTATTCTGGGACACTGCTGGGGTTTTGCCATGTATTTCCCTGGCCGTAATGGGTTTGAAGGGCTGACCATGATGGGCTTGTGATTCTTGACTGAACTGGTGGTGAAGGGTAAGTGGCATCATGTTGTCATCTTCAATGTCTGCTAAAGGCCCAACTCTGGTTCTGATAGGTTCTGTACCAATTCCACAGTCACTGTCCATTGACAGTCATTACCGAAAGGCCCTAATCTGGGTGAGGTTTCTGATACAGTAGTCCATTCTGTAGTCCAGGCTAGCTTAGAACTTGCTAGCTTTCAAATGGTGATAACCCTCTGGTCTTGCATGCTATGCCACCACTCTGGACCAGTGTCCTTTTTTGAAGTGGAAAAATGTCTACAGCTTATCCTGAAAGGAGAGGCGCCACCCATTGTGTGGTCTCACCTTCTTCATCCGTTCCACCCTGTCATCTACTCCTTCTTCTATATCCCACAAAGCCTTCTAGATGCTCTCTGGCACGGAATCTGCCCTTCTGTAGATATTTTCCCTAGTGCATTTATGGCTCAATACAAATCTTACCACATTTGCTTTTGAGTGACCTGGACAATTTCTTTTGCTTTTCCCCTCCCTCATCCCCTCACCTTTGCTTTAACACCTTACAAAGCCAATTTACATGTTGGTCTATCAGCAGTTCTCAACCTGTGGGTTACAACCCCTTTGAAGAGGTCTAATGACCCTTTCCCAGGTGTCACCTAAGAGTATCATAAAACACAGATACTTACATTATGATATTCATAATGGTAGCACAGTTACAATGATGCAGTAACAACAAAAATAATTTTATGGTTGGGAGTCACCACAACATGAGGAATTGTATTAAAGGGTTACAGCATATGGAAGGTTGAGAACAGCTGGTCTAAATCATTCAGATTTATCAGTGCCTTTCCTTCTTTGCAAAGGTCACAACTTACCAGGGAGCTTAGCAAAGCAACTAAAGCCCCATAACCATCCCTAGGTAAATCAACTTCTTTTGTGACTCTCTGGTAAACACAGCTCAAAGCCACTAACTGGCCATTAGTCACCGTCTCCCACATACACAGCTCCCTTAGCAATGTTCGTCATTTCTCTTTGTTCTCCAGTCCCTGCTAGCCACAAAGACCTTAGTCAGACTTAGCTAAGTGTCCCTATTAGTCCCATCAAGGAGTTATTTCTCTCCTACTGTCTCAGTTTATGCCATCTTCATCCCAAGGAGGAATGGATGGTTATATCACTCAGTTTCTTATTCCATGCAATTCAGACTGTCCCCATCCTTCTCTGTGTCCCATGATCACATACCAGGCTGAGAGAGGCTCTTTTATTCTTTGTTTAAAAGTCCTTTCCCTGGGGGTTGAGAGATTGCTTGGTGGTTAAGAGCACTCACTGCTCTTCCAGAGGCCCTAATTTTGTGCCCTAGTGCCCACATCTGGTCACTCCAGGGATCCAACACCCTCTTCTTCTGGCCTCTGCAGACACCCACACATGCATGGCATACCTGTATACATACGTGCAGAAATAATAATACATAAATCTTTCCCAAATCCATCCTTTCAGAGGCTGTGTAATCTGGGTTTGCCATAGTTTACTGTACATAATTAAGGTCTCTGCTTGCATGCTGGATCATAGGTAACCCCCTTTTCTCTGTATTAGTGATTAAGATGAGTATTTTCTCTCACTTATACACCACTCCTCCTTTCTCTTCTGTTCTTTCCATGGGTTCCAAGTCTTTGCCTCTCAGGAAATCTAGTTGTCACAGATCTAACTTTCATTCTCTCTCCTTTGCATCCCGCCAGCTGTAGAAAGCAGCAAGCTAACACCTCCATCTCTTTTCCCTTGTCACCATTTTTTTCTGCCAAGTCAAAGGCTTTCATGAAGGATGCATCCATGCATCACTTTCCTATTGTAATTCCTTCCTTGCATAAGGAAGCTCTTTCTGGGAAGACACCTGGGCCTCAGTTGCATGCCATCACCTACAGCAAAGGCCATGCAACTGTTGCCGTACCTGCTTCCAGTGCTTCCTCAGAGGGACCAACCTCAGACCTACATCTTATTACCTATGGCAAATATGCTCTGCTATTTCTATTCCAGTGGTGTCTTAGTTGCTTTCCTATTGCTGTAATAAAATGCCCTAACAAAAGTATCTTGAGGGTATAAGGCATATTTAGATTTGTGGTTTCAGATGGTTACGAGTCCATCATGGCAGCAGTCAGGGAAGGCATGGTGACTAAAGTAGGAGGCCGCCTGGTCACAGTGCTCTACACTAGGGAAACAGGGAGTGAACAGGCTGTAAAAGGCCTCAAGTCCAGTCCCCAGTGACTCACTTCTTCCAGAATGAGGCACCACCTCCTAAAGGTTCTACAACCTTCCCAAACAGCGCCACCACCCTGGGACTAAGTATTCAAACACAAGAGCCTATGCAGATGCACACAGGGGTGGAGGGAAAACATTTCACATTCAAATCACTAGATACCAATTCTGTTGCAAGGCTTTTCCCAGGATGATGTATACAAACATCTCTTCGCCCCAGGTAGGCCACTGATGATAAAAACAAATGATTCCACTCAATGTTACTTTGATGAACCAAGACATTTACAGGAGCACAGGTTTTTTACAGATCATGGGAAACTTTTCAGTGGAACTGCCTGAAAGTTGGACATGGAACTACGGGGATGCAGCTTTTAAATATCTTCACCTATGCTAGGGTAGGCTTTTCAGTGGTACAGCAGGTGCTTTGGAGTCACCCTAGGCCCTAGGGCTGGTCAAGAGTCTCACTGGTAGGGGCCGGAGAGTTATGATAAACTCACCATCCCTCATGAAAAAGAGACAGATCTGAGTGGTCCTGGATAAGGCAATATCATAGAGAGCAGGTACCATCATGGAAAATAAAAATGCCTGGAGTCATCGATGGAGGACCGTAAAGACAGATTCTCTCCCTGCCTTGGTGCTAGGAATAACTCTTCTGTCTCTTCTTCTTCAGCTGAAAGCCACAGATGCAGATGAGGGCGAATTTGGGCGAGTCTGGTACCGAATCATCCATGGTAAGTGGGCTGCTGCAGGATAGAAAGGGAGGCCACCACCCTGTGGAATTAACATTTCTCTTTGACTGACCAGAGCAGATGCCCAAGCACTATATGCTCAAGCTGGAGCTTGGGGAAGAAGAGAGTTCCCTGATTGTTTGCACTGAGTTGAATATATTCTAAGCAAAGGGTAGTACATTAGCCTTGTTCCTAAGGACTCCATATGCTACAGTGTTCTCAAATCTGTCACCTTGACAGACAGGACCTGGGAAGCCAGGACAGCCCCTGGGAAACTCATTGGTGATCTACTTTCCTTGGTCTAGCTAGAATCAGGAGCCCTTCCCTGAGCCACCCAGCACAGCCAGAGCAGATAGCTTACTGGCTTTCAATATCAAGAGTATAACCACCTGCATGAACTCCATGGACTGGGTGTGGATAAGCGTGTTCCTGGAGAGAAACCAAGATCATGGGTACGAAGCCAGCCTAATTAAGTCCACTACACCCTGGATTCACTAACCCACAGATAGTAAGGTTTGGGTCCAAGACCTTTCTGGAATCTTCTGAAGCTTCTATACCCCCAGTGGAAGCAGGGGTGTAGAGACCAGGGTTAAGGCCCTAGGCTTCAAAAACAGGCAAGTGAGCCTCAGCTCCATGTTCCCCTCTGTTAGGCCATTGTGGGCCTTAAACAAGTTCACAGGTCCTATGGGCAGGACCAACATGCCATAGGGCCTGGAACTTACCACCCTCCATCTCATAGCTGTCCTCCTCCCAGTCCAGCCCACACATCCCATGTGCCCCTCTACAGGCAACCATGGCAACAACTTCCGGATCCACATCAGCAGCGGGCTCCTGGTGCGAGGGCCTAGGCCCCTGGACAGGGAGCGAAACTCCTCCCATGTGCTGATGGTGGAGGCCTACAACCATGACCTGGGACCCATGCGGAGCTCTGTCAGGGTAAGAACACAAATAGGTTTTGGCTGACTGACATCTAGGGCAAGGAATGTGGTGAGGAGACCAAGGGCCAAGGATCTTGGATTTGTCATTTTGCTCTTTGCCTCAATTTCTCCAGCTGAGGAAAGGGATCCATGATACTCATGTGTGTCCTAAAGGAAGAAAGAGGAAATCTCACCAACCTATCCCTTATATCCATCCAGCTCTCCACAATGCATTGAGGAAACCTCATCGATATAAGCTTGGAGGGGTAGATACCAACATTGTTTTACAGATGAGGAAACAGAGTCACAAAGACATATCTAAAGGCAGAAGCAAGACTTGAGACTATGCATTTTGGGTAAAGTTCAATGCTGCTTTTCCTGAAACTGTTCCTAAAATACTCCCATCCCATTCCCAGCTGTCCTATCAAATGCATTCTCTATACACACCACCCCTAGGCAGCTGAGGTCAAAGGACCTTCTCTAACGGACAGACACAGATATGCCTCCTGCCTGTGCTATTTATGCACACGCCTCATTATCCTCAGGGAAACACACGCAGCAGCCTGTGAGCCCCTTACCCTAAAGTCATAGGAAGTGAGTCATAGCCCAGAGATCCCTGTCACGAGCAGGAGGGAGATGAGAATACAGTGGGCACTTGCCTCCCAGGCTGAATCGGCTGAACTTATTAGCCTGTCGAAACTTGCTGTTTCCTGGGACTGGAAACACCAAGCAGAATATACCTGGCCAGCTGTTACTCAAATCATTCACGGACACTTCCCCACATGCTGATGAGGGATGTCTCCAACCAGAATCTGGGTCCCATGCAGATCTGTCAGAGTGGGGCCAAATCTGGAGCCCCAGCTCCGGCGCTCACCTTGGAGGAGGTGGGAGAGAAACTTGGCTCCTGACAAGCTACCCTGCCCCCCCACACACACACACACATGCACGCACTCCTTAGAGAGGGAATGAATACCTGTCCAAGTGGACACAGCAGAGGGATCAGGTCCCTTGGATCTTTACAGAGCGGGCTGACTTACACAGACACAGTTTCCTGAGTATGTACCAGGAAGTCTCAACAACAGTGCTTCCCTGTAGGGCATGCTCTTATTCACACACTAACTAATGAGCACAGTCGTGACAATGTCTTCCCCTTGCAGCCTCACTTCACGTCACTAGAGTGGCTGATATTAGTGAGGCTCAGGCTGGACCCCTGGACCTCAGGCTTCCTAACCACAGCCCTCTCTGTGTTCTCTTCCCCTCCCCCACCTCTTCCTCAAGAGCCTCCTCCTGGTGCCTGATCATTGTGGCTGCTACATGCTATGTTTAGCCACCAACCTTGTTGTTAAACCAAATTCTTTGCAACGTCCCAGAGTGTTAAACAGATCAAAGGTAAACTGCAGGGGTGAGGCTCCCCAGCCATAACCACAGTCCCCTTTACATGTTCCTGCCCTCAAGACCCTGAGGAATAAGAAACTGACCAAGTTCTGAGGTAGGGCCTATATCACACCCATTCTACAGATGAGGATACTGAGGCAAAGAGGAATTAACCAACTTAGTTAGGGTCCCATGGTGGTATGGGTAAAGCCAGGCTTTACCCCGGGCAGGTGGGCTAGATTCTTTTACCTCTACACTATACTATTCTTGTGCAACAGTGCCCAAGAAGGCTCCCCAGAGCCCTGACAAGAGCCTCATCTTCCAAAGGGTAACTTTAAGAACTCAGGTGCTCTCATCAGGACTGGCTGCATTGTCTTCCTCTGTGGTCTGGTAAAGCTGCTCCCCTCCCTCAGGAGGAGGTGATCAAAGAGCCAGCCACTGAGTTCATGTCAGAGAAAGCTCTTGTTCCCCTTACTGGAGAACCCACTTGGAGACTGAGCTGCCATGGGCTACATCTGTGCAGGGGTTCTAGGTTATCTCCATGGGGAGGGGCATGGGAGGAAAAGAGGGAGGGAGAATGGGATTGGGAGGGGATGACGGAGGGGGCTACAGCTGGGATACAAATTGTAATTAATAATAAATAAATAAATTTTAAAAAATTTCAGGTGCTCAAACCAAAAAAAAAAAAAAAAAAAAAAAAGAATGAATGAAAAGAAAAGAAAAAAAAATTACGGGTGCAGTAGCACACACCTGTTATCCCAAAACTCAGGGAGTTCAAGGCCAGCTTGGTCTACAAAGCAAGTTCAGGACAACCAGGGCTACACAGAGAAACCCTGTCTCCAAACAAAACAAATTCAGGTGCTGTCCCCTTGGCATGGAGATTTGATGGCCCTTGCAGAATATAGCCTTTGTTCCCCTAAGAGACTTGAGAAAGCTGGAGACCTTTCTGATAATGTGAGGACTTTGCAGGCAGTAATTTCTACTCTAAGGGTTAGAGATAGTCTCCAAGAGGTCCAAGAGGCAAGGAGGGAGACTATCCTTGTGGATGCTGGACGTCTCTGTACACATGCTGTTTGCATGCCCATATGCACAAAAGTATGCACACATCTACCCTCTTCTCCCTGCTGGAGGATCTGGCAGCCTTGTGCAGAAGCTCTGGCCAAAAAGCAATCTGGTTCTGAGGCACCTTGCAGCTTCCTCCTGTTCAGCAAGAATTCAGCTGGCCTAAACTTCCTGTTCAGCTGACTCTCAGGTTCACAAACCATACCTTCTTTCCTCCTGTCCCTACTGCTAAAAATGCAGTCAAAACTATTAAAAGTCTGGCCACATGTGGCCAAGCTATGTGCCACCTTATTCCTGTTGTCCCCACACTATCAAATTGGCAGTTTCTTCCCCATGGCCCCCAGAAGTCAGGGTCATTAGGACAAGCAGACTCTGGAAAGGGAAGGCTTGGAGTTTTGAAAGATGGATAGTTAGTTTCTGTTTACATAAGAGTTCCCGAAATTTACCCGTGCAAATTCCCCTCACAACCACCACACCCAGGATCTTCTGCAACAAGTTGTGGGCAAAGCTAAATTTGGATGGTTCCCTACTACAGCTGTGATCTGAGGTGGACACTGTCATTTGCATAGTAGGTTCTTGATGTCTGGATATGGAAACTGTTGGCATGGCAGGGCTGCAGAACCTCAAAGCAATAAAGTAGGGAGCGCTCCCTGGCTACCACATCCCCTCTTCTCCACTGCTGCACCACCCTGCCCAGCCTGAGTCATCCAGTAAATTTTCTGCTAACCTGGAGGAGTGTGGAAGTGTGTGTGTGTTGGAATAATCCCGGAGGCAGCTATCAATAAAGTCAAAGTGTCAAAGACAGGTTCTCTAAGAATTTCTCCCACCCCCCATTCCTGTCCTTGCCACTGACTTCTGTGACCTTTGCTGTCCACACTGAGCTACCCAACCCCACTTCATCCCTTTTCCATACTGCTTAAAGGTATTGCTATCCTGGCCCTAGGGAACTAGGAGAAGGGTCTCACTGGGGCCAACTAACCCCCAGCATGGAGCCTGAACATTGATAGATAGGGACCCCAGTGACCTCTGTCTTCTCTCCAGCCCTCCTTGTCCTTGTGAAATCTTGGGGAAATTACTTCTCCTCCCTGCTCTTCATCTCTCAAAGGAGACAGAGCCCAGGGTTCCTGGTAGCTTTTGTGCACCTGCACTGTGATGTCCCTTCCCTTCCCTCCCCTCTGGTCTCCCAAGGGTGGGAGCAAACTCTGGATGATCCCAGGTATGAGGAGAAGGGGGTGGGCATTCTTGTTCATAGATATAGCTTTCCATAAACACCCTTCAACAGTAGCATTTTTCTATATTGCACATACATTCATTAAAGGGAATTTCAAAAGTGTAGAAAAGCAATGGAAAAAAATCACACAGTTCCAAAATGGTCACCTTCTTGGGTAGGGTCTCCAGAAGCAACTCCAGGACAAGGATTGTCATGAAAGTTGTTAGTAAATTTCCCCAGGAAAGCGGGAGGGTGGAACAGGAAGCCCCATGAGTAGAGCGGATTGTCCACTGTTTCACGGGCAGCCCTAGAAGAATATGAGGATCGTGCTCCCGCACTGCTGTATAGCTGGCAATCTTGAAAGGGCTGTTGTATGAGAGTCCCAGGACCCCAAGCATGGCAGCTTCTGTTCTTGCCGCCACCGCCTTCCCGCCCCCCACGCTGTTCTATGTGCATTTTGATCTTTAGATGGAGTTAGGTACTTTTCTCTTGCTGAGACAAAACACCACGATCGAGACAATTTGTAAAAGAAAGCATTTTATTTGAGGGCTAATGATTCCAAAGGGCTGGAGTCCTTGGCCACCATGGCAGGGAGCATGGTGGCAGGCAGGCGCTAGAGCAATAGCTGAGAGTTTACATCTGACCCATAAGGGGGAGAGAGAGAGAGCTAAAGGTTCACCCCCAGTGACACACCTCCAACAAGGCCATACCCCCTAATCCTTTCCAAACAGTTCCATCAACTGGGGACCAATCATTTAAGCATATAAGCCTATGGGGACCATTCTCATTCAAACCACAATACTCACCAACTAGCACTTCCATGAACCTGGCATCTTTTGTGTTCCTGACTACCCTGGGAGCAGTATGACATAAGCCATTAGTGACAACACCATTTCATACTGGCAAAACTTGACCACACTAAAGTGCCACTGCTCTTACTGGTTCCCACAGGTCAGCACAGAACTAAAAGGTGTGTGAACACCAGCCATATGCCAGGTCCTGTGTGAGGGGCCAGATTCAGTGGGAAATAAGACAGTAACAGGTCCTCCAGAGGGCAACCTCAACTGGCCAGAGGAAACAGAAACTCTACCCTGGGTTGCCAGTCTCCACTCTCCATCCCTGCAGGTGATTGTGTACGTGGAGGATGTCAATGATGAGGCCCCAGTGTTCACACTACAGCAGTACAACCGCCTGGGCCTTCGCGAGACAGCTGGCATCGGTACCTCGGTCACCGTCGTCCGAGCCACTGACAGAGACACTGGTAAAGCGGGCAAGGGAAGCCAGGGAAGAAAGTCATCCCAGGACCTGGCAGCCCAATGCTGGCCTTTGGCAAGGGCCAAGAAAGGGCTGGAAAATGTAATGGGGCCATATCATAAAGCTAGCCTAGGTCTCAGCCCCTATTCAGCTGCCATCTTCTACTGCACAGGGGATTCCCAGAGTTTGGTATTTTCAAGTCTCCTCACAACCCATCCTTCCTATAGGGAAGTGGTCTGCCTTGAAGGCAGCCTCAGCCTGGCAGAGGTTCCCAGGCCCTGGCAGTGGCCACGGTAATCAGTGTAAAGTGAGGAGGGCAGGATTCCAGGACACCACAGCCTTCTCTATTAAGCCTGTTCCCAGTTAGGAGAGGGCTCTTCCCTACTTCACTGCTCCCAAAGAGGCCCCCAAGCTACCTCTGCTGGGCCGGCTGCAGCTTTCCAGAGAGCCCCCACACACCCTCAACATTCCCTCGCAGGATGAGTGACAGAGACGTAGATGTGAGGATTCGTAGCTGGTTCGTTCTCTAAATGGCATATCAGCACAAGGTTGGAAGCGCTGTGTAATCCTCAGGCCTCTTATGGCACAGATGGCCCTTTGAGAGGCTGATGAAAGTCATGGATGCCTTCTCCAAGCAGTTTTGTCTCTGTCTCTTTTTCTACCTTCCCAAACTGACCACCTCCATGAGTAACTGACCTCTGCTACATCTTTTGGGGAGAGTGTATGCTGAGGGTAGGAGAGGGAAGAGCCAAGGCCTCTCAAGAGTAGCCGCCGGTATAGACAGCTGAAGATGTGGGGCAGCCCCACCTCCATCTGGAACTATACAGTTTGTGTCTTCTCGCAGGGGATGGTGGCTTGGTGAACTATCGCATCCTGTCCGGTGCAGAGGGCAAGTTTGAGATTGACGAGAGCACAGGGCTCATCGTGACAGTGGACTATCTGGACTACGAGACCAAGACCAGCTACCTGATGAATGTGTCTGCCACAGACCGCGCGCCCCCCTTCAACCAGGGCTTCTGTAGCGTCTACGTGACACTTCTCAATGAGTTGGATGAAGCCGTTCAGTTCTCCAATGCCTCCTATGAGGCAGTCATCATGGAGAATCTGGCTCTAGGGACAGAGATTGTACGGGTGCAAGCCTATTCCATTGATAACCTCAACCAAATCACCTACCGCTTTGATGCTTATACCAGTGCTCAGGCCAAGGCCCTCTTCAAGATAGACGCCGTCACGGTAAGGAGATGTGGTCACGGCAGGGCTCTCCGATCCAGTGTGCACTTGCTGAGCTCTTTCTGCATGTACAGCATTCTTCTTAAGATAAACTTCCTTGTGGTGCTTTTCTTCTAGTATTTTAGGACACTATACTGAAAGCCCATCAGTCTGGTGTCCTTGTTATTAAATAGTGGAAGTTACAATAGGGAAAGCCAAACACTTTTCCTTCTAAATTCACACTGCCATAGTCTGGGTAGGATTCCCTCATTCTAGGTTCTTGCTGCCCACTGGGCAACAGGAGATTTGGGTCAAGTCTGAACAGCTCTGCCGGGTGGGATCTGAGGGGGTAGTGATGGCTGCCAGGCTGCCTCACTTCAGACGTAGGTCACCGGCTGTTCACCATGTTCCCTCACTAACCTGCAGTAAGGGTTCCCAGGACCCCTCCTGAGCTTCAGCTCTCTGGTTGTACCCACTTCAGAAACATTTTACTTGCTTACTGTGGCCAATTCCAAGCTGCTTCAAAAGATTCAAATGAACAGATGAAGAGAAGCAAGCTCTGGGTGCTTTCATGCCTCCTCGGGGAACAACTCTGTCTCCTCAAGAATACCTGTAATCCCAGTTCTTAGGAGACTGAGGCAAGAGGATCTAGACCTCCAGGACATCTAGACTAGCCTAGGCTACATGGTAAGACCCTGTCTCTAGGAGACAAAATAAAATAATAAACGACCTGCATATATTTCATCCATTAGTCCAGATGCTCTTCCAACCACACAGCTCAGATAATTTTATGCAGGCTCCAGCGTGAAGATACAGTCTATTGTGTCTATATTCCTTTCCTCTCCCTAGATGCTCCTATTACCAGGAAAGTCTAAGATTTGTGCCTTCTGTCATATTTCCAAGCCTACCACTATCCAAGGGATCTTATCTCCCTTTTTATGTTGTCTGTTAGGAAACTTAGTTCTAACTATACTAAGCTAGAAGCTATACTAAGCTAGAAGTCTGGTCCAGCTGTTCCTCATTCCCCTCTGCTTTAGTTACTCTTTCTCCAGCATCCCTTCTTTGATGACAGGCAAGGTACAAATCACTGCTGGTCAATCTGGAGCAGGACAACTTGGCAGCCTGGACCATCTCAGTGCAGAAGGGCAGTATTGGCATCCCCCTAAGATTCTTGGAAGACAGTCTTGCTGTACAGAGTTCCAGCAGTCAGGCCAGCCTCCTCTACATGTAGAAGCCACCTTTTGAGCCAAATAGTGTGGATCTGATACGATGGCCTGGCCGTGTGCTGCTTGCCCTGGCCAAGGTAGATGAGAACCACTCAGAGTTCTGCTTGCCAGGCCTTGACCCAGGGGAGATTGGGAACATAGCCTGGACAACAGTTCTTGGACTGGAAATGGAAGTAAGCATAAAAGCTATGCCAGTCTGAGTGCCCAAAGAAGATGTGGAAAAAGTGTCATGATGGGGTGATGGGTACCAGACTGGGTTCCCCAACCCAGAGAGTACCTGTTTGGCTGGAAGGTAGGAAACCCTTATAAAAGAGATAGCTGGAATCTGGACAGGATACAAGAGCAATGGGATTTCAGCCAATGGCCTCGTGGGAAAATTGTGTCCAGGCAATGGAGCCGAGTGGGGTGGCAGGAGATGGCAGAGTCCAGCTGGAGCAAGAACTGCCACCTGATATCACTGAAATGTTTGCTGTCCCCCACCACAGGGTGTGATCACAGTCAAGGGTTTGGTCGACAGGGAGAAGGGTGACTTCTACACATTGACAGTGGTGGCAGACGATGGTGGCCCCAAAGTGGACTCTACTGTGGTGAGTGGATCCCGAGCGAGAGCCACTCAGCTGCAGCCCCTCCCTGGCCCAGATACTCCCTAGCATCGGACACATAGCTGGGCAAGGGTAGTCTCAGGGCCATCATGTGGCCAGACGCCTGGGCTAAGACCTTGGTCGGATAGTTGGGTGGCACTTTAGGCCACAGACTTCATGGGCGGTGGGTAGACTGTATCAGGCCATTCAATAACCCTTTTTATCTGCCTTTCTCTCCCTTTCTGCTCCCGCTCATGCTGCCTACAGAAGGTGAGTTGGCCCATGAACACTTCATACCTCTGATGATGCACAGACCCTCCTACTTCCCCGGAGGTAGGGTCCTCGGGGAGGAGGGCTATCAAGATGGTGCAAAGAATAAAGGTGATTGATACCAAGCCTGGCAATCTGAGTTTGGTCCCTGGGACCCACATGGTAGAAGGAGAGAACCAACTCCAGGTCATTCTGTGACTTACTCACACCCACCCAACTACTCCCAACACACTAAACCAATCAACCATTGTGAAAACAAAGAGAAGAAACACAGTAACATTTACAGATGGCCTTCCACTGAGACCCATAAGGGCCTCTGCAGCCCACTCTCAGAGCCCATGCTCTGTCTTCCATATTCCATCCAGTCCCAATGGGATCATGAGATGGACAGGCAGTGACAAAAAAAAAAAACACATAAAAAGTATAGAACATGCACAGGAAGGGACCCTGTGGGCTCCTCAGTTGGCTGTGTGACAAAGTGAAGCTGCTTAACTTCTCTGTGTTTCCCTTTCCTCCCTGAAGGAAGAATGCTGTCAGGTGGCAGAGCTTGGGAGGGAGATACATGGAGGATACTCAGGGCCAGAGCCAAGGAGGGCATGGGATGGTAGCTATGGCCCCAGGGTGAGCCCCATTACCAGGACTGTGTGCTGAGGCCACTGGGGAGAGTGACTGCAAGCTCAGAGTGTCAGACAGCCCCAGAAAAGCTGGGCCTGAGGTGGAGCTTGGTGGGGGTGAAGGTATGAGGTATAAATTTGATTCCCACATATGGCTCTCTTCAGGCCCTAGGGCATCAGGCAGGCACCCCACATTCTAAATCACTTAGCAGAAGAATTAGAGGGTATGGGGTAGGGGGCACTTTAAGCAAACCTTAGCATCTTCCTCAGTATCACAGGCTCAGCTGGCCCTCCATGGCTGTGAAGGTTCAGGGGATGGAGACTACGGTGGCTGGGTATTCTGTGAGGGTGTGGTGTCATTGTGGCTCCAGGCAACTCTTGTTCTGATGTGGATGGCAAGAACTTCAGATACTCTCTCCCGCTCAGCTATCTGCGCTTTTCCAAGAATCGAGATTCACTTTCATGCCCCAGATACACAGCCCAGTTGGCCCGCACTGTTCGAGATACTAGGGTGTAGGTGCAGGGGAAGGCCTTTAAAGGTGGTACAGTTTCCTCCCTGAGGCCAGGAGGCAAACCACAGCGCACCCCCACCTGACTCCTCCCTGCCCCAGCAATGAGTTAGGGAGGGAAGGGCAGGATGGAAGGCTCAGCTGCAGGAGCTCCTGAGCTGTACACAGGTGCTGGGGGGTGGGCAGGAAGGTGAGGTTTTGAGGCTGGGAGCTGGAGAAGGCCCCATCTTCTCACCTACCATGGCTGGCTCCCTTCCCATCACCCACCCTCCCTCACAGTCACCATCGTGATCAGAGTAGCAGCCACGGCCAGGGCCATTGCCTGGTTTGTTAGGCCTGTGCTGGGCTACCGATACAGCAGAAACCCAAAGCAGACTTAGCCCTGCTGCAAAGCATGAGCAACACGGACCTGCCACAGTCACTGTGACATAATGTATGCCTTGTAAGACAGCAGGGAAGGTCCAATCAGGACAGCTTCCTCAGTACTGGGTTTTGCCCTGAGGTCGGAGCACTAGGCATCATTATTTCCATTTCCCATACAACATGCTTGCTTAGCAGACTCAGAATACTGCCTGATAGACAAGCACGGGCTTTTTGGAGGAAAAGCTGAGTGTCCATCGGACAGGAAGGAGGGACCGTGCAGATGACTCTCTGACACCTTTACCTGTGTTTGCTCATTTCCTGCTTCCTGCATCCAGTATAGCATGCGTTCTTCTTTCAGAAGTTTTCCACTGAGAAAATAGAAAACCAGAGAGGTTGAGTAACTGTGTCCAAATTCAGAAGTGGAGTTGACCCAGCTCCCACCGGCTTCTGTCTGCTGCCTGATCACATGTGGGGAGTGGCTGAAACCAGGAAAGGCAGCCTGACTGGGAGATACAAGGGGGAGTGAGTTTCTTCTGTAAGATGGAAAGGTCCAACAAGGACCGTGAGCCTCTTGCTCCTGGCCTGGCCATCTCTCTTTAATGCAGAACTGTGGGTGAGAAGGCAGGAATCTGGCTAGCAGCTGTGTTTCAACCAGCCTGCCCATGATTTTCATTTCTGTGACTCATTGGCTCGCTTCATATAAAAATCTGAACTCCTTAATCCTCTTGAAAAACAGGAAGTGATGGCAGTGCCAGGAGGGTATTCCCATCCTTCATTCCCATGAACCAACTGTCCCTATCTCTACCGCCTCAGACAGTCTCCACCAGCCCCGTTCTTTGCTGTTCTGGCCCTGGTGATAAGTGTGTGACACATACACACACACACACACACACACACACACATTGCTCGAAGAAGTGAGCAGCTGGGATGGGTCTCGGGGTTTGAACACTTGCTCGAGATCCCTGCTTACCTCACAGTCTAAGGTTATCTTGGGGAAGGAGGCAGCTGAGTGTGTCTGTCCCCCAGGTCTACGTCACTGTGCTGGATGAGAATGATAACAGCCCACGCTTTGACTTCACCTCTGACTCAGCCATCAGTGTGCCTGAGGACTGCCCCGTGGGCCAGCGAGTAGCCACTGTCAAGGCCTGGGACCCTGATGCTGGCAGCAATGGACAGGTAGGCATCAACCCAGCGTCCACCCCGGCTCTAGAGTGTTTCTCGTTCCTTGGAGGCCACCTGAGACATTTGTCACCACGCAGGAAGGGGAATTTATATGGTGAGATTCAGGCCCATTCTCTAGGCTCTTGGGCTGTTCTGCTAACATCCCCAGGACTGATTACCTACCTGCCAAGCACACACAGCCTCGGTAGGCCTGATCCCTCTCCTTGACATTCTCTCTTTCTTCCAGAACCCAGCACAATAGAGGCACAGTGGGCATGGAGGCAAGGCAGCCCCCTGAACCTGACCAGTCGCCTCTCTTTTGTCTTTCCTCCACAGGTGGTCTTCTCCCTGGCCTCTGGTAACATTGCTGGGGCCTTTGAGATTGTCACCAGCAATGACTCCATTGGTGAAGTGTTTGTGGCTAAGCCCCTGGACAGAGAGGAGCTGGACCACTATATCCTCAAGGTGAGCACAGGCTGCGCCTGGACTGCTAGACACTCAGGAGGGAGCCCGCCTCACAGAATATGCTGGCGGTCACTAGGGTATTTCCTTGCTGTCACCAAGTGACATAGGGCAGATGGCCCTTGCAAGGATAAGCACAGAAGGCTGGTAGAGAGAGGGTGACCTGGGTCAGGCTTCCGTTCCCAGCAGAAGCAGCTGAGGTGGCTATCCCCATTGCAAAAGTCAGAAGGGCCAGGCATGATGATATACAATACCTCCACTCAGGAGGAATGGAGACCTGGGGATCAGGACTTCAAGATCATTCTCAACTATATCATACATTTGAGACCACCCTGAGCTACATGAGACCCTGTCTCAAAAACAGAACAAAAACCAGCCAGGAGAGTATCTAGTGATGCTGGTAGGGTTCTGACCCTATCAGGAACAGAGCAGGACCTTGGGCAAATCATTTCTTCTGTCTTGGCCTCAGTTTTCCCACATATACAATGGGTAAAAGAACCCTACCTGGCCTGCTTCTTCTGTAGAAGGAAGAACAACACTAACAATGGTGGCTGCTGACATTGCTTGCTGGACCTGGCCTATCCACCCTTAGCTTCCAAGTAGCCCATATTACTCTTCTGCAGAGGCAAAGAGCCTAGAGGCCACCAAGGCAACACTGATGTCACCCAGGGACTGGATCAGCATGTGCTCAGGATTCTAGAGGGTTGCAAAAGAATATCCCAGACCACCTCCCTGCTTACTGGTGAACCAAAGGTTTGAATTATATTTCAGATCCAAAGTCAGGGTGAAGGGCTAATGTAGCCCAAAACATAGGCAAGGCCCGGAAATGATGGTTTTGCACACTGAAGTCACATGGCGAATGGACCTGACAAGACTTAGGCAAGGGTTTTCTGTAGCCTAGGCAGAAGAGGGGAGCTGGGTGGTGGGCACAGGACCGAGATGAGTCAGCGAGTCTCTTGGCTCTCTCAGGTCCTCCTATCAAGGGGATGGCTTTGGGCTCCACAGTCCCGATCCCATAATTCAATCCTGACTTCAAACCTCCTCTTCTTTCCCCCTCACAGGTTGTGGCTTCTGACCGTGGCAGCCCTCCACGGAATAAAGACCACATCCTGCAGGTGACCATTCTAGATGTCAATGACAACCCTCCAGTGATCGAGAGCCCCTTTGGATACAATGTCAGCGTGAATGAGGTAAAGGTGCTCAGGATGCTCAGCAGCTACCACGCAGGGTGGTCCATGGGCAAAAGCTGGCCATAAGACAACCATTTAAATGTCTTCTTGGCCACCGGTCCCCCAGACCTCAGAATAAAGATTGTGCATAGATACAGCCCTAGTACACAGCTGGCAGTATATTTTTGTAGTTAAAAGCAAAGACTCCGGAACAGCTTTTTTTTTTTTTTTTTTTAAAGCAAACGTATTTGTTACCTGGGGCTATAGGAAAATTTTTTCTGAGCCTTGCCGGGTATAGTGCCAGGGGCTGCTCATGAAGGAAGGTGCTGTAGGATAGAGCCCTACACTCAGGGCAGATGCCTGCTACAGCCTCTGATTGGCTATGTGTATGTACGTATCCCTTGCTGCACCTGAAATTTTTCATACATGAGTGTGAACATTCAGTCTGAGTTCACTGGTTTGGACCATAATCAAGGAACTCACACAGGATCTGTCGTGCAGGAGGTATCCAAAGCCTGTTGTCTACCAACATCCTGGTCACCCTCATCTTCACCTCGGGGGACACAAAGCAGAGCTTTCAGGAGGCCCAAGGGAAGCCCAGGGGTACCTGGAGCAGCTAGGATTTTCCTTGAAGACCTTGGGCCAGAAATAACTACTTCCTGCTCTCCTGCCAGAATGTGGGTGGAGGCACCTCTGTGGTCCAGGTGAGAGCCACTGACCGTGACATCGGGATCAACAGCGTCCTGTCTTACTACATCACTGAGGGCAATGAGGACATGACTTTCCGCATGGACCGCATCAGTGGGGAGATTGCCACACGGCCTGCCCCACCTGACCGTGAGCGCCAGAATTTCTATCACCTGGTGGTCACCGTGGAGGATGAGGGCACCCCCACACTGTCGGTGAGCAATGGAGATGGGTGGGACAGCACTGCCTGCGTGGGGGGCAGGGTGCAAAGCCAGTGATGGGGCTGAAGCCCCTTGTAGCCCTCAAACCATTGATACATCCTAGTTTATGTGCTTTAAGCTCACAGTGCAGAAGCCTCACAGGGCAGGTGTGAGCAAGCAGGGGTCTGGTTCTCTCTAGTCGGCAGTATCTTGGGTCTTTGTCCCTAAATGATGCTGTCAGATGAGCCTGACACCAGACCTTGACCAGGGAGTAAAATGGGACTTGTGACCAAACTCTGCACTGCAGAGCCACACCCAACTATAAGGCAATGCAGCCCTCTGGCCTGCCCCCTGCACCATGTGGGCATGGCTGTCAAGACATTGGGGGTGGGAAGGGCTGAGACTGCAGTCCCATCTGATGCTTGGGTGAAGAGCCCCACAGCTCATGATTAAGCAATGCCCATGGTTTTGCAGAGCTGGGAAGGAGGTGTGGCCTTTAGACTGGGTGAAGACTATGCAAGTCTGGAGGACTGGTCTGTGACTTGGGACCTTGAATGGTGGCCAATCAGAGCCTGCCAGAATCTCACTTTTGTTACCTGTAAAAGGCAGATAAGATCTGCAGAGCTGGTGTTTGGGGAATTGAATTAGGTCAGGTTGGCATAAGGGCTTGGTAAACAGGGAAAATGGCAGAGGGAGAATTGCATCTGCCATGCATTACCACAGTTCCATAGTGAGACAGATCAAACCCAGGGATGGTAGGAAGTGAGGCCTTGATCTGCAAGCAGGTGGTGCAGATGGAGCTCAGCCAGCCAGTTCTGGTCTTCTGTTGGGGTTCCTGTCCTGTGCACTCTGCTGTGTGTAAATTGATCAGGCTCTACTTCTGGCAGTGGACTGGCATCCATCAACGGTGACAGGGACATCTCCTCCAACTAGCATGCCTATGTGTGTTCACAAGGTGAAAAAAGGGAGACAGAGAGTCCCTTCTGTGACTTTCTCTTGACCAAAGTGAGTCATAAGCCAGTCCGGGTAGAGTGTGGCTTCAGTGAAGGTAAAGATTGGATACATTTTTGGTTAGTTGCTCTCTGCCCGCAAGAGATGCCTTTTAGGTATCAGCTATGTCAGTGTCCCTGAAGGAAGGGCACAGCAGTGGTCCAGGTTGGCGTTCATCTGGACTAACACTAATGGGGGTAGGAATTGGGCCAATGGTCCTGGGAACACTCATCACATTCTGAAGTGAGAAACAAGACTCCCTCTGCTCTGCCCTCGCTGTCTTTGCTAGCTCAAGCCACTCTTGCTAGTGGACTAAATAGGACATGGGTGACTAATTGGGAGTGAGGGTTATTGTCTTCTGTGATGACATGGGAGGGCAGAGTTTTAATCATCTTCAGTGATGTGTTTAGCTACAAGTAACAGATCTTCAGCTACAGAGTCGTAAATCAGTCTCGCGGTCTTGATAACTACAAAGACTGATTTTTGTGCTCAGTAACAGTTGGTGTTTCTTGGGCTTCTTGGTTGCAAGAAAGCTGACAGTAAGTGAAAGAAACATGTGAAAAAGAAAAAAAAAACAAAATAGGAAAATCCGTTCTTTGGTGTGTCCTTGTTTCTTGGCATGGAAGAAAAACCTCTATTATTTGATTTTCTTTTTGAGATGTTTCCGTGTAGCCTAGGATGGTCCAAACTCACAATATGAGTTAATGACCTTGAATTCCTGCCTCCACTTCCCAAAAGCTGAGATTTTAATTGGGTATCACCATGCCTGGCTTACACAGTGCTAGGGGATTGAACCCAGGACCTGTGAGTACAGAGATGCCATGGGGGAACGCCACCAACTGAGTCCTATCCCCAGAGTCACCTCAGTGAAGAACTGCATTGACCTCAGGGACAAGCACAGAGTTCTTCACCTCCACCTGGAGATGGAAGGTGCTATAGGATAGAGTCCTACTCTCAGGGCAGATGCCCGCTGTAGCCTCTGATCTGGAGATGGGCACACTGGGCCGTCTCTGCTGGTCGGTCCTATGGAATATCCAAGCACATTCATGTTTTGGTCTGAACATCATCCCAGTCAGAGGCAAGAAATGGGTCTCAGAGCTGTCGCCCAGTTCTGAACAGTGTTCAACCTCAGGCAAGACCTCCAACTGCACATCCCCCCACCCCACCACCCCCTCATTCTCCCTGTTTACCAAGCCTTTATGCCAACCTGAGCTAATTCAATTCCCCAAACACCTGCTCTGCAGATCTCATCTGCCTTTTACAGGTGACAAAAGTGAGATTCTGGCAGGCTCTGATTGGTCCCAGGGTCCCAAGTCACAGACCAGCTTTCCAGCAGCAAGGCCATGTAAGAGGCCAGGGTGCCATAGACAGTCCCAAGCCTGCAGGGAAAGGACATAGGACAGAACTGTCACTCTATGCAATGATGTGACCCACTGCTGGGAGCTCAGAGCCGGGGACCCCAGAAGGCTTTCTAGGCTGTATCATGATTTTTAAGACTTTATTTATTATCTGTTCTGTGGGGAGATGGGGCGTGAGTATGGGCACACATGTGCACCTGCCAGAGCGTTCTTGTGAAAATCATAGGACAGTTTACCAAAATCGCTTCTCTCCTTCCACCGTGTGGGTTCTGGGGTTTGAACTCAGATCATCAGGTTTGTCTACAAGGGTCCTTATCCACTGCATCGTGCTGCCAGCCCCCAGCTGTTATTTGTGCAGAGTGCTTAGGAATCAGCTTCAAGGAAGTTCCCAGCATCCCAGAGGAACCCCTGTGTCCACACCCCTCCCCTTCTTTCTTCTCCGGGTAATACCCCCTTGCCTCCCAAAGCCGGACATTCCTATCCACAGCTATTAGCCTGTATCACCCAGGCCAGGAACAGCTGGGCCGCAAAAGCCATCCGGGCCAGCCTCAGGCCTGCCACACAATGGCCTGCCACCTGGCCAGAGGAAATCATTGTGTTGTTTGGGACCTCTGTTAGCTCCAAACCACAGACAGGAAAGACCATGGCAAGGCCCAAGTGGCCATCAGGGGGCCCCTGCAGGAGGAAGGGCTGGGTCCAGGGAGGAAGGGCGGAAGGCAATAAGGAGGTCAGGGGCTGAGCCCTGGCCCTGAGGGACCTTGGCAGGAGATTTAGGAGAGATTTGACATTTGAATGACAGCCAGAAGCAGGAAATACACTCCCAGATAACCCTGACTTCTCAGGTTCCTGGAGAGAAACTCTGTACCTACTCTGTCCACAGACCCTGGTGGTGGCTCCGAGGTGGGCTGCGAGCTGGGAACACTGTTCTAGCAGTTCATCACATTCTGTAAAGCAAACCTCTGCTGCCAGGACCCTGGTTTCCCCAGCTCTGGCCCCAGCCCCCAGCCCCCAGCCCCCAGCCTGGCCATTTTCCTGTGTTCACATCAGGCAGACAGAGCTGCCCCAGGCCAGCAGGAGTAATCCAGTCCCTGGCCTTTCACACTGATTTCTTGACTCAAATGTGCTGCAAGAGAGAAACAGAGTAGGCAGCCATTAAAGCACCACCTGCAACTCCCCTAGCCTGTTGAGAAACATTCTGCCACTCCCCAGATGCTGGACACACAGCTGGCTGAGCTCCTGGGACTCAGATGGAGATCTCTGTTCCCTTCCCTTTCTCCCCTGATGCAAACAGGTAGATTCATGGACCACTGTGTCTACCAGAAGTCATTTGTCCTTTTGGTTACCAGGCAGGAAAGGGGTGACAAGAAGTGGTAGAGAAGGAGCCTACACATTAGCACATTTTCTGGGCCATGAGAAGAGAAGAGAAGAGAAGAGAAGAGAAGAGAAGAGAAGAGAAGAGAAGAGAAGAGAAGAGAAGAGAAGAGAAGAGAAGAGAAGAGAAGAGAACAGAA
>CM053756.1:35177497-35298869 GCA_028658305.1 Pachyuromys duprasi | reverse complement strand
CTCAAGTTCGTGTCTCGGGGGAACCGATAGTACATGGTGAGAGCAATAGCAGATCCTAGACCAGAAGGCTGTTCAGTTCAATGAAAGGAAAGGGACTAGGCCCAAGAGGCCAGACAGGCAACACTAATCCCACCAGCCACAAAACAAGAGCCCTTCAGAGCCACCATTTACTTTTGCATTAAATGGGGATGGTACAGACTCTTGGCTGGGGCTGGAGGTGACTCAGTAGATGTGGTACTTGCCACACGTGCATGAAGATCTGAGTTCAGATCCCCAGCATCCACAAGAAAAATCCAGGCATGGCTGCATGCAGTCTATAACCCTAGCAATTGGGGTTGGGGTAGGCAGAGATAGGCAGAACCACATAGCTGACTGCTCAGTCAGCCCAGCCCGTAGGTGAGCTCTAGATTCACTGAAGGGCCTGTCAAAAACAAAACAGGCACTAGAGAGGCGGCTCAACAGTTCAAAGCACTTGTTCTATTTCCAGAGGACCCAGGTTGATTCCACCCTCGTGGCAGCTCACTCGAACTATCTAAAACTCCATTTCCAAGCGATCCATTGCCCCCCGACCTCCACAGGCACCAGGCATACATGTGGTACTCATATATACATGCAGGAAAAAAACCCCATGCACATAAAAAATTCAAATATATGCTAAAAGAATACAATGGTGGGGCTGGAAAGATAGCTCAGTAATTAAGAGCTATCTTTTAATTTGTTGCTTTTGCAAAGGACCTGAGTCATATGGTAGCTCATAACCATCTATAAATCCAGTTCCAAGGGATCCAACAGGCATTTACATGATGCCAATGCATCCATTCAGGTAAAATATTCATAAAGTAAATAAATCTTTAAAAAAAATACATTACAAGCCAGCACGGTGGCACATGCCTGTAATCCCAGCACTCGGGGACTGGGGGGGGGGTGCACAGGCAAGTGGATCTCTGTGAACTCAAGTCCAGCCTGATCTACAAAGCAAGCCCAGGACAGCCAAGGCTACACAGAGAAACCCTGTCTCAAAAAAGGAAAAAAAAATACATTGCATAGGAATGGAGGAAGACACCTACTAGTATTTTCTGGCTTCCATGTGCACACATAAAAACATATACCCATGCATACATCATACACATACACACAGACTTTCAGGATTGACATAGAAAGGGATGTCAAACAAAAACACACATGAAAGTATTTTGGGAAGCATATTTTAACAACAACAACAAAAATTAAGATTTGGCATCTGTTACTTCCTTTTCATGTGTCCAAGGTAGGCATTACTAATCTATCTCAGCACTTTCTTATCAGCTGTATTATTACATCAGAATTCCTCTCATATCTTCCAGGAAGCCACACCTGACAGATCAGAACCGTTGAAACCCAGTGAAATATGTATCCCCTGGTATCATGAGCGCAAAGTGATAACATCATGATGGGGATCATAGCAGACCCACACGAAGCTAGGTCCCCAGAGTAGACTACTGGGGTCCTGGTTCAGTCCGGTTACCCAAGGACTCTGTATCAGCTCCCCAGGCAGCCTCAGGCTGATATTATTCCTCAGCCTCCCAGGACTCCCATTCACTATGGGGAAGGAAAGTGTCAGGGCAAAACAGAGGGCATGCATGGCATGGGCCAGACAGTTTGTGTTCTCTGTAGTCTGGACAGGCACTCAGCTGGACTGCCTTTTTTTACACCCCCACCCCTCACCCCTATCCTGTTCGGCATCCCCAGTTCCTCTTTTGCCTATTTTAGTTCCTGAGAAAATCTCAGTTCAGGTCAGCCCTGGGGTGCTGCTCCAGCTCATACCTAGGAAAGCCTTTTCCAGGAGGTAGCATCCTACGAGTGCCCAGGGCCCTCTGCAGCCCTCGGCCTAGCTGCTTCCTCCAAGGAGCAGTTCCTGAAGAAGGAGCCAGCATCTGCCTGGGCTCTTGGATGCTTTGTGCAGGGAAAACATTGGCCCAGCAGAACTTAGGTAGTCCAGGGCTGCTCTTTTGAGAGGTTGTTCCAAAACACACTACAGTCCTCCAGGAGGGCCAGCTTGGTCCAGCAGCTGCCACTAGACCTTTGGCTTGTCAAGAAGCCCCTGCTGTATCAGAAACCTTTCCTCCTGGTTCTTCCCATCCCACTCCCAGGGAAAGCTTCACCATGACCCTCCGATTTCTGATGGATTTCCTAAGCATGAATTAGCTCTTCAAAGTACAGACTTCCTTCTCTAGGCTTCTGCTAGTACCAGGAGGCCACAGGGCTCCTCCCTCCTCTTGGAAACTCAGTTCCCCACTGAGTCTTGTCACCACTACACCATCTTTTGCCCCAAGGGCTAGCACCTCAGGACACCTCCATTCCCCACCCCCAAGAGCCTCCCCCTCCAAAGCAGCAGCAAAGTGGTAGGGCCCAAGTTCATGGATGTAGACAGAGCATGGACCACACAAAAACTGCACCCAAAACAGGAAACCACCAAGCTGACATGCCTTTGCTTGCAGGGTCCAGAAAAGAAGAGACTAAAGCCCTACAGGAGGAAGCTGGGCAGGAAGTGAGTGGCTTGTTCGGCTGGGGGCCTCCTCCCCTTTCCACAGAGGACCAGCCTGGCAGGGGGTCTAATAGTCAAATTCTTAGAAGTCATCTGGGCTGGAGATGAGCCAGGCTTCCCCAGGGGACAGGCTATACTCACCCTCCAGCTGGTCTGTGGGTTTCATCCTTTCACAAGGGGCCCTACAGTCCTGCCACAAAACAGCTGGCACTTCCCCCACTCCAGCCTGGTGCCCCCAAAGCCAAAAGAACAATACACTCTGTCTATGGTAACTGCATAGAGTAGAAAAGGGGACCCTGGGTCATAGTTTTGGTGTCCTAGCCAATCCAACAGTCTTGTGATGATACAAAGCTTCTAGGAACCTCCAAGCCCCAGATGTAGGTGACATCCCACAGGGATCTATGCTCCTAGACCTTACCAGACAAGTTGTCTGGGTTCCCAGCAGGTAGCCCATTGCTGTGTTCCAGCCTTGAATTGTTGTCTTCTCTCCCTATCCCTCTGTCTTCAGGGAACGAGTGGCTTTCTCCCTGCCTGCAGGGCCTAGTATGAGCTTTCCTACCCAGGCCCAGCGGAGGCTGCAGGAAGACAAATGCTGGCATTGGGCTGCTGCTCTCTCAGTGTTGGGGCTACTGCCCCCTGGAAGGTGGAGGATGATGGGTCCAGTCTCAGCCCCCCCCTCCACTCTCAGACATTAGCTGCCCCATTTTGCCTCAAAGGGACTAGTGCTTTTTCTTCATGCTTTAAAATCCTTTGTGAAGACTCCCCTTGTGTGCACAGGTTATGCCAGACTCTGGAGATGGTAGCCCAGGGTAGCATCAGACCAGAGACAGGTTCTTCTATGAGCCTGAGGAAGAACAGTGGTCAGGATTGGAAGGGGTCCAGGCCCTAGCCCCCACCCCAGCCCCACCCCAGGCCCTGAACCCCAGGGCCTTACAAATAGTGCCTCCAGTCAATTCATAGCTGTTTTTAATAGCATCTCTTTCACACTTAGAAGAGACCTGGTGTTATTAGGGTACTGTAGAGGTCACCTTTGTCATTATTCCACACTGAACAGTGGGAGCAGTGGAAGGTGAGGACAGGAAGGAGGCCAGTCTCCATTCAGCTTTCCCATCATGCCCTCACTACCCTCCATGTATGACGGTCTGGCCTCACATTACTTAAGACACTAATGAGATCACAAAGGCATGTACATCCTGTTTCAGAGTCTCTTAGTCACTGAACTCTGTGGACCGCCATACAGGCATGAGAGCCCAGAGTCAAACTGTTGACAGACAGACCCTCAGATAGTTGGTGGAAGGCTGCTGGGAAATCCCTCTTAGTGGGATGCAAGCAGGCCAAGCTCCAGCATCCAGGGGACAGTCAGGGCCAACAGCAGGCAAAACAGCAGGCCAGCCACACACCCACAGTGGGCAGGAGTCTCTCATATCTTGTGTCTCTGGCCTGGGAGGGTGGCAAGGTGCCCACTTTATCACATCCGGACTGCTGGCTCCCATGAAGAAAGGCTACTGCCATGCTAGACATTCGTAGGATGTAGGTCATTTGGCATCTGTGGCTGGTGAAGTCCAGTCTCTAAGGGAGAACTCAGCATCCCAGGATCTTGAGAACAGCAATGAGCAATCCAGCATCTTCTCCCTGCCTTCCATGTGGCATCCAAAAACAACAGGGGGAGAGTCCATGCATTTTGTAAAGCAGAGTCTAGGCCCAGAGCAGGAGCAAGGAGGCTGAGGTCAATGCCTAAAGGTCTGTCAAAGGGCCCAGCCACAGATCAGGAGCACCTGTCCCTGACACAGCTACTGTTGTTCATGGTCTCCCAGCTGGTTTAGATGGTTTCGGAATTAGGAGAGTCAGGGACTGGCTCTGTAAGAGAAAGGATAAAGAAGTGAATGGGGGGGGGGGGTGCTCGTGTCCCCTTACTCAACTTTGTACCATAAAGACTGATGGAGGGTTGGGGTACTGCAGAGCCTGGGTCCTAACATTTATCAGTCAGGGTGCTGTAAAACCAGGTGACACTCACCCAGGGATGGGAAAAAGACATCCCCAGGGCCTGGAGGAGACAGAGGTGTGCTGGGTTCAGAGAGCAGGTGCCGCCCTGATTCTGAAGGTTGCCGCTGGGCCACATAGGACAGTGGGGGCCTGGTCTTGGCCTCAGGCATCCCCTGGAAGGGTGGGATGGTCTCAAAACCTGGGTTTTCAATTCCTTGGATGTTGTTGCTAGAGAAACAGAAGTAAAGATGATCAGTGTCTCTCAGAGCACTTCTATCTTTCCTGTCTCCCCCTTCCTTTCCTTCTCTTCCCAGCTGGGACAAGGGCAGCCTGTGAAAGCCTTCCAGCTCTGGGGTTCTAGTGGTAGACCTTTCTTTGACCTATCTGAGAAGCTATCTCCTTTAAACACATTGTAGGGCAGGGACCAAGCTTCTGGAGGTGGCTAATTCTTAGCCCATCTAAGCCAGCCCATGCCCAGGCACAGATAACAATGTCCTTCCTGCCCATCTCTAGGCCCTTCCCCCCACCCCACCCCTACCTAGAGTACCCATTGGCTTGTTTCTGCACACCCAGCCTGACAGCTTTCTCTTGGAGTACCTGGCACAGCCAAGCCACCACGCCTAGGACTGGGCCTGGGCCATGAGCTTTCTTTGCATATTGTAGTGTGCTCCAACCAGCAACTTCTGCTCTGCCCATCCTACGCCAGGCTGACCACTAAGACCCTGAGGTGTTCACTAAAAGCAACCCTAAACAGAATCAGGGCCTAGCCAGGGTGAAGGTTCTACACAGAGCAGCCCACCAGCCCAGATGTGCCGGATGCAGCTCTGACCAGCTGTGTGTTGTGCTAAGCAAGGGTCTTGCGTCACAAAGAAACACCCCTTCCGTGACACCTGGTCCTAGAAAGTGTCTCAAAGTCACCATGGATCTTACCTGTCCATCCTTACCAACTCCTGGGCACCTGCAGATAGACAGAAAAGCTGGTCACAGGAAGGAAGCCTTCTGCAGGCCCCACCCCCAGGAGCCCATACTGTTCCCTGAAGAGGCCTGAGTTCCATGTGTCTGTCAGCAGGTGGACCCAAGGTGTAGCCACCTTTGTGTGCAGGTGAGATGAATCTGCATTTTCCATGTGTGAGATGATGTTTGGCCCCAGACGGACACTCTCCCCTAGAGCCTGACAGTGGCAGACCTTGAGAATCTAAGTTTCAACCAAAGGCCAGGCCCACGCACATGCTGACTATGGCTTCTATTGGGAAGTTTGCCTCTCTGCTCTTTAGCTACAACTTGTTGGATGGATAGTTCAAGGTCAGGTCCTAGAATTTAGAAGGTTCTTTCTTCCCTCAATCTCCCCATCACTTCCCAGCCTTTCTGCCTACTTTCTCCCCAACAGGCCATTACCACCTCATCCCATCCTTGGGGTCTCTCTAAAACTGGCCATCATCCAGATGCGGGAACACCAACTTCCCTCTTTCTTGTAGCTCCCCACACCCTCCCACAGAGCCCTCCTGCAGGAGGAGGTTTACATGGGGAAATGGTCTGGGGGAGGGGCTTCTGCAAGACAAACACAGGGAAGTTGCGCAAAGTTCCTGAAATCTAGTTCACTTCCGCTGACAGGGTGCATAGGCCAAGCTCATCCTCCACACCTTGCTCTGGGGGTAAAGATAGTGGCCTCCACTTTAGAGCTGGGGATGCTGAGCTGCTTTTTCTTCTTCTTTTGTCCTGAGCACGTTCATTCCTAGGCAAGCCAGCCCCAACCCAGGACTCAGGAATTTTCTGCCCAGAGTGTGCTGTGCACCGTGAGCTAACCTGCCCTGTTGAGTCTTGCTCGCTGCCTTTGGTTCCCAACATCCCGCAGTTGCCTAGCCTTTGACACTTTGTCTTTCTAAGGCACTAATACCTCTGATGTCTCATGTTTCTGTTGATGAGTCTGAAACCAGAGGATGGATTTGGGGACCTTCATTAGGAGGCAGAGGAGAAACTTAAAACACTGCTTCAGAAGATAATTTTGGTTTTCTGTTTGTTTCAAGACAAGGTCTTACTATGTGGCTCTAGCTGCCCCGGAACTCACTATGGAGACCAGGCTAGCTCTGAACTTACAGAGATCCACCTGCCTCTGCCTCCTGAGTATTGGAATTAAAGATAAAATGAAAGGTGAAGGTAAAATTAAAGCACACTAGGAGGTAAAGTCTCATTCCTTTCCAGTTACTGTACTTGGGGCATCCTTACTCTGGGACAGGAGCCTTGTACATGACAAGGCTCCCTTCTACAGGGCATGAAGTATAACCCATTCCAGCCCATTGTTGCCACAGTGCTCTTCTCTAAGTCTAGGTTACATGTCTTCCTGGGGCAAATGGGAAGTTTGAAGCCGGTACTTAGAGTGAAGGTATAGAATAGGTGAACTGGGGCCTGTGTCTTCAGGACCCCACAAGAATGACATTCTGGCCTGGTAAAACATACACACACACACTTCAGTTTTTGTTCCTTCAGCCATCTCCATCCTACTAGACCTCATGAGCAGAATAAGAACCCTACAGAGACTCTGCAAGAAAGGCCAGGCCTAATAAAGGCTGAGTGAACCCCACCCCCCAACACACATACTTGCAGCCCCTACCCTGAAGTGTCTGCTTTCCAATTCTTGTCCCCTGATCTGATAACATGAGCAGGCAGTGCTGCAGTCTGGGCAAGGGTAACAGAAAGCAGAAAGCACCTTGGGATCCATCCAGAGCCTAGCCTCCTGTCTCAGGGAAGAGGGACTAGGTAACTCTTCAAGTCATTTCTTTCCCTGCAGAGCCCTGGGTTCCTCCTTCACTCTAATCTGTCACATGCTCCATGTTGCCGCTTTAGGGATGCCCACAGGCAGGGTTATAAGTGGATGGAACTGTCTGAGAGGAAGGGTAAGTTGGCTACAGTCCACTTACCCACTGTGGGGCTCCAGACTGGGCGTCCAGGAAAGAGGGCAGGGGGAATGGCAGGCTGATCGGGAGGTGAAGGGGAGGGCAGAGGAAATCTGGTGTGGCTTAGTGACAATAGCCTTCCCTCACTTACCTTCTGCAGCTAGGCAGAAGGAAGAGGCTAGGGAGGAACTGCAAGAACAGAGGACTCCCTACCCACAGGACCCTAACCCCTCAGAGAATGCAGGCTGAACAAGGCTCATAGGAGAAGTCAGAGCAGACAAGGGATGTGCCTGGTGTTTGTGGCCACAAACCTGAAGCCTAGCTCCGCAATTATTTGCATGTTTTTCATTATTCAAGTCAGAGAACCTTCCTAAGCCTCAGTTTGTCCATCTGTAAAATGAGCACAGCAATGTCTCCTAGTTGAGTTGTTGTAGTGACTAAGTGAGGCACAGATGTGACTACTTGGCACAGGGAACGGCAGGGTAACCCCACCAGCTGGGGCCCACGTCAGCTCTGTACTCATAATGTCTTGTGATATTCAGTTAAGTTAGTTAACTTGCCAAGTCTGGACTTTAGTCTGTGAAAGGAAGGGGACCACAAGCTCTGCTATTTCTGGCATCCCAAAACTCATTTCTGTCCCAACAATTGCTGCCTATTACAAAACAAACCCACCCGTAGGCTCAAGAAGGTCTCCAAGAGAAGCCGAGTGGCATCGTCTTTATAAACCAGTTTGAGTAAGGTGACCACTCTATGTGGTTACCTACTCATTCATATGGAGTGCCAAGCCATCCCTGCCTGGGCACTGAAGCAGCTGGCAGACATTAGGCCCAGAGAAATGCATTCCTAGTTGCCCTTCTCTCTCACTCACAGAGCCAATTCCTTGCAGAGGGTACAGAAGAGTGAGGAAGGACAGTGCAGCCCTCATGTCCCATGCCTTTCTTCACTGGCCTTCCAGACAGGAAAGCCCATCACCATCCCAGAAAAGGTGCTTACGGTGGTGTGAGGCCGCCTGCCTCTGCTTATAGACCAGCAGCAGGATGAGCGGGAGGCAGAGAATTCCCACGATGCAGGCACCCGTGGCCAGGGCCGCAGCTGTGATGCCTAGAAAGACAAAAGCAGCTCACATGAGCTCCCCACTGCTTCTCCTACGGGGAAACTGAGACAGAGGATAACTACAGAGATACTCAGATTCTATCAGATTGGAGAAGGACGCTGGACAGGAATGAAATCTGTATAGCATTTGTGGGAAGGTTCCTAAGCTCTGTGTCTAGGTTCCTAGACTCTGGAGATAGGTATGTGGGCCTGGCTGCCCTCGGAGGCTTAGGAAATCTTTGCAAAGCCAGGCTGACTGCAAGGCTTACTCCAAGGAGGTACCCATCGCAGAGAAAGCTTAGTCAACATCTGGAGCCAGTCTCCTCCTGGGAAGAGAGGTGGAAGTAATTGCCCAAACCACCCCATGGCATGTGCCAGGCCCTTTCAGAGCAGGCAGGATGAGAGGCCCAGGTGGCAGGGCCCCATAACCAGTGCCTTAGTGACCTGCAGAGGCCAGGGCAGTCTAGTGACCTTCTTTCAGAGGCAGCCCTAAGTCACCCACCCTATGGAACACAGAGAAATATTGCTTATGACAAAGACAGATACAAAAAAAGAGACAACAAACTCCTCATCCCACTTATAAGGGAGAGCTAGACCACCCTGGACCTCAGGTTGTCCACCAAAAGGCCCTTCACACCAAATGCCAGGGTTCAAGGTCGAAAGGTGCCCAAGTAATGAAAACAGATTAGACCCGCAGGGTTGCCCAGCCATGAGGATATAATTTCTTACATGCCACTCATATTTAAAGAGAGGTATTAACTGCAATGAAAACAAAATACTCCAGCTAACCAGGAATGATAGCACAAGCCTTTAATCCCAGCACTCCAGGCAGAGGCAAAGGGATCTCTGTGTGTTCAAGATCTACATAGTGAGTTCTAGGATAGCCAGGACTATAGAGAGACCCTGTCTCAAAAAAAACAAGAGAGAGACCAACAAAAAACAAAAAAAAAAAACCCAGTCCAGCCTTTGAGGGCACCCTTGAGCTCCTTAGGGTAAGTAAGGTTTCTGAAAGCTTGGCCTCTTGATCATATACGCACACACATACAGGAGAATAAAATTTGCAGCAAAATTAGATAACTGGGCTAGGGATGTAGCACATCCCCAGCACTTGGGGTGGGGTGGGGGAAGGAAAGACTAGAGAAATTTTATTTTTGTTTGGCATCTTCAAAGCACTAAAATGCGAAGGTACACATTTAAAAAAATATTCAAGGGACTAGAGAAATGGCTCAGTCAGTAAAGCCTTCATTGTGCAAGTGTGAGCACGAGTTTGGCTCTCCAGAAGCCCTTTGAAAAGCCAGGTCCAGCCATGTGCACCTGTAAACCACAGTGGCGGGGAGCTAGACGCCGGAGATTAAGAGCCAGCCAGTTTTGCCTAACTATAAGCTGTAGATTCGGTGAGAGAAACTGCCTCAGGCAATTAAAGAGAGAGCAATTAAGTGTCAACCTCTGGTGTGGCACGTACCTGTACATATATACACACACGCAATAATGTATGCACATATACAAAGTTCCAACGTCTCTTCCTTTCCCTCGTGCAGTTCTCATGATCACATGAGAATGTTCGCCTGACCCCAAGGAGACATCTCTGTCTACACAGACACCCACCTCATTCTTCCCTGGTCTCTATTGTACACAGCTTGCCCCAGATCGATGGCAACACCCCTGTCCGGTGGGGACATTGTTTACTTTCATTTTCAAGAGTCCTCACTTTGCATCAAGGTTCAGATTTCTGCTCATGTGGGCAGTACATCTGGACCTAGGCACTTAGCATCAAAGCACTGAGCCAGGAAACATTGTGTGGGTGTTTTCTCCTGTGCTGTTGCGAAACCATGTCAAAAAAAAAGGGCCATGCCACGGCATGAGCCCGGAATCATGGGGGGTTGGTTTATTTCAGTCCATCTGCTGACTCCAGGAGTTTAGCTGGGAACGGATGAGCCCTTGCAACCACAATTAGCGTAAGCCCGTTCCCTTCCCAATTTGAGCCTTTGTCTGTGCCAAAACATAGCTGGGACCTCTTGTCATAGGATCAAGTTCACCTCCAGAGAGCTCCAGGAGCCGGATATGCCTTGGTATATACGCTGCCTCTGCATTTTACTTGGGAGCGAGGGCCATTTGTATCCCACTGTATGCTAAGCAACCTGGATGCATAAATGCACTCCCAGTGAGCTGTATGAAACTGAGTGGACCATTGGCAAGCACTTTAGAAGTGCCCATTGGTACAGAAACAGTGCCAATTGCTGGGTAAATTGCAAAGGAAGTTCCAATCGTCAGTAAAGCAGATTCCCTGCAGGTTTTAATGTGGCTGCATTTGAACATGGAATACTGAAAGTTCATACTGCTCGGTGTGGCTAAACCCCATCCAGGGACCTTACTGTGGGCAATCTGAGAAGCTGGATACAAAAGCACTTTTCTCTCATCCCACAGTTACTAAGCAACGTGTTAGCCAGGTGCTCACAACCTGCCTGCCTTGAAGTTTAGCCAGGACCACATTGCCTGGCCCTCCGGTATTCAAGTGGCTATCCTGCCCTCTACGGCCCCTTTGGTTTCACTTCCAGAGCCTGTTTCCTTATATGCTGGACTTGCCCTGGCTACTGTGGGGTTGCATACCCTTGGAGACTTAGAAAATCTTTTTAAAGCCATACTGACTTTTACTCCAATTCCCCTTACTCCAAGGAGGCATCCATTGCAGAGAAAGCTTAGTCACCATCTGGAGCCAGGCTCTTCCTTGGAAGGTGGTAAGGCACCGGTGGAAGCAGTTACCCAAAGTACCCCATGGCATGTGCCAGGCCCTTTCAGAAGAGGCAGGATGAGAAGCTCCAGCTTGCTCAGTCTATGTCCAGGGCCTGCCAGGTACCCTATGGGTGTGCGCAAAAGAGGCTGAGGAAAGGCGTATCCTGCTGCATTTGGGATGGAAAGGGTAAGATATAGGCTGCCCAGTCCCATCTCAGGGAAAATCCAAAGCCATGCTCTGAAATGCCAGCCCACACCTTCGACAGGCTTCTTCCCCCTAGCCCTTACACTTCCGCTTACCTGAAACCCACTTGGACTTGGACTTCGTTTAATCTAGGTATTTTCCCATAGGGAAAACTCACAGACCTTGGCTGGAAGCATCACTCACAGACCCAGCGAGTACTGTGGTTGCACACTTGCCAACGAAAGAGAGCTGCAGTTGGGACCTTCCAGAGTTAACGTACAGTACAAAATAGTTCTCAGCAGCTGGCCCTGGTGCCTTTTTAGCAATATTCAGGTTGCCAGGCAAATGCCCTAGAATTGTGTTAAGAAATTCATCCAAATCCACCACCAATTTCCTTCCTGTCTGGGCACGGGAATGGATGAGCTGCTTTGGGATGATAGGCCTCGTGTACATCAAGAGGAAATAGGAGCCCACACCTCCATAGCGCTGGAACTACTCTTGCAGGCTACTCGCTGAGTGTTCACCACAGTTTTCACCCCTCCCTACTATTTTGTTCTCTGGCTTCCTGGGCCTGACACACAAGCAGGCTTCCCATCCCTGAGGCAGCCCCTTAAATAGAGCATATGCTTCCCTCTTACAGGGATATAGTTATCCCGATTCCTGAATGGAGAAATGATACAGAAAGTAGCAGAACTGCCCAGATTCTCCAGACAGACTCCTAAAGTATACCCAGGAACAAACTCTGCCTTAGTGCTTAGTGTCTAGACTACTGGAGCCAGAGGTCATCAGACTCATCCCCTGACCTCGACAGCTGTAGAGGTACAAGTATGTTCTTTTGGCTATCAACAAACCAGTTCACTGGACAATAACTCAGGGAAGCAGAAGCCAGAGAGAGATTTCACAGCTCCAAGAACTGGCAAGGATTGAAGATGTCTAAACCCAAGGATGGAGTTCAAGGCTCCCGCCTCACCCCTGGGTATCTTCTCTAGTCTCAAGAGCAGTAAAGTCCCCTTTCTTCAGCCTGAACCCTTTACTGTAGAGGAATGTTAATTGAGAACAGGGCTACTCTAGCAAGAGATCATATCCAAAGATGTTCTAGGTCTGTGTGGTCTGACTGGAATACAGACATGCCTTTAATCCAGGACACAGAGGCAAGCAGATCTGAGTTCAAGGTCAGCCTGGTATAGGGCAAATGTCAGGTAAAGAAAAACTTAGGTCCAGGCATGGTGGTACATGCCTTTAATCACAAACAATGAAGGTAAAGTTAGTTTGTAGAAGGAAGCACCCATGTTTGAAAGTGATGTCTAATTGAGTGGCAAAAAGTGACGAATCAGAGAGATTTGACAGACTTAGGATTCACCCAACTCTCAAGAGAATAGAGAGGAAAGGAAAGCTACTTAAGGGAGCAACACAGAGAATGCAGAGGGAAAAGGAGAGTTTTACAAAGAAAGGTTGAATGAGAGAACAAGCTAGAAGACAGAATGAGGCAGAGAATGAGAAGGAGCCAAAAGATTAGAAAAGATTGCTGGAGTTAGATAAGCAGATCAATTCAGAGGCCAAGAGAAAAGCCACATTGAATAAATTAGTTGGGAGAGGAGTTTGAGCCAGAACAGCTGAGTTGAACCAGCCTGCTATGAGCTCAGGAAGAACGAGAAGGGGTGAGTTTATTCAGCAGTGAGTCTCAGAGGCTGAAAACATTCTAGGTCCAGGTTAGATTGTACAAAGGCTAGAAGCTTCCAGGACTAGGCCTAGGTTAGCAGGCAGAGGCAGGAAGCCTCCGAGACAACAATTGAAGCAGGTGAATGAAAGTTCCTTTTACACTTTACCATCTCGGGTCTCTGTCCCCAAACTCAAAGCGTATGGCTTATTTCACAAAGTCCTGTTGAAGTTGGGTGCGGTAGAAGGAACTTGGGAGGCAGAGGCAGGAGGATTGCTGCAAATTTGAGGCCAGCCTATTCTACATAGCACGTTCCCAGCAAGCCAGGATCTTTCTGAACTTCATTTTCCCCACCCATGACGTTCAGGGAGTAGCAGAAGCAGCAGTTTTTGCAAAGACAGATTCTTGAAGAAGAAGCAAGGCCAGGGTGATTGCTCAGAGTGAAGGAGCCTTGAGGAAGTGAGCTTCATCCATGCCCCACAGCTGTGTCCCTCAAACACACACATGTGTACAGACAGCATGCACTGCTTTATGGGGAGGAAGAGGATGCTGAGAGGGGAAGTGAAGACAGCGTTGTGGCTTGGTGCCGAGGAGACCCTGAGCTCGGCAGTGTTCGGGGCAGAAGGGCTTGAACCAAAGCTTCACTGCCACACAGACGTGGCTCTTGTTCAATGTTATACATGTTGATTGGTTTGAAAATACAAGTAATTTGAGTAGTAGAACATTGTCTTGGCCACTGAGTTGGGGTTTCAGTTGTTTCCACTTTGGCTCAAACTCTTATGCATGTCCTACTGAGGGCCAGGGTCACAAGTTTTCCTTCTGGCTCTCCAGGGCCTAAGCAAGAGAGGTTCACCCTGGATGCCTGACAAGCCTATGAGCCCACTCTTCGTGGAAGTGTGGGGGACCCTAAAATATGTCACCTTGCCTACTATATCTGCCACAGGGCAGAGGGGAAAGGGAAGCTACGTAAGGGAGCAACAGAGAGAATGAGGAGGGAGGAGGAAGAAGTTTTACTAGGAGAGTTTTACAAAGAAAGGTTGAATGAGAGAATGAGCCTCCCTGAAAGCAAAGCCCTCTAACCCAACCATAAGGTTTCTCTCTGGACCAGCACCAGGGCTGACTGCCACCCTGTGCTCTGCATGCCCAGTCTTCTTCCACAGGCAGGGGTGATGGACTATGAACAGAGCTGGAAAGTCCCTGCTGTGCCAATGGTCAGTGTGAATATATGCCACCTCTGTAGAGTGTGAAAGGGATGCCTATTTCAGAGTGAACGGTGGCAGGAACAGGGGCTTCTGGGGCCGCAGTCAAAAAGGGACAGGGGATTAGAAGCAGCAGAGAAGAAATGGGGCCTGTATGGAAGTGAGAGTCCAGAATAGGGTCTGGCACTAAGGTAAAGTCAGAAACAATGCACATAAGATATTTGGTGGTGATGGGGTGTCCTTACTGTCACTGTCCTGCTCATTAGATTGGTATGCGGTACATGTAGATGACGAGTCTTTGCCTGTGGGAACAAAGAGAGGTCTGTTAGGCAACTGTGAGGCTCCTGAGGTCGAGGAGGTTGGTCCAGGCTACTTGTCTTCTCTCCTAACACAGAGATGCATGCTAACAGCTGCCTGGCAGAGCTGTCCAGTGGAGTCTGTACACATGTGCACGTCTTGCAGCCTCCGCTGGACAGACGGACAGATATAGATACATACTCACTTCACAGCCATTTAGTGATGATTAACTCAAACTTAGGACACAGTAAGTCCCCCTACTGCCTACATTTTCTCATTAGCAGTGACCCTGCCAGTTTAGGTACATATACCATCTTTATATGAAAAAGGGACACTATCACAAATAGAGACACATACAAGATAAACATATGTCTGCATCCCACACGCATGCACCCACTCCTTACACACCCACATGCCCTTGAGTATCACTCATTGTCTCATACATAGCCTCACACATGGTCATGGGGCACATGTGCAAACACCCCCGCAAAACCCACCCCCACATGCCCCAACTTCCAGCCATGTCCATCTGTGCAGATGCCTCACCTGTCTGTACCTGAAGCTCCATGTACCCACTGTGCCGTTGTTCTGGGTGGTGGTGTTTCATTTCTACCACCAGACAACAGTAGAGGCCACTGTCCCTCAGGGTCACATTGTGAATGGTGATAGAGAAGTTACCGTGGTGGTCGGAAGCTAGCTCTAGCCCATGTGTCTGGGCCTGGTCATGGCTGGTATTGTCTCTCTGGTGGCTTCCATGATGCTGATGAAGGTGCTGGAACGTGAAGTTACGTATAGGCCGATGTTCTTTGCACATTTGAACTTCACCTCGTGAGCTGAGGTACCATGTCTTGTAGAAGGTCACATCATGTCCTTTGGACACGGGGCCCAGAATCCTGCAGGTGAGGGTGACATTCTGGCCCTCAGGACACATGTACAGAGAATACGGTGTGGCAATCTTGAAGGCTGTTACCAGACCTGTTCAGAGAGGAGAGCTCCTGTCACTGGCCTGAGAGAGTGCCACTCCTTAGCACATGAGTGTGCTAGGAGTGGGTAAGGAGAAAGCATGACTTCAACCCCTCCCCAACTGCAGACCCTGGGCAAGTCAGCTGTCCTCCCGAGCCTTGGCCCTTTGCTAAATACACATCCATCATAGCCCACACAAGAGGAGCCCCCAGGCCTCCCAAGTGGGAGGGAAAAAGGAAGGAAGGAACTTGAGCCAAACAACAGACTGGTTAGCCAACATAGGGCCTTCTCCCAAGTAGACCATGAGTCCTGGCTCCAGTCCCACTGTAGGCAATGGGCCCACGTTGGACATCTCTGCCCTGCACAGGAAGGAGGTACAGAGGAAAATGGAAGGTCTTGGTCTTTGTCCATGCTCCTGAAAAGTGCCAGCACTTTCTGTCCATCCCCACTCCTCACCCAGGCCATGCCTTCTTTCATCTCCTCCTCCTTGAGCACTAACAGAACACCTGCATGGGGCAGAGGGCCGTAACTAAGCTGAGCAGACAAGCCTGCATCTGTGATCCTGTGAGCAGAGGCAAACCAGTGTCCAGTTTACAGAGACTTGGGAGGGAAGAAACATGCTTTTAGGGATGACTGTGGCTTATCTGGATCTTTAGACTTTGAATGAGACCTCACAGGTGAGGTCTTAGGCAAGATGGTAGGAAAGCGGGAAAACTTGTGAGGGACCGGGATGAGGGAATGCGTGACACAACCTCATCCATTTGCCCCCCCACCCAAATGTAGTTCTTTCCTAAGCAGATAAAGGAACCCTCTGGTCCTCTATGTCTTAGAGGACATTCCCCTTCTGCTCAAGCTGATGGACCTAATGAAGGCATGCCTTTTTTTTTTTTTAAGACAGGGTCTCGTGCATCCGAGATTGGCCCCAAACATACTGTAGAGCTGAAGATGGCCCTATCTCAACCCCTTGAGTGCTGAGATTATGAACATGGGCCATCAACCCCACAGAGTCTCCAACCCCATCCTGGGCTCTGTGTATACTGGAGAAGCACTCTACCAGCTGAGCCACAGCCTCAACCTAAGCTCCATCTTTTGAGACTAGAATATGAGCTGACTAACTGTGTGAGCCTGTTTTCTCCCCTGTAAGGAGAAAGCCATTCTTGGAAGCATGGGTTAGGAAAGGAGGGAAGGTGGGGAAGCCAAGGGCTCGCTTTGGTTTTGACTCGCATTGTAGGGGCTTGCAGGAGATCTGACTTATGGGGAAAGCAGGTTTAGAATATGTAAAGAGACTAGGAATAGAGGGTAGGGATTCATAGCTCAATCAGAAAAATGTCTGCCTCAAAAACATGAGGACCCAGGTTTGGATCCCTGGAACCCAGGTAAAAATCTGAGCACATTAGAACAGGCCTGTGACGGTGATGATGAAATGGGGGGTAGAAACAGGAGGGTGCCTAGAACTCGATGGCCAGCTAGCCTAGACTTGGCAAAGTTCCAAACCAATGAGAGACCCTGTCCACCAAGCCTAATGACCTGAGTTCAATCCACATGAGAGAACCAATTCCTGCAAGTTGTCCTTTGCCTTTACACATGTGTCATGAACTGTACATCCACACATGCACCTACACACAAAATAAACACATAAATATTTTAAAAGGTGAACAATGACACCTGAGGCTGCCCTCTGACCTCCATACACATGCATGAACATCTCACATGCACACGCACAAGCATTTATGCCTTTTTAACTCCTCCACCAGAAGTACCAGCTAGACCTCCTCCTCTGATGCTCCCTCCCTGCCCTCAGAGCCCAGAACCCTTGGTGCCAAGCTGGGAACCCCTAATAGCTCTGACAGCCTGGTCCAGTGCAAAGAGCAGCAGCCTGGGGTGGCTTTTGGAGTTGGACCAGGCTGCCCTGGAGTCCAGTGACACTGAGTCATTAGGCTGAGCCTCAGACTCACTAGAAGACAAAAATGAAACCAACAGAAGCTGGTGGGTGTTAAGGACAGAACAGGAATCATTCACATGACTGTCCTAAAAGTATTCTCTCTGCAATTCAAGAAACAGTTCCAAGGAGAGGGGCAAAAATCCAATGGAATGAAGAAGCTAGCTTCAAAACTCTTCACCACAAATATATGAATGACTAGGAACAGCTGATGATCTAATGTTGGAGGACGTGTGTGTGTGTGTGTGTTTGTGTGTGTGTAAATTAGACTATGAGGGGGACAACAGTTGCATGGCCCCAAAGAATGCCTAAAGGAGGAGAGTTTTAGGCCTACAAGGTAAGGAAAACAGACATTCCAGAGCCATCCCCCAACCCTGCTCATACACAAGAGATTTCTGGAATGCTGTTGCCAAGGTGACCAGAGATTTCTGATCTTCTTTGGTGAGATTCCATCTCCTTTTCAGGCAATGACAGGCCAAGGAAGGGAAAATGGTTTGGCTGAAGTTGGAGGGGACTAGAGTCGAGGCCTGAAGCATAATAACCTCAAGTGGAACAGGCTTCCCAGGAAACTGAGATGTAAAGATATGTGCACTATACCCAGGGGTCTGATGCATGTGACTGCCCAAAAGAGTTGGGTTGGAGTCTTCCCATTTCACTAATGAGGAGACCAAGTCCACAGACAGGATAAAGCATCTTGCTTGCTCACCCCACAGCAAGGGACCACTGGAGACTGATTCCAGCCCAGGCGTGTGTACCATTGCTAGGCTGGAAGCCACCAGAGCGCATCTAGCCTTCAGACTCTGCATTTGACCCTTAAAGTAGGGTTTTTTGTTTTTGTTGTTTTGCCCTTTGTTTGGGGGAAATTGCTAACACTGGAATGGTATGGATTTGTGGCTCGGGACAATCTGCTCAATGACTAAAAGCACTGGCTGTTCTTCCCAAGGACCTGGGTTGAATTTCCAGCTCACAGCTGTCTCTAACTCCAGTTCCAAGGGATCTGATGCCCTGTTCTGGCCTCCTCAGACAAGAGGCATCCACATGGTGCACAGACATGGATGCAGGCAAAACTTCCATATACATAAAATAATTTTTAAGTGGGAATTTGATATGAAAAATTCGATTCCCAGTTTCTCTTTGAAACAGCAAATAAGTGGCTTTGTCCGCTGCAGCCTGGAGTTCCCTTACCTTTTGTATGGACTAAGTATGGTCACTAAACCATGGCTCTTCCAGATACAGGAGGGGGCTACTTAGGGAAAGAGCCTTCCCAGACATCCACAGAAGGAACCAAAGCTACAAAGAGTGGCAATATCTCTGCCCTCTCCCTGCCACCATTTGGTAGCTACTCCAGCCCTCTTTCCCCTCTGCTCAATAGCTCCTGCCTGAGAGCCACCACTATCCTTGGAGCCAAATTCAGTTTTATCAGCATTTTTCCAGTACACAGGCCCTGGGGTTCTGTGGGGGGGGGGGCAAGCAAAGCAGAGGCCAGGGTGCAGACCTGTGTTGGGTGAGGGAGACAGGGCAAGGGGCAAGACACTTAGAACCAAAGGCATGAATGAAGTAGGACTCACACGTGGCCTGAGTATCTCCTGAATGGAGTTTGGGGCTGAGGTACCAAGCTGAGAGCCCTCAGAGTCCAAGCAATAGTGTTTGGAGTTCAGGTGTGCACTAGGGCAGGAGGAAAGGATCCAGTCCCATTTCATTGTAAAGGGGCCATTGAGAGAGCCCCTTAACAGAGAGAGCAGGAAAGGGGCATGGTTCCATCCCACCTACCCACCCATTCACTTCTCTTTCCCAAGGTCACCAAGACCTCTTCTCAAGTTAGAGGAAGGAGAAGATGTTCTTGGATGAAGGTAGGTTGGAGGAGGCTAGATTAGAGTTGGCAGGAAAGACATGGGGTTTGTTCTGAAGGAGAACAGGGGGGATGGGGGGGCAGAGCATAGCATCCCTTAAGTCTAAGACTCAGAGCAGCCTGTCCCTGGGAGAACTTCAGGGCACAGGGCTATGGAAAACAGCACACAAGCATACCTGCACGCGCGCGCGCACACACACACACACACACACAGAGTTACTGTTGGCCTTCCCACAGCCTGGCTGAAATTATAATTACTTGGAGGATGTAGCTCATTGTCAGCTGCAGATCCCCTAGGCTACATGGGTTATTGTGGAAAGTGGGTGGGAGAGTGGGTGGGGAGGAAGGCCCCTGGCTCTAGGGTAGCCAAGTTCACATGGGACAGGAAAGTGTCCTAGGCCTTGCTTGGCTGGAGCATGTACCAGTGAAGAGTACTACCCTTGAGAGCAGGTCCACCACTCCCACTGAGCCCTACTTGCCACTGAGCCACCCGACACACGCAAGAAGGATGCTGTGAGCTAGGAAAATCCAGGTCTGGGGACTGTTATAACTCTGGCCTAGACAGCAGGAATCCTGGAGCCTCCTAGGCTGAGCCATAACCACATAAATCTATGCCGATCCCACCCCCCACCTCTGAGAGGAGGACTTCAGCACTGTGTCAGGGCCATGTCTTTCTATTTTTGATGTGTGTATGTGTTGCCGCATATGCATATGTACACATGAATACAGGAGCCCACAGAGGCCAGAAGCTTCGGATCTCCTGAGGCTGGAATTACAGACAGCTAGGAGCCAAACCCAGGTCCTCTGGAAAAGCTGCAAGCGCTCTTAAATCCAGGCCCCTCATCCTGATGTGGGTATAATCCCCTCGTCCATGTATTTTTGTCTTAGAAGTCGTATCATCATCATTATTATCATCATCATCATGGGGTTTCTTTTTCTGTTTTTTTGTTTGTTTTTTGGTTTTGTTTGTTTGTTTCTCAAGACAGGGTTTCTCTTTGTAGCCTTGGTTGTCATGAAGCTCACTCTGTAGACCAGGCTGGCCTCAAACTCACAAAGATCTACCTGCCTCTGTCTCTCTGTCTGGCCTTTTGTGAAGTTTCTTCTTCCGCTTTGAGTCTTAGGGGTTGGCTGGTTGGTTTTGTTTTTTTGAGACAGCCTTTTGCTATGCAGCTCAGGCTGGTCTAAAACTCAGAGGAAGTGCCCTAGGGCGAAGGCTGCACCCTTGAACTTGTGATCTCCTGCTTGCACTGGGTATAGGCAGATGCTCCAAGCTATGCCTCATCCCCATTTTAAAGATAAAGCTGACTGAAAAAATAGAGTGACCTACTTGAGGCCATACAATCCCCTGTAGTTGAGTGTAGACCCACACCTTCAATCAACAGGCAGACAGGAAGAGCACTCCCTTCAAGCAGCCTCCCGGGGGTGGGCTGATATTTCATCTTTCCGCTCTTTGGGGAGCAGTTGGCCTCAAGCTGACCCTTACACTCCTAGCAACTGTCCTTTCTGCTCCTCAGACCCAAACCAAAACATTCTTTCATTCCACAAGTATTTAGCATGATCTTAACAGTTGAGTCAGGCTCAAGTGCTGTGGAGCTGAGAGCTCCCTGAAGGAACAGTCTTTGCTGTCTTCTTAGCCTCGGGTAGGGCACAGCCTCTGGAGAAAGCTTCAAAGGAGCCCTTACTTGGCATCCTTGTTTTGAGACTATCAACTCTTGCCACACATGAGGCTCTGTGGGTGTACAGGGGATGGGTGTGTGTGTGTGGGTGTGGACAGGCTTCAGTATTGTTTTCCCTGACTGGGGTATAGTTTTGCCCACAGTCACCAAGGCAACACCCCTGTTTTTGGAGGTGGGTCCCGAGCTTGATTGGTCAGGCCAGGAAGGTCCCACCCAGACAGCTGAGGCCTGTCCAGCTGCTAGCTTGCCAAGTAAACAATTTTAACTGTATGCAGTTGCCAGCCTCTCAGTAGAGGAGAGACGGGGTCTCTGGCCTTCCAGGCATCGGAACTGATCCCAGCTCACAGGCCCCATTCCCCAGGATGTTCTCCAGGTGCCTGAAGGGAAAGCCTGGACTCTAACTTTATCAAGGTGGGAAACAGAGGCATGGTCCAATCAAAAGCCAGAGGAAGTACTCCAGGGTGAAGGCTGCAGGCTGAAGCCAGCAGGTCTGTGCAGGGGCTCCTCTGGCTAGTCAGGACAAAGGGCATCTCAGAAGTGTTTATTGATCCCTGCCCCAGCAGGAAGTGTCCATTCATATGGACCAAGGAGGCTAGGAAAGGGAAGTAGGGCTCTATGGGAGGAAGCCACACTTCCAGCACGTTGGGAAAACCACCTGCTTTCAGGGATAGAGATCTAGCCATAGTGCCTCCTGGGGAGGACCTGGGCAATGGGCCAGGGCCTTGGCGGGGGAGGTTCCCCTGGAAGACTCTAAGAGACTTGAGACCTCTCTGAGGCGGACTCAACTCCACTGCTGTTCCAAACAGGTCCTCAGGGGTCAGGCCAGGGAGACTTCCTAAGATCTGATTCCATCCATGCACGGGGCTCTCTTGGTGGCATTGTGCTAAGCATGCATACATGGGCTTGTTTCTCTAATTCCTTCCTAAGCCTGTGAAATAGGAGCTTGATTAGGATGCCAAAGAAACCTGTCTAGACTCTCACAGAGAATAAGGTGTGGACAGAATTCAAACCCAGGCCTCTGGGGAGCTAATGCTGTCTCAGGAGACTGGCCCCACCCCCTTCCCACAGATGGACAGCTGACCTGACCAATGAGGACTTAGCCTGGCAGCATTAATAACTCAAGGAGTTTTACTTTTGATTTTACATTAAATAACACTGAATCATAAAGAGAGGTGGCTGTTCCTGTTCCACTGTTCTCTCAGCCCTAATTACATCAAAAAGAAAGTCATTCCTAGTGATGCCACTGTATCTGCAAAATGACCTTTTCTTTTTTTCTTTTTACTTAATTTATTTCTATAAGAGACAGCGACAAGCTTTACATGCTGAGCCTTGCGTAGCCTAAGTTTCCAGCTAACATTTAATTCCCTTATTTGGCTTGCCAATTGTGTTCTTTTATATGTTCTATTTATGGCCGATGATACAAATTTTCCGCTTGTGACACTGACTTAAAATATCCTTAATTTTTTCTTTTTTTACTTTAAAGAAAAGTGTAGATTTAAAGGAAAAACAAGTAGGTAGATATTCAGCAAATACTATGTACAGGTGATGAGAAAATTAACCCAGAATGTACCAAGGGGAATTACCCTCCCCATCCAGGAAAGCGGCAGCCAGCTGCAATCACACGCTCAGCCTGCTCACAGCTCAGCTGGGGGAAGGCTGTACTTGGAGCCCCATGATGAGGCAAGAAGCGACCCTGCATTCCCTCGGAAGCTGGAACCCTATCTAGAAAGGCTAAAGGGAAGGTTTGGTTAGCAGCAGAACACAGCAAGTTCGTAGCATCCCTTGTTTCACTCTGGCAGTGGTCAACAGTCAATAGGCCTCATGGAGATGGGATGTGAGAGACAGCCCACACATAAGCACATCCTAGGCCAGGCTGGCTGTGGTGGCCTCAGGTCCGGGGAACTTAGGGGGAGAGCCTCCAGGCGCCCCTGTGGTCATTTCAGAATGTCAGTCCAGAAGGGCAGCTAGAGTCAGCCTGGGCAGCCTCCAGGAGTCTGGGAAACGCATTCCCAACGATACTCTCATAGCTGCCTATGTCCTGGGTACTCACTGGGGCTCTGTAGCAGCAAAAGCTCAGACGGAAAGACCCAGAAACCAGGAGATACCACACTACCAACATCCCAGGAACCAGGCACCACAGGAAATTTTGCCCATCAGCTGGGTATAGCTGTGTCTAAAGCAGGACAGATCACTGCCTCATATTACAGATGGAAATTTAGCTAAGGGTGCTAAAAAGCCTGCCCAGAACACAGATGACCAGCTAAGATTTGAATACAGGTTTAACTATGAAACAGTTAAGCTAGAGCTGGAGAAAGTCCGGCATGCAGATATACCCCATTGCTCAAACATCAGGAAGGCCATGGCCCAACCAGACCTTCAAAAGGAATCCATAGGTATCAGAAGCCAGTGCTAATTTCTAGCAAGGCCTGATTGGCCTTTGACAATAGTTGCTTTTGGACCTAGAACCCCAAGTTTAATATGCCAGGCTCAGTCAGGACCAGCAGACCACATGGGTCCTGAGGACCCTCTGGAGTTTCTCCTGCTTAGGCCTAAGATTCTGTATAAGAGAGGCGATTCCCTTTAGCTTCCATTAGTTCCCCTTTATTGGCTCCACAGCAGAGAAGCACTGCCTTTCTGGCCCCTGAGTAGTACATGGCATGGCCATCTCTAGTCTCAGGCTACTGGGCAGGATTTCCTAAGAGCTGACCACTACCGGGTCAGAGGCTTGCAGCACTGAGTTTACCCAATAGTGCCTTGCAGCTTTGTTTACCACGAAGTGGAAGATAGCTGCCCCTCTTACACCTCCCCCTCCCCCACTGCACCCATGTGAATGGGACTCCTGGGTCAGATCAAGGACAGGCAAGGTAGTAACTTCCCCAAATCTTAGGATACTTGTGGGGAAGAGGTTCTACATGCCTTGGGGTCTGGGGCTCCTGGATTCCCCACCCATCAGCCCATGTCAGGCCAGGAAAGGAGTGTGTAAAATGTGCCTCAGGCACCTCCTAAACCCTGACTGCTAGTAGTCCCCCAGACCCCCATCTCAGCCTGCCCCAAACACAATTCTGCCCAAGGCAACCTAGCACAGCAGCTGCTAGGGGAGTGTTCTCAGGTCCCAGGCCTCCTGACCAGGTCTGCTACGGGAGAGAAGACCACACCTATGTTATAGCTCCAGGCTAAAAGGTTCCTTTGTTTCTTTCCCAAAGCCTCCCAGGGTCCTGATTACCTCCCGGAGCTGAACCAGGGGGAGGTGGCCTTTAGCTCACCAAGTACTTTGAGTAGCCATAAGTGGCGGCTGTGCAATCTTCTGGAAATGGAGGCACAGTAGGATAGGGATTCTCTGCTGCTGGATATTCTACAAGCTGCGCCCCTTTGCTCTGAATCTCTAGGACATGGCTTCTCAAATTGGGGTGCTGAACAGAAAGCATCCCATTCAAGTAAGGGTAAGGAAGAGACAAGAAAGGGGACCTCATGGAGTCACCTGGGGGAAGACACCGTGCCTCCTGCCTCCTGCTTCCCGTGTTCCTGGAAGCTATGCCCTGTAAGGAACCTTGGCCTTGGTGCTGGGACTGTAACATCCCCCACCTGTACCACCACCATCCTACCTCAGTCTGTCCCATAGAGTGGTAGGGAGCCTGTAGGCCAGGGCTTAAGTTGTTCTGTCTGTAGGGTGTGGGCACCTTCTTTCTTATCAGAGGTTCAGGCCAACCTCTCAGTGTTGATAAGAAGTTCCCTGCCTAGCTTCTGTTTTGTTCCCTTAACCAACTCTTCCTTCTTTCCTGATGCGGCCACTGGCTTCCTCCTCCAAGCTCACTATCTCTATCCCAACACTTCTGACTCCCTCCATGACTGACACTGTCCTTGGACCCATGCAGAAGCTACCTGTGCCCTGGATTCTCTGAGCAAGGAAGGGTCAGACAGGGAGGGGACACACATGTCTACTGCTTGGTCAACTATCAGGGTATCCCCTTTTTCTTTGAGATCTTCTGCTCTGGGCAAGAATGGAGCTCTGGGGAATTGCTGTGTCTGGGGACCAGGTACTAACTGTAAGTCTGGACTATGGAAGTGGCACCTCTGTCTGTGCTGAGGAGTTATCCCAGCCCCTAGCTGGGCTAAGGGAGTGTCCACTGTCTTCCCTAGTGCTCCGTACTGGATACTCAACTGCAGTCTGGCTAATTGACAGGAACACACTGGTCACTCAAATGGGCCATCTGACTTTCAGTATCAGAGCAGGTGACAAAGCTCCTCAGACCTGGGAGTGATCATCAAGACTCACTGAGGAGTGTCAAAGGGGATGGGGTACTGGATCACAGCACCACACCCCCTGAGTCCTCTAAGACTGATGCAGGAAGGCAGGGAGATGCCCCAGGTCTCAAAAGCCAGTCAGTAACCACAATAGGACTGGGTGACTCTCACCTTGGGCCTCTCATGCCTTGCAGAAGCTCCTCATGGCCTCTGCTTTGGGCTCTCTGGGCAGAGAAGTGTCTGGCAGACAGTCCCAAGAGACACCCTTGCCTGCTGTTTTGGCAGCAGTTTCGTACTGCACCCTGCTGGGCTGTTCCAGCAGCCTCCAATCAGCGGTAGGGTGGAGGTCACCACAGGCTGAGGGGATTCAGGGCACTTCCATCCTGCCTGCTGCCCCCACCCCCACCCTACAGGTCCGAACTCCCAAGAGCCCCACTGTCTACGGACCTTACCTCTGGATGCAGCCAGGAAAAGGAGAAGAGTTCCCCAGCACAGGCGGCTGACCTCTGGGGCCCTGGGGAAAGCCATGTCTCGTCGAGCCGAGCAAGAGCGGACAGCTGGAGTGTGTGTTGAGAAACTTGGGCTTCCGAAGTGCTGGGAGCCGGCTGTTTGCGCTGCCGGCTAGAGCGAGTGCGGAGCCCACAGCACAGCGGGCTGGAGAGCCAACTCCCCGCCCAGCAGCGCCCCCGAGGGGCGGCGGGCGGTACTGCGTCTCCAGGGCTGGGGTTGGGGTGTGGAGGCGGGGAGTTGGTCTTGGGAGATAGCCACGGCAAGTGTCCAGTCAGCCACTTCCTTCTGTAAGTCACGGTGCTTGTCAGAGATTATGATGGCCGTGAATACTAAGGAGTGGATCCAAGTCTTACCCTGACTGACATGCAATTCTCCTAGTCTGGAGGCAGGAACTTTGCCTTTCCATGCTCCAGCAGCCCAGGGCTAAGCTGCTGCAGAAGGAAGGAAGGAATGGATGAGTGGGTGGGGGACAGGGGGGGGGGGCGGTGTGGATAAATAAGTAAGTGAAATCTGAGATCCGAAATGAGTTTAGCAAGTGGGAAGGAGTTTGGCCTACTCTGCACTTGTGTGCCCTGCGTCTGAGACACCCTGATATAATCATGCCTGCATGCAAACGAACCTGAAACAGAAATAGGGAATGCACAAGCCCAAAACACCCCAACCTCAGGACACGCTGCCGAATCTGGTGGTGTGCCCCATGTAATCCTGTCAGCCTCTTTCCTCCAGGGCTTTACCCACTAGTGCCCAGTTATTTATTCATAGGCTCACTGCATTCTGTTTTTTGTTGTTTTTAATTTATGTGGGGTTTTGTTTGTTTTTGCTTGGTTTGTATTGTTTTGTTTGGGTGGGTTTTCTTTTTTGTTTGTTTGTTTTTTGAGACAGGAGGTTGCTGTATAGCTCAGGCTGGCCTCAAGAGTCTCCTACCTCAGCCTATTGAATGCTAGGATTACATTCAATACATTCAGTGCGTTGCCATGCCCCTTCTTTAGATTCCCATGCTGTCCTCCCAGCCGTCACAGGCCTCTTTCCTCTCCATGTTCTTGTCATCACTTAGAGTTTGCTCAGCTCTGTTCTTTTCTGGCCTGACCTTGGAGCACCTACCCCCACCCTTTCTGAATTCCTCCAGCCACAACACCAGATCTGAGCAGTGCATTTCTTACCTAAGTCCTCCTGCCCTCATTATATATACATACTCATGAGTTCAGAATAGTCAGGACCTTCCTATGGAAATGGAATAACCTTGAACTACTAATTCTACCTCTTCCTCCTGAGTGCTGGGATCATCATGTCTAGTTCATGCTATGCTTGAGTCCGACACTGGGATTCATACATTATAGGAACATACTCTACCAACTGAGAGGTACCTCAACCCTCAGGGGTTCTCTTTTTTACCCTATTTTTGGTGCTGGGAATTGGATCCAGGGCCTCACATGCTGGGCAAGTGTTTGTCACTAAACTATATCACCACCTTTCTTTCTTTCTTTCTTTCTCTTTCTTTCTTTCTTTCTTTCTTTCTTTCTTTCTTTCTTTCTTCTTTTCAGTAAGTTTCACAGGAGACCCTTGAACTTATTCTCACATCCTCTCAAGTATCTGAGATTGTAAACCTGTCCAACTAGGCCCTCCCCCTGTGACTGAGTCCTTTATACAGGACAAATGTGACAAGACTTTGTTTTCTACGCTGTCACCCGAGGGACAGACATAAGAGCAGGCACTGTCTGAATGGAGTGGTAGAGGTGACTGTGTCGAAGGACATGGAGAATGCTGAATTCCTTGTGGCCCCTGGCTGAAGGGCAGAGGACAGAGCAAGTACAGTGTCAGGGATCAGGGTGGTGGGACCAATTGGTAGCCATGAATTCTGGGTGCTGTAGGCAGCCTGTCAAAGGCTCTATGAGCATATCCTCTTGGGCTGCCTAGGTAAGGAAGGGTACCTCAAAAGGAGGACAGTGTGTCCTGTTATTATTGGGTGACCTTATGTAGGCTTGGTGTGCCTGAAGCCAGCAAAAGACCTGGCGTGAGAACCCCAGAAACTGCCAAGACATAAGTCAGTTCCCTGAGTATGAACCTGACCTTGGAACCCCATCTAGGTGAGACAGCTCTATGTCCTTCTTGGTAATAGAATGTGTATTCTCTTTTGCCAGAGGATAGCCAAGACAATAGAGATGAGGTAGACACTAGATTCTCTTCTCACCCAGCCATCCTCCACAGAGGTGAGGTGGGGCCCTACCCCATCCTTCCCCTCACACGCTCCCCAGCACTGAACATTGTAGGTTTGCACCACAGGAAGACACATGCATTGCCCAAGCTGTGGTCCTGGCCTAGTGACCTCAAACCCTCCTAATAGGGCAGGCTATAGGGTCTGGCTTCAGCTCCGAAGCCAAGGAAATAAGAGCAATAGGGCTGCAGGAGAGCGGGTCTGTTCAAGTCCCCCACCATCCAGCCCAGCACCCCAAGTGATTATCAGACTCCCAGGAAATCTTCAAGGAGTATGGGACAATGGGACAGTGGCCATGAGAAGGCTGGACTCTAACCGTTCCTTACAGTTGGTCCTCTTGTCCCTTAGTGATGGCTACAGGGACTAGGGCAGGGTGCAGGTCAAGCTGAGCTTCTGGAGGAGGAATGTGAATGTTCATAGCTATAATCAAGACCATGCAGAACACAAAGGGACTGTGCTGGTCTTCCTTGACTTTTTTGCATTGTCACATTGCACCATGCATTACAGAGAAAGATGTAAAAACCCACCTGAACTGCAAAGGGCATGGGAGAGATCTTGAAGGTATTTTCTGCCTGGAAGGAATGCTAAAGCCGTTCCAGTGTCTAGCTTGTTTCAAGCTCAGTATGATGCCTTTTTCCACCCTAGTGACAAAAATTAGCATAATGTTTTCTCCTCCTTGAATGTTACTATCACTTTTCATTTATTTATTTACTCTGTGTGTGTATTTATGCCTATGTAGATTCTTGCATGCCACAGCAAGCATGAGGAGGTCAGAAGACAACTAGCAGAAGTTGGTTTTTCTCCTTCCACAATGTAGGTCCCAGGTATTGATCTCAGGCCTTAAGGTTTGGTGACAAGTGCCTATACCAGTTGAGTCCTCTGGCTGTCCCCCAGTCCTTGCTACCTTACTAAATATTCTTAGGGACTCTAAGATCCAAAGTAGTGTGTGTCTAATGATGGGGTTCTGTAAAAGTCACTTTTGTTTGCCTGATTTAATTGTCATCTACATGCCTTACTGCCTCTGTCTGCTAACCTAGGCCTAGTCCTACAAGCTTCTAGACTCCATACGATCTAATCTAGGCCTAGAATGTTTTCAGCCTCTGAGACTTACTGCTGAACAAGCTCATCCTTTCTGGTTATTTCTGAGCTCATAGCTGGCTGGTTCAACTTAGCTGTTCAGGCTTAAAGTCCTCTCCCTGATGACTTATTCAATCTGGCTTTTCTCTTGGCCTCTGAATTGCTCTGCTTGGCCTCAAACTAACTCCAGAAGTATGTTCTAATCTTCTGGATCCTTCTCACTTCTGGCTCATTCTGTCTTCACCTGTATCTAGCTTGTTTTCTCTTCAACCTGTCTCTATAAAACTCTTCTGGTAAAACTGCCTCCGCTCCCTTATTCTCTGTGCTGCGCCCTTAAGTGGCCTCCCTTTCCTTTCTTGAGAGTTTGCCGTGTCTTTTCTGTCAAATCTCTCTCTGATCCTTCACTTTTCTGCCACTCAATTAGACATTATTTCCAAACATGAGTGCTTCTTCTACAAACTAACTTTACCCTCATTGTTTGGGATGAAAGGTGTGTGCCATGCCTGGACTTGTTGGCACTACTTTTTAACTCTATTTTATTATGGTTTCTTATACCTCTACCTGCCTTCCACCAACCCAAAAACACTGAGTAGAAGAGAAGGAAGGTTAGTGGGGAGAGGGGGTATAGACTACTCTTTAGATTACTTCCAGCTCGTTGGGGTCATCAGGTTCTCTGGGGCAATACCAAGCTCAGTCTTTAGTATATCCAGTGGCAGGAAACCCTGCTTTTAAAGTCAAAATCTGGCCTCTGAGATTGGTATATGATGATTGACTTTCTTTCTCAGCAGGGAGCCCTCTTCTCTGCCTGATCTGGGGAGCCTGAAACCCCACATCCTCTACCTGAGGAATGTGATGTCGTTCTTAGGGAATATTACAGGTTCAACTCCTTTTCTCCTGGTAGAACATGTTCAGCAAGCATCTGGGAATTCCTGGAAATACCTCACCCTAAACTAAGGAGATTTTTTTTTTTAATTTCAGCAAATGATCTTTAATTGTACCTGGAAGTTCTCCCCCACCCACAGGATAATTAAGTACTGTATTCTCCTTCTTGTTATCAAGTAGCCCTAGCACCTCTGGCCCCATTGAATCTAACACATCCACCCTCAAAACCCCTCCCACTGCCCAAGGTTTAAAAATCCCTGATTCACATGAAATAAAGGTGCTGCTTGATACCATCAGCTTTCCACCATGACTTCCTGAGCCTCCATTATTCTGGAAAAGGGAGGGCCCTTTCTCCCTGGAAATTCACCGCCGAACTCCCCAGGCTTGGCTGGAGCCTGCCCTACCACCACAAGCTCAGTGTTGACCACTGGGGAAGTTCCCACTGGGCCTGGACCTGACTTCCAGCTTGTTGGGACTGAGCCTTGCCAGGCCTGTGTTTTGGCTGCAAACCAACCACGCATGGGCTTTCACCTGCATCCCTGCTGTCAATACAGCAGCTTAGCCAAAGGGCTGTAAGCACTTCAGCATCATCACAGGATTTCAGAATGTCCTAGTCTCCACTGCCATGTGGTACCAGTAATCTCATTTTAAAAGAGCTAGCTGTGACACCCAGTGCAAAACTCATTTCCACCACCCACCCCACCCTGTGTGACCAGGAGTCTTGCCTTGCACAGCAGCCTCACCCTAAAGTGCGCTAGCCAGAGAAAAATGGAACCTCTGATCTCAGGGTTCCTCTGTTCTTCATCTGGAAGCTGACAGCCATGTCCAAGTCTACCAACAGATGAGGAATGACAACCTAGCAGTCTAGCTAACCAGCAAACCAGTAAACAGCAAACACAGTAGCAGGACACACCAGCAGCCTTCTCTCCACTCATCTCCTTGACACTTCCTCTTCTCTCTCTCTCTCTCTCTCTCTCTCTCTCTCTCTCTCTGTCTCTGTCTCTCTGTCTCTGTCTCTCTCTCTCTCTCTCTCTCTCTCTCTCTGTCTCTGTCTCTCTGTCTCTGTCTCTGTCTCTGTCTCTCTCTCTCTCTCTCTCTCTCTCTCTCTCTCTCTCTCGGCTCTGACATCTATACCCTCTCTGAGTCCTCAGAACTGCAGCTGGCAAAGATCATACCCCCTACACAAGGCAATTATAGTTAACAGCTGTAGATAAACTAAGACAGCCCCATATCCCACACTTGGAATTAGAACAAAAACAGGCATACATAACTGAATTTTTAAAGAAACAAAATCTTCCACTACATGGACCTAAGCTTTTCTTTATGAATCAGATCCATTGATGTTATGGTCCTTTATAACTGCAGTTGATGTTATGGTCCTTTATAACTGCAGTTCTGCATCATCTGTCTTCAGCAGCAGTCCATTTCAGCATCAAGGTTTGCCAATCTGCCAATCTGATGAATGATCTGTCCTTCAGCTGGTTTGCTGAGCTGTCCCATGCGAGGGGGAACCTCTTCCTTCCTCAAGTCATGCCTTTCATGTGGATTGGATCTTTTTTGTTGTTGTTGATGCAACCCATAGTTGTGACTCACTGTCTCAGAGGCTCCTGCACTGTTCCTTGTTCTGGGTTCAAGACTTCCACTGCTTCAATGTCTTCTGAGTGTCCAGCCAAACTCACACAACTGAATTTTCCTCTGGAGATGATCCCAGGTGAATTTCTTGTCTACAGTTTTATGTCAGATGTCTCCTGTCCTCTGTGACATTTCTGTCAGATGTTCTCTGCTTTCTACAATGTTGATGGGCTTTCTTCTTCCATCACATTGAGTTATCCTTCCAACCACATTGAACACCGTGTGTAATAGTAACTTTTCTTTGCCTGCTGTAACTGTTGAATTGGAGGCTTATAAAAGTTACTACATGACTATCCACAATAAGACAGAACTCCAGGGCGTCTGAACTAGAAAGAATGTTAGAAGTCAAGGCAGGTCTGTCATTCATAGACAGAAAACCCCCAGAGAGGGAATGCCACATACTCAGTGTCACATATATCCTTCTCAATGCTACTATGTCTGCTTTGGAAATAGTCTTCAAAGCTCCTGTCCCCAAGACCCAGAGCTAAGATCCCAAGAGTCATCATTTCCTTCAGGGCAGTGGCCATCTTCTTGGGTTCTCTGGGACCTTTCCATCTACCCATCACTGTGCAGGTAGCTCTGGGTCCAGACAGAAATGAGAAGAAAGTGGCAGTCATGTGGTATAGCTTGTACTTTTTATGTCCCCTGTTTTCCACTCATCCTTGGCAATGGCCTCTTACCTCCTCTCACCCAGCCATCTTTCATTTCTTCTCTCCTCACTGTTCCACTCTAGCCCCGAGTGACAGTGTATTTGTCACTTTTGTGTAGGTGAGACCAACATACCTGAGGGAATGCATGGCAGATGGTCCAGCTAGTAAAGGGCTCACCATGAAAGCAGGAGGACCTAAATGGACCCCCAGAAGAAGCAGGGTTCGGTGGCCTGTACCTATGATCCCAGTACTTGGGATGTACACACCAGAAGAATTTGGGGGCTCTCTGCCCTAATCAATGAGCTCCATGTTTAACGAGAGACCATGTCCCCCGCCCCAAATAAGGTGGAGGGGCTTGAGCAACAGCTCTGTGGTTAAGGGCCCCAGGCATGTTTGTTTTAAATATCTAAATGCACAAGAAGTAAAAACCAAAAGGTGTCTGCTTTGTGATGTTCAGTTAACTCATACTTTCATCCAGCTTTTGATAATTTGTTGCTAATTGTGTGCTTCAATTAAAACTCAGCTGACTAATTTCTGGAAATATGTCTAAGGGCTTAGGGTTCTTTTTAATATTTATATTATTATTATTATAGAGAGATAAGAGGACAGCTTTAAAAACTTGGTTCTTTTTCTACCATGTGGATCCCAGGGATCAAACTCAGTCATTAGGCTTGGCAGCAAGTGCCCTTATCTGTGGAGTGCATAGGGAGGGTGTCTTTGACTTTTCCCCTATAATTGTGTAAAGCCAGTCATCCACCTACAATATGTTCTTCAGTGCTGACCACTGAGTTCTGATTGTCTGAGTATGACTTATGGTCTGATTGTCCAAGCATCAGCTAGATATAGCCAATCACAGGACCACAAAAGCTTCTTATAGTGAAGTTGTGTCCTATGGATTTGACTTTTCAAAAAGAGGACAACAAATTCTAACCATGAAATTACTCACACCTAATGTCCTGCCTCTTTAAAGTACTAGAAATATGTATTTTAAAAATTTACATATTGGGCTGAGGACCTCCTGCTCTTGCCTCTTGTAGACTTGGTCAGGAAGATTATAGACATTGCTATAAATTGAGGAGGCTACAGAGTTCATCCCATGTACCTGGAGGGTTTGTGGGGGGTTGATTTCTCTTTTTTTTTTAAAGATTTGTTTATTTATTATGCATACAGTATTCTGTCTGCATGTATGCCTGTATGCCAGAAAAGGAACCAGATCTCATTATAGATGGTCATGAGCCACCATGTGGTGCTGGGAATTGAACTCAAGACCTCTGAAAGAGCAGCCAGTGCTCTTAACCTCTGAGCCACTTCTCCAGCTCCAGGAGGTTGATTTCTTTGAAAGGAAGTCTCACTATATAACTATGATTGACCTCAGTCTAATTGTGTAGGCTAAACTGGCCTTGAATTTATAGCAATCCTCCTGCCTCTGCTTCCCAAGTGTTGGGATTATAGGTATATGCCACCATGCCTAACTCTATACACCAGTTTTAATCGCCGGGCCACTGTGCTGACAAGAATTTCAAACTTGCAACTGGTTTCAGGAGTGTTATGATTGATTGGTGATGTCTGCCATGAGCATAGACATAGAAATAGAAATATGTCTCAACTTGGCCCTAAACAGTTACCTGGCTTGGTTTTAACAAAGCCTGTGACTTTCTCCCCAACCCATTCTTTCCTCTTTTCTTCCCTGTAAGGAATCCTATACTGATCACACTGAGTGAGTTTAACCCCCCCCACCAAACAGCAGTCTGGATCCATCTTGACCCCTCTGGCCCCCTGACTGAGGCACCTGACCATGTTCTCCTCTCCAGGCCACCACCCACGTGTACGTGACTATCGTGGATGAGAACGACAACGCTCCAGTGTTCAAGCAGCCGCATTACGAGGTGGTTCTGGATGAGGGCCCGGATACAGTCAACGCCAGCCTTATCACCATCCAGGCCCTGGACCCGGATGAGGGGCCGAATGGCACTGTCACCTATGCCATTGTGGCCGGCAACGTCATCAATACCTTCCGAATCAACAGGCACACGGTCAGCAGCTAGGGGCAGTGTACAAGAGCGGCACAGCCTCTCCAGGGCTTGGTGATACCATAGGGCATAAAGCACAAATGTAGAGCCCAGAAGGAAACTGGAGTACCCAGTGACAGGGGGTAGGGGGTGGAAAGCTTTAGTGGATAGGACCTATCTGCCTTCAGTAATGCTGTAATTGATTAGTGATGTTTGTTATAGACACAGACACAGCAATTGTAGCCAGGATGTTAGAGTCTAGTTGGTGTATCATCAAATGGCCTAGGCCCATCACTCATCACCCTCTCCCCTTGTACTCTCTGTGTTCCCAGGGTGTCATTACAGCCGCCAAGGAGCTAGACTATGAGATTAGTCATGGCCGCTACACCCTGACGGTCACTGCCACAGACCAGTGTCCAATATTGTCCCACCGCCTCACCTCTACTACCACGGTATGTAAATGGAATACATCCCCAATGTGGAGGGTGAGGGAGCACAGAGAGGACCCAGGAGGCTCCATGGGGGAAGGGGAAGGAAAATAAATGCCTGTTGGCAGGAAATACCTGAATGTGAGCACTCCTGTTCACCTCTGCAGCTAATCCAGACTTGCCTTGTGGCTATGAGGAAGTCACTGTGACTGTGTCTAACAGATGAGTGAAAATACCTTCCTTCTTCCCCTTCATGGGAAAAGCGTGCCCTCTGGTCAAACTAACATGATTCAGATCCTTGTTCTTTTACTTCCTGGCTGTGTGATTCTGGGAAATTCACTTCACCTCCCTGAATTTTGGTTTCCTAATGAATGAAAGCTATGTTTCAGGGCACAGGAGGAGCAAATGGGACTACATACGATGACCAGGGTATAGGGATGAGTAGGCTGTGCCCACAAAGACACACAAAGTAGAGACTGGGAAATTACAAGTTCAAGACCAACTAAGTCTATATAGAAAGACTCTATGTCAAAGGTGGCAGGGAGGCTAGGGTGAAGGTCAATGGTACAGTACTTGCCTACAACGGGCAAGGTCATGAGTTCAATTCCCAGAAACACACACACAAAGGGGGGGGGGGACTTGGACCAGAGCTCACACACATGCACAGCTTAAATGCCCTCCCACCCTGTAATGCCCTCCCACACTGTGGTACTTCACATGCTCCCCTTAGTCCATAGGTACCAGCATCAGACACAGTACAAGGTCCAGTTGCTAGGTTCTCCAGGCATTTGGGGCCAATCCTGGCTAAGCTGTTCACTGCCTCAGGTGCTTGTGAATGTGAATGACATCAATGACAATGTACCCACTTTCCCTCGGGACTATGAAGGACCGTTTGACATCACGGAGGGCCAGCCAGGGCCCAGAGTGTGGACGTTCCTGGCGCATGACCGGGACTCTGGGCCTAATGGGCAGGTGGAATACAGCGTTGTGGATGGAGACCCCCTGGGTAAGTGGGGCCTGTGCTGGGCAGTGTGGCGGGCACAGCCCAGGTGCCTCTCCTCACCTGCTCAGGACTGGGGTGAGGGAGGTCTCCACATAGTCCATTCACCACTGTGACCTTGCCCTCTGTTATGAGCCTTTATCCTAGGGAGAATGCCATGGCATCTGAGACATAGGTTGGCGGTCTTGGAGGGTGGAAACATCCATCTTATACTTGGAAATGTATTCAGCTGGCAGAAGGCCAGCATCCCTTACCACATGTAACTCAGCACCCCAGGAAGGACCTACGTTATACACTTGGGGAGCACTGGGCTCCTCCGAACACCTCAGTGTCACCCAACAAAAGCCTACACAGTTGGCCAGGGTGGGCCATACCTTTCATTCCAGCACTCAGGAGGTAGAGGGAGCTAGATCAGTATGAGTTCAAGGCTAGACACAGCTACCCAGTGAGGTATCTTTAAAAAGCAAAAAGATGAGACGGCCTACATGACCACAAAATCGGCTCATAGGCTACAGGCAGAAGGCTTGAAAAAACACTCTCAAGACACTTTGTTAGCTAGAACAGGGTTAGGGAATCCATCACAAGATATGCATGGGAAGGAGGGTCTTCAAAAGGCTGTAGTGGGGAAGGGGCGGATAGTGTGGCAACCACTCACCCACATGGCCTCTGGCGAGCCAGGCCTCCCCATTCTTAAGAATGAAAGCAGACCCTGAATATTTGTAAAATACCCCGATCATTCCATGACTATTCATAAAGACCTACTCTGTGCTGGTCATATGCCAAGGGACGCAGATGAGAAATGAGCTAAGTGGACAAACAGAGACTAGGTGTTCACAGAGAACAGCACGCACAAATGTCCTGAGGCCCCAGCATGCCCGGTGCGATAACAGTCACAAAAAGGCCCCGTGTCTGGTGTGACTTGAGCAAGAGATGGGGGAGAAGAAGGAGGCCAGCAAGAGGGCGTGTTATTTACTGAGTGAGGAGGTCACTTTGGTGCTTTGAGCAAGGGAGCAACATGATTTGACTCAGGTTTATTCTCTCTCTGTCTCCTTCACCTCAATCCCACCCCTCCTGTTCATCTTAGAAACTGAAAAGTAGACAAAAACTCTGCCTCAAACTTGTTTTTATTTTTATTTTTTAAATCTGCAGTTAAAGGGACATACCCAAGCCACGAAGCACAAAGGTTACTAATGCCTGACCCGACCCTGCAGGGCCAAGTCACTGGCCCCAGTCTCTAGCCAGAGTGCTTGTGCTAGGTGCTCGTATGACCTCCCTTCTTCCATCTTTTCATCCAAAATGCCCCAAGCACAGGAACTTCTGTGAAGTCCTTAAGACCTCAAGGCATGTGCCTCCTCTATGCCCAAAGCTGACCCCAGCTCCCATGTGTCTACCTTACTCAGGAAATGCTGAGTCCTTTTCATGGCCCTCAGACAAAAATCATCTCTTCCATCTTGCTCTTTTTCTCAAATCCCCATTAGTCTTTCTACAACTCCTTGAGCCTACTGAGGACGCTCAGCCCTCAGGACCTTTGTGCTGGCAATCCCCAACAATTCTTGTGGGAAAACAAATAGCCAGAGAAACATGCCACCCTCCTTGAGCTGAGCTTTGACCACCGCTCACTCCTGCCTCCTCAGGACCTCCCAACTACCCATTCTGGCCAAGCCATCCTGGGATTCCTTCCCAGCACTACACCTTCCGTGCAAGCTCTCAGTCCCCTAGAGAGCGCCTGGGCTCTTCTTTAGGATGTCCTCTTCTGCATTAAGAGGCCCAACATGAGGGGATGCCTAGCCATGAGCCCATTTTCCAGATGGGACAATCAAGGCAAAGCTTGGGAAGAATCCAGCTATAGGCCAAACACAAGTGGGCAGAAGGTTGTGACCTCCTGTCTCCAGGTGCATGGGGTGGGGAGATCAGGCATTCCAGCCAGGGCAAGTCCCTGAGGAGTGTAATCTATCACTGGGGGGTGGGGGGCATGCTGGGGATGTACCCAGGGTTCCATCGTCACTCCAGGCCTGCTTCCCCAAACCTTCCAGAGTAAACAGGTCTTCCTTGCCTTTGCCAGAACATAGCTAGGTGTCAACAGGGCTGGGAATCCCCAAGAAAGGGAATCCCCAAGCTTTGGAGGCCTTGGAGCCTAGGGCACAGGAAATCCTGCTTCTACAACTTCCTTACTCCTAAGCAGGGAGGGGCCAGGGAGTTTGGGAGCCTGGGAGTGGAAGAGCTGGTGGGAAATCCCAGCTGCAGGTGGACATGGGGGCTGTTGTGGCAGAAGCTGGGCACCAGGGTTAGCATTCTGGGATGTTGGGAGACAGACAGCAAAAGCCACCAGGATGCCTGAGCCTCTAGCTTCATCAAGCCCCCGTGCTGTGTGCTCCACTCTGGGCCTAAGCTCCAAGTACCAAGAGGAACAGAAAAGGCCAATTGATTATTCCTACTCGAATTCCAGAACTTAGGCAGGAGGCAAGATTGTGGTAAATTCCAGGCCAATGTGGGCTCTAAGGTGAGATCCTGTCTCAAGGAAAGAGGGTGGGAAGGTGGGTAGCTTTCTCCCAGCTCTGTTCCCGGAAGAACTGCAGAGGTGAAGTGACCCCTCAGATTCCCGCCGATTGCCAGAGCCCCAGCCCCTTCTCCATCCTCCACAGAGGCTCCTGCTTGCTTCTCCAGCTCCCCTCATCCCTCACAACCCTGTCCTCCCTCTCGCTCAAGCCCTGAGGAGTATTATCTGGGAAGCCTCTGAACCCCAGGGGATTCAACCTGCCAATTTCTGCACTGGAAGCGCAGAGGAGACTGTTCTCTGGTCCCTAGCTTCATTTTCCTAAGGACCACAGGGCAGGCCAGAGTGTGTGGCCCTGAGGGGCTTGCTTTAGACGTTGCACTTGGGTCAGTTTTAGACACTAAGCAGGGTATAGAGGTGATGTGAGCCTCAAGGGAAAGAAAGCAGATTACCACAGGCCTAGAAGGGCTGGTCTGGGCCTGACCGGGGTCCCTCATCCTACCATCTTGCTGCCAGGAGCTCACAATATCGCCCTTCCTTCATGGCAGAGATGGTCCTAATGTGAGAAACTTGTGTCGTTTCTCACAAGACTTCCTACCTGGGCAGTTGTGTTTGCCGGTGATATGGGCTGAGGAGACTAGGGACAGCAGGCTGGGATCCACACCCAGTGATTCCAGGTTCTTATCTCTGTTAGACAAAGAACTCAGAGATGAGATAAAGAAATCGGGAGAGGTTTTCTCTCTCTGTTTGTGTGTGTGTGGAGGGGTATGTGTGTGGTGTGTGTATGTGTGTGTATATGTGTGTGGCAAGTGTGTGTTGTATATGAGTATGCATGTGTGTGGTATGTGGGTGTATGTGTGTGTGTGGCGTGTATGTAGTGTGTGTATGTGTGGTGTCTGTGTGTATGTGGTGTGTATGTAGTGTATATGTGTGTATGTGGTATGTGAGTATGTGTGGTGTGTATATATGGTGTGTATGTATGTGTTTGGGTATGTTGTGTGGTATGTGTATGTGTGTGTATATGTATGTATATGGTGTGTATATGTGGTATGTGTGGTGTGTGTGTGTGTGGTGTATGTGTGGTGTGTGCATGTATATGGGTGTCTGGGTATGTGTGTACGTATGTGCATGTGTGTGTGAGTGTATGTCTGTGGTACAAATGTGCGCAGGCATGTAGGAGCCTGCAGTCAGTGTCAGGAGCCATCCTACAGTACTCTTCCACCTTACTCATCGAGGCCAGAACTGCTTTCCAGCTTGTGCTGGGATCTCCTGCCTCTGTCTTCTGAGGCTGGAGTTACAGGTGGGACCACATGACAGCCTTTCTGAGGGTTTCTGGGGATCCAAACTCTGCTCCTCATGCTTGCATGGCAAGTGCTTCAACTTCTCAGCCATGTCCCTACCCCAAGGGAGGAAGGGTCATCTCCAGGAGAAAACACATATCAAAAGGAAATACGGGCGCTTAGGGAAGGGCGAGCAAACAGCAGTTATGGAAGGCTGCTGCTCCTGTTCACACAAGGCATAAGAGGGGCACTTTACTTTGGTCCTAGTGATGGCGGCCAGCCAGCAGCATGATGCTCTGCTGTGACATGGCCCAGCGGTTGCCTCAGCCTCTAGACACCATGGTCCCTCATCTCCCTTGAGATTTTTTCTACCTGTCTCAAAAAAGCTTTCTGAAGTGCCTGATACCTTTGTTAGTAGGTTTCTGACCACAAGTGGTCAGGAAGAGTGTGTTGTATAAGAAGGGGCCCATAAGCCAGGAGCAATGGCGCATTTCTGGAATCCTAGCACTTGGGGCATGGAGGCATAAGGCTCAAGCATTCAGGAACAGCCTGTGCTACATGAAACTATGCCTCAACACAGACAAAAACAGAGAGCCCACCCCTGCTTTTCATCGCACTTGAATCAGCCTCTGGTCAGCACGAGCCCAGGAGGGAAGCTGATTGGTCAAGAAAACTGCATATACATGTGGGTCTGAGGACCACTCTCCCATTATGCCCAGAAAGGGTTCCGGGAGGACATGGGCCTCAGCTGCCCTGGTCTTCACAGGAGGGCTGGCTGGAGGAAGGGAGCTCTCAGTGGGAACCAGCTAACACCTGTTCTGGTGGCTCCCAGGGGAGTTTGTGATCTCTCCAGTAGAGGGTGTGCTGAGGGTCCGAAAGGAAGTTGAACTGGACCGGGAAACCATTGCCTTCTACAACCTGACCATCTGTGCCCGGGACAGGGGTGTGCCGCCACTCAGCTCCACGGTGAGTCTGGCCCAGCTCCATGGCATCCCTCAAGGTGTACCCTGAACACCTTCAAACACTGTCACTCTTGGCCCAGAGAAAGCAGAGGTGCCTTTCTGGAGCATAGCCTTGAGGACCTTCCAGGTTACTTCCCTCGTGATCTCTCAAAAGGCTGGCTTTCCTTCTAGACCTCTGCCCCTGATTCAGACCTGTCGCTCTGTACACCTTCTCCCCCTGCCTCTGTCACCCCCCCTACCCCGCCCCCGCTTAACTTTTCTTTCCTCATTTTCCTCTTCCTCCACAACCTTCCTCTCTCAATGTCCTTACTACCTTTGCTCTGTCTATCCCCTCCTCCTCTTTGGTCACATCCACCCCTGGCTCTCCCTCCCCCAGATGCTGGTGGGGATCCGAGTGCTGGACATCAATGACAATGACCCGGTGCTGTTGAATCTTCCCATGAATATCACCATCAGCGAGAACAGCCCAATCTCCAGCTTTGTCACCCACGTCCTGGCCAGCGATGCAGACAGCGGCTGCAATGCCCTCCTCACGTTTAACATCACGGCTGGCAATAGGGAGCGTGCCTTCTTCATCAATGCCACGGTAGGTTTGTCTGGGGCCCCCAAGTCCTTACTACCAGAGGCTCATGGAGGAGCTCCAGGTTCCAGAGTGGGGCAGAGACTTCCTAGAGGCAGTGAAGAAACTGGACCCCAGAGCATGAACAGCAACAGTTCTAAAATTAATAGGGAATCCAGCTCCTGGCCAGCCTTTGAGAGGCTGTGCAGGGGGGTTGCTGTGAGTTCAAGGTTAGTCTGGAATTCATACCAACTCCTAACCAAAAAGAAAGCGTAAGCTGCGTGCAGTGTTGTGTCTATAATTCTAGAGCTGGAAAAGCAGCAGCAAGAAGATTAGGCGTTCAGGGTCCTCCTGGTTCCATAGCGAGTTTGAAGCCAGTCCGTGCTATAAGAGACCCTTGTCTAAAAAAATAAAGCAACAAAGTATAACGAAAAATCTGCTCAAAATAAACCAGCTCCTAGAGCCAGAGCAGGGATTGCAGGCAGCAGGGGCACTCCATCCGCGGCCATTGAACAACTGAAGGGAAGCAATAGAAGCAACTGAATGGGCCACAGCTTCATCAGTCAGCCACTCATTTGGTTAGAGCTCCATTAACTAGCACTGGGAAGGGCCTCTTGAGTCAACCACGGCACGGCTGCCCTGACCCAGCACTGCTGGCGTGGACCGCTGTGCACAGTACAAGAACCCAGACCCAGTCAGTAGGCCCCTCAACCACCCAGCAACCCTCCTCCACCCCAAGGCTTTTCCTGGGTACTCTAAACTGTAAGATGTGCACCTGAATTTCCTTCCTGGCCTCCCGGAATGTCTGTAGGACACCCAGGGTCCTTCAGGTGTCCCCTCCTTTGGGGCTGGCCAGAACGTGGTATCGTTGAATTACCCTCACCCTGGCTTCCTTTGACCTTTATCTCTTAGGCTCTTTGGGGAAAGTATTCCCAGCCACCTGGAAACTGTGGGCAGAGCGTGGGTAATGGGGGGGGGGGGAGGTGCCTGCTCATGTAACCAGCCAGACACATCCCAGACAGGGGTCGTCACTGTCAACCGGGCCCTGGACCGAGAGCGCATCCCAGAGTACAGGCTGACAGTCTCCGTAAAGGACAACCCAGAGAATCCACGAATAGCCAGGAAGGTGAGGCTGGAGGATGGATGGAGTGAAAACAAGAGAGAATGTTGGAGGAAGGGAGGAGAGGGAAGGGGAGAGGGGAAGGCATGGGGGAGAGCGGGCCAAGTGTGTGTGTAAGAGAGAGTTGTGAGGGTGAGAATAAATACACACTCCTCTCTTGGTGATGGGGTGGCAGCCTGCCACAGGCTTAAGAGCACACGTCTGCCTTGGCAAATGCTGACTTCAGTTCTGTCAATAGGTATGTGCTTGAGCCAGTTCATTTTTCCCTGCCTCCCTTTTCTTTTCCACAAATTTGTATCCCTAAGTCAGTACTGAGCCTGGCCCAGGGCCAACAATCACTGGATGCCAAACGATACTTCCCCAGAAAGCCACAGACGTGTGTGCATTCACAAGACCCAGGCCTGCACTTGGAGGTCTTGAAGGGGGAGGATGGGCTACATGGTCCTTCACACATTAAACGCTCAGGCTCTTTAGTGAAAGGCTGTGGGTGCTGTCTGACTGTCCCTTTCCGGCTGCACTGATCTTGCCATCCCTGCTGTTGGGGTAGGAGCCTTTGCCTGTTTCCTCAGCTCTGTTCCTGACTAGCTAAGTGGCTCTGTTGGCACACTGCTTCCTCAGTGCCTCGGTTTCCCCATCTGGTCTATGTACTGGAGCACTAGCAATTTATCAGTAGCTCTACCCATGAGGAGAATTACAGCCTCACCTCTGGAAACAGTCCCCCATGAGCCCCTCTCGTTTTCGATGAAAAGCTTGATTTTATCGTGAAGGGATGGAGATCTTGTCAAATCCCTATCTGTTGAGATAACCATATGATTTCAGGTTCTGAGTTCATTTATGTGGTGAATTACGTTTGTTAGTTAATGTAGATAGTTGAGCTATCTCTGTAATGAAATTACCTTGATCATGCTGATCATTTTGATGTGTCTTTTATTTAGGCTTGCCATGTGTTTTGTTGAGAATTTTTCCATCTATGTTGAATAAGGGGACTGATTTGTAGTTTGTTGTTGTTGAAAATGCTTCCCTGTTGGCACAGAAAGGAGGCCCCAGTGGCAGCCATCTCTCCTGTGACTTCTATACATTTCACAGAAGTGCATCCACAGTGTCTGTGGCAGTTGGTTGTGGTGATGGGAGTTGGTTAGGGCAATAAACAAGTGGAGCATGGGAACAGGAAAATCAGCTGTCAGAATGATAGACTGTTCCCGTTCCTTTATTTTCCTAAATAGAATAAGTCACCTGTCCACCACGACTCCTAAGGTGCCATCTTACCCAGGAGGCTTTGGGGCAAAGATTATGCTCTCTGCTTTCTCACCCTAGTGTCACAGAGCTGTATTTAGGGGCCCTGGGAGGATGGACGGTCTGACAGGCAGCTTTGTATGAGAGCAAGGCTGAACTTGGACCAACAGCAGTCCTGTGTGGAGGTCTGAAAGCTGGGACTCCTCCTCTAGTCTAAAATCCTCCACCCACAGGCAGTGTGATATGGCTAAGTACACCTCTCGTACACACAGTATTCCCATTATGGTTCTTGTTGAAGCCAAGCAAGGTGGCACATGCCTGTAACTCCAGCACTCCTAGTCAGAGGCAGGCGGATCTCTGTGAGTTCAACACCAGCTTGGACTACAAAGTGAGTCCAGGACAGCCAAAGCTACATAGGAAGCCCTCTCAAAAAATGAAAAGCAAACCCAAACAAACATTCATACAAACAAAAAAAGTTCTTGTTGATCAGAAAGGAAAGTGAAGATCAGTCAATCAGGAGATAGAAGCTTGCCAAAATCACCCAGTGAGCAGCCAGCAGAGAAGGCGCTTAAACTCTAGATCCCTGCTTTAGACTTCTCAACTTCCCATGTCTGAGCATGATCCCTTTCTATAGCACGGTATACTTCTGTCTTAGGGTTTACATTGCTATGGAGAGACACCATGACCAAGGCAAAATTTCATTGGGGCTGGCTTACAGCTTCAAAGGTTTAGTCCATTATCATCATGGCGGCTCGTGGAGAAGGATCAGAGTTCTTGATCTCAAGGCAGCCAAGTGTCACACTTAGCAAAGCTTGAGCACTAGGAGACCTCAAAGTGCATCCGTGTGGTGACACACTTCCTCCAACAAGGCCACATCTGATAGTGCCATTCCTCGGGGCCAAGCATTCAAACACACTGTTCTATGGAGGCCAAACCTATTTAAACTACCACACATCTCTCCCCCTGTTCTGCCCATCCCAGGATTTTGACTTACTGCTGGTCTCTCTGGCTGATGAGAATGACAATCACCCCCTCTTCACTGAAGGCACATACCAGGCAGAGGTGATGGAGAACTCGCCTGCTGGTAGGTGCTGGGCCCATCCGGGGACCATACAGGCCAACACCACTGCAGCCTTGGATGCCAAGGAGGTGCTGTGTGCCTGGTGGACGTAGAATGTAGGGGGCGCAGAAGGGCACCGGAGGAGAGGGTTCAGCTCCGAGGCGTGGGGGCTAGGCTAGGGCTGCTAAAGAGGACACAGGCCTGTCTGAGAGAGGTAAGAGTAGTCACAGGTATTGATCGCCCAGAGGTGACCTGAAAGCAGCCCCACTCTTCCCCAAATGGGGGATTCAAGGTGAGAAGAGTGCCCCGGACAGAGGTGAACCTACCTTCCCAGCTCCTCAGCCCTGAAGGGGAGAAGTCCTGGGATCTGCCATCAGAAGTAGGGGTCGAGGACCCTGGACAGCCAACTAGGACACAGAGCTAGTTAATCTTATCCCTTCAATGCCTCTGAGAGCCCCCCTCACAGTTATCAACCTCCACCCCAAGTCTCCAGAAATCGAGTTTTGAATCAGAAAGAGATAAGTGAGATAGTACTGTCTCTGAGTGGATATCACCTCTATGTAGACTTGACTTTTAAGTCTGCTGGTGTGCACATCTGCCCATTCACTGGTACACTGCCACATCAGCGCATGTGTGTGGAATTACATGTGGGCACACATACATGTAAGCATGTGGATGGCCCTGTGATGTACTAGTGGCAAGTGTACCTACCAACAGAGACAGATAGGGGCACAAACAGGGGGCATCCTATGCTTGAATGTGTCCTGTGCGCATGAAATCACTATCACGTGGACTCAGAGGCTATGTGTGTACATATAACATGCACAGTCAGACCTTATAATAGAGCAAGGTCTGCATGTATAGGGACAGACAAGACCCACACATGGAGGGGATACCAGGGAGCCCCCTAGATCCTCCAGTGGAGTGGCCATCCTCAAAGGCTGCTGGGAAGCAGGCATTGCTCCAGGCAGGCCACAGGGGCTTGCTCACCGCTCTTGTGTTTTCTCCCCAGCAGAGCTTTGAGGCCGCTCCCAGGCATCTGTGTTCAGTCTGCCAAGGCTGCCGCAGGCCCAACACAGGGCCTCCCTACCGGCTCCCTGCCCACTCCCCCTCCTTCCCCTCTCATCCGTCATCAGCCATGGTCATGGGGACACAGATGGGGAGGGGGGAGGGCGGGGATCTGGCTGGCCTGTGGTGACTCCTCTTCTCTGGCTCAGGGACACCCCTCATGGTGCTCAATGGGCCCATTCTGGCCCTGGATGCTGACGAGGATGTGTATGCTGTAGTCACTTATCAGCTGCTGGGTACGCACAGTGGCCTCTTCGATATCGACAACAGCACAGGTAAGGACTCTGCTGCAGCTTACAGGGAAACGCTGGGCTCTAGGGTGGTGGCTCTCAACCCGTGGGCTATGACCCCTTTGGAGGTCAAATGACTCTTTCTTGGGGTGGGTAGCATGTCAGATACTTACATTGTGATTCGTAACAGTGGCAAAATTATAGTTATGAAGAAATAGCCACAAAAATAATCATATGGTTGAGGTCACCACACATGAAGAGGTATTAAAGGGTCTCGACATCGGGAAGGTTGAGAACTGCTGCCTAGGGCTTCTTCCTAATGTGGGCCCAGGTTCTTACGGAAACCTGCTGCTTGTAGCCAACAGCACACATTACAACCGGATTAGGCCCCCAGGGTCTCAATGGGAGGACCCAAAAAGAAGAGTTGAGGCAACTTTAGGGACCTCTTGCTGCATAGACTCTCAGCTCGAGCAAACAGCTCCCATCCTCTCCCTCCATGCCCCGTGTCCTGGCCAGAAACAACCCCTGATCAGCCAGAAATAGCCAAAGTAGTGTTTCTGACCTCACGTCAGCCCAGCAGCTACCCAGGAGCCATGTCACCAGGACATGTCAGACAGGGACATCTAAGAAGCAGATGTCTCCAAGGAGCAGGTCACTCCTCTGTCCTGGTCATTCTTGGCAGACCGAGAATTGCAGAGGCCACCAAGGAGGGCCAACCACAGCAAGCCTGGTGCTCCCTACACATGAACCTTCAGGAAATAAAGTCACTGTGTCTCTCTTCTCTGTCCCTGCTCTGGTGGCCCTTGCTCTGCTTATCCGCTGCGTCCCTTTCCCTGTCCATCTCCCTGGCCGGTGGCGCCGGGGGCCAGGTGTGGTGACCGTGAGGCCTGGCATCATCATTGACCGGGAGGCCTTCTCTCCCCCCTTCCTGGAGCTGCTGCTGTTGGCTGAAGATGTTGGACTACTGAATAGCACAGCCCACCTTCTGGTCACTATCCTGGATGACAATGACAACTGGCCCATCTTTAGCCCCGCTGCTCACACTGTCCACCTACTAGAGAACTGCCCACCAGGTAACAAGGGTCAGGCTCCAGGCTTTACTGCTGCACCACCAGGAGCTGATAGGTAGGGGATGGGAGTTAGAGGCCCTGGCAACCCCAGAATTCTCTATAGAAGAGAGTACTGGAGTGGGACAGAGTCAGGAGAACTGGGTATTACATGCTAGAATTTTGGTGTGCTGCAATGACCAAGGAAATTCCATCCATGTTCCTATGTGAGACATCTACTTACTATCATTGGTTTGGTTTTGTTTTGTTTTGTTTTTGCGATAAGTTCTCAATATCATAGGCCAGGATATCCTGAAATGTAGCCCAGGTGGCCACAAACTCGCTATATAGCCTAGACTGCTCTTGAGCTCATAGTAGTGCATGTGCCTCAGCCCCTAATGAGCTAGGATTTAAGTGGGAAGACATGGTGACGCCCATCTAAGCCCGACTCTCTTGTAAATCAGCATAGATTCAGAACTGTTCTTATCACAATCCAGCTTAAGTTCGGTTCTAAAGGTTACCTGGAAGAGTAAGAACATTCTGAGACCTAAGGTTAGCATTGTGGTGTGTGCTGGCCAGACTGTGGGGAGGAAAGGCCTCTTTTGCATCATCAAAAAAGGCCCTTGGGCTGTGGAGAGATGGCTGCAAGAATAAGAGCACCTGCTATGCAAAGATGAGTCTCTGAGTTCAAATCCCAACCCCAAAAACAGTGCTGGGTAGAGCTGTGGGTTCACCTATGGGCGATGGAGACAGGAGGATCACTGGGGCTGACTGGCTACCAGTCTAGGTCATGAGTCAGGGAAAGAGCCTGTCTCAAAGAAATAAGACAGAAATTGATGGAAGGAAATGCCTGGCATCCTTCCCTGGCCACTGTGTGCACAGGCAAGTACGTCTATATACACATGTTCACGTACCCCACCATCACGGAACCAAAGATTATGATAGAAGAGGCCCAAATGCTCACCTGCTCCCCGATTTCTTCCCACAGGGTTCTCAGTTCTTCAGGTCACAGCCACGGATGAAGACAGTGGGCTCAATGGGGAGCTGGTGTACCGAATCGAAGCTGGGGCTCAGGACCGCTTCCTCATCCATCCAGTCACTGGAGTCATCCGTGTTGGCAACGCAACCATTGACAGAGAAGAGCAGGAGTCCTACAGGCTGACAGTGGTGGCCACTGACCGGGGCACTGTCCCCTTGTCAGGCACAGCCATCGTCACTATCCTGATTGATGACATCAATGACTCCCGCCCCGAGTTCCTCAACCCCATCCAGACAGTGAGCGTGCTGGAGTCAGCAGAGCCAGGCACTGTCATTGCCAATGTCACTGCTATCGACCTTGACCTCAACCCCCAACTAGAGTACCATATCATCAGCATCGTGGCCAAGGACGACACAGACCGCCTGGTGCCTGACCAGGAAGATGCCTTCGCTGTGAATATCAACACAGGTAGGAGGCCAGCTGCTTTCTAGCACCCTCTCCTGACCCTCACCCAGAATCCTTGCTCCTTCCCCCTCCCTTCCCCTCCACCATTTTCTTTCTCTTTCTTTGCCATTCCCTTTATGCTCTTTTCCACTATGGGTGTGTATCCATCCCTCTCCCTTTCTTGATCCTCTGCTGCCTCCCCCCCCCCCCGCCATCCACCTCCCCTGACAAGCTGCTCAACCCTTTCCGAGTCGTTCACCCTACAGTGTTGCAGCAGTGCCCATCTCCCCACATTCGTGCTGGCGTTTAGCACCACAGAGTTTTAATGTTTGCAATTTAAATGGAAAACAGTACCTTGTTATATATTTCCTTAATAAAGGAGATCTGGTCAAACACCTTTGATTGTTGCATATTGGCATTTAAATTTTGTATAAATTATATCTGTGCCTTTATAGTCTTCCACTATCATAAAAACAGAATCATGATTTTATCTTTCATGGTCTATCCTGCTTACTGTAATTTTGACATTTTACTGTTTGTCCAACCTTAAGTGGTTTTGGTCTTCTGGGGAGCCAGGGAGGGGAATGAGCCTTTCATGAAGTGTCACAAAAAGAAGCATGGCAATGACACAGTGCTTAAAATCATTACTATGGAGAGAAATGAACTGTGGCAACTATGAGCGTCCATAGCAGACTGGCAGACATCAGTACACTGTTGTCATGATGATAGTGTGGGGACATTGGGAATCCCTTGAATAATTATAGAGTCCAGGCCAGGGACCCCACCAGATAGGACTCAAACACAGAATGCATTTAGACCCCAGGACCTGGCAATATAGAGGGTAAAAGTTGTGGGTGCACACCATGGGATACCAGGCATCCGTTAGCCACTGGCTGGACACACAGCAGTGGGAGGGAGGAATGTGTTCAGAATAAGTGCTTGCTGAAAATGGTAAGAAATGGAATGAGATGCACACCACACCGGCATTTGCATAACTATGAGGGAGTAAATAGTTCTCGAGAATACTTTATTTATCTTTGAGATGGGTACTCCAGCAGTCCAGCCCAGCCTCAGACTTGTAACATGGCCAAAAATGGTCTTGAACTTCTGATCCTCTTCCCTGTTGTAGAAAACTGAGGTAGGGGGCAGGGGCAGTCAAACCCAGGGTCTTAACAACTGAGCTACATCCCTGACCTCAGCACATGTGCACACACACTTACGCACACGAGGAGAGGGAATGGGGGAAGGAGGTGCATACAAAATCAAACACCGACAGTCATAGCAGGCAGTGACCAGAGTAGGATTAATCTTGTCTGCATTTATGGCCTAAAAGAGAAGAAGAAATAGCCCATGATCCCTGGGAAAAGTTGGTAGAATTGTGTGCCAGGTCAAAGGGGTTCCCAGCTGGTCAGTCAGGACCATGGAGAGCCACCCGGCCCTGCTGGCTCCCCAGCTTTCCTCTTCCCTGCCCCTCTGCCCCATCCCGCTGCCTCCCACTGATTCTTTTTCTTTCTCTTTTTTTCTTTCCAGTGTCTTCTCTGTCTGCCTTCCTCGGGCTCCAGCCCCCTTGCTCGGCTTTCCTACCCTTTCTTCCCAGCTCCTCAGACCCTTTCGGCTCCAGCTGGGCTCTCACTCCATTTCTTCCCCTCTACCCCTTCTCCCTATCCTAGCCCCTCCTGCCCTGGCCAGCTCTGAGTCCCACAGCCTCTTCCCCACCCATTCCCTACACTGAGCCTCCTCACTGCACCCTGAACTAACCAATGTTAACCCTCTCTTTCTCCCTCACGGCTGGCAGGCCTACAGGTTTGAGCTCTGTTCTCTCACTTCCCACCTCATCTCCTCCCTGCTTCACCCCATTGCCTTCCTCCATGCCTCACACCCCACCCTTCCCGCCCTGGGGACCGGCCCAGGCCGTGCCCAGCCTTTGCAGACTGAACGCAGCTGCCCTCTCCCCAACCTCGCTCCCCAGCCTGGGGGGCCAGGGAGCGAGAGTAGGAAGAGGAGGAGGAGGCGGCCACCCAGGGTAAGTGACCACCCATGGCTGGGGATGTGTGGAGGAGAGCAACCCAGCAGGGGGTCTCCCAGGAGGAAGGATATTCTCAGACCCTGGTGCCTCTTGGGCCAATGAGGGAGACATCAGGAGGAGCCACACAGTCTCCAGCAGATTGGCCAATAGATCTGTCCAGCAAAACTCAAACTTCTGGAGAGTTCCTCTCTGGTTTATGGAGCAGCCAGGGACTCTGGGAGCTACCAAGGAAGAAAAATAACTTGTTGTCACCAACATAGACTGATATTTCTGTCTCGTAATCAGCACCATGTCACATGCTGCTTAGTCAGGACGAAGGGACACACCTAGGGTCTCCGGCAGGTCCCTCCAGGATAGCTGCCCTGCAGCAGGTTCCAGGGTCTCACTAAGTTGCCTTGGACTTGTCACCCTCCTGTTTCACTTTTTAAAAATTAGTTATTCGGTATCTTAATTTGTTTTGTTATGTTTACTTTGTGTGCACTGGTGTTTTGCCTGCATGTATGTCTATGCACCATGTGCATGCAGTACAAATGAAGGCCGGAAGACGGCACTGAATCCCCTGAAACTGGACTGTGAGCTTCCATGTGGGTGCCAGGGAAAAACTCCAGGTCCTCCCGAAGAGCAGTCAGTGCTCTTGACCACGGAGTCCAATCCCCTATTTCAGTCTTTGGAGTAGCTGGGATTATAGGCATAGACGCTACTATGCTCAGCTTGGTTTAGTTTTTGAGTTAAGGTCTTGCTTTGTAGCCCAGGCTGGCCTCAAACTCACAAGTGTCCTGCCTTAGCCCCCCATGGCTAGGACTGCAGATGTGTGTGCTCCTGGACCTGGCTCATCCCAGCCATTTTTAGAGTATTCTTCATCAGTGCCCAGAACATTCACACTGTTGTGGAATACAAGCATGCTGTTGTTTTCATTTGTATCTGCCAGGCAAAGTTCTAACTACTTTGTTGATAGAATCTCATTTAATTTTTCTGATTCCCTGGAGCCCTTGAAGTAGGACTATATTTCCCTCCCCCTTTGTAAATAAGGAAGCAGAAGTTGGACAGCTTGGCCAAGGTCACCAGCATTGGCTGGAGAACAGAAAGATAGGCTCCAGCTGTAAACATGGCCGTGGGCCATCCTAGCCAAAAGTCTCAGGGTCTGTCAAGGACTAGTGGCCTCTATCATGATGGGGGTATAGTGGGGCAGGAGCTCTGAGAAGCCCAGATTTCAGGGGGTTCCTCTCTAGCTGAATCTGACTTGGTCTCACCCACAGGGTCTGTGATGGTGAAGTCCCCCCTGAACCGAGAGCTGGTTGCTACCTATGAGGTCACACTCTCCGTGATCGACAATGCCAGCGACCTCCCAGAACAGTCTATCAGTGTGCCAAATGGTAAGATTTCCTGCTGGCATATCTTATTTATCACTCAGAGCCATTTGAGGACTGGGATGGGCTAGCAGCTAGCACAGGCTTGGCCCTAAGGAGGGACTTTCAGGGCTACCTAAGGAGTCAAGTTAGGCTATCTTAGGAAAGTGACAGCCACCTTGAGACTCAGGATGACTGTGACCCTAAATGTTTCTTAGACTCTGAGCAGGGAAGAGAATGAGTAGAACTGGGAGGGAAGACTGGGAGGCAGCGTGGCAGAGAGTAATAACGAAACCCAGGGTGTGGCTAAAACAAGAGATAGGAACTGTCCCTCTGCTGAGGACCGGAGAGGAAACCGTAGGGTCAGGACAGGAAGCAAAGAGCAAAACAAGAGAACTCAAGGTCGCAGACCACAGTGGGGCAGGCTTAGTGATAGGGGACAGTGGTGTGTCTTCCTAGGCCATGAGCTAGGAAGCTATTATGGGCTGGATTGAGCAGGCTAAGCAGAGTGGGCAGTGGAAAGAGTGCAGGGATGGGGTGGTCCCAAGTGGCTCCTGCCACAAGACAAGGACAGTTGTTGGGGTGACCTGGGCTTGGCAAACACTGGGTGATTATCTTCTCAGCCCAGAAGCCCAGAGTTTTTCAGAGGGAAGGGCATGTTTGTCTCTTGTTTATCTCTTATGTGACCTGAGACTTTAAGGTCACAGGCCCAGGCTGTTTATACTGAGAGGATACCACTGGGAGGAGGGCCTAGGCTAGAGAAGGATGGATCAGGGGAATATTCTGAGACCATCTTCATCCTAGCTCTCAAAGTTTATTGGGAAGCTGTGGTGTGGGAAGGCCCAAAGGCTCCATCAGAGCCTCCCAGCTCTTTGGTAGAATGTAAGTCCCTGCTCTGATGAGAGGGAAAGGTTGCAGGTTGCAGTGTGAAAGTGGGGACAGATTCTCAGTTGGTAAAGTGCTTGCCTTGCAAGCATGAGGACCCACCTAAAAATTCCAGGCACAGTAAGGTACATGACTGGGGAGATGGAGACAGGCAAATCCCTGGACTGTTCTGACCAGTCAGTTTAGCCTACTTTGGTGAGTTCTGGGCAAGTGACAGACCTGACCAAGAGTAACTGAGGCTGACTTCTGCCCTCCCTACACATGCACACACATATGCACGTATACTTGCACAAACATATGCATGTGTATTTACACACACAGGCATGTGTACTTGCACACACATGTATTTGTACACACACATGCAACTATACACATGACCTATACACATGTAACTGCCCACACACATGCCCCTGTACACAAATACACACACACACATGAACCTGCACCCATACACACATGCAGCTGTGCACACACATGACCTGTACACACGTACACACCTACATACACACATGCTCCTGCACACACATACATACACACACCTACCTGCACACACGCACTCCCGTGCACACACACAAGCACAAACATCACATAAATAAAATAGTAGGAGACATTTCTCTCTTCTGAGCCTGGACCCCCTAGGCTCTCAGTGGGGAGGAAGACCAGTAGCTCTTGGTGGGGAGCTGCAGGCATCAGGCTGGGACACCAGTGTCCATCTTGGTATTCACTCCCGCCCGCACCCCAGCCAAGCTCACGGTCAACATCCTGGACGTCAATGACAACACACCCCAGTTTAAGCCGTTTGGGATCACCTACTACACCGAGCGAGTCCTGGAGGGGGCCACCCCAGGCACCACACTCATAGCTGTGGCAGCAGTTGACCCTGACAAGGGCCTCAATGGGCTGATCACCTACACCCTGCTGGACCCCACCCCGCCAGGCTATGTCCAGCTGGAAGACTCTTCAGGGGGTATGTGACAGATCTCCCTGTCTACGAATGCCTAGTAGCCCCTGTGGGACCGCGGCTCTCTTCTGACATCCCACGCCCTTGCCCTTTGGTGGCCTGGGTGAGATTCAAGATGGTTGACATGCCAGTCGTTTTCCAGTTCTCCCAGCAGAGAATAGAACTTTCTAGTCCCAGCCGGGATGGAAGCCCACAGATGCCTGTTGGAACCCTAGTGAGCCCCATTACCATTTCTGCCACCGAAGTCCCAGTGAGCACATCCCCCAGGGAGCAGGGTCTCAGATTGGGAGGTGTCTCGGATATCTTGGGGTTCTTAATATTCCTTCCAGGGAGCACAGGAAGCCTTCTCACTGCTTCATGGAGGAGGACAACTGTGGCATTCGTCGGCCTCTGCCCTGCTATGGGCAGTGCTGCCCACTCATGTCCCCTGTAAAGGGCCCCTCCTCCTTTCCGAGCCCCCCCCATCAGATCCTCGGCGATATATAGAGAGCCCAGGATGAGGAGTGGCCTCAGCCATCAGTGGGTGCCTCTGTGTCTCAGGGAAGGTCGTTGCCAACCGGACAGTGGACTATGAAGAGGTCCATTGGCTAAACTTCACAGTGAGGGCCTCAGACAATGGGGCTCCACCCCGTGCAGCGGAGATCCCTGTGTACCTGGAAATTGTAGACGTTAATGACAACAACCCCGTCTTTGACCAGCCCTCCTACCACGTAGGTGACCAGACCAGCATGGGGGTCAGGACCTGGACCTAGTCCTGGGGGTCTTTGCTCTGCCTTCCGCTCCCACTCGCCCCCTCAAAGCCTCCTGGAAGCCTGTGGAACGCATGCGGAGTATATTGCCCGGGCTCTCACTGCAGTAGGGAATTCCTGGGTGGGACATAGGCTCCAGGGGTGACCCTGCTTTCTCTCTTCTCCTCTCCCTCCGGCCTTTGTCCCCCTCCCCCCTCTCTCTAGGAGGCTGTTTTTGAGGATGTAGCTGTGGGCACTGTCATCCTGAGGGTCACTGCTGCCGACGCTGACTCGGGCAACTTCGCCCTCATTGAGTACAGCCTTGGGGATGGAGAGGGCAAGTTCGCCATCAACCCTAACACTGTAAGCAGACGATAAAGGGCCTGGCCCTGGGAGTGGGAAAGCCCAGAGTCCTGTTCTAAAAAGATGCCAAATGCATCCCAGATACCTCTGTTTCTGGGTCCTGTCACATCTGTAGACCTCAGGCCTTTTAGCTAAGTCAGCAAACTCTCCTCAGATCCACAGGGGCTATGAAGACCGTGGCCCCTTCTGTTCCAGAACAAGTAGAAAGAAGTGGCCACCAGCCTGAGGAACTGGCCCTTTAGTGTGACAGGACGTGCCCCCAAACTTGAAACAAGTCCAGGGACTTTTGGAGACTGTCACAAGAGGCAGAGCAGCAGTGTGGGAACGGCACGCGGTGTTTGAGCACCTGCTGTATTCATGGCCCTATGCTCAATGTGGAGTGAGGAAAGGTACCCTAATGACTGGGACCCACAAGTCCCCATAAGTCCCAGCCTTTTGTGAGAGTAGAAATTCAGAGGAAAGGATGAAATGGTGGGTCTGCTTGTTAGCCTAGAAGCTGCTCTCGTCAGTATGAGAAAGCAGCCTGGCAAAGAGCAGGCGTGGTCACAGAGCCTCCCCCAGTGTCTGGAACTGAGGTTTCTAGACCTCCTGTTTCTCTCTGTGCCTCTCTGCATACTGTCCTTTCAGGAGGTTTTACTCCTCTAACTGAGCACTCAGCCATGGTACCTGTTATCAGAATAAATCCACAATGCCAGACCCTGTCAGACAGGTGGCTCCAGCCTGGCACTCACTCTCCCTCACACAGGAAGGGGGCGGTGAGGGCAGGAACAGCACCAGAACGAGGACACCATGGAGACTTATGGTTTTTTTTTTTCAGAGCATTAGTCCAGACTCCAATTATGTCTGACCATGGTAGATACTCAGTAAACATGTCAAACTGATGAATCACCTGAAACCCTCGCCTTCTAACTAGGGTGACATCTATGTGCTGTCCTCTCTGGACCGGGAGAAGAAGGACCATTATATCCTTACTGCTTTGGCCAAAGACAACCCTGGGGATGTTGCCAGTAACCGTCGAGAGAACTCGGTGCAGGTGAGGGGCACCAGCCTAAGCCCAGGATGGGAGGCAGCAAGCCAAGTCCACAGAGAATGTTCTAGGTGGGCCACTAGAATATATACAGCCATGCCTCGTATATAGAGTGCTGGAGATTGAGCCCAGTATGCTAGCTACAAAGAGACCAGAACTCTACCAACTGAGCTACACACACAGCCTAAGGCCCTGTCTCAAAAAATAAACAATACATTTGGGTGTGGGGGCATGTGCCTTTAATCCCACCATTTAAAGGGCAGAGGCAAGAGGATCCCTGTGAGTTCCAAGCCAACCTGGTCTACATAGTGAGTGAGTTCCAGGATAGCCCCAAAAGACCCTGTCTCAAAACATAAACTAGTGAAATGGCAACAGCGTTCATCAGGGGTGGGGCCCATCCTTCCTCTACTTCAGCTTACCTTTGTGTCACGGGGTTTCCTAAGGGCAGCCCTTTTCATGGTTTTGACTGTCTTGTGATCTCTCAAGGTGGTGATCCGGGTTCTTGATGTCAATGACTGCCGGCCTCAGTTCTCCAAACCACAGTTCAGCACAAGTGTATATGAAAATGAACCAGCAGGCACCTCAGTCATCACCATGCTGGCCACTGACCAGGATGAGGGCTCCAATGGACAGCTGACCTACTCTCTCGAGGGCCCTGGAATGGGTATATGGCCTTCCCTGGCTGCCCAGGAGGGCTTAAAGTATGGGGAGGGGCAGGCTGTCATGACTACAGCCCTGGGCCTCGGGGAGGAGGAAAAAGAGGGGACAGGAAGGATGTCTCAGCCAAGCCATTCCCTTGCTCTCTCCCACTGCCAGAGGCTTTTTCCGTGGACATGGACTCCGGTCTGGTGATCACAGAGCGGCCACTGCAGTCCTATGAGAGGTTCAACCTGACTGTAGTGGCCACAGATGGTGGGGATCCCCCGCTCTGGGGTACCACCATGCTCCTGGTGGAAGTCATCGATGTCAATGACAACCGCCCCATCTTTGTGCGTCCACCCAATGGCACCGTTCTGCACATCAGAGAGGTATCCCTGATCCCAGGCCCACAGACGTTCAGTTCCCACATCCAGCCCCCTGCCTTATCCTGCATTCATCACCTGGGAGGGTAGAAGGGCCCCATTGTGAAACTATGGAAACGGAGGCCAGACAGGGGAGAGCAGACTTGCCCAGTGCCACCAGAAAAGACCTTGGGAGCACTGGCTAGTTCTGTGGGCAGTGCTAGGAAAAGATCTGAGTTCAGGTATAACTCAGGCTACCCAGCCACATGCTCATGAGCAAGTGGCTTGTTTGTGACTTGCTTTCATCTGAGAACAGGACTAATAATAGCATATCTCTTGTTCACATACCAGGAGTATCTGGTCTCCTGCCACCCACTTCCGTCCAGACAGAGTTCAAAGTAAACACAAGGCACTTCTGCCTGTCTGCTGGCCCTGTTGATGCCAAAATGCATGGCTCAGGCTCTCTTGTTCCTTGGTCAAACTGGCCATCCAGTCAGGGGGGGTGGGCCATATTCTGCTCTTCCCTTCTGCTCTAAGGCCCCAGTGATCCTTGGGGGTACAGTTGGGATACCTCTGACCTGTCCTTTGCATCATAAAGTCCCAGAACATAAGTACTGAGACCATCTTGTCATTTTGTTTCCTTTTTGAGATCCTGTAGGAGAAAATGATCCCAAGCACTGGGACGCTGAGACTGGTGCCATACCTACATTAATACATTGGTCCCTTTTGCTTTGCCCACTAGGGAGCTCACAGTGGCTTAATCCCTTCAGATGACCCTGCAGACTCTCGGTTCACAAATACTTTGCCCTCAGCCTTCATTTTATGCCAACTGAACCCTAATTTTAAAAATTCATTCAATCTCATTGTAATTCACATATTCTTGTCAACTGCTTCAAAATCTTTTTTTGTGAAAGGAAATGGGACATAAATTAATCATAAGCTAATTCTTTTCCACACCAAAGGCTCCATTTGCTAAGTTTTCCCTTCAAGGGTTCTGCATTTTGGGAGATCCAGGTCTCCTGAACAACCAGCATTTATAAAATAGTTACCCTGCTTTTCATTACTTAGAAGACCTTCTATTTGTTGTGAACAATGAGAAAACAGTCAAGCCAGGATGAACTAGGAGTTGGTTTTTGTTTTTTGATTGTTTTGTGGGTTTTTCTTTTTTCTTTTCTTTTTTTAAATTTTTTTGGTTTTTCGAGACAATGTTTCTCTGTGTAACCTTGACTGTCCTAGAACTCACTCTGTAGACCAGGCTGGCCTGGAATTCACAGAGATCCACCTGCCTCTACCTACCGAGTACTGGAATTAAAGGTGTGTGCCAAAACTGCCCAGCAAAAGTGTTCTAACCATTAAGAAGAACCATGTTCCTTAGGGCAGAGGTCGGTGTATGACTACAGTTGGGTTTTTCTATGCCATAGACCAAACCTAAGGGAATGCAGGCACCTGAGGCTTGGAGAAGTGAGGGCCTTAGCTGAAGAAGCAAGGAATACAAGAGAGTGTCAGGGCCTGGCTCTGTGATTTTTCATGCCCAGGTACCCACTTCCCATGACTCCCACAGGAGATCCCGTTGCATTCCAATGTGTATGAGGTCTATGCCACTGACAAGGATGAAGGCCTCAATGGAGCAGTGCGTTACAGCTTCCTGAAGACGGCAGGCAACCGTGACTGGGAGTACTTCACCATCGACGCAGTCAGTGGCCTCATCCAGACAGCTGGACGCCTGGACCGTGAGAAACAGGCGGTGTACAGCGTAAGCCCCTGGGGTGGGGCTGTGTGCGTGGCTCCTGGAAGACCTCCGGTCCATCCAGCCTCTCCCAGGGAACCAGCCTCCAATCCCATCTGGGTCCCATCTGGGTTCTCTGACTGGGTTCCTTTACCTCTAGCTCATCTTGGTGGCCAGCGACCTGGGCCAGCCAGTGCCCTATGAGACGATGCAGCCATTTCAGGTGGCTCTAGAAGACATCGATGACAACGAACCGCTGTTCGTGAGGCCTCCTGTGAGCTCACCCATCCCCTGTAGTGGGGACACCCCCTCGGGGACTCACCGCTTGGGGAGCCCACTTATGTACAGACTGTACCCTGATACACCTTGGTTATCACACAGTGAGCCTCCCCCTACGTGTGCTCATTACAGGAACAGTGCTTCCCCAAGCAGCTGTGACATCCAAACTTGGGCACTATTAACAAGGCAACACTCAATGATCCAAAAACCAGGCAAAAATACCCAGGACCTTTGCATTTGTACGCACATATTGTCATGTTCATCATATATGTGTGCACACACTCACACATACACACACACACACACACACACACACAGAGAGAGAGAGAGAGAGAGAGAGAGAGAGAGAGCGAGAGCATGAAAGTTGGTTCTGAAGTCTTGGGCCAAAACTCAGCCAAAAGTGGACAGCAGGACTAAAGGGCCCTGGTGTGGCTTCCATAGTAGATGGATGGATGGATGGATGGATGGATGGATGGATGGATGGATGGATAGACAGACGGACAGGTGGGTGGGAGGGTAGATGAATGCATGAATGAATAGATGGATAGATGGATGGATGGGAGGGTGGGTGCATGCATATAAAAACACAGGCACTTGATGGAACATGCTCTCAGGTACTGGGGATAAACAGGGGAAGCTTAACCCTGTCTCCGTGGAGATTGCAGGCTCCGCTTGTGCTCTAGGCAATAAAGGCCTCAGGCCCATAGAGCAGATACCAAGGGCTTCTGGGCCAGGGCTGAAGCTTGGGTCTCCTCTGATGACCTTCTCTCCTACAGAAGGGGAGCCCCCAGTACCAGCTGCTGACAGTGGCTGAACACTCACCCCACGGCACCCTTGTGGGCAACGTGACCGGTGCCGTGGACGCAGATGAGGGTCCCAATGCCATCGTGTATTACTTCATTGCAGGTGGGGTCAGCGGAGCCAGTGTCCCGCCTGCCCTGGGTTTGAAGGGAACTCTGGGTGCCCCTCCCCTCAATCTGTGCCCTGTTCACCTGCAGCTGGCAATGAGGACAAAAACTTTCACCTACAACCAGATGGACGCCTGCTAGTGTTGAGAGACCTGGATCGGGAGAAGGAAGCCATCTTCTCCTTCATTGTCAAGGCGTCCAGCAATCGCAGCTGGACCCCTCCCCACGGACCCTCCCCAGCCCTCGATGTGCTGACTGATCTCACCCTGCAGGAGGTGCGAGTTGTGCTGGAGGACATCAATGACCAGCCGCCGTGCTTCACCAAGGCTGAGTACACCGCAGGTGCAGGGACCAGCCAGGGCCTGAGGGCATGGGTGGCTGTTTCCCTAACATTCATGTGACCTGCCTGTTTCCGCAGGAGTGGCCACCGATGCCAAGGTAGGCTCGGAGTTGATCCAGGTGCTGGCCTTGGATGCCGACATTGGCAACAACAGCCTGGTCTTCTATGGCATTCTGGCTATCCACTACTTCCGGGCCCTTGCAAATGACTCCGAGGATGTGGGCCAGGTCTTCACCATGGGTAGGAGCCCCTGTCACTGCACGGACTTCAGTCCAGAGATGGAGTTTGTGTGAGCATAGGACCTTGGTGGTCATTCATGTCAGCCCTCTGTTCACCCACCTAGTTTCTGCTATTGTAGTGACGCTCTACCTGTACATTTCCATCTATGCACATATTCTTTTTTATGTTTGAGTGGTGGGGTGCATCTTTATTTATTTCAAGGAGGGAGGTGCCTACCCACAAAACATGTGTAGAGATGTCAGGAAACAGCATTGGTTCTCTCTGTGACCATGTGAGTTTCCAGGGATCAAAAGCAGATAGATCATCAGGCTTGGCTACAAGCCAGTCATCTCACTGGCCTGGTTTTAACTTTTTTTAAACATCAGGGTCTTGTGTAGCCCACCTGGCTTCAAGCTCTCTATGTAGTCAAGAATGATCTTGAGCCATGTATGGTGATGCAAGCCTTTAGTCCCAGCACTCAGGTGGCAGAAGCAGAGTGATCTTTGTGAGTTTGAGGCCAGCCTGGCCTACAGATTAAGTTTCAGAACAGCGAAGGCCATATAGTGAGACCCATTGTCTCAATTTTAAAAAATCTTGAATTCCTGCTCCTCCTGCCTACACTTCCCAAGTACTGGGATCATGGTCATATGCCACCACACCAGGCTTATACAGTGCTGGGCATAAAACCCAGAGCTTCATCTGTACTGGTTAAGGCCGTCATCCACGGAACTGTAGCCCAGGCCTCTTTTGCTTTTGTCATCTTCTTGTCCATCCCTCTCTCTGTGTCATCCACCCCTCTCCCCATGCTGCTTTCCACAATGTTCCCCATCTCTGCATTTGCACCCCTTCTCTTGTGTGTCAAGGCATTCGGCAAGGCACTGGGGATCTGGCAGCATAGCTCTGAAGGTACATGTTGCTTGAGCTTTCATCTGTGTGGAGATCAAGACACTCTGGAGCAGGGCCTCAAAGGTGCCCATTACCTTCCACCCAACATGGACTCCTCATCTGTTGTCAGTCTTGACTGCCAGGAAGACCTGGCCTGATATCCAAGGCTCCCAAATATTCCTTCTAGCCCGCGTTTCTGGCCTTATAGCCCCTACCATCTGTATGGGCTCCATATCAGCCATGCCACCTCAACCACTATTCTCTATCCACCCCTAGGCCACTGGCCCTTCTGCTTGATTTCCTTGATGCCATCCCAACCTTCATCTTTCCTGATATGTCCACTTTGTCCTTCAAGGTCTAGTTCAGAACTCACAGTCAGATCCCATATACTGTCCCTGCCCCTTTTTCTAATGTGATGCTAGAGACTGAAGCCATGGCCTTGGGCATGATGGGCAAGCACTACCACTGAACTGTGACCTCAGCTCTCACTCCTCTGACTTTAATAAACCAAGTTACAGAGGAGCTAGAAAGTGGCAGGTTTTGAACCCAGGTCTTCCATCATGTTTAGAGTTGTCTAGGCCAGTGGCTCTCAACCTTCCTAATGATGTGACTCTTTTAATACAGTTCCTCACCTTGCTGTGACCCAAACCATAAAATTATTTTCATTACTACTTCATAACTGTAATTTTGCTACTGTTGTGGATTATAATTTAATGTGTATTTTCTAATGGTCTTAGGTGACCCCTGTGAAAGGAAGGGTAGTTCAACTCCCCCAAGGGGTTGTGACTATGCCATCTCTGTTACATTCGTGGAATTCTAAGGCACATGTGTCTAGGAATGTTAAAAAACACTGGTCTGGTACATGGGAAAGACCCTCTGAAGCTCAGAAATAGTCATCACACCCTCATCTTTCGGCAGAAGAGCCTGCAGTTATTTAAAATGCAATGTTTAAGTTGGGTGGTGGCGGTGGTATGTGCCTTTAATCCCAGCACTTGGGAGGCAGAGGCATGTGGATCTCTGAATATGAGGCCAGTTCCGTCTACATTGTGAGTTCCAGGACAGCCAGGGCTGCACAGAGAAACCCTGTCTTGAAAAATAAAAAATAAAACAATATAAAATAAAATGTAGTGTTTAAATAAAACTGGAGCAACCATTAAAAATAAGATTTCAGCCAGACATGGTAGCACATGCCTATAATCTCAGCACTCAGGGTGGGAGGGGTGAAGAAATATGACCTCTCCCAGAGGCTGTGGGGTAGGGGGCAGGAGTCAGCATAAACGTGTGGCCCCTGAGCTGTGCCACGCCTATACTCTTTCACAGGGAGTGTGGATGGCATCCTCCGCACCTTTGACCTCTTCATGGCCTACAGCCCTGGCTATTTTGTGGTAGACATTGTGGCCCGAGACCTGGCAGGCCACAACGACACAGCCGTCATTGGCATCTACATCCTGAGGGATGACCAGCGTGTTAAGATAGTCATCAATGAGATCCCAGACCGTGTGCGTGGCTTTGAGGAGGAGTTCATTCGCCTGCTGTCCAACATCACAGGCGCCATTGTCAACACTGATGATGTGCAGGTGTCCTGGGGCCCTAGGACTGGGGCAGTGGGGAGAGATGGGGCAGATGAGGTTCCTCTTAGTAACTTCATAGCCACATGGCCCCTACATGTGGACCTACATTTCCTAATCCATAAATAAGGCTGATAATGGATGAGCCCTGTGTGGGAGCTAGTGGCCAATTCAGGGAGATTTGGTAGTGCTAAGTCTCATCAGATACATGGGGTGGGTTCCTGAAATGTGCCTGCCTGTCCCATCCCATCCCTTGTGTGAAATGTGGTTTTACTCCCACAAACTCTCTTCTCCCTTAGTTCCATGTGGACAAGAAGGGGCGGGTGAACTTTGCACAGACAGAGCTGCTCATTCACGTGGTCAACCGGGACACAAACCGTATCCTGGATGTGGACAGGTAGGTGTAGGGGGTCTGTGTTTGGACTGCCTGCCTGTCCACTTTGTGGGAGAGGAACCCCATAGGGGGCACAATGTTTACCATCAGCCTCACTGCATTCAGAGCTGTGGGAGGACAGAGCAGGACAGCAGGAGCTACGCTCATCTCTCCGAGCCTCACTCTGATCAGTCAGGGTGCCTGCTGCTGTGAAGAGACACCATGGCCACAGCAACTCTTCTAAAGGAAAACATCCAATTGGGGCTGGTTTCCAGTTCAGAGATTTAGTCAGTTACGGTCTTGGTGGAAAGCATGGCAGCACACAGGCAGATGGTTCTGGAGAGGATCTACGTCTGGATCTACAGGCAGCAGGAGGAGTGAGACAGACACTGGGCCTGGCTTGAGCATCTGAAACCTCAATGCTCACCCCCCCCCCAGTGACGCACTTCCTCCAACAAGGCCACACCCCCCAATAGTGCTGCTCCCTAGTGAGCAAGCTGATTCAAATTTATGAGCTTATTTTGGGTCATCCCTATTCACACTACCACACTCTCCTCATTGGTTTGGGGTCTGTGAGGGCCCTGGACACAGGCTCTCCCCGCTAAGAGGCTTTTCTCTCGCAAGGCTTCAGAGCAGCAAGTGAACTTTGGGTCTCCTGGCGGCAGCAGAGTGCACTGCTGCAGGATATGGGGTGGCTCTTGGAGGCGGTGGGTGGCTGAGGTGGAGCAGAGACCACGGCCGTTGTGTAGGGTCATCCAGATGATTGATGAGAACAAAGAACAGCTTCGGAACCTATTTCGGAACTACAATGTGCTGGATGTACAGCCCGCCATCTCTGCACGGCTGCCGGATGACATGTCTGCCCTGCAGGTACCCTTGTTCCAGCCCCTGTGTTCTGGGCTGTGCCCCTGAACTCCTCTAATGGCTGGCCTGCTATCTCCACAGATGGCCATCATCGTCCTAGCCATCCTTCTCTTCTTGGCGGCCATGCTCTTCGTGCTCATGAACTGGTACTACAGGACCGTGTGAGTGTCCCCACCTCTAGCCTGAAACAGAATGGCCAATGTCTGCTGGACAGCGGGCGCCGAGGCAGATGGGGCCAAGGACCAGAGATAGCAGGCCAGCTTCCCTTATGGGACTGACTCTCCCTCTTTCCTTCCTCCTTCCCTCTCTCTACAGACACAAGAGAAAGCTAAAGGCCATAGTAGCTGGTTCTGCAGGTGAGTGAAGGCTGTTGGGGATCAGGTTAAGGCAGCCAGGTACTCCAACTGGTTGTGCCCTTTTCCTCCTCAAATTCTCTCCCTGCAGGGAACCGTGGCTTCATTGACATCATGGACATGCCCAATACCAACAAATACTCCTTTGACGGGTGTGTGGACTCCTCAAGTCTGCAGATCACCTTTGGTGATCCCGGCAGTACGGAACTAGTGAGAAGTATCTATAGCAGCCACACATGGAGTGTGGGCACCCCCTAGTGGGTCTGTCACTTCTCTGCACGCTCAGAACTGCTGTCCAGGTCCCACTTCCGAGGGAGCATGGGGGGGGGGGGGGTACCTCTCGGTCCTGGCTCTAGCAGGATCCTAGGATAGAAGGATGCAGCCACAGGTGCCATGGCAGAGTTCCTGTGAAGACCTGTCGAAGGCTCTGTGGCTGGCCCAGGGAATGGGCAGGTCTTAGAGGCAAGGTTCTGTCAAGGCACCTGGCCCACCCTCTGCCACACCCCAACTGCAGAGCCAACCCTGTGTGGCTGGATCCTTTCTGCCGGAACCTGGAGCTGGCTGCACAGGCTGAGCATGAAGACGACCTGCCCGAGAACCTGAGTGAGATCGCAGACCTGTGGAACAGCCCCACTCGCACCCACGTGAGCCAGGGGAGCAGCCTGTGGCCAAGCTGAAGACTTTGGAGGGCAGTCCCCTACCCTGTCTGCATATGGTGTCCAATCACTCTGCTCTAGCAGATGTTCCCTCTTCCCCAGGGAACGTTTGGACGTGAACCGGCAGCAGTCAAGCCTGATGATGACCGATACCTGCGTGCAGCCATCCAGGAGTATGACAACATTGCCAAGCTGGGCCAGATCATTCGAGAGGGCCCTATCAAGGTGAGCCCTCCCCTGCAGGGTCCTGTGCCCAGACCCCGTACTCAAGGATGCAAGGAGATGGAAACTGTAGATTTCTATCAGGGCTGAAGGGAATTCAAACTAGGATGAATGCGGCTCTGCAGCCTGTGGTGTCTCAGGCTGGCCAGTTTTCAGGCTCTCTTCCCATCCTCTGGGCCACTCTGCCGCAGGATTGTGTGGGGTAGGGCCAGCCTATGTGGGGAGCTAACCCTCTCCCTCCCTCAGGGCTCGCTGCTGAAGGTGGTCCTGGAGGATTACCTACGGCTCAAAAAACTCCTCGCACAACGGATGGTACACAAAGCCTCCTGCCATTCCTCCTCCTCTGAGGTAGTGAGGTGGCCTGGGGAGCTGGGGGCTGTGTGCCGTGCCCCATCCCTGGGGATGCTGCTCCCTCTCACTCTTAACTGGGTACTGTCTCTGCAGTTGTCTGCTCTTTCATCTATAACCTAGCAGCTAAACCAAAAGGCTGCGTGTGTGTCTCCAGGAAGTCAGAAAGAAGTGGTGGGCTCCAAAGAGCAGTGGTTCTTAAGAGTCCACAAACCTTATAACCACCTTCTAAGGGGCCTTCACTTTAAGAAACGGGCCAAGAGGGCCAGGCAGGCCTGCCGACATTTGGCTCCTATTCCAGCGGCTAGCCTGACACTCAGTCTGGCTTTCCCTAAAGCCCATCTCCACCTGGGTTTATGCTACCAAGTGGGCAAAAAGCCTGCAGGAGGACCAAAGTGCTCCTACTTCTGGACAGTGTACCTGGCCACGCTTAGCATCAACAAGGTTACAACCCAGATACCACAGTGGTGTCCACAAGAGGACAGGGGGCAAGCCAGCCTCTGCCCTCCACTGGAACAGGCTGGCAGACCTGCTGGGTAGATCTGTTAGATGAGGCAGCACAGAAGCAGGTCATAGCCACTGAGCTTCTGGGGCCATCTACTCACACCTAGGCACAACCCTCAGCTTTGTGTAGTTTCTGAACCATGAAGGTGTCCCACCTTTTGCAGCTGATCCACAATGAGCTGGAGGAGGAGCCCGGAGAGCATAGCCCAGGCCAGGGCAGCCTCCATTTCCGGCACAAGCCCCCCACGGAGCTCAAGGGAACAGACGGAATCCACACGGTCCATGGCAGCACAGGCACACTCCTGGCCACTGATCTCAACAGCTTGCCAGAGGATGACCAGAAGGGGCTGGAGCGCTCCCTGGAGGCTCTGACGGCCTCGGAAGCTACCGCCTTCGAACGCAATGCCCGCACAGAGTCAGCCAAGTCCACCCCTCTGCATAAGCTTCGAGACGTGATCATGGAGAGTCCCCTGGAAATCACGGAGCTGTGATGTCAAGCCTTGCTGCCAAGCAGCCCACCCACCACCCTCCAGGGCAGGAACATGGCCAACTCTCTACCCAGCCCAGCCTTTGGGAGTGCTCTCCAGCTGGCCCTGGCAGCCTGCACAGTCAGAAACTGATTCAGCACCTGATCTCTACCTTCATAAAATTGGTTATTTTTTTAAGAAAACTTAAAAAATGCTAAGTGTCTAAGGATGAGGTAAGGAGGGTCACTGGGGGAGCCCCAGAAAATGAGGGCCAGCTCAGCCCCTCCCTATGCCACCAGGGGCCAGGGCCCAGCAAAGAACTGACAACCCTGCCTCAATTCAAAGTCCCACTGCACTCCTGCCTGCTGGACATCCAGGCGGCTCCCTGCCCCCCACACACATAAGGTTGACATTGGCACCGAGTATCCATCCCATCTCAGGGTGCCCAGCTGACAGACATGACTGATGTTCCCTTGGGTTTTGAATGTAGAGTGTTTGTGTGTATTCCTCTAAATTAAGTTATTCCCTCAAAATTTCCTCCAGGTTTTGCTTAACTGATACTCAATGGAAGTTTCTGGAATGCTCTTATTTAAAAAGAAAAAGCAACTCACATGGAACCAGCAATACAGACTGGTGGTGGCATATACGGTCCTGGGGGATGGGAGGGGCCTCTCGGCTAGGAGCGGCCAGGAGCTGAAGGGTCAGTGGACTCAAAACCCTTTCTCTTCTAGCTGAGGTATCAAAGAAAAACAAGCCCAGACCTGGTTAACAGAACTTTATTCGATCACAGAAACTTTAGTGCAAAACACAATCTAGGTCCATGACTGCACATGCCCATCCTGCTGCCTGTCTCCTGGCAACCGAAGGCACAGGACGTTTCAGCCATCCAAGATTCCATGCAGTTCCTGTACACAGCGATCCCTCAGTTCATAACCCACTGATAGGCAGGTACTTCCTCCATTGATGCGGTGAAAGGGCAGTTCAACAGGAAGAGCTACAAGGTAGGAAAGGGGCGTGCAGGGGCCCCACAGCCAGGCAGAGACCACTATTCACACATTTCACACACAAAAGGCCAGGACCACAAGAGCACCACACGGCACGGGCAAGTTACATTCAGAAGTTTCCCCTCCCTACCCCATCCCACAGAACCCCAAACAAGGCAGACAGGAAGACAGGAAAGCAGAGCGGAAGGGTGGCCTATGGACAGCAAGGGCCCAAGCAGGTGCTTCTGAAATCTCTGTGCCGTGACACTGGCAACTCCATCATTCTCAAGGCCTGATAATTCTGCGCTTCTAATCATTCAAAGAAAACTCCTCGGTACCACAGGAAGCCGGGAAGCTCCCTTAAGGTAGGAGGCGGTCACAGATTCCCCCACCACACAGCTACACACCAAGTCAGGCCTCAGAAAATGCCCCTACCCTCCGGCTCACCACCCCCTTCCAGCAGGTGGGTGAAAGCGCAACTGGGGAGCTGATGCCTAAATGTCCTCGTCCTTCAAACAGAAAGGGGACACTGAAGTGGCTGTCAGCACCTCTTACACGACAGCCATGCTCTAGTAAAGGGGAGAGATGGGAGACAGACAAAAAAAAGGGGGTTCCTACTTATTATGAAGTCAAATAGATCTGTGCGCTACCCTAGACGCACAAGTAGGCAACTTCTGCAAGCTGGAAAACTAGTTCCACACATGGCGTTTGCAATGGTCGACAGCCTGAGAGAAGAAAAGGAGATGGTTAGGATGCACAGAACGAATATTCTTGGTTCACCTGCATGTCAGCCTCACACAAGTCACAGATGCTAAGAACCTAGGACACTATCAAAAGAGGCCCTGTGGGCAGAACCAGAGAGGCATAGCCCATCGCTGTCCTGTAGGAGAACTGGTACAGCAGGACCCCTTCAACAACCGTCAGTGGCTCCCCAGGCAGGTCCTGCTGCTCAGCTGAAGATCTCATCCAGCAGCAGCAAGGCAACCGGCAAGGGCTCACAAGGGGCATCCTCAGGCCCACATGCTACCCACAGTACAGACAGCCCAGCAGTAGCCCAGGCTGACTCATCTCCCTGACATGGAACTACGGACAGAAAGCAAAGGTTGTGTGAAGCATTATTTACCAGAATCCAGGTCCAACACCCTACTAAAACAAGTCCAGCCCCTAGGGCTGCTCAAAACAGTGTTGGAGTGCCCTAATCAAGGCTCAAAATTGGCCTCAGCCAGAAAGCCCATGGGGGCCCCTGAGGACTCGTATGAGGCATGGGCCATTGGTCCCACAGGTTTGGGATCCCTAGTGATTGTGTATTTTCACACATGATCAGTAAGAAAGAAAATACTAGGGACAGAGATGGCACAATGGGTAAGAAGAGCCCATGCTATAGAAGCCTAATAATGCACTACGTTTATCAGTGGGAGGAGAGCCAGTTCCACAACACAGGCCAGCATGCACCCGCGTTATCAACCCCAGACAAAAGCACAGTGAGGCTTCTATTTCCCTGAGGCAGTCCTCTCTGTGGAAGGCAGTCCAGGACACTCACATTGCATCGGGCCGCAGTCTCCATGTTCTGACACCAATAGCTAGGGCCCCAGACACACTTCTCAGTTCCCAGCAACAGCTTATACGCAGAAGGGCAAGCTCCAATCCTCTGTATGACAAAAACAGAACAAAAAACCAACATGAGCCACCCTGCCAAGCCTCTTCAGAGCTGAGACTGAACCATTTCCAGCATCTGACAGAGTTCTGGCTATCTTGCTCCCTGACCCCACCCCACTTAGACCATATCCTCCATGCTGGTTCAAGGTCCAGGCGCCTGGCGAGGCTTACCGAGCACACGAAGGAAGGATCCATGACTTCCACAAGAATTTCCACTAGCAAGGGCTCATACTCAGCAACAAACTCATCACACTGCCGAGAAGACGGACACGGGTTAGTCTTGGTTGTGTTCACACAGCTAGACATTATACCAGAGACAGTGCCATTTCAGAACGCAGGGCCCAGAGGCGGATCCCACTAGCCTAGGTCCTTTTCCTTCCTTAGCTCCACGTGCTGCCTCTCAGCCTCAAGACTACAGCACAGAGGATCCCCCTGCACGCGTGTATTGGACATTAGGGTGGCCAGCCATGCGCATACCTGCTTCTGGTAGGGGTCGGGCAGAAGGCTGCAGCCCTTTTCAAGAGCAGCCAGTATCTCTTCCTTGGTGCTGTTTTTCTCCAGGTTGTGTTCCAAATAGCCGACCAGTTTCTTGCACACCTCACAGAACCCACCGTTCTTCTGAGGGGGCACACGTGCTACAGAAAAGATAATGCAGGCCTCAACATTGGCAAAGTTCTCCCTAACCCAAGAGCGGGCCCTTTCCCAAAATATGCCTTGGACTTACCGCGCAATGCAGACTGTTCGGGCAGCTCGGTCTGTTTGGGCAGTGCAGGTACAATGGGCAATGCAGGCTGCTCAAGTGTCTCCAATGAATCAGGGCTACCAGAACAGAGGTGGAACGCACCACACAGCACGTTTGGGCTCACCTCGTGCAGAAGGATATCCAGCAGGGAAGGGCCGTATGTCTCTACCACCTCCTGGCACTTGGTCGAAGCAGGAGGGGGGAGCAGTGAGCATGCTTTGCCCAAACCTCTAATTAACAGTTCCTGAAACAGGCGAAAGGATTGTATCACACTAGAGGAAGAAGAGACCCTAGGCCCACCAGGGAACTAGTCAAGAGTGCAGTGCTGGATCCCTCCCCTGGAAACCTCCCACTGGGCACTGGGGTGCACATTTGCCAGGAGATGACATCCCATGGGCACCTTACGACTCTGGAGTACAGAGCGGGCCTCCCATGCAAGAGCCAGCATACCTCAGTGCCATTGTTGGCAATCAGTTCAGATACCTTCTGCATCAGAAACTGACAAGCCTGGCAGAAAATCGCATTTTGCATCAGATCCTTCTGTGAAAGGCAAGAGGACATGTTTCACTCTGGTGCACCCACTTCAGGAAGTAGAGGTTGCCCCTTCCTGCCTGGAACAGCTATCACTTTGCCATGTAGAACAAATTTGGTACCTGCCTGTTTAGCAGTCAGTCCTGAAACATTACCACCTGAAACTGCTGCTCAGCATCCAGCTCTGCTAATATAGTGATGGGCAGGGAAGCCCTGTACCTGCCGTCTTCTATCTCTGCTATCTAAATAGACCCTTAGAATGTAGTGTACTCCAAAGATCGGATCTTTAATTCTAATGACTCTGCCTTCTCTCATGAACTGGAGTGGTAGGAGAGAGTGGTACCCAGACAATTCTGCTATTCCATCGGATGCTTTGTCCTTTCCTGTTGTTACACACTGAAAACAGAGGAGACAGAACAGGGGACAGGTAGGATGTTCCAGAACTAAAGGAGCATGTCCAGGCGATGGTACAGAGAGGACAGCTAAGCCAGACACTATGAGTGTTCTAGAGCCAGAAATGTGTCCAAGCAATGGAAGAGGAGACAGCTAGGCCTAATGCCATGGATGTTCTTGAATAAGAAGACCATGCATATGTTTTTTTTTTTTTTGAGTGAAGACATCAGGTCATGAGCAGGCAGGAACACAGGGCATCCCAGAATACTACCTGACTCACAACCATATTCAATGCAGATTCATTATGGGACGGAGCAGCATACCCGTCCAAGGACACAGTATTGCCTATGTACATATACACAGGCCCAATGAGGCTGCTGTCTCCACTTCAGCACATGTTTGGGAACCTCTAGTTTGTGATGTGGCTCTGAGAGACAGGACCCAGGAAGCACACGTGGAGCCAGGTCCTCTACCAGTTGGCAGTGGCTGCTGGAGAACAGGAGTTTCCCAAAGGTCTAGGGCTGGGATCTACATACAGGCACTCGGAACTCCAGGTCTCAACTTCAAATAAATTTAGAAGCCAGGCAAGGCACCGAGAGGATATGACAGTGTGGAAAAACAGGCTATCAGGCCTAATCAGCAGAGAGCAGGGACAGGTACCTCATGGGGATCCATCAGTTCCAGGGCAGGGAGGATGTTCTTGATGGTGGCACTGGCGGGGACCAGAGTCTTCATTGGCACCTTCTTGACCTCATCACAGAAGCCAAACAGTGCACAAATTTCCTTAGGTTGCTGAAGAAAGCACAGCCACTGTCAGACAGCCTGTGTTTGCTGCCCTTAACCCCCCTCATTAGATACCAGGCCAGGGTGCTAACGTTCTAGCATAAAGCTGGCTCCTCCCACTCAGGCTGGCTGAACTCTCAGATTCAATCCACAGGACTCCAATTAAAGAAGAGTACACATACACCATTCTATCTAGAGGAAATGGCCTGACTACTGTACCCCCAGACCAGGTTACATATGTCAGAGACATGCTCTCTCGATGGTAAGTATAAGGCGCCCATCATCTCACAGAAAGCCCAATGTGTCAGAATTAAAACCACATGGGCTCCCCCCTCCACCCGCCATCTCACACTTCAGTGACAGCACCATTTTAAATGATACATTAAGGGGAAGAAATGCTGGCTTTTTCCTAAAAATCATATTTGATGTTCACAACTATACATAGTACATCTGAGAGCCCAGGACCCAAACTGATGAGGCATTTCCAGTCACAAGGGCTTCACACAGCTCCTCTCTCATCACCTAGACACCAAGCCACAGGGAGCCAAGTGTGAATATTCTGACCATCACACCACAAAAGCCAAGAGCAAGACCCATCCACCTGTGTATTGTGTGAACCAACTGCAATTAGGCCTCAGCTCTGAGCCCAGCATGGAAGCAGGGATACTGAACAAGATCATAGCCACGGTCCACCTGTACAATTGAGGCTGGAGAACTAAGGCCATGTGTCCCATATCTTAAGATTGGGAGACAGAGGTCAGAATGAGACTAAAAGTACCAAAGGTTTTTTTTTGTTTTGGCAGGGGAGAAGGTGCCAAGATTCAGAAGGCCTATCTCTCCCAGGCAGCATAAATGAAAATTCAGGCATTTCAATTTAAGTCTTTTCCTATGTGATTCAAAATGCCTACCAGGATCCAGAACTCAAATCCAAGAGCCTCAAGGGAACATTCAGAACAGATCCAAAAGGGCAATGGCTCAGTAGTATGCCACCTAGTGAGGCTGAAGCCTCAACTGAGAGATCACATATAAGTGTCTCTGTCTAGTAGGCCAGGCCACTGTCTGCATCTAGTTTGTTCATGCAGGAGCATTTCTGGGGTTAGGAAGACAGCACTAAATCATGCAATGCTACCCACTGTGAAAGGCACAAGGTGTTCTCAGGGCCTGTGCCTTTACTGAAGGAAGCAGGGATACCACCATCATCACCATGGTGAGGGGCATGTGTGCTGTATGCTGACCTAAGCAGAGGCTCAGCCAGCTTCACCTTCTGGCCCTCCAAAAGGGGAGCGAACTTAAGGAAAGGATACCTAGTATGGGGAAACCTTCCATAGAACCTGTCAGAGCTCACCATGCCAGACAAAAAAAAAAAAAAAAAAAAAAAAGCAAGAGAAGAGCCAACACCTAGAAGCAGCAGACCACTACAAGCAAGTTCTCGTCACATACCTTATCCTGTTGAACAAAAAAACAGGAAATCGAAGATGAAAATAAGAGAAAGGAAAGGACACAACAGTTAAGAAAAATTAAAACAATCAAGCAGTTAGGCATAGGGATGTCATAAAATCTAAGGGTAATACAGTAAGGTAAGTATGGGGCCTAGGAAGCTAGTGCAGCCCTCAAGGGATAGGCCATGCTACAAAGCTGGTGAAAACTATCCTTGGGAGGGGTCTCCGTTCCTGGAGCTAATCCCACGGCCTTTCCAAGGGCTACATGTCACCAACTCCACAACCTCAGGCCAGATGTCATGGGTTTTGGTTAGGAATTCCAGATTCCGTTATCCTAAGAGATGAACAGGGATGGGTGCTACCATTCCAAAGGCATACCCTACCCATAAAGATCATATAAATGATGTTCTATCCACATTTTGATGAAATACGTAGCCACATACAAGGGTAATGACCAGGTAGGCATGGTGGTGTACTTCTTTAGTCCCAGAACTTGGGAAGTAAAGGCAGGCAGATCTCAGGCCAGCAAGAACTACAAAATGAGACCAATATTTTTAGGGGAAAAGGCAAGTGAAATATATTTCTCCTATTAAAAACAAAGGCTATATTTTTTGGGAAAAAGCAAGTTAAACTAAAATAGCATATGACATTATTTCATTGGTATGTTTTTAAATGATTTGATACAGAAAAAAAAAAAAAACATCTTTCAAAACAACTTCCTCAACACTATAATAAAAATGACTGAAGTTACCCGGAAGAAAGCCTTCACCAGGCCACTTCACCTCAAAGGAGCATCTTTACCATGGAGGTCATTATAAGCTGCCTTTAGATGGTTTTACTGTTCAGGCCATGAGCAATGATCCCAAACATGCCACCCAGACAGAGGGACTGCTTAGGGAGCAGGTAAGCCCAGGCTGAGTGGTAAGTGCACACAACACAGGAAAGGGCCTATGTCCAAGCATGAAAAAGGACTCCCAGCAGTCTCTGAGAGCAAGCCAAGTACTCTCACCCACTCAGCTCTGCCAGTCATGTCTGTGGAGCCTCAGCACCTGCTCCCTGAGATCTTATAAGCCAGCACTGATCAACAGTCAGATGTCTCCCCCAGACCCCATGTTTTCCATCTCCCACAGGGAACAAGCCCCCACTCCAACCCCTGGACATTAACAGATGCCAATTTAGGAGCTAGGGAATTGAGCAGCAAGCTGATCCTGCTTCCCTGGACACAGAGCCAGCTCTGCCAGACAGTACTCCTTCACTCCTGACCCAGAACACAGCCGTCTTTTGAATTCTCCCACCCTGATTTAGCGGCATGATGCCCCTACAGATCCCAGCATTCAGGCACAAACAGCAATCTGATGGCCAGCTCACACATGCACAGACTAGCAGACCCAGGCCACCAGGACAGCTGTTTAGGGCAGTCGAGGAGCACATCAGTTAAAAAAGACTTTGCTAGCAGGAGGATGAGCTAGGACGAGTTGAGAGTCTGCTGGAGAGTATACTTTGGCCCTCAAGTGGCAAAGGAAGATCCTTAAGCGTGAAGTCATCAAATACAAATGCTTAGCAGAGGTCCCTGGGCACCTACCATGTGCATCAACATCTGGACGGCAACACCAGAATACTGGTTAATGTAGCTCTTGCACTGCAGAGAGAAAGGTTAAATTCATTACAACCCACCTGGCATTTCAACAGTGTCAACTAGTGACTTACCAATGGGCACAGACAGGCCTATAATCCCAGCAACCAGAGGCTGAGGCCAGCCTGGACCAAAGAGCTGCTCTCACAGAAAAAAAAAAAAAAATTCCCAGAATAGACACATGTCTCTTTAAGATTTACTAAGATAATACAGCAATTTGGGTATTCTACATCCTATTAAAAAATTATGGAGATGTCAGAATAAGAGATCTGGGAGTCCTCAGTGTCTGATAGCCCAAACACCCCAAGGTCACAGAGCAACCATTATTAGCAAACTAGAGAATATAGTTGGCAAACACTGTTAGGAACCTCTCAAAGCTACTCAGAGGCTCTCAGGGCACTGAGGCCACAGGCTGTCCTTCAAGTTGCTCATCAGGTGATCCACTCCCAGGGGGAAACAGATCTGAGAGCCTCACTCACAGACCACAGCCATCCTTTAAAAACAGGCTGGCAAGACAATCTAGTGGGTAGAGGTGATGCCATTAAGCCTGACAAACTGAATTTTCTGAGAACCCACAACCAACTCCCACAGGTTGTCCTCCAGCAATCTTGTATATGCTATGGTATGTATCAAGTGTTTCTAATCCATATGGTGATAGCAAAGGATATAAATACAGCTTTACCAAAGTGGTTCTCCTCCAGTACATATTAAACTAACCAAAACATATTTATACCCCACTAAAAGCAACTGGGAAAAAAGGCACTGGAAGCACCCTCCTCAGAGGCGCTGGGATGGTCCCTACTTGCTGCCACCCTAGCCCAGAACATCATCCACAGCATGGGGCTGGGGGCTCACTATGTCAGCCACGCCGGGCCCCAGGCGGTCACACTCCTCCTTGGCATGCTCCACCAAGCTCTGAACAAAGGTAGAGTTGGTCCGCACAGCATTCTGGATGTCAGTCACCAACTTCACACAGTCCTGGCAGACATCCTCGCTGGCCTACAAGGAGAACAGCAGCAAGCTTCTGTGAGAGTGCAGCATCTCTGGAGATGCCATACCAGAAATGACGGGCTCAACAGCTCCAGGCTTTTAACCTTCCGACCCTTCAATCTCAGAACAGTACTGCATGAAGCTGGCAGTGGGCGTGGCCTGAAGAGAGAGCCTGTGTTTCAGTAGGGGGTAGGCATTTTAAGTATTTAAAATTTTTAGAGACTACAGAGTCAAAGAAGAGAATGAAGTTCTGTTCAGCAGTGAGTGTGATGCCCCTGCTGTGCTCACCCTGATGCACCTGCCTTCGCTAACCTTGGCCTGGGGCTGATCCTGAGGGTACAGCAGGAGAGGGATGTTGGCCATGAAGGGGGCTACCACACTGGCCATGTCCACCTCTGGGATCTTGTTGGACTCCAGCTGTTTCTGGTGGTTTTGCTCTGCCAAGTACTTCTGAAGGGACTGACACAAGTTCAGTGAGGAGCACACCTCTCCGGGGTTGCTCTGAAAAGGAAAAGACACAGCTGAAAGCCTTCCCTATAGGGCAAGAGAAGCCTGCTGGCATCTTGTCAGCACCTCTCTCATGTCCATTAAAAAAAGGAACACTACACCACTCAGTGTACCAGGAAGAATAGGAAAGTTACAACCCAGGTGCCTAACCTGCAGAGGCCCCCAGGCCCCCAAATGTCACTGCTGCTCACTATCAGATCTTCCTTAAAGGAAAATGAGCTACTGAGCAGAGTCTGAGGCGTAGCCACAGTTTACTCATAAGCTGCAAGCTAATATAACCCACCAATTTCAAACAAACGCCTTTCCCTTGGCTCACAAATCCTCTTCTCTTATTATGACCCATATGCATGACCACCTCAGGAACATCTTCAGTTTTCATCGAATTTTCTCCCATTCAACCTGCTTCCTTGCACAGCCATTTTAGCAAAAAGATTCCATTACCAACTTCTCAGACCTCCCCAGACCTTCAGGCTCCTATATGAGTATGGCCACCTTCCAAATACAATGTGCATCTGTCCCCACCACACCTCTTAGAAAGGCTGTAGTGTTCTTTCTATTCTTGCCATGGGACACAAACTGCTTTGTGTGTCACATGCTCACCTTCCTCTCAAAACCTTGGTTTCATCTTTGGCACTCTTAACCCCACACTGGCTGACTTCGTCAGGACCCCTCCTTCCTTGAAGACCTTTCCAATTCCATAGAACTAGCTCCTGGCTCAATGCTGACTCCTGGCTTCTGGCACCTAATGTGAACCTAGTCTGGACACAGTGCACACTTGAATGGCAAATGAGCATCCTAGCAGCTGAACCCTCCTGAGATCCTCAGGATTAGTCCTGACTTCTATATTCACAGAGATGAAGCTGTGTGCTTACTCTAGAAATAAAGGCCTGACAGAAAACCGATTTTTATTTATCAACAGGATGCAGGAGTCCAACTCAAGGTACCCTGGCCCCAGCAAATCAGACAGGAAATTCACTGTGCCACAGCTACTCCAAGCAAGGGAGCCCTAAAAAGAAGAGCTGCAGGAGAAACCCAAAGCCATGAGCTCTGGGCCCTAGAAGTACCTTAAAGGCCCTCCCCCATCACCTACCATCTCCCCCTTAATCATGTCCAGGATAACAGGCAGGTAAGAGTCAACTACTTCCTTGCATGAAGCCGAGAGGCTGGACTCATGAATCCACTCACAAGTCTTCTCCAGGTAATGAAGAATCTCCTCCTATAAAGGGACACAACACAAGGAAAAAGGTCCTTTCATCAGTGACCCCAGCAACAATCAAGAAGGGCTGAGTTTGGGTCCTAGGCACCCACAAACATAAAAGCCAGGGCTGGCAAAGTCACTTCAAGCCCCAGTGCTGGGGAGGTGAGGAATACGCGTGTGTATGAGAACAGGCACATCCTAGCAAGTAAATGGCCAGACAGACTAGCTGAAATGACTAGACCCTGTGTAGTGAACTGAGTGAAGAGAGATGAGGACACCTAAAGAACTGACCTTGGCCTCCACGTGCACACACACAGATGAGTAAACCCACATACCACCAGTACACACACAAACCTGACGGTGTGTAAGCTGGGTGTGGTGGCACACTTGCCTCCAGTACTCAGACAGGTAAGGCAAAAAGACAGCAAGTCCAAGGATAGCCTGGGCTGCCTAGCAAAACTCTGCCTCAACAGAACAGCAGGTCCTAGACCCTTTAATCTCAGCACTCAGGAGGTAGAGTGAGGCATAACTTCATTTGAACACAGCCTACTTTACGTAGAGTTCTATACCTAGTAACACGCCGCTTCAGCGGGGGTGGGGGTGGGGGGGGGATAGCTCAGCAGTTAGAAGCACTGGCTGCTCTTGCAGGGAACCCGAGTTCAGTTCTCGGCACCCATACAGCAGCAGTTCCAGGGGATTCCATGCCCTCTTTTGATCTCTGAGTACCAGGCACATAGATGGTACAAACACACACATTCCGGCAAGATATTCATACTCATACCAGAAAAATGAGGCCAGGCATAGTGGTGCACACCTTTAACCCAAGCACTCAGGAGGCAGAGGCAGGTGAGGTGGGATTTCTCTGAGTTCAAGGCCAGGACAACCAGGGCTGGACAGAGAAACCCTGTTTTGAAAAACAAAGTATTAAAAAATGAATTTTAAAAATCTCTAAAAATTAAAAATAAAATCTTTAAGAACAAAACAAACATGTTCTGTCAGATTTTAGGATGTCCTGAAAGGACATCAGTGTCTGCCACCCCTTGGCAAACTCCTCTCTGGACATCCAGAGCCACACCCAGCCTTCACCTTCCACCCGTAGCCCAAACCCACCCCCCTCCTCAGTAACTTACCTGAGTGTCATTTTTTTTCAGCAAGTTCCCAGCTTCAGTGATAACCATTTTGCATATGTCACATGGAAGAGATTTCTAAGAGGAAAGAGCATGACAGAAGTTCTGCATGTCTGAACACTTCACACCATGTCAACCCTTCCCTCACCCCTGCAAGATGCTATTCTAATCCCCACCAAGCTGCAGATCCAGAACATTCCACAGTCCTCAATGCATACAAAACTTGGTAAGAGGCAGTAATACTCAAAACAGTGACTGAAAGCAAATGAGAACCCTGATAAGAAATTTCTGGCCACAAGATGAGTTGTTAGGCACCTTTTAATCAAATTTTCTTCTCTTGCTAAAAGTAGGTTATCAGGCCCTGGAGTTTAGAACCCGAACTCCACTGAGCCAAACTCAGCCCGCCCTACCCCTGTGTCCTAGGATAGCCCTGTCATTCTGTGCTTGATCTCTGATGTACAAATGTACATCTCCTTCCACTTCTCAGAGCATCACATTAAAGTGTTCTGCTCATCACCACCATCATCAACAAAGGTAGCCATCTTTCCCAGAACAGCTAGAAATAAAATGGCATGGGTACAGCAGTCTCAGGGTTCAGTCAGTGGTCAGCATGGTTAAGCAACGAGGGACGGTGAGTATGCATAGTCTGAGCTTTCCTGGGATGAGTGACGAAGGCTTGGAATGCCTGGGTGCTTGTATCACAACCTACCATCCCTGGGGTGTGCGGTAGACCCTGAAGGAAGGGCCACAGGGGATTGTGGGGCCACCCAGAGGCAAGGGACTGGACTACAGGACTAGACTCTGACTCTCCACTTCTGAGGTGAGCTAGGAACAACCAGAAGCAGGTCCTGTCTCCAAGTGTCCCCAAGGAGAGTATGACAAAATGCTCTACAGACGTTGGAGGGTGCACTCACAGCTGTGGGCTTGCTCCAGACCAGTTGCTGGCAGTGCTTCAGGGCGCCACAATCCACTGCTGTCTTCACATCTCTGCACAGCACTGCTGATCCTCCAGAGCATTTCTTCGGGTCTTGGACAGGGCTGGTCAAAGCTAAAAGGAGAACCAGAGTGAGGAGGGACTCCTTTCCAACAAGCCCAGTACGGAAGTCCACAGAGCTAAGGACCAGCCCTGCCTGCTGGCTACGTGGGCACTTGGTCCTCACTAGCCCAAGAAATGCAAACTGCATCACAGAATGGCTGGCCTCGTAGAGAGGCTGTCCTAAGCCACGGACTGACAGGATACACTTGTCCTGTCTAGCAATTATAAACAGTATCAGGTTTTGAATCTTCAAAATCTGATTACAGCAATTCCAGCACAGCACGCAGGAGCTGAGGCAGGGGTGATGGGTCTGACACCACCCTGGGCTACATGGTCATAGGCTATCTCAAAACAACAACAAAAACCAAACCAAAAAACAGACTGTATCAGACACAAGAAGATGGGATAGCATAGGGACCAATCCAGCAGACAGAGGGCACTGAACAACCTCTACTCAAGTCAAACAAGAGAAACCCACACCCCTCAGTCACACTACTTCACTTGGACACCCAGTGAGTCACATGCCTACATCTAGCCAACATGTATATAGCTTACAGACCGATCTATGAGCAGACTCTTCCTACAGACCAAGGGAATGAATGACATGGTTCTCATGCTGATTCACCAGCTCCACGGAGATAAATGCCCAGAAGAGTTCGAGCCAGCTCACCTGCCTGACAGCCTTCACCCTCTCAGACACCAGACATGAACAATGAACCTTCTGCCCACACTCCAGCATTCCCTGCCACCACACACACACACCAAATTATAAATGCATCTCATTCCCAAACTCAACTACCCAGAGGCCAAGCCAGGGTGAAAACTGGTGGTAGGGTGTCATAACAGGTTTCTTGGACCTAAGCCTGAGGCCTGCCTTGGGTTGCAGGCCAACCTAAGCTAAGCTTTGTAGAACAGCATCAACAAAAAACACCTTGGCCTAGTACTTCCCTCAGTGAGGAAAAAAAGTGCCAAAATGGGTCTCTGGGCAAAAGGACTGCACAGTGGCAGGCACATGGGGAGCCAGAGGCTGGCCAGCTCAAACACCAGCAGACCAAGAAGGGAGGGACAGCTGTCTGCCAACACTTCCCCCACCAGGTTTCTGGAACATCGATTACCACCACAAGCCCAGGCCACAGGCAGCCCCTGTGGTTTTGCCCTCTAGGAACTTGACACAGAAGCCATGTTCAGGTGACTGAGGCCTGAAAGTACCCCTGACACAGAGGCAGGCAACAATCTTAGCATCTTATTTGCTCCCCCAGCACAACATCCAATGAACTGTCCCTGAGAAAGGGGCCCATTATATGGACCACACCACAGCAGTGGCCAGGGATCAAAGGGCACAGGACTAGCAGGTGCACATCTGTTTTATCAAGACCAAGATGGCAGAGCACCCCATGCACAAGGGAGGTGGAAGAAGGACAATGGTCTACCTGAGCTGTGAGCCTCATCTCAAAAGGTAAATAATGGGGGAGGGGTGGCAATTTGACTCAGTGAGTAAAGGCAATCCAAGTGGGATCCCTAGGACCCAGACTAGGCAGGAGGACAGGGGAAAAAAATCTCAGGCACACATGGTGGTTTTCAAATAGGCGAGGAACCTGTCCTGCCTGTGGCAGAAGCTCTTCTGGCTGTTTCTAGACCCCAGAGCACCGAGCAACTTAAAGCAGAGAGCCATCTTTAATACAACAGTTGCCTTGCTGGCTGTTGACACCCAACCCTGGGGTTTTCTCAGTGTAATGATTACCCAGGGCTGGAGAGGCGGCTCAGTGACTGAGAGCACACGCTGCTGCAGAGGACCTAGATTAATACCTGCAACCCCGGCTGCAGGGAGACCCGACTCTTCTGACCTCCATGGGCACCCATAGTCATGCACACCTACCCACAGATTATCAAAAATAAAAACAAGTATTTCTCAAAAAATTACCCCCCAACACTTTCTGGCCAGTTATTTCCCAAATTATGTTCCCAGGCAAAGTTTTGGTCTCCATTGTCACCCTCCACACCCAGTCCTTAAAACCAGCTTCCTTCTGAGGCTGTTGGTTAGCTACCTCTAAGAAAGTTCTTAGAATGTTTGCCTGAGCGCCTAGCTGGATCTGATTGAACCTGCTGTTATTCATGTCCTTACAGACATGAACAGCACTCGGCAGGCACAAGTTAAACCCTAGACTTCAAATCAAGGACCTGGCACAGCAATCAAAGCCCAGGCTGCAAAGGTTCTCCTTGGGGGAGGGAGAAGAAGGGGTACAGTTGTCTTTCCTCCACACCTGCCTTTAGTCTTCTGAGACAAGACCTTCATATATAGCACTGGCCGGCCTCAAACTCTAATCCTCCTGCCTCAGCCTCTCTAGTGCTGAGATGAGAAGGTATGCCACCATTCCTGGCTTTAGCTTTAATCCTAGCACTGTGAGTTGAAGGCCAGCTTGGCACACGCACGCGCACACACACACACACTCACAGAGAGAGAGAGAGAAAGAGAGAGAGAACAGAGAGTACAAGAAAGGGAAGGAAGAAGGGAGGGAGAGAGAGTGAGTCAGTCAGTTCTATGATAAGCAACTGAAATCCTGTCTAAATAACAATGGTCACACATGCCTGTAATCCCAACCTAGGAAGGCCTACTATAAATTGGGGCTAGCCTGGGTTTCACAGTGAATGTAAAGCCAGCCTAGTAGTCATAGAACCTTGTCTCAAAAACACAAAAACCAAGGCTGGGAGTGGTGATTACACAACTTTAATACCAGGAAGGGAGGCAATGGCAGGTGGCTCTCTGGCTAGCCAGGGCTATAGTGAGACCTTGTCTCAAACAAACAAACAAACAAACGGCTTAAAAGGTTGACACAACTCAATGAACAGCTTTCCTAGCACATGTGGGAACCAGGTTCAATTCCTAGTCCCAGCAAATAATAATAAAATAACCCAAAATAAAACTAGGGATCAACAGAATTTATTGCAGTAAGAATGGCTGACAGGAGTCTGGGTTTGATGGCAGCCCCACCTGCTAGACTCAAAACACCCCAGAGGGCTGGTGAGATGGCTCAGCAGGTAAGGATGCTTACTACCAAGCCTGATGACATAAGGTTAATCCCCAGGAGGCACATGGGGCTGATTCTCATAACTTGCACACTGTGGAATGTGATACCAATAAGTGTTATTTTTTAATGAATGCTCATAGAAGTCAGATGTAGCGGCATATACCTGAAAGCTCAGTATTTGGGAGGCTGAAGCAGGATTATGGAAGCCAGGTGGTACTGTCTCCAAAACAAAATGAATAAGCAGGATGCACAATGGGTAAGGTGGAAACCTGAGTACGACCCCTGGAACCCATATGGTAGATGGAGAGAAGCCCCACAAGTTGACCTCTGACCTCCACACTCACACTACAGCACATATGTACCTAACTGCACCCAACCCCCACCCCACCCCTACACATACACAAATAAAACAGAAGAAGGCTGGGAGGCAAGAATTGCTCACAGAGCCCTGTGTGGTCCAGGTACTCTTGAGACATGTTGAAAGATTTAAAGCTTCTGACTGAGCCTTTAGACCCATCACCACTACTGAGCAATGTCTAATTAGACATGGCCCAGAGGAGACAGGACCTGCTTCCAGTCTAGCTCTGCTGCTTGCTATCCAAACAGCCTTAAGGAAGCTATGCTCTTCTACGCTTGTCTGTGCGCCCTTAAAACCAAAGCTTCTGATGTCAGGGGACTGTGAAGAATCAAGATGATCCAATCACGAACACTTCAGCTGCCTGAGCTCGCCACAGCCACCACCCCTTCACCTCTCAGGGACCGTAACTGGCTGCAGTGAGTGGCTGTGCACCTACTTAGGTGATACTCACTTCTGGCCACATGCCCTGGAGATCTTGGCCTCTTCAGTCTGCACATGAGGGCATTACTAGTACCTGCTTCAGGGATCTGCGAGCATTACCTGACACTTGTGAAATGTGTGCCGTCACGCCACAATGCACTGAGTGCCTGACACAGCAGCAGGACCTCCTGCTGACCCCGGTGACTCACCTTCCTGATTTATTTCAGAGACATAGAGGCACAAAGGCCTGGACAGCTGTGGTGCAACAGCATCAGAGGCTGTTAGCCATTGACCAAGTCCCAGGAGCGCAAGGGGACATTTCCAGGAGCCCAGAAAACAGTTCTGCTTTCTCTAGAGACCAAACAAGTTCCGTACAAGTCAAAATAGAGGGGCCAAGCAAGGAAGTACAAACACTGCAATTGTAATGCACTGTGACCCTTAACACTGCGCAGTAGATACCAGCTGATTACCCTTCCTTGTTTAGAACACACCTGGAACCTGCTCTTTATTTGTGCACATGTGTCTGTCTGCATGTCACATGTGCATGCATGTGTGCGTGCATGTGTGCGTAGAGTTCAATCTTGAGTGTCATTCAGGAGCCATGCATCTTGAGACAGACTCTCACTAGGACCTGGGCTTCACATTTTAGGACATTACCATAAGCCTGACGAGAAAGGCCCAGGATCCACCTGTCTCCGCCTCCCCGGTGCTAAGATCAGACACCACTGTTCATGGCTTGTGGGTTCTAGGGATCAAACTCGAGTCCTCATGCCTGCTAGGCCAACATCCCAGTCCAGAAACCCATCACCTCCCTAAACTACCAAAGTGTCTTCTCTGGAAGGGCAAGGACTACAGCCTGAGACCAAGCAGGATGGAAGCCCTGCTTGGCTGTATCCTAACCCTGACAATGTGCTAATTATCTGCAAAAATACAAACCATCTCTGGACCTCTGTGCAGATGAAATGAGAAAGCACGAGGGCTCTGAAGTTTATGTGACAAGTGTAAACTGTGGCCCTGGAGGGGAAGCCAAGAGGAGAGGGGCTCATGTTCTAGTATATACATTTTAGCATAAACTGTTTTTCCTCAGGTTACTTTTAAAAACAGAATAAGCCTTCCAACTGGTTAAGCAGCTACTATCCTGTACAGAAGACAAGCCACTCCCAGCACACTGATGCCCAATGAAAGACTATAAATTGCAATAGCCTCTGCAATGGGGTCTGTTCATGGGAGGCCATTATACTTACATGCAACTTAGATAAAATGGCTAGAGAACCTCATCAGCAGTCTTGGACTGGGAAGGAGAAAAGGGCCAGACCTCAAGAATGTGATGCTGAGTCTCTGTCTCAGCTGTGCTAGAGGACAGTCAAAGCTAGACCGACAGGCTCCTGAGTGACTGTGTTAGACAGTTCTCTAGGACTTCAGCACTTCTAATTCTAGATCTCTGGTTTTTGCAGTCAAAGTTAAACCCTAATCAACATGCCTAATCAACAACCCTGTTCACCAGAGTATCTCCAAACACATCAGTATCACACATAAGGCTTGCTTCCACCAGGGGCACTGAGAGTCATGGATGCAGTGTATCCACCCTAGACCACACCTGCCATTCGATAAACAGGCTCTATATTTGGACCATCCTGATGCCCTTCCTTTAATAATTTTATGTAACTGCGCTAATACCGCTTGAATTTAGTTACCAAAAGAGTAAGAGAAAGTGTTCAGCCTCCAGAGCAACTGCATTCCACAGCTTACTGGCTCTGCTGCCTGGGGAATGACATGCATCACCATGGCAACAGCCAAGTTGCCTAGAAACAGAGGAGAGGCAGTGCTGCCCTCAGTCCCACTGGTAGACACTTGTCAGGGAAACTGATACGCAAAAGTGCCAGTCTCTCCACTCAGCCATGCTTCCACTGGCATCTCCTACAGAGTCTGACCTACAGAACTTGAACTGTGTGCAGCCCATCCTGGCTTTGTGAGATCCCAACTCAAAAGAAAAAAATCCTGACAAGGTTCTTCCTATGGCCACACATCAGGTGGTAAGATGAACTTTCATATACTTAGGTAAGACTGCAATATGCCTTGGCCCCGAGCACATCCTGACCTGAAGGACAGTCCAGGTTCCAGCCAGGTGAGAAGGTACAGGCAGGGGCCAGAGGCACAGCAGTATGGTCCGAGAGCCTTGGTTGGCACGGTTCAACCTCAGGAGAGCTGGTCTTCCATGACAATGCTCCACTGTTGGCCCAGGAAGATGCAGGATGAGAAATTCAGTCAGTCCCATCCAACAGCATAGGCCCTTGCGTCTTGGGCCATGCAGGTCTGGTACTGGCATTACTGTAGATACCCCTACCAAGGGGAGCATGCTGAGATCTGAACTTGGCCTGTGTGACTGTTCACAGTGAAGGTCTCAGATACTAGTGTGTCACCTACAAATGTCACTGTGAGCTTCCTTGTTTTAAAAACTGAAACCTAACATTTCAACCTTCCTCTTATGGCCTAAGTTAAGGCAGGCTGCTAGGACAGTCCAGCATTCAAGCTGGTTGCTCGGCTCTCCCATCGCTGTCAAGAGGACTAAGCCAACTTGCCTGGAGTTCAAAGCACATGAGCCACCTGTATGCCCAGCCCAGCAGCTGTTCAAGGGGCAGTCTTAAACACAGGTCCTAGAGACCTCGAAGAGGGGTAGAAATACCACAAGCTCTTCACAAAACCAGATGTTTTCCTTAAGTAATCTGTCATGTGGCCCAGCAGACTGAACAAAGAAGTAGCTGCGTGTTAAAATAACACCAGCCAGGTGTCAAGGTTTCGGGAGGACAGGGCTCAGTGGTTAAAGCACTTGCTGGCATGCACAAACCTTGGGCTCCATCCCCAGAAACACGTGCAGCCACAATCATGCAAAACACGCACACACCGGGGCAGTGACGCTGACAGCAACCCACAGGAACAAGTGCTCTCTGAAGTCTTCCACACATAAGGAGGTCCTTCGGGGAAAACCCTCCTCCCTGGGATTCATCAGTTCTTTTCTGTTATTAGCATGCACAGGGACCGGTTTCGTCTCATGTATCACTGAAGTTTGCTCAGGGCCCTCCTTGCACTGCCCACTCAAATCAAACCCTGAGAACTGGGAAGAACTGCCACTTTCTGCAAGTTTGGGGAAAATCACTTCCCCAAATTTTAGCTGGTTCCTTTTTCAGATTTGCCTAGCTTCCTGGGTCCTACAACCCACAGGAAGATCTCCCACAGGCCCTGGAGGGGTGACCTCCAGCTTGACCACAAACAACTGCGAAAGCTGGTATTTCACCTAAGCCTAAAGAGTCACTCTGGATTTGTCAACTCCCAGGAACAGTATGTTAATGTTAACGCCAGAACATGAAATGCTTCATTCAAACACTGATCTGATGAATGCAGCAATGAGAACACAGCCCTACAATCCCAGCTATTCAGGAGGCTGATGCAAAATCACATATTCAAAGCCTGCCAAGGCCACAGGACAAGGGTTTAAAGCCAGCCCACCACACTTACTGAGACCCTGTCTCAAAATAAGAAAGCGGGGAGGAGCCCTGTGGTAGGATAACTTGACTGCTTAGGACTACCAGGAGGGACAAGTGAGGGAAGAGATAGACCAGGTATGGTGGCAAATGGCTGTAATTCCAACACCAGGAGGACGACAGCCATTGGTTCTAGGCCAGCCATAACTACACAAGACGCTGTCTAAAACAGTCTAACCTGTGAACCTAAGTTCACTCCCAAGCTCTGAAGATAATGAGATCTGACGCTACTTTTAAATTACAGTTTTAAAGAGCAGAAGTGCCAGTGGAGGCCAAAAAGAAAGGGTACCCAGTTCCCAGGAACTGGAGCTAGAGTCAGTTGTGAGCTGCCATGTGGAAACTGGCAATCAAATCGGGTCCTCTTCAAAAGCAGCTGGTGATCATAGCCACAGAGCCATCTCTTCAGCCCCTAACTCATGTGTGCATGTGTATACACTCACCACAGCATGCATATGAAGTAGAGGAACAACCTAAGGGACTCACTGCTCTTCCTTCCACCATGTGAGGCTCAGGGATGGAACCTAGGAAGTCCAGACTTAGTGGCAAACACCTTTACTTGCTGAGCCATCTCACTGGCCCTCTTTGGCACTATTCAGTTTCGTGCACACCAGCATCAGCCACCCACCACTGGCCATACCCCACCCGCTGCCCCTTGAGAGGCAAGCAGACAGACACACACACACTCCATAACCACTTTTAAATGGCTAGGGGACAGGACTACTACACAGGAATACTAGAACAGGCATTTAGACTACTGGGGAATTTGGTAAAAACCTGCAACTTTTGCAATATGGTCAGTAAGTCAGTGTCTCCTGGCCCCACCCTGCCAGGCTATCCTGTAGTAATAAAGTAAACGCCAAGCCAGGAAGAGAGTCCTCCAGAGAGAAGCAAATAGCTGTAAGAAATAAATTCCTGTTGCTTAAGCCAAAAACAAAATCGACCCAGTGCACACAAATAGAAGAAGGTAGGGGAAGGCTTACAGGAACTGGCCATACTGCCTTTTTGTAACTCTTCTGTAAATCAGACAGCAGGAGTGTATCAGAGAGCAGGAGGATTATCAACAGTTCAGGGCCAATCTGGGCAACACCTGTGAGTTACAAGCTGGCCTGGTAGCTAAACCTGGTTTGGCTACCTCTTAGTGGCTGGCTAACTACTTGTTTTCCTAACTCTGTAATTATACCCAGCACACATTTTTAATAAGCCACTTAAATTTGTTGCTAATCTACAGCATCCCTTAAAGTGAAAGACACCACGGAAATCACCAAGCCAAGGTCAGAAGAGGGTCATCATGCTTATGCTGGTGGGAAAACAGAGATAAGAAAATGTGCTAATCAGTGTGTCCCAGCAAACAGTGTGTCCCAGCAAACTTCACCAAACTAATCCATTAAATCCTCAAAGCGATACAGGGAGGGAGGAACAATGACTCCCATTCCGAATATGAAGAAATCAGGAGGTTAAGTGCCTGGCCTAAGGCCACATGGTATTGGCAATGAGATAACGCTCTGCTCCACTGTTTCATACCAACCTGGACTACTGAACTCTGAATCAGGCGTGGCTCTGCACAGCAGTAAATGCCCACTTGGGAGGCAGAGGCAGAAAGACTGTACATAATCCAGGCCAGCCAAGACTAGATGGCAAGACCCTGTCTCAAAAACCTAGACTTCAAAGGAATAGATTCTAAAACCGCAATGGATTGGGGGTTGGGGTGGGGTGGGGAGTAATAAAGTAACTAACGCCAAAGTCTCCACACTGGTTGAGTTTTGAGATATTGTTTCGCAAGGTGGACAGGATGGACCCCTCTGGTCCTGAGGGCTGGGATTAAAGCTGTCCAGGAACTCTACATAGAACAAACTGCCCTCAAATTCATAGAGACTCACCTGCCTCCCAAGTGCTTTCGATTTAAAAAAAGCCTATATGGGGACTAGGGACTAGACCGGCAAGTGAAGCAAAGCAGAGACAGAGGCAGAGGCAGGTGGATCTCTGTGAGTTCAAGGACAGCCTGGTCTACAGAGTGAGTCCAGGGCAGCCAGGACCATTACACAGAGAAAGCCTAAGCCGAAACTAAAGACTGCCCAGCTGCATTCATATTTTTAAGTTGAAAGTTGCTGGGAATCTAGTTCCATATTAAAGTGCTTGGCTTAGCATCCAGAAGGACCTGGCTTTAATCACCAGTACCACAGCCAAATAAAAGAGCATAATTTGAAACTAGGCACAGGGATACAGTGCACACTGACAGCCTCGGTACTGGGGAAGCACTCAAGGACAGAAAAGGAGGACCTGAGTTCACAGCCTTACTCCTGCAGTTCCAGAATTCAAGAGGCAAGAGGCAGGTGGATCTCTGTGAATTCATGATCAGCCTGATCTACAAATTGAGTTCCAAGACAATATAAAATAATAATAATAAAAAATAAAAATTGAGCTGGAGGTGTGGCACACCAAGAATTTGGATGCTTACCATGTACCAAGTCCTGAATTCAATCCCTGGTACCAAAACCAAGCACACAGGTCAATGTAATTGGTGCTCTCACCTGTGCCTTACCTAACTCGTAAGAAGCCCTCACTTCAATCCTCAATAGCAGGGGTGGTGGGAAATCTCTAACTTCCTTCTTGGTAGCCAGCTGCAGAACAAGGCTTAGAGCCTAGAAGCCAGTACCCTAGAATTCATGTTAGCTGCTTCAAAACAACCTGCCATTATCCAAGCAGCAGGCCTTGACCTGAGGGGGCTTCCCAGACATTCTCATTAGGTAGTGTCCCCAACCCTATAGAGCAACAACCTGCTCTTCCTCTTCCTGTTCATTTTAGATCCTGCCAATAACATGGATGTTCCAGTTTCACAAGAGAAAATGGGAGTCATAGGGTTGAGAGTCTAGGGCGCTTGCCTGGCACATGTAAGGCCCTTGAGTTCACAGGATCAAAGCATATGAAAGAAAAATTACAGGCTAGGTTCTTCTTATCAGAGCTAGACAATTCCATCCAACTCAAATCCAACACACTTCAAAACAAGCTGTCAAATGAAGTTCAAGAACTTGACAAGGTGGGCTGGGGAGATGGCTCAGTAGTTTTGCTACACAAGCCCCAGGGCCTGAGTTCAGATCCCCAGCGCCCACATAAACTGTGAGTGGCACACCCTCACCTAGCACAGTGGTGGCAGACACAGAAGGATGACTGGGACTTCCTGGCTACCAGCCTAGCTCCCAGGTTCAGTGAGAGACCTGATCTAAAGGGAATATAGAAAAGTATGATAGGGTATGCCCTAATGGCTTCCTCTGGCCTTTGAGAGGCATGCATACCCCACACCACACAGGCACCCAGAAAACAAAACTGACAGAAGCTAGGCACAGTGGCTCACACCTGTAATTCCAGCATTCCTGTATGTGAAATGGGAGGATTGCATTCAAGGTTAACCTGTGCCGCAGAGTAAGTCAAGGCCAGCCTGCCTAGGCTACAAGCAGGAACCTGTCTTTAAAAAAAAAAAAACAACAAAACAAAACATAGCACTACCTTTTGCTAAACAGGATTTCCTCAGCATTATCAGCAGGTGAAACTGGGGGTTCCTGTTGCTATCAGAACTTAAGCGGGCTAGGCCACAAACTTCTTTCCTAAAAAAAATCTCAGAGAACACACTGCCTCAGTGTATACAGATGTTAGTCAGGGGTTAGCTACAGCACAAATGCCAACAGCAATGGCATGCCAGCTTTGGTGAGAGCATCTGCCCCTTGCCAACTCTATGCTCAGCTTACAAACTCTGACCCTCTGGAGCAATCCCCTCAACCTGAAGCTGGGGTGAGCAAAGCTGTTTCCTGCAGAGAGGAGACACAGCGTGAATGGAGTCAGGGGCCGCCACCTGCACACAGCCAATGACGCCAAGAGATGGTTAGGCTCGGATCCTGCCACCATGTCACCACGCTGGAGGTTGCGCATGGGAACTACACTCAGCAGTTTTTTGTTTTTTTAATGTATGTACTTTTTAATATGTGTGCACGCATAGAAATTATACTCCTACAGGGTGGGGTTTTAAATATTTTTAAAATGTGTATGTGTGTGCACATGTGCACCTGTGTTCTAGAGATCAAAGGAAAACCTACCAGAGTCATTGCTCTCCCTCTACCAAGCGCGGCCTAAAAATGGAGCTGAGGTCAGGTCTAGCACTTAGCACCTTCACCACCGGTGCTATTGTATCTCCACAGCCCTCCAGTGACCATGTGCAGAGTGAGCCTTGAGACACCCCCCAGTCAACAGCCTACGGCTTGAGAGTGTGGGCACCTGTCCTCATTCCTTAGGAAGAGGTTAAAATAACCTGATTCTTTTAGCATGTCTTTATTTTCTGTATAGGTGTGAAAGGCAGGAAGACTGGATGGGTGAAAAGCAGCCAATAACAAGTGTCTGTACTCCCAGGACTTTGTGAAGATTGTACTGGACCTGGAACATGCTAAGCATTAAAACGCAAGCCATGAAATCTCTCCAGAGTTTGAGTAGCACTCTGAAATACAGTACTACTACACTGAACCTACAGGCCTAGAGCCTCAGGGAGTACACATGGGCTACAGATATCACAGACTTTACTAACTCAATGGTTGGGGCTAGTCAAGGCAAGCTAGCATTCCTATCAGTGTGACCTTGGCATAAAGCTATAGGCCTGGAGTTAGACAAAGGGCATCACAGGACCCTCCCACCTACCTGAGTGCTCAGTTAACTAGACTCTGGATTTTTTCCAAAGAAACAGTTAAAGGATGTAATGTGACTCAGTAAAAGGGTGATCGCCTACCATGTATTATGGTCCAAGTTCAATGCCACACACTACAGAAAGGGGAAAAAAAGAAGTCTGTCTTGGGTGATGTCAGAACCCACGAGGGATGACTCAATGCCAACAGGATCAAGTGCATTTCTTTTCATTGTTCTTGCAACAAAATCTCAACTAGCCTTAAACTTTTCCTGTAGCCCAGGCTGGCCTCAATAAGATCCTCCTACCTCCACGCTCAGATTACAGGTGTTCACTCCCCTAACCTGATCCAAGCTTTTTTTCTTAAATTTTAAGCACATGTAATTTCCCTCACTTAGAAAGTGGAGGCAGGAGGATCAGGAGTTCAAGGTCATTAGCTGCAGAGGACGTTCCTTCAAGGCCAGCATGGCTACATAACAGTTTACGGTGACTTTGGGGTACTTAACAGGGGCCTTAGAGGTCCCCTACAATGGGCTGTTACAAATAAGCAGACCCCGAACCTGGGAGCTAGAGATGTTTACTTCCTTTGGCGGGCTATGACCTGAAAATATAGACTTGAGGGGTGCCCCTCGGTGGAGATTAAAATCTCGATTCACACTGTCTGTCTGTACATCACGACGATGATTGAAATGAGAATAAGGCAAGACTAACGAGGAAAGATCCACCACAGCAAAACGGGTGCCCTCCCCCAGAATCAGGATGATGCAGCGGATCCCCTGCACTCTCCGCCTAGGCGACCTACGGTGCTTTTAACAATCGTCGATAGGTATCATTTTAGGAAAAAACAAAACAAAACACTACTTCTCTGCCCAGCTCTCACATTCGCTACAAAATAAACGCCGGTCAATGGCTTTGCCGGATCAAACACAAAAATATTAAGAGGTTCAATGCAACGGGGACCACAAACTCCCTGCACGACCTACTACGCTCAGGAGCCCCCAGCCGGGCAAAGGCACGGGCGCCTCCTGCAACTTCCCCACCCGAGCAGCCAGGGACGCGCAGCACGGGAGTTCAGGCCTTGCCGATCTCCAGGACAGGGAGCACCCGGCGGCGGGAGGAGCCCCCGAGACCCACCTCCCCGACCGCAGGAGAAGCGCGGCCGCCCGCACGGAGGCCCGCACACCCGGGCCGCGCCGCCTCCCCCTCCGCCCAACCGTCCCCCCCCAGGCGCGGGCCCCGGCCTGAGCCTGCGCAGAGCGCGCCCGGGGGGCCGAGCCGGGGTCCACGAGGCCGGGCCGCCCCGCCCCAGGGGGTCCGCGTCCCTCCCCGCCTCGCCGAGGGCCCTGCAACGCTCACCGGTGGCCAGAAGGCTGGCGAGGAGCGCGAGGAGCTGCATGGCGCCGCCGCTCTCCGCAGGCCGCAATGCGGGCCGTCAGCTGACCGGCGGATATAGACCTTCCCTCTCCCCCCCCCCTCCGGCCTCGCCGCGGTGCCGTGCGCAGGCGCGGGCCCCGCCCGGTCGGGCGCAGCCTGACTCAGCGCCGAGGGCCGCGCGCCGGGGGGAGGGGAGGGGCGCGCAGGGCCTGGTCCAGCCCCGGCCCGGCGGGGCCGCTGCGGGCCAGACGGGCTGAGGCGATAAAGGAAGGCCTTGTCTGGTGATGAAATCAAGGTCAGCAGTTACACGACATCTAACGTGTCTCCTTTCCCTTGCGATGTGCGGAATCTTGCTCAGGGCCAGTACGGGACCCCAAACTGCTTCTTACGGGCCCCCAATGGCTGTTAAGTCCTGCTCTCCCGCCCCTTTTGAAAAGACAGCATTTGTGTCCCTGTGGCCTTGCAGGCCAACGTTTCACTGTGTTGCCCAGGAAGACCTGGAACTCACAGCCTCCCACCTCGACCCCTCAGAGGATGTTTGGGGGAGGCGGGTTGATTGTGTTTGCAGTCTTGGGTATTGAACCCAAGGCCTTACCACATTATACTATATTGGCTAGCCAAGTGTTCTACCTCCGAGCTGCACACCACCACCAGCCCCAGCCCACATCTTACATTTTATTTTGAAAGAGCCTCACCGAGTTCTCCCAGGAAGGCCCTGAACTCCTGATCCTTCTGCCTCAGCCTTCCGTGTAGAATGGTTAGTTTTTTGAGACAGAGTCTCGTGTAGTCCAGGGAGGCCTACAAGTGGCTGTGTCTTGAGGATTCACATATCCCACTCTGACCTCATTTTGTAGCCTTCAATCACTTCCAGCTCCTGACCCTCCTGCATGTGTTATCTGGTGCTAGGGACCAAACATAGGGTGTTTCGTATAACTCCCAAACCAGGGCAGTCTGGGGCAACGGCCACCGGCCAACCTGGCCTGCAGGTGAGGACTTCAGGCTATCACACCACAAATGCCAGGACAGGGAAACTGGGCAGTGGGGGGGGGGGGGGTTATGCTGGGCAAGGACTCTACCAACTGAGTTACGGCTCCAGTGTCCATCTGTGTGACCTGTCCTGTGCTTAAATCTGAGAATCAAGAACAAACAGGCTACAGATTTGCCTAAGTCTTTACACTCAGGATTCATATTCATAGCCTACCATTCAGAAGTAGTGAATCAACCCAGACTCAGAAAATGGCAAACAAAAAAGCCTTTATGTGTGAGTTTAGCAACTGCAGCTTGCAAGATAGACTCAGAGATTTCTGAATCAGGGTTAGAAAAAAGGCAGGGAGAACAGAAGTGTGACCATGTAAGCAGTAAAAGACAGAATTTATTTAGGGAACTTGTGTTGAAAGCAGATGCTGCCTAGCAGGGAGTCATGTTTGATGGGAGAGAAAGACAGGGATGCTTGTCCATGCTTGCAGTGCTGGCACTGAGGGGGCTGAGGCAGGACGCTCTCCAGGCCTACTCCGTATAGTAAGACTGTGTCTCAAAGAATAAAGTAAAATAAAAAGTTTAAATTTGGAGAAGGGGTGTTGCTCAGCTGTTAAGAACACTTCCTGCTCTTCCAGAGGACTGACATTCGATTCCCAGGACCCATGGTGGAGGTGATTGGGGTGGGGGGGATGTCACAACCACCTGTAACTCCAGCTTCTGGAAGATCTGACACCTCCTGGTACACCTTCACTTATGTACACCACACACACAGACACATATGCATTATTAGCAATTATATAGATTTTAATTTTTTATTATTAGATTTGGGGGGGGTCACTTGGGAGGCAGAGACATGTAGACCTCTGTGAGCTCAAGTCCAGCCTGGACTGCAGAGAAATTTCCAGGGCAGCGAGGGATACACAGTGAGCCCCTGTCTCAAAAACAGAAAATAAAAAACAAAAAGTTACTACAAGCTGGCATGGTAGGTGATGCCTGTGATCCCAGCACTTGGGAGACTGAAGCAGGAAGAGTTACAGTTTCAGGCCAACCTGGGCTATGGGTTGTGTGACACTTTTTTAAAAAAAGAAAAACAAGCCAAGCATAGTGATTCAGGCCTGCTATCCCAGGCTGAAATAGGAAGATCACCATAAATTTAAGCCAGCCTGAGCTAGAGTGAGATCATTCAGTCAAAAAACAAAGAAGCGGGGAGGGTGGGCTCGTGGGTCCCCATCCCTTTCTGAGGATCTGTAGGCAGGTAATGGCTGCTGGGGAGGGGGAAAGATTTTCTTCAGTGATGGAGTCATTGGTAAGGTGTCCATGCTAGTGTAAGTAATGCTCACCCATGTTCCTCATGAAACTCAGCAGGACGTGTACACCGAGGCATGAAAGGAGGAGTGGTTGGGAAGAGGAGCTCAGCAGGAGGGGGGCAAGACAATAATGGGGATGAATATGATAAAATGCATTCTAGATATACAAGCATGGAATGTCATAATGAAACCCGTTATTATGTATAGTTAATGTAGTCTAATAGCATTTTGTTAGAGAATGGTGAGCCAGGCAAGATGGCTCTGTGGATAAAGGCACTTGCTGTCAAGCCTGAAAACCTGACTTCAATCTCTAGGATCCACATGATAGAAGAGAGCCAACTCCTGCAAGTTGTCCTCTGATCTCACCTGCCACCATGACATTTATGTGCCTATACACACATGCACACAGACATGCAGGCACCCATACAAATAATAAGTAAATGTAATTTTTCAAAAGCGTAGCAAGGTGGGGAAGTTACAGACACTAGAAAAGGGAACAGGAAGTAATCCAGAATTAGAGAAATTCTCTGAGGATTGTAGTAGCAGAAGCCCTACCTTTCCCCACCCTTCCCAGCCCTCCCCACAGCATTCTGGCTGAGGTGAGGAAAGTCAAGGTAGCCCAGCCTGGGGCTGACACACACACATCACACAAGAACAATACCAGCTAACCCCAGGCAACATAGGAGAGGACTCTCAGCACGTTGGCACAGGCCCTGAGAGGTTATCAGTCCCCTTCCATCATACTAATAGAGAAAGTAATAATGCCTTGGGAGGAAAAGACAGTCACCAGAGTTCACACAGCACTTTGGGCAACAATCTTGTCTGGAAGCAGGTCTCCTGACTTCGGGGAAAGCCAGCCTCCTTCCAACCTCCCACAATGTTTTCCCCTTGGCTTGTCACCCTGGAGACGCGCAGGCCTCAGAGCTCCTTTCTCCAGTTCCTGCTGCAGCTCCCACTTCCCTTGCGGAACCAAGTGAGGAAGCAAGCAGTGAGCAGCTGAAGAGAGCTGCAAGATTTGCTCTTCTAGACCACGGTGGCTGCATGCTGTATAGGCAAGAGAATCAAGCCGTTCAAGGTCATCCTCTGCTGCGTATCAAGTTTGAGACCAGTCTAGGATACAGGGGCGCCATCTCAAAAATAATAATAATAATAAAAGGTGTGTGTGTTTATATACACAATGAGTGGATTATCATGATTTCTTTTTCAAATCAGTAAGTACCTAAATCATCTATAAAAGTCCTCTTAGAGCCAGGCATGCTGGCACACATCTTTAAGCGCAGTGCTTGGGAGGTTTCAAGGTGGGGGGACAAGGGGAGTCAAAATGGCTTAATGAGTGTTTGCCCGAGCTTGACCTAAGTTCCATTCATGGGGCCTACATGGTGAAAGGAAAAATATGATTTCCAAAACTTGTGCTCTGACTTCCGGAGGAGTATGGCATTCAAGTGAACACACACGTGTATTCTCACAGAGAGAGAGAGAATCGCTAAATGTGTATTGTAATAAAAATTTTAATTAAAAAAAACATGGCGGGGGAGACACCAATGGGGACAGCATGATGACTCAGTAAGTGATAGCTTATGAACAATAGCCAAGCAGAGTTCAATCCCTCAAAACCATATAAAGATGGAAGGTGAGAACCAACAGCATAAAATTGTCCTTTGACTCCACAAACACCATGGCATTCACATTTCTCTACCCAACACACACAATAATAAAACATAAAATGTTTAGGCCTCATAATATTAAGAAAATAAATGAAGAATCCTTTTGATCTGTACACAGGATTAAGGGTATGAAGCTCTTGGAGCCTTGCCTGGTCATACTGTTCTAGGAACCCCCAGGGAAGCGTTTCTTAGACGTGTTCACAAAGGACTCTTTATGAGAGACACGGAACCCAGAAGGATCCCAGGGGTTGAAGAATGCATGAGTAATAAGAAAAGTGGGCTGGTGAGAATAATGTGCAGAAATGGCTTGCAAGTGGGAGGCAGAAGCAGTAGGGCCAGTGTGCAGCCAGCCTGCCAGGTCATGGGATTCCAAGAAAGGCTGACAGACCAGGGCTCCAAAGCTCTGTTAGAGTCAAACCCTCCCAGACTTCTGATGGTGCCCAGCAGAGCTGGCCTCCCCCAGTCCTGAAGCCTCACAGCAAGGAACCATACTGTACTATCTTCTGTGAAATGTAGGGTCTGTGGGTTTGAGATAGCGTCTTCTTATGTCGTTCAGACCAGGCTGGAACTTGTCATTCTCCTGTTTCTGTTCTTGAAGTGCTAGGACTACACGTGAGTGAAACCATGACCAGTTCAAGAAGTGTGGTTTACTCAGTGAGGAGAGGAACCAAGAACCAGAAGTGGGGAAAACAATGACTTTACTCATATTAACTCATTCACCCTCTATCCCTCGTCTAAATGTCTACATTGCTTAGGATTAAGAGGAAAACCAGGTTAAGACATGTAGAAGAAAATGCAAATGTGAAAAGAAAACACCCTCCCCTCCACCTCCTGGAAGCTAAAGTTTGCAGGGAACTGAAAAGATACTTTGTCCAAGAACCAGGAGCCACACAGGCAGTAGAGCTCCCCATGGCTTTTGGTTTTGCATGGCAGTTTCCCATCAAGTCCAAAGAAAGCGCCGGTCCCTATATGTATTTCTCCCAAGGGAGTCTCCACAGGGCAGCCACCACGGGCTGGACCACAGTGTTGTGCCCTGGGCCCATAACACTGCTCTTCCAAACTGCCACTTGGAGCCCTCCACCATTCCCGGTTTATGCAGTGTTGGGAGTCAAACCCAAGGGCCTCGGCAAGCTAGGGTAGCAATTTACGAACCCAGTTACATCCTCAGTGCAGAGGTTCGGCGTGGCTTGTTTGGAGCAGGATCCTGTTATGTAGCCCTGGCTGGTCTAAAATCTGTCATGTAGCTAAGTGTGATGGCACATGCCTTAAATCCTAGCTCTGGGGAGTCAGAGGTGGGAGATCTCTGTGAGTTCTAGGCCATCCTAGTCTGAAAAAGCTAGTCTACGTAGTAAGTTTCTGGCCGGCCAGGGCTATATATGGAGATGCTGTCTCAGACAAAAAAAAAAAAAAAAGGAATGGAAAAAAAACCAAACCAAAACAAAACAAAAGGCTGGAAAGATGGCTCAAAGGTTAAGAACACTGGCTGTTCTTCCAAAGGTCCTGAATTCAATTCCCAGCAGCCACATGGTGGTGCATAACTATCTATAATGAGATCTGGTGCCCTCTTCTGACCTGCAGGCAGAATATTGTATAAATAATAAATAAATCTTTAAAACAAAATAAAACAAAAAACTGCCATATAGTCCAAGCTGACTTTAAACTTTCATGGGTCCTCCTTGCCCAAGTACTGGGATAATAAGCATGAGTCAATCACTTGGCTAAGTTATTTCCCTCCTAGTACTTGAACCCAGGACCTCACACGTGCTAGACCAGTGTTCTACCACTGAGCTACCTCCTCAGGTAGGGAAGACCTTTCTGTGTTTCAGGATAGTTAGTTTCCTGTGAACTTTGCTTCTCATTAGCATTTACATTTCGTTGTTATTGTTCCCACAACACATTCATTGGGCACCAACTATATATGTGGGGCAGTGTACTAGCAGAAACGTCACACAAGGAGGCTTCTTTCACCCTGCCACTTTGGGAAGCCAGCACCCAGCAGGGCCTTCAGCTCTATCCATCCCTGTTACACGGGTCCCATTTGGCACCTTGAGGCCTTGTCCTTCCCTGGGCCTGGAAGGAGCACTGGCAGGTGGCCAGTCTTCTCTGGAGGCTAGCTGGATCTAGGACATCACCCTGCTATGGTGTCAAATGTCGGTTTGCCATCCAGGCGCTATAGGCAGGGTTGGGTGTAGGAGGAGCTGGTACACAACAGGCAAGGGCTGCCGAGTCACCCCGGAGAGGCTGCAGGTCAGGAGGTCTGAAAAAGCTAGAAAAACACCGAGCTCAAGCACTGCCACTGTGTACCCGTGGATGTTAACCAAACCTTCGTTCCTTGGAGAGAGGGTGTGATTTAGCCACTTACAATCCCACAGATAAATAGGGCGCCCATCTCTGAGAATGGCACTCATTACTTCCATCTCAGGAGTCTATGCAAGCTTCCTGCTTCCAACCTGGGAAGCCCCGCTCCGGCAAGCCTCGGGTGTCTGCTCTTCCTACAGTCAGCCTCTGGCCTTTAAAGCTTTGGCTCCGGGCAGAGAGCTCACCGGATGAAGGAAGACGCAGATTAGAAGAGTCCAAACGGTTCTGCACTCTGGAAGGAATTTGAGAACAGGGCTCTATGCAATTGCTTCAGATATTGTCTCTGAAATGTGGAGTTTGTGGGGAGCTTGTGCAGAGAGGGAGGAGAGAAGAATTTAAAAGGGGATGATGTGTGTGATGGTGCATGCTTGTAACCCCAGCATTCCAGCTGTGGAGGCAAGAGGGTCAGGAGTTCAAGGTCAGCCCGAACTCTGTGGGCAGAAAAGCTTTACAAAGTGAAATTTGCAATATATACTGCATCTCCCAAGAAGGCAGAAGAAGCAAAGGACAGATCTATGTCCCATGTAAACTAGTTAGAGTCAGGGAGACACTGAACCCTTCTACCCCAATCCTTATACCAAAGAAGTGTCTGGTTAGACAGTGGCGCCCGCCCTTGTAATCCCAACTCCTCAGGAAGCGGAGGCATGGGGTTTGCTTAAACCCAGGAGGTCAGTCCAGTCTGGGGACATAGTAACACTGTCTCTGTGTCTCTGTCTCTTCCTGTGTAATGTTGGCTGCCTTGGAACTCACTCTGTCAACCATTCAAAGGTTGGCTTTGAATGAGATCCGCCTGCCTCTGCCTCCCAAGTGGTGGGATCAAAGGCATGTGAAACCACTTCCTAGCAAAACCTCATCTGTTAAAAATAAATTCAAAATAAAATAAAGTGGGAGCCTAACCTTTTTTTCCCCCTCTCTTAAAACTTTTTTTTTGGATAATTTCCTACAAGTATATAATGTATTTTGGTTATATTTGTGTGTTCCCTTCGCCATCTTGTCTTCCATCCCAGCTAGTCTCTGTTCTAATTTCAGCCTTTTGTGTGTATGTGTATGAGCTAGCGCATTTCATCAGGGTTGCTTACAGGAGCAGGGATCAAGAGTTATTTAGAAGACCATGGGCCCCCTACAAGTGGCTCCTGTTGCCCCAACAACCATTAATCACCTGTAAATCCTTAGGAGGGGGCAAGGCCTCCCCATCAGTTATTATCTTTCCTGTATCACCTTCCTGTCCCTACTTGAGAAAGGAAATAACTAAGGCTTTTTCTTCTTGATCTCTGCACTGGTCAGTCCTCCTCTGTCTAAAAAAAAAACAGCCACCTTTGCTGATCCCATTAGGACACTTATTCCAATTTAAAGGACAAAGCCTTGCCCGAAGGTATAGTTGAAAAGAAAAATATTGAGATCTTTGAGTTAATCCCAGCACTTGAGGAGCAGTGGCAAAAGCCTCCAGGCAAGAGCAAGGCCAGCCTGAGCTAAAAGATGAACCCCAGGCCAGCCTAGGCTAAAAGATGAACCCTAGGCCAGCCTGGGCAATGAAAGACAAAGACTAAAGACAAAACAAAGGTTAGGATCTCAGTTACAATGGGGCATAGTGGCAGTGGCCTTTCCAGAACTGGGGAGGCAGAGGCAGGACCTCGACATCATCCACCAGCACTGTCAAGCTGGAATCTAGCCTGGGCTCCTTGAGAGCCTGTCTCAGAAACAAACAAGGGGCTGTAGAGATGGTTCAGCAAGCTAAGAACACTGGCTACACTTCCAGAGAACCCAGATTTGAGTCCCAGCACCCATATGGTGGCTCATAACCATCTGTAATTCTAGCTTTCCAGAGGATCTAAAGGCCCCTTCTGCCTTTCTTGGGTATCAGGCATGGCCCATGGTACACAAACATACACGCAGGGAAGCACATAAAATAAACAAGAGCTGCCTGGGGTGGCACACGCCCTTAATCCCAGCGCTTGGGAGACAAAGGCAGGCAGATCTCTGTGAGTTCAAGGCTATCTTTGTCTACAGGTCTACACCAGGCCAGCTGGGACCATAGAGTGGGACTCCATCTCTGTCTCTGTCTCTCTGTCTGTCTCTCTCACACACACATACACCACACCACATCATACCACACCACACCTGGGCCTGATATCCTGGTAATACCAACTATTCCAAAGTTTAAAGCAGAAGGACTACATGTTTGAGACCTCTTTGGGCTATGGAGAGAGTTCCAGGCTAGTTTAGGAAACTTAGTAAGACTCTGTCTCAAAATATAACTCAAAAAGGTCCGGGGCAGGGGCTCGGAAGTAGTGCTTGCCTTCCAGTCTGGCACTGGTTTCAATTTCCTAGCAAGACTCTGTCTCAAAATATAACTCAAAAAGGTCCGGGGCAGGGGCTCGGAAGTAGTGCTTGCCTTCCAGTCTGGCACTGGTTTCAATTTCCTAGCACGAAACAAAACAAAACAAAACAAAACAAGACAAAACACTGACTTTCTGTTAATATGCTGGCGCTCTGAGCCCATGAAGTCCAACCTTTGAATGGAGGTTTGCTTAGGTCTGATTATTCCCACTTTGCAGATAAAAAATATTGAGAGGCTGAGCAAGCTAGCAGAACAAGGATTGATGCCTGAGATAGTTTAGAGCTGCAGTCTATGGCATGATATCTCCACAGCCCAGGGTTACCAGGATGGATGCTACACTTAGTGTCCAAGACACGAAGACATCAGGGACAGGTGCCCTGCGGCCCTCTATACCATATACCTCTTTATGCCATGAACACCACCCTGAGCACGCTCTGTGCCTAAGAGTAACCTTTTGGCAGCTGTTCAGTCTGACAATTCAGTTCTAGGGAGCAGACAGGAATTGCTCTGCCTTTTGTGTCAGAACTGAAACTTATTTTAGCATTTGTCTGTTGTATGTGTGTATGGGTGTACCCTTGCCAGGATGAACATGTGGAGGTGACAGGGCAATTTCTGCTTCTTTCCCCCCATCACACAGGCTCCAGATATAGAATTCAGATAATCAGTCTTAAGGGCAAGTGCCTTCCTGGCTAAGCCACCTACTGACACCAGGTCTTTTTCTTGTTTTTTTTTAAACTTCATTTTATTATTATTACTGTGTATTGTATGGGGCAGGAATAACAAGTGTGACAGTCAGAGCATGACTCCTGGAGTCAGTTCTTTCCTTTTACCTTCCCCCATGGGCTGGTAGAACTAATATCTCCAAACTTTTGTGGCAAGAGCCTTTACCTGCTAAGCCTTTTGCCATCCACCCTCATTCTTGTTTGAGAGAGGGCTTCATGTATCTAGGGCCGGCCTTGAACTAGCTGCCAGATGAGGATGGCTTTGAACTTCTGATCTTCCTGCCTCCAATTCCTCGTGTTGTGATTACACCACTAAATCCAGCTTATGGGGTGCTGGAGATGGAACCTAGAGCTTGGCTTGGTTCCTGCTAGGCTACCAAATGATAAACATCTGCAGGCCCCAAGTTCTTACTTTGTTTTGGGATCAGTTCTCATGTAGCCCAGGCTCAAACTTACTATGTAGCTGAGAATCTTAAGCTTCTTGATCCTCCTGCCTCTACCTCTTAGGTGCTGGGATTATAGGCATATGTCATTGTGCCTGGCTTTAGGCTCTTTGACATATTAACTTTATCAAAGTAGTGACACCCTATGAAGACATCTTATGGTTAGCCTCTGGTTACCATCATGTCAACTCTCCTAGTTCTTAGGGCGGTGGAGTGATAAAATTCTTTTTTTGGAATCAAGGAGGAGGCTAGGAATTGAGGCTCTGGAGATTTTCTGGAGATTTCCATTGTAGTATCTCAGCCTGTTGGGAGTTTATCTGTTCTTATTCTGAGTTCAAATAGCCTTGACTGAGATGGCAACTCCTTAGTGGGCCTGGGGTAAAAGGCCTGTCCTCCCAGAACAGAAGCAGAAGAATCACTATGAAGTTTGAGATCAGCCTGAGCTACATTGCATGACCCTACCTCAGAGAAAAGCAAAAAGAACTGAAAGTGTAGCCTAGGCGGAGCACTTGCTTAACCTGTTTAAAAAACTTTAGATTCAACAACACACACATATACACATCACACACATACATACACACACCACATACACATACACGCAAACCACACACATATACATCACACATACAAATCACACACACGTACACACCACAGCACACACACAATGGCCATCCTCACTTGAGCTTGGAAGCTCGGCTTAGCTCAAGAGGCCAACTCTGCTGTCAAAGTTCCAGAATATTCTCCGTGACTTGCTTCCAGCTGACCGCTTTCTTCTTAAGAGGCTCTCGGCTTATATCTAGCTTTTATCAGCACCACCATTGTGGCTTCTTGGCCAATTAGGAGAAAAATGTCCACAGAAGGTACAAGAGCCTGTTTCAAGGTCAGATTTGTCCATTCAGCCATTAACTCAACAGATAGGTTTTCATGGCCTAGCTACCAGGGCAGGGCTGGGTGAGGACACTTAACACATGAACTCCTGTCTGGAGAAGAAGACAAAATGGCTAACAGTTTCTCCTATCTATAGATTAACAAAGACAATTATCTTGTTTGTGGGTTTAATCAATTAGTGTGGTGTATGTATGTGTGTGGTATATGCCCATGTATGCATACATGTGTGCAAGTACATGCACTCTTTTTTGGATGTCTTCCTCAGTTGCTTCTTTGCCATATTTCTTTATTGAGGCAGGACTCTCACTGAACTCAGTGTTCTCGGCCTTGGCTAGACTGGCTGGCCAGCAAGTCTCCAGGATCTACCTGTGTCTGTCTATCAGAGCTGGAATTACAGACCTGCACTGCCACACCCAAGTTTATCTGGGTGTCAGAGATCCAAACTGGAGTCCTTATGTTTGCTCAGCAAACACTTTACTCCCTGAGCCATCCTCCCTGCCCCATTAATTTATCTTTTAAGAGAAAAGGACTCACAAGGCACAGTGACACACACCTACAATCTCCACTCTCAGGAGGCTGAAGCAGAGTGCTCTAAGTGCAAAGCCAGCCTGGGCTACTCAGTAAGTGTTAAAGCATCCTGAGTGCCTGCTTTGATGGTGCAAGACTGTAATCCCAGCACTTGAGAGGTAGAAGCTGGACGACCCCAAGGTAAAGGTCAGCCTTAGCTACACAGTTAGTTTGAGGCCAATCTAGGGTACATGAAACACCGAATAAAACAAACAATAACCAACAAAGGCCAACTAGAATACATAGAAAATCCCCCTGCCCAGGCTGGTCTTAAACTCCTTTTTGTTTGTTTGAAATTGAGACAGGGTTTCTCTGTGTAGTCTTGTCTGTCCTGGAACTCTGTAGACCAGGATGGCTTTGAACTCAAAGATCCAACTGCCTCTGTCTCTGAAGTGCTGGGATTATAGGCTCATGAACCACCACACCCAGCTGGTCTTAAACTCCTAAACTCAAGGAATCCATTTGCTTTTGTCTCCTAAATACTGGGGACAAGTGTCTGTCTTTTTTCGAGGCAGAATCTGACTATGAAGCCTTAGCTGTCCAGGAGCTCATCATGTAGACCAGGCTGGCTTTGAACTCACAGAGATCTCTGACAACCTTCCTCCAACCTCCCCTCCGACAATGCTGGGTCTAAGTATGTACACCGCTGTACCCGGCACGCTTCTGCCTTGATTTGTCCTCCTCAACGAGGCTTTATACCTCCTGCCTGAAGTCTGGGCGGTATGAAGAAGAAATGAGGCTTATATTTAACTGGTATCACAGAGCTGGCTCAGTAGTTCTTGAAATTCTTCCAAGTCAGCTGGTAAATAGCTGCTGGCTTCCCAGTGTCACCTCTTGCTGGCTCATCCTCAGAAAGCACTCATCCCTCTAAGGCAGGCCTCGAGCCTCAGCTGAAGCCTTCCAGATTACTCCTCCAGCACCATGGCCTGTGTCGTCAAGACTGGTTGTTAAATATTTGAAGTAAATATTCATTAGAGTGTTTGCATTAGATCTGTCTCTTCCTCTTAGGAATAGTACTGAAAGGCTACAATATGGGTGTTTGATTTTTTATATCCTTGGCAAAAACAAAACAAACAAAGAACAAACAAGCCACGCTCATATTCCTGACATTTTGCCAAGGAGCTTGAGACAGTGTCTGGCTCCTTTAGTGGCTCCCGGGAATGTGACGACAGTGTATTTGTTACACACACACACACACACACACACACACACACGAAATAAATAAATGTAACAAAAAGGTTTTTTTTTTAAAGAAACAAATTCTAGTTTATTTCATTCTATGTGGTATAGAGGAAGAAATGAGATGGTCTCAGCATTATAGCCCAGCCTCGCCTGGAATTGGCCAGACTTGCCTCCTGCTCCCTCCTGAATGCTGAGATTCCTGGAGACCACTGGCACAAACACGCAGCAAATAAAGTCAATTCGTGAAAACAAAGACTCCCAGGGTTTGGGAGGCAGAGGTAGAAGGATCGAGACTTCAAGGTTATTCTGGATAATACGTAGTTTGAGGCTAGCCTGGACTATACAGTAAGACCCTGTCACAAAACAAACAAGGACTGGCAACGACGCTCCACTGGCAGCATGCTTCCCGAGCATGCTGGAAGTCCCAGGTTTGACCCTATCCCTGCAGAAGCTGGTCTTGGTAGGACACACCTGTAAGTCCAGCACTCAAGGGGAGTGAAGCAAGAAGGTAGAAATTCTTGACTCCGGAGAAGTTTGAGATCAGCCTGGGCTACATGAGCTCTTGTCTAAAATGGGGGAAACAAGTTGTAAGCTTTTAATCATATCTATGCTGAATACCTCTGTAAGGATTTAGGGTGCAAAGGGAATATGTTCTTGTTTTAGGTGGTGGGTGTTTTGTTCTATTTCCATGTTTTTTCTTTGAGTAGGTTGGAGGTATGTGTCATGTAGCTCAGGCTATCAAGGCCACTTTGAAGGTGTTCCTTGTCACCTGCAGCCCCTCCCTGCCTACCTGGCTGCTGTGGAGCTGTGTCAACACTTCCTGGTCTCAAGATGGGAGAGCCTGTCCCCTCATCATCAGGAAGCTGTGGTAGGACTCACTCAGCCTGACTCTGGACCCAGCATTGCCCCTTCTGCTTTGCTGTTCCCATCACTGATGGAACTGTGAAGGGCCAGGTTCAGGGTGTCCCACTGTACCCTACCCCCATCCAGCACCAATCTCCAGGTGGCATGGCTGCTGTGGAGGGCCCTGATAAGTACTATGTGGCTCTACTTTGCAGGAAGGAGGGAGGAAACAATGCCTATTGGGTGAGGGACCACAGACTGACAGGCTCCTCCAGGCCTGAGGTCAGACAGCCTGGCTTGTACCTCAGACCCATCATGGACTTGCTGAGTAACCTTGACAAGACATCAATCTCTCTGTGCTGGGATTTCCTTGCTATAAAATGGGGCCATTGGCAGTGCCTTTATTGAGTTATTTTATTTTGTTATTATATATGCACCTGAGTTAATATATATCAGGTGCATAGAGCAGCCCAGGGCACATGTGACATGCATAATATGACTGGATGTCATTGCTATTACTTCCATTTTATAAGGAACTGCATGACTTGCCCAAAGAAAATACATGACTTGTCCAGTGACACACAGCCAGGTAATGGTGGGGCCGAGACTCTACCCCAGATCTGTTCTACCCAGAAGCTGATGTTTTCCCCACCTCCCAACACTGAGATGAGTTGCTGGAAGGATGGCTCAAGTGTAGAGGACCAAGGCTTCAGCAAGCAGATGGTGACTCCCAACACCGTCTTCTGACAGACTCTGCATGCGTGCGGTGCACAGACTACATTCAGGCACACACAAACACACACATTAATAAATCTAAGAAAATAATTCTAAGATCAGTGGTGTGATGATTCATTCAGTTTTTTCAAGACAAGGTTCTCTGTGCAGCTCTGGCTGTCCTGGAACTTTCCTGCTGTAGACCAGGCTGGCCTCGAACTCAGAGACCTGCCTGGCTCCATGCTGGGATTAAAGGAGTGCACAGTTACTGTCCAGCTCAGGCAGAGGTTTCTAGCAATGGGTCAGTGCAGTGGTGTGCTCCTATGGTTTCAGCACTGCAGAAGATGAAGCAGGAGGATTTAGAGCTGGAGTCCAGGCTGGACTACAAATTACAAAAATCAAACAGAAACACACTGCACTCCCCCCCACCCCTCATCAAGTCAGGGTCCCTCACAGCCTTAGAGGTCTTGAGGAGGAAGGGGCCTGCAGTAACTGACCGAGGTGACAGTCCTGCACAGTGCAAACTCAGTCCCCTGAAAGAAGCCACGCCTGCAGCTCCCAGGTCACATGCCTGGGGGTTTGCCAAGGCCTGAGGCTGGGCCCTCACAGACATTCCTTTGTGGCCTTGTGAAGCAGAGTGACTCAGCAGTATGGGATCACGGGGTCTGTGCCTTGTAGACAAGTGCCACCACTTTTAGGAAAGGGGTATAATAGCCTATATTTGAAATTCCAACATTCAGAGGGCTGAAGCAGGAGGATCACCATATAGGAAAACCTTGTCTCAAAGAAAACCAACGAAACAACCATAAAACAAACAAAACTGGTAATGGGCCCCAGAGTCCCTGCCTGGGGGAACTGGTGTGAAAGGCATGGAGTTGGGCTGAGAAGACCTTACAGGAGGCAAAATCCACTAAAAATTCAGGGCCTCAAAAGGACTGAAATTTGTTTCTATTTTAGACAGGATCTTGTTCACCCAGGCTGGTCTTGAACTTACTCTGTAGCACAGGATGACACTCACTGAGTTTGTGATCTTCCTTCCTCTGCCTCTCAGATGCTGAGAGTACAGATGTGTGCCATCACACCTGTACATATGAGTGTTTTGTCTGCAACCCAAGTGGGCTGGCTCTCTCTCTCTCTCTCTCTCTCTCTCTCTCTCTCTCTCTCTCTCAGCCACATGCTACTCCAGGCTTATCCAGACTAGCTCTGGGACAAATTCTACCTCCCTGGCTCTATGGACTGTGTTTTCACTGCTCCATCTTTTGCCCAGGTGATAATCTGTTTAAAACATAAACCTGCAATTCCTTTTCATCTCAGCTTCCCAAGGAGGTTTTGAAAGCTTTGTTCTTAGAGTCAGGAACAGGACGCTTAGCAGGGCGGAGCTCTCCTGCTCCACCCTGGCCCTAGGCAGGAAGCAACTTGTATTTCTAGAAAAGGCTCAATTTTGGAAGGCAGGTGGGGAATCCTGGAGGGGTGGGGGCGGAGGGAGACTGCCTGCATAGTAGCACTCTCTCTATTGCCCTGACACTCATTGTGCCTGCTAAATTCTGCCTTCTGTGGGCCTTTGGAGACCAGGTGCAGGGGGTGGGGTGGGGGATCTGGTGTGAGAAGGGGAGGCTGGCCCTCCCTCTCTCCTGTCCTTTCTCCCTCCTTTTCTTTCTAGACAGGGTCTCTTATAGCCCAAGCTGGCCTCAGACTCAGAATGTAACCTAAGAGTGACCCTGAATTCTTGATTCCCTTGTCTCCACCTCCCAATGCCAGGGTTACGCAGAATGCTGGGGTTACACAGAATGCTGGGGTTATGCCGAATGCTGGGGTTACAAGCATGTGCCCCGAGGCATGTCCATTTATACCGTCCTAAGGATCAAACCTATGGTGGTTTCATGCATACTAGACAATCACTCTCCCAGCTGAGCCACATGTCAAGCTGAGAGAGAGGCCCTGTAACTCATCCTTCTCCCCAGAATGCTTTTGAGAGGGACTAGGGACTCCTTCATCCTACTCTGTTGGGTCAGTGTGGAGGACCTGTGGCCTCACCCTTGGTGTGAAAAGGAGCCAAATCATGGTCCCAGGGGTGGGGGTAGGGGTAGAGCACACATGACCAATGTGACTCAGGAAAGCAGAACCAAAACTACCAAGGCCTAAGACTGGCCTAGACCATTACACTACTATACATGGGCCTGGGCAGCTCCAAAAGCTACTAGAAGCAGGGTTTATGTTCAGTGGCCCCCTAGCATTGAGTGAACTGTGTAGGTGGCTCCCTTTTACCTATACTCCCATCCCCCACCCATCTGGAAATGGGTACACAGATTGGAGGCTTGCTAGAAAGGTTTCCTACTCTACATGTGCCCTGCACATGATAAGGCTCCAGGTATGTAGTGGGTCTCTGTCTTCCCCATGAGACCTTTAGCAACAGGACTTTAGAGGTTAGCCTGGAATTATCTGTAGCCCGCCATAAGGAAACTGAGGCCAGAGGTGCCACATGTGAGCTAGAGGGTTTTCTTTTGCCCTATATACTGGGCCACTTGGCACATAGCGCAGCAACACTACCAAATAAGGAAATGTTCACAAGTGGGCCAAGAGCGGGAACCATATCAATCAACCAAGTGCCACCTCCGATTGAGTTCTTCTTTCTCAGTCCTCTGAACATCTGGGATTCTGAGTCTTGGAGACATAGGCGAGGATGAGGCAGAGGCTGGCTGTCACTCTTCTAGGCCAACCACTTGGCTCTTCCTAAGCCCATCTCATACCATCTGCACAGCCCAGTGAGAGCTAGCCAAGGCTGAGCTAGCTCTTTCTCCTGGACTAAGGAGCCCCAGAGAGGTAAGGTGGCTTGTGAAGGTCATGCAATGCTTAGTGGTAGGTTGGTCCGTGTGATAGTTCCCAAGCCTTTGTTTTAGGGTTTGACTGGGGTCAGTCCCCTTTCTCAAGAAGTGTACCAGGCTGCAGAATGCAGGGTGAAGGCAGATATTCCTGTCCCCACCTCACAACCTCTTCCCTAGTTCTGGTCACCATCTCACTCTCAAAGCAGTGACCTCCATGGCTTTCTTGGCACTGTCCCTGGCCTAGGATCATGGTGACTAGATGAAGGCTTTACCCAGGAATGTATAGGGAGCATCACATGTCCCATGTTCCCTCCACCTGTGTTCTCTTGTTGCACTCAGGAGGGACCCTTCACCTGTCCAGTTCTGCAGCACACAACCCTGTGGAAGGCCTCATGCATGCAACCAGCGGGCCGTCAGAACCCTGGTCCTTCAGAGAGCAGGTGAAGAACATACACATTTGGTCCAGACAATGCTCACAAGTGACAAGGTTCTTAAAACACATACCTTTGACGTTTTTAAAACATTTATTTTTGCCACGGAAGAGATGGCTCAGTACCAGCTGCAGCTAAGAGTACCTGCTGCTCTTCCAAAGGACCCAGGTTCAAGTCTTAGCACCCACATGTTGGGTCACAACTGTCTGTAACACAGTTCCAGGAGATGTGATGTCCTTTTCCGGCTTCTGTGGGCACCAGGCATGCACATAGTACACAGGCATGAATGCACAAAAACAACTCACACACACAAGGCAAAAATAAATAATTTAAATTAAATTTTTTAATTTATTTTACACATGAGTGTTTTGTCTGCATGCATGTGTGCCATGTGCATGCCTGGTATCCAGAACAGGGAGTATGATCTCCTGGAACTAGAGTTACAGATAGTATGAGCTGCCTTATGGTGCCATGGTGCTTGGAGCTGAACATGAGTCTTCTGCAAGAGTTGAAAGGGGTCTCGGCCACTGAGCCACCCCCCCCCAGCCCACATGCTCCCAAGTGCTCGGATTAAAAATGTGTGCCCCCTCCAATTAAGGTCACTTTAATTTTAAATATGGATCCAGCCTTTTTCTGAAGGAAAATGAGTTTTGTCTAGGTTGGCATGCTTTTTGAATCCTGATCTGCAGAAGTATCTGAAGACCATAAACAGCAATATAGAAGCTGAAAATTGTGTCATTTGCACATTTGTGTGTGTGTGTGTGTGTGTGTATGGTGTGCATGTTCCTGAGTTCATGTGTGTGCAAACAGAGGTGGACATTGGTGTCTTCCTCAATCTCTCTCCACTTTATGTTTGAGACAGGGTTTCTCACTGAAGCTGAAGCAACCTGATTAGGTTAAGCTTGGTGGCCAGTGAGCTCCAGCCAGCCTCCTGTCTCTGTCTCCCCTGGCAATACAGCGTATATCAATTCTGGTGCTGCGTGTCTGAACTCAGGTTGTCATAACTGAGCTGTTAGCACTTTACTCACTGAGCCATCTCCCCTTCCCAGTCCCATCTGCAAATTTAAACTAATGATGGGTTTTTTTTGTTTTAATATTTGTTTATTTTATCCATGAGAGCTCTATCTACATGTACATTTACATGCCAGGAGAGTGCATCAGATCATATTATAGATGGTTGGGAGGCACCACGGAGGTGCTGGGAATTGAGCTCAGGACCTCAGGAAGAGGAGTCAATGCTCTTAACCTCTGAGCCATCTCTCCAGCCCCAAGAGCGTTTGTGTGTTTGTCTTTGAAAGAGAGGCTCAGGCTGCCTCAAACTCACTGTGTAGACAAGGATGACCTCAAACTCTTGATGCTCCTGCTTCTGCCTCCTAGTTCTGGGATTATACCCCACCCTGTTTATTTAGTGCTGGGTTTGAACCCAGAAATCTGTTCAATCCAGGCAAGTAGTCTCTACTGGCTGAGCTACACTCTCCGTCCCTGAAGAAGATCCTAAGGAAGGCCTGTGGAGCTAGGTTAATTGTTGTGGCATTAAAGTGATCTTTACAAAACCGAACTATAGCTGGGTGGTAGTGGTGGGGCGCATGTCTTTAATCTTAGCACTTGGGAGGCAGAGGCAGGTAGATCTGAGTTCAAACCCAGCCAGCTCTACAGAGTGAGTTCCAGGACAGCCAAGGCTACACTGAGAAACGCTGTCTTAAATCAAAACAATACAAAACAAAAACAGAAAAAAAAATTAACGCATGCTCCCACATCATTCCCACCCAAAGACTATTGCCCTTTGCCCCTCCTGCAGATAGCCATTCCAGTGGCTTTCCCCTGATACTCCAGCCCAAGTGACCTCCACTCATCTCTCTGCCCATGGTGGGGGGTCTGCCTCCTGCCCTCTGTCCTTTGCATTACCTTGCCACCTCATCCTAGCATGCTACCTGGCCTTCGGCACTTGCATGACAAGGATGTAGACCATTTTCAAGAACTGCCCTTGCTAGCTAGGTCAGGGCTGAGCAGCACATGTTGGGGGAGGGGGAGACAGGCTGGCTCCAGGTTGGGTGACATTATTTGAGAAATAACCAATTAACACAGAGCGTGAATGTGGGATCATGGCCTGGAACATGTGCATTCTCCATCAGTCCCTTCTCTTTTCTTCTCTCTTCCTCCTCCTGCTTCTTTTCTCCTTTTGTTTTTGAAATAGAGTCTCTGTAAGTAGCCCAGGCTGATCTTGAACTCACCATGTAGCCCAGTTTGGCCTCCAACTTTCAGCAATCTTCCAGGCTCAGCCTCCTGAATGCTGGAGTTAACAGGGGCAGACAGACAGAAATACCCAGCTCACCTCCTCTTTAGGAGCGTCTTCTCCCCTACATCAGCGAGCACATGCCTTAGGAGGTATACCTACCTTGATGGGACACCCAGCAGTCAAGCTGGGCCAGCGCCTTCCCACCAGCCTGGAAGCCCCATCATCCGTGCTTAGTGCATGGTGGACTTTCCATGGATGAAGAGCAGAGATGGAGCAGCTGGTCCTGACTCCTCGAATCCCAGGCTGTTCAGGATACGGAAGCAATCCTGTTTGCCCTGTTCTGTTGTTTAACCCATGTGTGTATATATCTTGTCAGTTAAGTTGTATTTTTTTAACTAAGGTCTCATAGTAGGACTAGCCTCCATTCACCTCGATGTATTGCTAAGGATGCTGTTGAATTCCTGATTCTCCTCCTTTGGCCCAGAATGCTTAAGCCTGGCTTATACAGTCCTAGAGAGAGAGCCCAGGGCTGCTTTGTGCATGTTGGAGAATCACTTTTCTAACTTATTAACTAACTTGTGTCTTTTCCTTTTCTTCTTTCTTTTGCCTTTCTTTCTCTTTCTTTTCTTTCTTTTCCTTCCTCCTTCCTTTCTCTTTCTCTTTTTCTCTCTTTCTCCCTTCCTTTTCTTTCTTTTGTTCATTCATTCATTCATTCTTTTCTTCCTTCTTCCTTCTTTTCCTTCCTTCCTCCCTCCCACCTTCCTCTCTCTCTCTCTCTCTCTCTCAGCAGGGGCTCTCTGTGTAGCCCTGGCTGTCCAGACTGACCTCAAACTCACAGAGATTTGCCTGCCTCTGTCTCCTGAGTGCTGGAATTAAAGGCATACAGCCACTACAGCTTGGCTATTTTTTTTTCTTGAAACAGGGTCTTGGTACGTAGCCCAGGCTGTCCTCCCACTTGGAGCAACCCTCCCCTCCTTCTTCAGCCTCCAAAGTGCTAAGATTACTGGGGCATGCCTCTGCATAGCTTGTTTGTTTGCTTCTTTTGAGACAATGTTCCATGTAGCAGAGTTTGATCTAGAAATCACTGTGTAGTCAAGGCTATCCTCTGAACCATCCTGCCTCTGCAATGCAGCTGTCACAATCATAGATGTGTACAACCACACCCCTCTTATGGCTCTCTCTCTCTCTCATTCTTTCTTTTCCTGATTTTTTGAGACAGTGTTTCTCTGTATAGCCCTAGCTGTCCTGGAATTCACTCTGTAGACCAGGCTGGCCTTAAACCCAGAGATCTGCCTGCCTCCAACTCCCAAGAGCTAGGATTAAAGGTGTCTACCACCCCCACCTGGCCTCACTTATTTGATTCTTAAAAGTATATATTTTATTGGAAAAATATTTAGAAAACATAAAAGCTTAATTAAGGAATGGAAACTCCAGCCCATCTGTAATTTTACTCCTATTGACCAGTGGTCTGTCGGATTGACCAGGCCGTTGGACTGACTTCTCTCTTTACTAGGCCCCTTAGCATCATTGCTTTTCCAGGACAGGAACAGGAGACCCTGTGGCAGGTAGGATTCTAGAGTGGAAAAGGCCAAAGCTGCCTCAGAAAACAGGTGTACGGCAAGAATTTGGATCCAGTTTCAACCAAAGATAATCCTTATCACTCCCTCCACAGCCCTCAGTTGGTTGGATCCCTAAGAGAACAAACTGGTCTTACTAGAACAAGAAGGGGACAATTATGTTGCAGGTGAGGAGGTTCGTGCACAAGTAGTGTGGTGCAGACAGGCCTCACCCTTACAGAGGGCAATTTGTCAAGAAGACCAGGAATCTCAGCAGGTTGCTTCTTGCTTTTGTTTTTGTTTTTTCGAGACAGGGTTTCTATGTGTAGCCTGGGCTGTCCTGGACTCACTTTGTAGACCAGGCTGGCCTTGAACTGATAGTAATCCACCTGCCTCTTCCTCCCTGAGTGCTGGGATTGAAGGTATGTGCCACAACACCCGGCTATTTCTTGCTTTTTAAATTTCTAGGCTTTCCCTTCAATACAATCTTTCCACTGTGGGGGCCCAAGAACGCCTCCATATAAAAATGTTTGTCATGAAGGATGAGGCGCCAAGCGGTTAAGGCAACCACTAGAAATGTTTATTGTGACATGAAGGGAGAATGGGTAAAAGGGAGAAGGGTAAAAGACTGGAGTGGCCCACACTTCTGACACTAAGAGAGTACTACAAAAACTGAAACAGAGCCAGTGGGATGGCTCAGCAGAAAAAAAAGCCACTTACAGCGGGCAACCTTGGTTCAGTTCCCCAGACCCACACAGTAGAGTGAGAGAGGCCAAATCCCATAATAATTTCCTGATCTCCACAAGTTTGACGTGATGATTGCATGTGCGCGCACACACACATATAAGTGAATGTAATAAAAATTTAGCTGGGTGTGGTGGCACATGTCTTTAACAGCGGTACCTGGGAATTAGAGGCAGGAGGATTTCTGTGAGTTTGAGGTCAGCCTGATCTATGTAGTGAGTTTCGGTAGGTAAGCCAGAGCTACACAGTGGGGTTAAGGATGCAGCTCAGAGGGAAAGCTTATGCCTACTCCAAGGCCCTTAGCTAATCCATGGACCACAGTGGGATGTATCTCCAGTCATGCACAAAAAGCAGCCTTGTCCTGCTTAATGTTCCACTGTGGACACAGAACAACTTTTGGTTTTTGTTTGTTGTTGCTGTTATTTTGTTTTTGTTTTTGTTTTTTTTGAGACAGGATTTCTCTGTGTAACAGTTCTCACTTGTAGACCAGGCTGGCCTTGAACTCAGAGATCTGTCTGCCTCTGTCTCCTGAGCACAACCACTTCCAGGCTCGGTTATTGTTGGTTTTTTGTTTGTTTTTTTTAGTTTATTTCTTCTTTATTTGTATTTCTTAAGTGTGTGTGGGTGTTTTATCTGTATATTTATCTGTGTACCATATTCATGTAGTGCCCAGAGGGACCAGAACAGGAAATCAGATGTCCCAGGATTGAGTTATTGATGGCCACGAACTGCCATGTGGATACTGGTAATTAAATCTGGGTCTTCTGGAAGAATAGCCAGTGTTTTGAACTGCTGAATCAACTCCTCAACCCCTGTGATTTTTTTTTTTTAAAGACAGGATGTCATGTAGCCCAGGGTGGCCTAAAATACACTAGTCTTGAACTCTGAGCTTCCTGCTTCTATTTCTCAAGGGCTGGGTCACAGGCGTGGATCAAACCTGGCTTTAGTTGTGTTTTGAGTCAAGGTCTCTTGTAGCATAAGATGGCTTTGAACTAACCCTACACCCCCATGAATGGCCTTAAGCTCCTGGGCCTCTTGCTTCCCCCTATTAGAGAACAACCCCCAAGATGATCCCACTGCCGTAAATGCTGCAAGCATTACTCTGGGAATTCAAACAGGATGGTGAACTTGGGCCTCAGAGTGGACCTGCCACAGCCTTGGGGCCATTCTTGAAGAGCCAGCTCGGAGGGATTGTGGGGATGTACCCCAGATGCAGATGTGCCTGTATTTTCAGAAGTGAGGGGAAGGCATTAGACCCACACTGCAGACAGTTAGAGAGGACTGTGGCTTGTGGCCAACATTTAAGATCTGTGGAGTGTAGCAGCAAGTTGCTGTAATTGTGGGAGGAAAGGAGGTTGGGACAAAAAAAAAAAAGAAGAAAAAGAAAAAGAAAGAAAGGAGGAAGAGGAGAAAAAATGTAGATGGAGGCATCTTACATTTGCATCCTTAATAGACTGAATATTTAAAGCTTGCTTTTGGAGACAAGTGTCTTCCTGTATGGACCAGGCTAACCCAGAACTCTCCACCCTCCTTCAGGTGCTAATTGCTGGGATTACAGGTCTACAACACTATGCTCTGCTTTAAAGTCTGTTTTAGTTGTAACATGGATTACAGCTTTGTGAAGGGTGTGTTTTAGCTAATCACTCTAAAGTAAGTTCCCTAGAATCCAAAAGTTCCAGATAGGTGTGATGTTACTGGCCTATAATCTCAGCACTAAAGAAGCTGAGGCTGGAGGATTACTACAAATTTCAGGCCAGCCTGGTTGACTACGTGAGTTCCCATGACTTTAATCCCAGCACTTAGGAGGCAGAGGCAGGCAGACTTTTGTGAGTTCAGGGCCAGCCTGGTCTATACAGCAAGTTTCAAGACAACCAGAGCTACACAGAAAAATCCTGTCTCAAAAAAAAAAAAAAAAGCCAATAAATAGATACAGGTAGGTAGATAGAGAGATAGATAGCTAAGGAAATAAAAACAAAAAATAAATAAATAAATTAAAACTAGGGTTAGAAATTTGTAGAGTGCTTGCCTAGAATGCAGGAGGTGCTGAGTTCAGTTCCCAACTCTGAATAAAGCCTAAACAATAGACCTAGATTGATTGCGAAGGCAGAAGGATTAGGAGTTCAAGGCCAGCTTTGGCTACCTAGAGAGGTTTCAGTTTAGCCACCTGAAACCTTATCTCAAAACTCAATCATTCAATCAGTTAACCAACATTCAGTCCTTGGGCTGCTGCTTCCTGGATCCTCGCCCTGTGCAATCTGAGGCCACAGCCTGACCTTTGTTCCCCACATATGCCCCTTTTGGCAGTTAAACTGGGGTGAGCAGCCCAGGGTGCTTAGGGAAGTGATCCAACACTGTCCGGCTGCCACCCCCCTCCTCCATCCCCCACATTGCACAAGACTCTGGCCCCGTGACTGTGTGCAATGCTCATCCTCTTTCGAGATTACCAACTGTGTGCAATGCCAGTCGCTCGAGAGGCAGGTTTCCTGAGAAAAGGGATGAGAAACCTTACCCATGGGACAGGGTGGTGGTGGGTTACCCTGGCCAGAGCGGGAGCACCCTCACTGTGCCAGGCCTCAGTGGGACCACACTTGCTTACAGGTGCTCTTGTGGAGGGTGTGGCTGTCCAGCTAGCTCGAAGCAGCTGGAGCCCTGGGTTGATAATGTGCAGATCATTCACACACCACTCCTACCTACCCTCAGGGCGCTCTTTCCAGAGTCACCTGCTCCAAGGATTCACCTGCTCCAAGGGGCCACCTCTTTCCCAGCTGTTTGAACCTTCCTCCCCAGGAGCTAATCCTGCCTGGGCCAGTGTGGTCCAGTTTGAGCTGTTGGTGGCTTCCCAACCTTGGAAGGAACCTCCTTTCTCTGCCTTTTGTCCCCTTGTCAATGAAGCTGAAATGAGGCAGAACAGAACAAAAAAATTAAGGGCACTTGGGAATGCAAAGGAGCCCCTCCCCTAAAGTGAAGAATTCCAGGACAAGTTCTGGGGATGGCTTCCAGGGGCAAGACACTTGCCCCATAGGCTTGGAGACCTGGGTTTAACTTCTGGAATCTATTCCACAAAGCTTCCCCTCACCCCCAGCCCTTCCACTATTTTATTTTATTTCATGGATATAGGTATTTAGTCTGTGCATATGTCCGTATACCACTTGCATGCCCGGTGCCCTCAGAGGCCAGAAGAGAGCATTGGATCCCTGGAATTGGAGTTGTCATGTTGGTGCTAGGAACCAAACCTAGGTACTCAGCCAGGCAGTGGTGGTGCACGCCTTTAATCCCAGCACTCGGGAAGCAGAGGCAGGTGGATCTCTGTGAATTTGAGGCCAGCCTGGTCTATAGAGCGAGTCCAGGAAAGCCAGGGCAGTTACACAGAGAAACCTTGTCTTGAAAAACAGAAACAAAAAAAACCTACTAGCCAGTGCCTTTAGCCACTGAGCCATCTCTCCAGCCTCCTAAATTCTTATTCAAATAAAATAATTCCCAGCATCCATGTAGGATGGCTCACATGCAGCTCTAACTCCAGCTGCATGGGGGTCATGAGCACCTGCACACATGTACACATGTCTACATGAACACACATACAAATATGGATAATTAAAAATAATAAAAAGGAATCTCAAAAAAAGAAGAAAGAATGTTTAGACCATGTACATAGTGGTGGGGTGCTTGTCCAGTGTGGATGAGGCCCTGGGTTCTACCTCCTGTATTGTAAGAAATGGGAAAAGCTTTCCCCTTGTAAGCAAAACATCCCATACCTGAGCATCTAAAAAAAAAAAAATAAGGTTCCCGGAATGGGGAGCCAGGGAGATCAGGATGGAGGAGTCCTCCTCCCCACCTAGAGAGTGGGTCTCAGTCTGTATGTCTGTCCCCCTTCCCACATAGAGATCAGGTCTCACTTTGTAGACCAAGCTGGCCTTGAACTTGCAGGGATGCATTTGCTTCTCTCTCCCAAGTGCTGGGATGTGCACCTCTGTGCACATCTGGCTTAGATGGGTTCCCTTACTGAACCTGGAACTTACTGTTCTTTCAGCTGGATAAGCAGGCCTCCTTTGTCTGCTTGCTACAGTTGTGGGGTTCCAGGTTGGGAACAGCCTGGCTTTTTACTTGTGTTCAGAGGCCAGCCTGGTCTACACAGTGAGTTCCAGGAAAGCCAGATCCACATGGAAGGTCTCTGACTCAAAACAAAACAAAACAAAACAAATCAATCAGAGTCATCAGGATTACTCAGTAGGTACAGGCAATTGCCACGCAAGCCTGGTGAAATGAATTCTATCTTTGGAACACGTATCAAGGTGAATGAGAGACTGACCTCACAAAATTGTCCTTTGACCATGATACATGTGCTTAGTTAGGTGATTTTTTAAAAAAATTTATTTATTTATTTATTTATTTATTTATGTATTTATTATACAATATTTTGTCCTGCAGTCCAGAAGAAGGCACCAGATCTCGTTATAGATGGCTGTGAGCCACCATGTAGTTGTTGGGATCTGAACTCAGGACCTTTGGAAGAACCTCTGAGCCATCTCTCTAGTCCAAATTAGGGTTATTATTGCTTCGATGAAAAACCATGACCAAAAGCTTCTGTTTCCTTATCACTGTTCATCATTGAGGGAAGTCATGACAGGAACTCAAGCAGGGCTGGAAATTGGAGGCAGGAATTGATGTGGAGGTCTTGGAAGATGCTGCTTCCTGGCTTGCTCATCATGACTTGCTCAGCCTTCTTTCTTTTGTTTTTGTTTCCGGTTTTTTCAGGACATGGTTTTTCTGTGTAACCTTGCTGTCCTAGAACTCCGCCTGTAGACCTGCCTGGCCTTGGACTGAGAGATCTGTCTACTTCTTCCTCCAGTGCTGGGATTAAACACATTTGCCTCCACCGCCCAGCTCTGCTTTCTAATAGAACCCACGACCACCAGTCCAGGGGTAGCACCATTCACAGTTGACTAGGTCCTCCCCAATTATTCACTAATTAAGAAAATGCCTAAAGGCTTGCCTGATCTTACGGTGACATTTTTCTTAACTGAGATTCCCTCCTTTTAGTTGACTTTAGCTTGTGTCAAGTTGACATAAAACTAGCCAGCCTAGGAATGTTCTCCCACTAATAAAGAGATAAGTTAAAAAAAATACACTAATGAATTAAAAAGAAAAGAACAGGAGCAGGTGAATCTCTGTGAGTTCAAGGCCAACCTGGTCTAAAAAGCGAATTCTAGAACAGCCAAAGCTACAGAGAGAAACCCTATCTCAACAAAACAAAACAAAACAAAACAAAACAAAACAAAACAAAACAAAACAAAACAAAACAAAACAAAACAAAACAAAACAAAACAAAAACTAATGAGCTGAATAGGTGTATGGCTGGGCTCCTGCTTTAACTTGGGACTGTGACCCGGTTGTCTGACTACTCATTTGCTGAGAGGTTCCACATTTATGATCAGTTACTCATTTATTTATTTTTTAATATTATTTGGGGCATTATATTGTTTTTTTTGGGGGGGGGCATAGCTAAGGCTAGTCTTGAGCTCTGATCTTCTTGCCTCAACTTCCTAGGTGCTGTGGGATTACAGCCCTAAGCCACCATGCCTGCTTAACACACACACACACACACACACACACACACACACACACACACACACACACACACCTTTTTGAAACAGGATCACACTTTCTAATCCTAGCTGACCTGGAACTCATTGTATAGACAGAGCTGGCTTTGAGCTTGCATTGATCATCCTGAGTGTATGTCATCGTGCTTAGCTTTTGTTTTTCCTTTTCACGCTGGGGTTTGAGCACAGAGCTTTGCACATGGTAGGCAAGCTCTGAGCTATTAAGTCACATCCCTGCCCCCTTCCTTTTTTGAGACAGGGTTTCTCTGTGTAACCCTGGCTGTCCTGCACTCCTTTGTAGACCAGGCTGGCCTTGAACTCACAGAGATCCGCCTGCTTCTGCCCCCGAGTGCTGGAATTAAACATGTGCTGGCTCCTGAGTGAAATTTTCTATGTAGTTTAAGCTAGCTCGGTATTCAAAATCCCTGTTTCAGCCTTCCTATTGATAGGATTACAGATGACTAAGATTTTTTTACAATATTTTTTGAAATTATAATGTAATAATACCGTTTCTCTCATGGCCTTTTCTTTAATTGTATATGTATATTCCTAAATACATAAATACAACCTGCTCAGTCAGTATAATGTGACTTGTATGTGTATGATTTCTGGGATGACCACTTGGAACTGGATAAACCAGTTGGGGCTCTCTCTCTGCCTTGGGGAAAGACCATTTCTGTTCTCAGAATTCCTCCATTGCCTGGGGTGATTTGTCTAGGATCGAGGTCTCTGCTCTGCAAGTTATCGTGTCTATTGGTGGCATCCTTGTCCACGTCTTGTTTAGGCAGCCATGTTAGTGAGACTTCATGAGTTTCGTCTCTCTGACATTTCTAGGAGACAGAATCCTCTGATCCTGTGGCTCTTACAGTCTTCCCTCCTCTCTTCCCTCCCTATGCAGCAGGAATAGGAGTTATGGTGTAGATACATCAGTTGGGGCTAGAGACCATAAAGTCTCTTGTTTTCTGCCTTTTAATTGCTTGTGGTTTTTCTACAGTTCTCTCTCTCTCTCTCTCTCTCTCTCTCTCGATAGGGCTTCACTATGTTGCTCTGGCTGTTCTGGAATTTGCTATTTGACCAGGCTGGCCTTAAACTCTGAACAGAGATCCACCTGTGCTGGGATTGAAGGTGTCTGCCAGTAAGACGTGTGTCTGTGTGTATGTGTTGGGGGATTGCTTGTGTGGAGGCCAGAAGTTAACTTGCAGAGGGAACTGGGAGCTGGTTCTCTGTTACCACCACGTGGGCTCCAGGACAGAACTCAAGTTATCTTTACCCACTGAGCCATGTTTCTGGTCCTGCACTAATTTTTTTTTAATTTATTTATTTTTATCTCAATCACAGGTTAGGTACTTTGAATCCCAGGCTTAGCCCCCTCCCTCAGTCCCTCCTACCCTCCCACTCCCCCCCTCATCTCCCTCCTCCCCGCCCCCTCCAAGT
>CM053756.1:35163744-35176997 GCA_028658305.1 Pachyuromys duprasi | reverse complement strand
GAAGTCTCCTGTGCCAATGAGTTCTAGGGTCTGTCCCACTTTTTCTTCTAGACGGTTTAGTGTGTCTGGTTTTATGTTGAGGTCTTTGATCCACTTGGACGTTAACTTTGTGCAAGGTGATAAATATGGATCTATTTTCATTTTTCCTGCACTAATTTTTTAATTCTAACCTTTGTGTGTTGATTTCAAATCATGGTGGTGCTTGTTTGCAATCTCAGAATTCAGGAGGTGAGAGCAGGACAATCGGAAATTCAAGGCAGACACAGGCTGATCTGCTAATCAGATAGCACTTAAGGGACTGGAGGGATGGCGCGCCACTTAAGAACACAGGCTGGGCTGGGCAGTGCTGCCGCACGTCTTTGATCCAGCACTTGGGAGGCAGAGGCAGGTGGATCTGTGAGTTCGAGGCCAGCCTGGTCTACAAAGTGAGTTCCAGGACAGCCAGGGCTGCACAGAGAAACTGTGTCTGGAAAAATGAATCAGAAGTAACAACAAAAGGACACATACTGCTTTCCCAGGGGACCCTTGCTCGGTTTCCAGCACTCATGAAACAACTTACAGCCTTGCCTGTAACTCCAGTTCCAGGGGACCTGTTGCAGCCTCTGTGGGCTCCTGCATATGTGTGGTGCACATAAGCACACAAGCATGCACATGTGCACAGACACACACACATAAAATAATGATTTGTAAAAAGTAGTTTTTTCAAAACTGAAAGACAAAAAGCAAACAAAAACTGAATTGGATGTTACAGTGCATGCCTATAATGTGCATGCACTCAGGAGGTGGAGGCAGGGGGATTGCTTCAAGTTCTAAGTGGACTGGGCTGCACTGGGAACGCCGGGTCACTGTAGGCTACATAGCAAAAGACAAAATAAACACCCACGAACAACCAAACCAACCCCTCAGCTGGGGGGCTTAGTGGTTGATTTACAGTGAGGCCCACCTCCCAGGGGTCCTAGCCTCCTGCCCCACAGCCCTGACAAAAGTCTTTTCTTCATGATGGCACTCGGCACAGAAGCCACTGTGGGTCAAGCTCCTGGGACCAAGCAGGAAGCAAGGCTTTGGCCCTTAGCAGGGCTGGTGATGGAATGTTCCCAGGAGAAGATGCAGATGGTGCCTACCCCTCCTCCTAAGATACTAAGGACAAACAGGTAGATACCGCCAGCACTCCCTCTGGGGAAATAATGCCCTCACTCCACTTTCTAACTGAGCTATGGAGGACAGGTTATGGGCAGGGAACTGCGTAAGCTTAAAGCAGCTGTGTGGAGGGTGACTCCCTCATGGAGAGAGCTGGAGTCTGCCTAGTTTTACCTAGTTCTCTATCTTCTAGCCCCTTCCCAAGGCTGGTGCGATCAGAATAGAATAGCACGCTCTACTTCTCTTTCTGTGAAGGAATCAACAAGGCCAGCTTTGATAGGCTTGTTTGTTTGTTGTGAGGGGCAGAGCTAGCCTCATGCAGACTGCAGGGACTTGGCTCCAACAGTGATTTTAGATAACAGCTGGTGGGACTCTTCTGGCCCGACTTCTACTTACGGTGGGAACTTGGACAACTCTCATATCTTGGGCCCTGAGGACACTCCTGAGTGACAGTGGCTTTGTTTCCTTTTCATTTTTCAGGGCTTCACACCTGCAGTCCTGCCCTCCACCACTGGCCTCCACAGAGTGCTTCGGGGTGTGTACTCACACATATAAAGTACATGGCGGGGTGCCCATCACAGATGCTCTTGAAGCTGAGCCTGAGCCTGTGTCCTTTCTATTGCTCTGCTTCCCATTGGTTTATCACCATTGATTTACTGCTTTACTGTTTTGTGGTGCCGGAGCAATCCCCGGGGGGGGGGGGGGGGAGGTGGAGGGTTTGCTTAGAGCCATGCATGCCTCTGCCTTTGCTTTGGGATTTTGTGGTTTGGGAGTCACAGCTGAGGTTCCTTGGTTGCTTGCCAGGTGGGGGCTTGTGGGCTGGTTAGGGTCGGAGCTGAACTTGCTTTCTGTCCAGGGGCAGTATCTTCACTCCACACAAAGACTGATCGACACACTCTAGTTAATAATATTGAAAAGCCCAGTGTGAGTGTGGTGAGGGCATGCTTGTCATCACAGCCCTCCAGAGAGGCAAGACATACTGGATCTGAGGCCAGCCCGAGTCCACACAAAGACTGATCGACACACTCTAGTTAATAATATTGAAAAGCCCAGTGTGAGTGTGGTGAGGGCATGCTTGTCATCACAGCCCTCCAGAGAGGCAAGACATACTGGATCTGAGGCCAGCCCGAGATACATGAGATTCATTCAAAAATACATACATACATGCACACATGCATACATGCATGCATACATACATGCATACACACCTATACAAATTTAAAACTGGATTAGAGTTCAGCATATTCATATATGCGTATAATCTCAACACTCAGGAGATGGAGACGGGAGAATTAGTTCAAAGCCGGTCTCAGGTATGTAGAGAGTTGGAGGCTAGCTTGGGCTACTTGAGACACATGAAAGTAGGGTTGGACTGCTGGGAGTTTATTGAAGAGCTACTGCTCTCTGCTGGGCACTTTCAGCATAGCGGCGAGAAAGTGAAGTCCTGCCAGTTGCTATTCTGATGCCGACCACTAGAGGGCAGAAGAACACAATGGTTACATGTCATTCCCGCTCCCTGGTGAGCAAGGACCTAGCTGTAGAGCTGGCTTCACAGTGGTGACACACGAACATCCTCTCTGGTTTCCACAGCAGCTCTGGGAAGGGACACAGCCCTGATTTCCCCTCACGGAACCCAAGGCAGAGCAGAATGAAGCGCAGCAGCCCTGCAAGCTTGCGGATGTCAGCCCCAGCCACCGTTATCCCTGGCTCTAGGAAATTACAAATTAACTAAAACTTTGTCCTTTGGTATGTGCTTAATAAAACCATGCCCTTAGTTGGGCAGTGGTGACACACACCTTTAATCCTAGCACTCAGGAGGTAGAGGCGGGTTGGTCTCTGTGAGTTCAAGGTCAGCCTGGTCTACAGAGCAAGTTCCTATTCTACAGCCAGGGCTACACAAAGAAAACAAAACAAAACCAAAACAAACAAACAAAAACTGCCTCATTTAATCAAGAGAACGTACTTGGACACCCACTGAACATCTGGCCCCGAGCTTGGTTCATGTCTGTAATCCTGGAACTAGGGGTGCTGAGGCAGGAGGGTGACCTGAAGTTTGAGGGCAGCTTAGGGAACAAAAAGTCTGAAAAAAAGAAGAGGAAGCAGCAGCAGCCACCAAGGAGCTGCCCGAGTCTCTTAAGGCCTTGCTGGAATGTGATATCTAACCTAGTCGGAGACAGACAAAATCTGTAATAAAAATCAAGAGGCCAAGTTTGGTTAGAGCCTGTGCTGAGATAAGGGGGGTGTGAAGGGGCTTATGCTGGGAGTGGAGAAGGTCTAGGAGTTTAGCAGGAAAGTTCCTGGGGAGGAGAGCTGGGCAGAGGGAGCTCCGGGGTAGAAAGGGCTCTAGAAGGGAAGAAGGCCAGTTTGGTTGGAAATCAGACACATCCATTTCCCCCCCCCCCCACTCCCGCCTCCATGAGAAGCGATGAGTACCACCTAATCTCCACGCTATTCATTAATGCTAAATTGGTTTGTGGGGATGGGTTTACTGTTGTCTTGTTTTCTTTTGGGGGACAGTGTCTCCCTCTGTACCTCTGGGTGCTCTCAAACTGTGGCACCGTCTTTTGCCTCAGCTTGAGTGCTAGGTTGACAGGTATGTGCCATCACACCCAACTTGGGCAGTCTTGTATTAAGACATGAGAACTGGACACATTTATGGAGTACAGTGTAACTAGTTTTTGGTTTGGGGGTTTCTTGGTTTCTACCCTAGGGTTTCTATTGCTGCAATGAAACACCATGACCCCAAAAGCAAGTTGGGGAGGGAAGGGTTTATTTAGCTCACACTTCCACATTATAGTCCATTCCTGAGGGAGGTCAGGAAAGGAACTCAAACAGGGCAGGAACCTGGAGGCAGGAGCTGATGCAGAGGCCACGGAGGGGTGCTGCTTGCTGGCTTGTTTCCCATGGCTTGCTCAGCCTGTTTTCTTATAGAACCCAGGACCACCAGCCCAGGGTTGGCACCACCTACCATGGATGGTCTGGGCCCTCCCCCTTTGATCACTGATTGAGAAAATGCCCCTACAACTGAATCTCATGGCAGCGTTTCCTCAACTGAGGCTCCTTCCTCTCTGATGACTCTAGCTTGTGTCAAGTTGACACACAAAACCTGAAGACTTGGTCTTCTGTTTGCTGTTGTTGGTAGATTTATTTGTTTTTGTTTTTTGCAGGAGGAGATTGAACGTAGGGGCCGATTTCTTGCCTACCGTGACAAACTTTGCAGTGAACGTCAACTTGATTATTTTGTGTCCAGCGTTGTGGCTGTCACAGTCATGGATCTACTTGCAGTATATTTAATGGTGTTGGTTCTTCTCCATGCCTTCTCCAAGAAAGTTCAAGGTGAAAATGGAGGAAAAAACCCAAGGATTGGAATACTGAGTTACAGACAAGAAAAAGGGCACTCTTCCTAATAATTAGATTAATAATGGCTAAAATCCAAAGCTCTCTGGCTGCAAGATATTTGTCAGCTCTTTCTGGTAAGGGTCCGCCAATTTATGGAAACATCAACTAATTTCCAAAAAATAACCAACTGAGCTTTGTTTGTTATAGCATAAATTGGCACAAGCGACCCCAAACTTAAAATTTTCTTGTCTCTTTGTTTGATTTTCATTTAAAGGCTTTGAGTTATGATGATATTGATTTGGAAAAAATATTTAAACAGGTTGGTGTTATTAAAATATTAAACAAGTTTCTTCCCAATACAAAGTAAAGAAGAAACAGGCAGATCTCTGAGTTCAGGATCAAGCTAATTTACATAATAAAAGCCAGATGGCAACTCCTGCTGTTTAGCCAGTTGCAGAGATACTCTAAGGTTTAAAATGACAAAATTTTCCTTAAGGTTACCGTGTAAATTTTTTTTTCTTAATAATAGATATTATGTCTTTACTGCTCTAAAAGTTGGATTCACATCATTTTTAGGTTTATGTAAAAAGAGATAATTCACACTGCTCTGAAAACTGCCTTATCATTTTAAACGTGAGACATTTTCACAGGGGAAAAATGTTGGTTACGCCTATGTAAAAAAGACACAAGAGGCTTAAAGATGAAAAGTACACACCAACTTAGTTTAGTCCTAAAAACTCAAAAATTATATTCATATGTTTAAAAAACAAAACTTTCCATCCCGTATCAATAAGGGGCAAGCCAAAGAATAGCCAAAACCAATATAAAAACCCAGGTACAAGATGCCTAGGGATATACTTAAATGCTAACGGTAAGAGAGTTTATATGCTAATGCTAAGAGAGTTTAAATAAAGTTTGGCTATAAAGGCATAATTGCCCATCCTGTATAAAAAAAGGGGGAAGCCAAAAAATAGCCACAACCAATGTAAAGCCCAGGTACAAGATGCTGAGGGTATACTTAAATGCTAAAGAGGGAGTTTAAATAAAGTTTGGCTATAAAGGCATAACTGCCCATTCTAAATAAACAAGGGGCTAGGACAAATAGCTACAACATATTTAAAAGTCTAGGGTTAAACCTCTAAACAGGTACAAGATACCTATGGTATGTTTATATTCTAAGTTAAAAAGGAGTTTATATAAAGTTTACTTAAAACATGCATCTATTGCTCAAGGCAACCAGCTTGTCTCTCTAATGGGAGGCTTCTCTAGGGAAATAGGTAGCAGCTTGGCCTAATACAATAGGCACACAAGAGCCCCAAAAGATATTTTGATCTATCCAACCTTGTTTTGATTTCAACATGATAATGATTGTATGTTCAATAATAATGGTAACTTATATTGCTGATCCGTTAACATGGGAACAACTCTAAAACTGACTGAGACATAAAAACATGTCTCCAACCAGAACTCCAACAATACTTGGCCAATAAATCCTTGGCTATAATATCCTCAAAATGTATTATGCTAACCTTTTAATTTGCATAGATAGAATTGGCTTACAGTTTAGTTTCATCCTGCACATCTCATACATTTTAATTTTAGAACTCTATAATTCTTGTGGGAAATTATATGTTTGCAGAACAAAAGAACTGGACACCAGAGATGCTGGGTCAAACCTAACAGAATCATTCCTCAGCACGCTGAGACATTGACACATCTGTTCCAGCATCTTGCATGTTCCAGCATTCTGCCTGTTCCTGCCTCAACTGCTTCAATTGCTGTTTCTCATCAAAGCCTGTTCCCAAAAGAACTCTGAAGAAAGCTACTAATCTTAATTGGTCCAACATTTTAGACTGTTCCAAAGAGGACTTTTATCAAGCCTGAAATTTCTCAACATTCAAAGACTGGACCACAAATGTTATTGCTTGCTTAATTAACCAATTTTATTTGGGCCCCCTACAGGATTTCTACATGTCCAAAATGTTAGCTAGAAGAAATCCATGAGAACGGCATCCAATTTTCCTTAAAGGGGGTTGGGTATGTTTTTGGTTGTTTGCTATGGCTACAAAATTTTATTGTCATTGGGAGGTGTTTATTATTAATGGTCTTATTCAAAGTGAAACAAGGAATATACAGGGATATCATAGGAATAGAAAAAAGGTAGATTATTGAAGCTACTCAACTTAGGGTTTTATTTGTTATTCCCAGATAAGGTTAATTTTAACTCTGGTATAGAAATTTGCATATTGATGCAAAAATAAGTATTTTTGATACATTAGTATAAGCTTTAGGATATTGATACAAATGCAAGGTTACTTCCAATACTTTTAAACAGCTATTAAAAACGGGTTAAGATATTAGGTAATACAAGTTATTTGCTAGTTATTGAACTCATAGTCGTATCAGATACTAGTCTAATTTATCACAGGAGTATACATCCTAAGTTTAACAGATAGATATGATTTTGTAGACAGATCGATAATAAAAAGACAGGTAGTCTTCCAAAACCTCAGAGACCTACAGACTATGGCATTTAAAAATGTGTTTATTATTTTTAAAGATTCTTTGACAATGAAACAAGTCATCTCCTGGCAGCACCCCACCTACCTGAAAGAAGATAATGAGTGTCGAAGAACCTCCACATGGAGATGGCCTCAAATGTGGCAAATGAGCCACTTGGGTAAAGAAAGTACCCTTGATTCACGACAGACAAAATCTGCCAAAAATGGGGCAAGTGAAATGCAGGACAAGTCGACTGCCGAACTCTGCCAAGACAGGGTAAGTAAGTCCTAAATAGTTGCTGCTTCACATATATGTCTGTCAAATATTCTGAGCCAGAAGGCTGAAAATGATGCTCCAACATTATAAAGAGTTATGGGTTCTGTTAAGGGTTATGGATTTAGGCAGCAAACTGTCTCTGTCAATTTTTATTTTTTGGAAGCTGCTAACATGCACTTCCTATTTACTCTAATAACTAATTTTATTCCTTCTCAAGTCTCTGATGGGGTTGAAGACCAAATAGTTATAGTGCCACAATTAAGCTTAACTAGTTTAAAAGTTAAGAAATTCTTTCATATAGGTACTACCAATTAGGATAAAAGTTAATTTAGGTATAGAACTTTAAACTTGTCAAGATAGATAGGATAATCAGATACTTTCTCCTAAGTTGCTAACCTAACAGTTTTCATAATTTCATAATTATTATTGTATTGAAAGAAAAGAAGCCTCTTATTGGACTTAAAGGGGGAAATGCTGGTATAATATTCTTTTGAAATGTATACACCTTACCCTTGTTCATTTAAATACTGATTTCTCCCCCACCCCCACTCTCTGGTTTCAATCTGGATATTGTATTGTGATATTTATTCTAAGCATCCTGTCTGTGTAAACAAAATAAAGCAACTAGACACAATGTTGAGCTGGGAGGTGCCAGAGGGCAGGAAATGAGTGGGAGGAAAAAGGGAGAGGGAAAACTTGGAGGAGAGCTAGGAGAAGGCAGAGCTGGAGGAGAGATCATGGAAGGAGGTGGAGATGGACTGGACCTAATATATCACAAAAAGCAAGTATACTGTGGGAAATCTAAATGTTAGGAAACTGTGAGGGCTTGGAGGTTTAAAAGGGAGTAACTATTGCCCAGCATTTTGTTCTGGGTTAACTAAATAAACCCAGTCTCTTTGTGGTGATTTGGTTATACAGCTGCTTAGGATTAACAGCAAGCTTTACTTAAGGATAATTATTACTAAATATTAACAGTTGCTTACAACAGTCCAGCCATGGGATGGTTGGACTGGCTAGATTTTGGAATTGGGAAGCCCTTGAAAGTTGAAGTGGGTGGGGATGGTCTGACTGCTGGGTGAGAAAAGATGATATATGGAGCACAGTGTGAGTTGGTGCTTATGAGCCCTGTGTCAATGAGATGGAGAGAATGGAAGGGCCTGGAATGACAAGCCTTCCTGTTATGTTTTCCTACTGTCATCAGAGGATATAAAGTCCTGGCTTTGGAGATGGAGGAAGAGGCTGGGACTCAGCCTGTGGGGGAGGTGGAGTGTAGAGACTCCTCCTGAGTGAAGCCCTGGGGTAACTCTACTTCCATCAAGAGAGACTCCTGAGGGCATTTGGCCTCTAAAACTGTAAGGTTCTAGCTTGTGTAGAACCCTGTGACTGTTTATTATGGAAGCAGCAGAAAAGTAGGGCGGCAGCAGGCCTAGGGCCACTTTTCCTTTGGCCACATTGCTTTAGTGGCCTCCTGTAAAAAAATGCTGTGGACAGTACACTGTGGTCTCTCCACAACACCCCAGTCCCTGGGAGCTTCTTGATTTCTAAGCTTAGTCCCCAACAATAAGACCCAGCTGACTGTCCCTGACAATGAGGTTGATTCCCTCCAGCAGCTCTGCAACCCAGTTCAGCATGCTGGCCTCCATCAGCCATTGCTGGGAACAAGAAGGTAGCTTTAGCACATGTTCTCTGAGAGGCCAAAGCTGTGTGGACAGCACAGATCTCCAGGCTAAATGGTCAGGAGTGCCCCTGGATACTTCTGCAAGTGCTAGGCTGGAAGGGAGGGTTGTCTTGCCCTTCCATCACTGCCAGAATACACAACTAGGCTTTGTGGCCTTTGTTGTGTGTGTCCTCTCTGGGTCCCTGAAATGACTGCCTGCTGAGGGCCCCTCATCTATGCAAAGTTTACTGTGGATGGCTTTCTACTCTCCTGTCTTCCGTTACCTTCCTATTGCTGTGGAGCGACACCGCGACCAAGGCTACATATAAAAGAAAGCATTTAACTGGGGCTCACACTTGCGGAGGGTTGGAATCCATGATGATCTGGGCAGGGAGCAGGCAGCAGGCAGACGAGCGTAGCATGGGAGCAAGACCACAGTTCCTAACCCTTTCCAAATGTTTCCACCAACTGGCCACCAAGTACTCGAGTACGCTAGCCTGTGGGGACCGCACTCATTCAAACCACCACGCTCTCCCACGACTTTTCTCCAAATCTGGGGTCACTTGATGACCTCCTTGGGCGGGAGCAGCCTAGATCAGTTTGGGTGATAAGTACAGGAGCGTAGGGGTGGTTTGGAAACCCCAGCTCCAGCTTAGGGATGGGCCATCACGGGGTGCTTCTGGTGTGAGACACAGTGGCCTCAATCACGCACACCCTGTCATTTGATTTTTCTTCTTTTCTGTTTCACCATTTCCTCTGTTCCTGCTTCCTGAAAACACTGCTCGCCTCCCTGACCCCAACTCTTACACCCAGTCCTTGTCTGGGGCTCTTCATTCACGGGAGTGCAAACCAAGGTACTCAAGAGTGACAGCATCCCAAACCTGGGTGATAAGTACCGGAAAGAGAGAGGATGAACAGCTCTGAGGCCCAACAAAGACACTCCTTATCAAGACAAGGGTGGGGAATAAGTTCAGGTCACCTGAGACCAGAGACACTGATGAGGAAATGCAGCCAGGAAACTTGGTTGAGTCGTAGACAGGGAGGCAGGGAGACATGTTGGGAAATGAGTTAAAGAATTTTATTGGGGTGAACTGAAATTTAGTAGGTGACATGGGCTTATTAAAGTCATGTCAAGGAAAACAGACCGAAGAACTAAACGGACACAGCAGACGACGTAAAAGTTCTCACTCTCTCACCTGACCCCACAAAGCAGTGGTTCTCAACCCCTTTGGGGTCAAGGACCCTTTCACAGGGTCTCCTAAGATCATCAGAAAACACATTACAGTTCATAACAGCAAAATTACAGTTATGAAGTGGCCACAAGTATACTTTTGTGCGCTGACGTTAGGCTCGCAGCATTGGGAAGGCTGAGAGCCACTGTCACAGAGTGAGGGACCCCAGCATTGCGAACTCATGGCTCCATGCCAGTCTGCCTTCTGACACCTGAGGCATGTGTGTCAAGGACTGCAGACTCCCTGGTTTGGCTGTCTCTCCTGCTGCTGTCCTACTCAGCTGCCTGACCCTGTGTTCCCTGTTGTGGACTCTTCTCCACTGAACTGTGCAGCTTCACTCACAGACCTGACTCCATGGCTCCAGCTCCTTCCTGCACTGGCGTGCTTCCCTCTCTTCTCTCTACAGACTTTCTCAGCCCACTTCTGAAGCCTCTGGGACTCTGACTTGTATTCATTTTGTAATTCACATGCATGCATTCATATGTGTGTACACGTATGTGTGCACCAGTGTGTGCCTCTGTGTGCATACGAGTATGTATATATATGTGTGTGTTTAAGTGTGTGCAAGTATGTGTGCACATACATTTTCTACGTACCATGTGGTGAGCGTTATTACTAGTGAAAAGACTGGAAAAGATGCTGAATTCATCAATTTTCCAAGGTAGGCAGATTATACAACAAATTGCTGTCCAGAAATCACTAATCATTGTGAATTTGTTGCTACTCAACAGATTCTGGTGTTATGTGATGGCATCAGCACATCTGTCCATGTCTGAAGCATAGTGCACTCATGGCCATGGCTTTGAGTATATATGTGAAAGTGAACAGATGTCTGGCTACACTTTTTTCCTTTAAAAAAAAAGTTAATTTAAAGACACGTTTTGTCTGCATATTTGTGTACCACACGCATCCAGTCCCCCCAAAAGCCAGGAGAGGGTGGTGGGTCCCCTAGAACTAGAATTGTAGATGGTTGTGGGCGGCCATGTGTCTGCTGGGAGCTGAACTGTGGTCTTCTGTGTTCTCAACCACCACACTATTTCCAGCCCATCTTCTCTTTTTCTGTCATTTTTCTTTTCCTCCCTTCCTTCCTTTTTTATAAAAGATTTTATTTGTTTGTTTGTTTACATTTAATTAATCTATTTATGTGTTGGTTTCTCACTATTTCTTTATGTATATAAATACTTCCTGATTTCCTCTGGTCAAAATTTTTTGAGACAGTTCTGTCTGCCTTTACCAATTAGAGAGCTACCTGACTTGCCCACCCTATGAATGGCCCCACAGATAGTAGAGGGTTTCTATTGTTTGTTTGATTTTTAGAGGTTTTAAACTGGCCATTAAATTTCCCTTTGACTTTGTTGGCTTCGGCTGACATGTGGATGGATGCATGGTCCTTAGCACCAATGATGCAGTTGCTAAGGAGCATGTACTCACCTGCTATTTTTAAGTATGTTCAGGCTGTGCCTCTCTAGGTCCCGTGTGATGGCAGAAAGCTATTTATTTCATTTTAAATTATGTATATATGTGTGTTTATGAGACTTTGGGTTTGTTCCTGTGGGTGCAGTGATCATGGCCCCCAGAAAAGGGCTCTGGGTCACTTGGAGTTAGGTGTTTGTGAGGTGACCAGTGTGGGTCCTCAGAAACAAAATTGGATCCTTTAGAAGAGCAACTTCTGTTCTCAACTGCTGAGCCATTTCTCCACTTTGTTCTCTCTCTTCCCTCCATTCTATCTCTCTTCATTATTCCCTCCTTCTCTCACTCCTTTCTTCCCTCACTCCATTTCTTCTTTTCTTCTTGGAGTAGTCTCACTATGTATTCCTGACTAGCCTCAGAGTCACTGTGTAGTCAAGGCTAGTTCTGAACTCTCCTCTTCCCTTCAGCATTGACATTCCCAGCCTAAAGGGGCAGCCCAGGCTGGCACCAAATTCCAGGCCCTCCTGCTTCATTCTCTTCAGGTCATGCCTACCTGATTGGGCTATCACAACTGCCATTTTCTTTGTTTGTTTTTTTGTGACAAGGTCTCACAGTATAGCCTAGACTCACTTCAAACTGATGGTGATCTTCCTTTCCTGAGCTTCACAAATGCTGGCATCACAGGCATGCACCTCCACATTCATTCAAGTTCTCAGGAAATAAAAAAGAGCAAGAAAGACATGCGCAAAGCGGCCGCCCCTGGCATCATGCATTGCTGTTACAGGATTATTTTCCAAACAATGGTCACAGGAGTCCCAGCCTTGTCACACATATGGGTGGATACACTGTTTCTTCTTCTTCCTCCTCTTCCTCCTCCTCCTCCTTTTTTTTTCTTTTGACACAGGGTCTCAACTATATATTTCTGGCTGTCCTGGAACTCACTGTGTAGACCAGGCTTAACCTCAGACTCATTCCTGAATTCTGAGATTAAAGGTGTGGCCATCACACATGGCTGCTGGTGCTTTCTTCCTGGATCTCAGCTGGGCATGAATTATGCTGCTTGACTCCTTAAGGTTTGTGTTGCTATGATAAATACTATGCCAACCCCCCCCCCAACATTTCCAGGTGCAGTCCATTACTAAAAGAGCTCAGGGCAGGAATTCAAACAGGGCTGGAACCTGGAGGCAAGAACCTAGAGGCCCAGTGAAGAAAGAAACTGCAGAAGACATCAGAAGATGGAAAGACCTCCCGTGCTCATGGATTGGTAGGATTAACATAGTGAAAATGGCCATTCTGCCAAAAGCAATCTACAGATTCAATGCAATTCCCATCAAAATACCAACACAATTCTTTACAGACCTTGAAAGAAAAATTCTCAACCTCGTATGGAATAACAAGAAACCAAGAATTTCCAAAAAGATCCTGTACAACAACAGATCATCTGGAGGTATCTCCATCCCTGACCTCAAGCCGTACTACAGAGCAATAGTGATAAAAACGGCATGGTATTGGCATAGAAACAGAATAGTGGATCAATGGAACCGCATAGAAGACCCAGAAATAAACCCACACACCTATGGAAACTTGATTTTTGACAAAGAAGCCAAACCCATTCAATGGAAAAAATACAGCATCTTCAACAAATGGTGCTGGTCCAACTGGATGTCTACATGCAGAAAAATGAAAATAGTTCCACATTT
>CM053756.1:35140237-35163644 GCA_028658305.1 Pachyuromys duprasi | reverse complement strand
CCCTATATCTGACAGAGGGCTAGTATCCAGAATATATAAAGAACTAAAGAAGTTAAAAAAAACAAACCAAGTAATCCAATTAAAAAATGGGATATGGAGATATAGAATGGCAGAGAAACACTTAAAGAAATGCCCAACATCCTTAGCCATCAGGGAGATGCAAATCAAAATGACCCTGAGATTTCACCTTACACCACCAGAATGGCTAAGATCAAAAACTCAAATGACAACACATGCTGGAGAGGTTGTGGAGAAAGGGGAACCCTCCTCCACTGCTGGTGGGAATGTAAACTTGTACAACTACTTTGGAAATCAATCTGGCGCTTCCTCAGACAACTAGGAACAGCACTTCCTCAAGATCCAGCTATATCACTCCTAGGCATATATCCAAAAGTTGCTCAAGTACACAACAAGGACATTTGCTCAACCATGTTTGTAGCAGCTTTATTTGTAATAGCTAGAACCTGGAAACAACCCAGATGTCCCTCAGTTGAGGAATGGATACAGAAATTGTGGTACTTTTACACAATGAAATACTATTCAACAATTAAAAACAAGGAAATCATGAAATTTGCAGGCAAATGGTAGGAACTTAGAAAAGATCATACTGAGTGAGGTAACCCAGAAGCAGAAAGACACACATGGTATATACTCACTTATAAGTGGATACTAGACCTGTAGGATAGGACAAACATACTAAAATCTGTACAACTAGAGAAGCTAAACAAGAAGGAGGACAAATGGGATGGACGTTGGAAATAGGAGAAAACAAGTAACAGGACAGAAGCCTACCACAGAGGGCGTCTGAAAGACTCTACCTAGCAGTGTATCAGAGCAGATGCTGACATTCATAACCAAACCTTGGGCAGAGTGCAGGGAATCATATGAAAAAAGGGGGAGTTAGTATGACCTGGAGAGGTCAGGAGCTCCGCAAGAACCAAATATATCAGGACACAGGGGTCTTTTATGAGACTGTCTCTCCAACCAAGGACCATGTATGGTTATAACCTAGAACCCCTGCTTGTATGTAGCAAATGGTAGCTCAATTCCTAAGTGGGTATACTAGTAAGGGGAACAGAAACTATTTTGGACTGAACTCAATGGCTGGCTCTTCGACCTCCCCGTCCCCCAAGGGAGGAGCAGCCTTGCTAGGCCACAGAAGAGGACATTGTAGCCATTCCTGAAGAGACCTGATAAGCTAGAGTTAGATGGAAGGGGAGGAGGTCCTCCCCTATCAGTGGACTTGGAAAGGTGCAGGGAGGAGATGAGGGAGGGAAGGGGGGGGCATAGGGAGGGAATGCGGGAGGGGGCTAGGGCTGGGATACAAAGTACATAACCTGTGATTAATATAAAATAAAAATGAAAAAAAAAAGTCTCTCTTAAAGAGACAGTAACTGACCTAGGAGTTTTTAGGTTTTAAGTTTGGGTTGTATCACTAAATTATGTTAAAGTATGATTTAAAGGGTGTGGATACTTAGATTAGTAGGGTGCTATTTGTTGTGAGTTATGATATTTATTATTGATTTATTTTTTAGTTAAGCAGCGATTATTCCTAAACCAGCTGTATAACCAAGTCACCACACAGAGACTACTAACCTAGAGCACAATGTTGGGCAACAGTTACTCCATCCTAAACCTCTAAGCCTGCATAGTTTCTTACCATTCAGATTTCACTCAGTATACTTGCTTATAGTCATATCTTAGGTCATATATATTCCAAGAGAATATTATACCAACAGGATGGAGACTAAAAATGGCTTCAGTTTTATGTTAATGATGAAAGCAGGTGTCAATGGAGGAATTACAGTTATGCTAAAAACTAAAGTAGGTCTAAAGCAGGCCTCAACAAGGTAGAACAAGAAACTTAGGAGTTCAAGGTTGTCTTGATTACACAGTGAGTTTGAGGCCAGCCTGAGCTACATAAAACCTGTCTCAAAACACCAGGAAAGACAGAAGCTGTACAGATGGCTCAATAGTTAAGAGTGTGTACTGCCTTTCAAGATGACTCAAGTTCACCTGTCAAAGGCATGGGCCTCCCCATCCAGCTTGGAGCTTTCAGAGTATTGTTGTGCCCAGATCTGAAGGTCCCCAAAGACCACCAGGAGCCAGACCACGTATGCAAGAGCAAAGAGCTTTATTTGGGCTTAAGCTCAGTCTCTCCACCTTCACCAACCCTGTGGAGCAGAAAGGAGAGCCCTGAGCAGCTACATGGATGGGTTTTTATTCGGGGTTTGAGCAAGAACCCGGAATTCCCAGCTTAGCAGTTACAGGATTGAATGATATTCAGCAAGGGCAAGCTTGTTACAAAATGATTGGCTAACTAACATAACTAACACCAAGCAAGTTATCAACAGACCCCAGGAAATGTTAGGTCATTGGGCTGCCCTGCCCTGAGATAAGATACTTTCCCATTCTTGTGGTTACCTGCAGGCTATTCCTTGGGTAGGGAATTTTACGGTTTTCTTATACCTGGAATTGGTGACCTATGGCCTAGTTCTGGGACTGGTGACTTTTTAGGGCGGGGTCCTTTCAGTATAAACAATATTACTTTTTTGAAAAGGCAGCTTTCTGGCTATCCTGCCTTTTCTGAGTCATCCCCCCTCTTCCCCATACCAAACCCTCTCACATTCCCCATAGCCACCCTCTCCTGTTTAAGGGACCCCAGCTGGCCCCTAACAGAGCTCATATCAGCTCTTCTGTACTCCACGCTCATAGTGACTTTGCTGGTGGCAGATAGCCAGGCCCTGTCCTGCTGTATATCCTTCCAGAGCTGCTTTGAAGGCCTGTGTATCTCCTACAGACACAGCCCCTTCTTGGTCCAACTAATATACACTTTAGCCCAAACAGTGAGTCTCCAGTGCAACTTATGCTTGCTTATTTTGCTTTTGAAAAAGGCCCAAGGCTGGTTTTGAACGGTCATCATCCCACCTCCTCCTCCCGGGTGCCTCGGGAGTATACCCACACCCCCAGTTTCATGTGGTTCTTAGCATTGAACCCAAGGCTTCTGGCGTGCTAAGCAAGTACTCTACCTACTGAGCTATATTCCCAACTCCACATTTAATTTTTTGAGGTGCTGGACACTGAATGCAGGGTCTCATGCATGAAAAAAAATTGACACAGGATCTCAGACAGACCAGGATAACCTTGAACTTGCTGTTTAACTAAGGTTGGCTTTGAACTCCCAGTCTTCATGTCTCCACCCAGAGTTCTGTGATTACAGGTGTGGGTATCATGCTGAGGATCCTTAAAGGAAAATTCAAACACATGCAGTATGAGAGGCCTAATGAGCACAGTGGACCTGTCCTCAGCTTCAGCTGTCACTTCACGGCCTGTCGAATTTCAGCCATGTACACCCTCTATTCCCAACAAGGATTTAGAAAGACGCTTGGCCGCCTGTGTGCAACCTTTCATTTATATTTGTGTTTCAGGATCTAACTTCCTCTCTCCCTCTGCGTAAGCATGTACTCCCGCTCTCTTATATTTCTTTCTTTTGTTTGTTTTTGTTGTTTGTTTGTTTTAGACAGGGTTTTTCTGTGTAGCTCTGGCTATCTGAAAACTCACTCTGTAGAGAGATCTACCTGCCTCTGCTTCCTGAGTGCTTCGATTAAAGGTGTGTTCCACCATTGCTTGGCTCAGGATTTAATTTCTAAGATAAGGACACTTTACAAAATCAGAATCAAGACACACTAACACATCTACCAGGTCGTGTCATCCCAAAATAGTAAAAAACTCCATCAAAGGTCATACAGATCTTTAAAAGTGAGTTTTTGAGTCAGTAAATGTTGGGATATATTTAAAAATATGCCACACATACAACAGATCTGGTATGAAAGCTATTTATTGTATGGAGATTGGGAGAGAGAAGGAACGGGAGGGAGGCAGGGAGGGAGAGAGGGGAGGCATGGTGCTGGGAGGGGATGCCCTGATAGAGAGAGGGAAGAGAGCAAGACAGGAAGAGAAAGGGAGGGAGGGAGAGAGAGACAGAGACACAGAGACGGAGACACTGGCCACTAAATACCTGGCCCAGATGATGTCATAGGACATTGTCAGGACCCTAAAGGCAGGCCAAGTGAATGCCTGCACAACATAACAGTTAACACTGCCATGTAGTGGACAGGGTAGTGAGTCCCTCTTGGAGGGGACACATCTTTTCAGATCCTCCCAACTCAGAATGTCACAGGAGCCCATTCTTTTCATGCAGAGCACTAGCCACCTGGTTAATTTGGATCTGCTCCTAAGGACACCAAGGCGACAAAGGGATGTGATGCTTGGAATCTTTACAGTCCTGCTGGGCATGGTGGTGGATGGCAGGAACCCACACATTCAAGGCCTACCTGGGCCACACAGTAAGTTCAAAGCCAGTCCAAGCAAGTTAATGAAAGCCTGTTTCCAAAATTAAGAAAAGGGGGTACAGGGTGACGAGATGGCTCAGTGGTAACCAAACCTGATGACCTGAGTTGGATCCCACATAGTAGAAGAAGAGAATGGACTCCCATAAGTTGTCTTCTGACCTCCACATTCACGGAGTTGTTTGTGTGTACGTGTATACTAGGCAAATGTAATTTGAAAAAAATAAATAAAACTCTACCAGACTGTTAAAGATCTATTTATTTTTATTTAGGGGTATGTGTGTGTGTGCCTATGTAAGTTTATGTGTACCAATGCATGCAGGAGCCCAAAAACGCCAGAAGAGGATGTTAGATCCTGAGGAACTGCAGTTACAAGAAGTTTGTGAGCTGCCTGATGTGGGTGTTGAGAACTGAATTCCAATCCTCTATAAGGTTTTCTTGTTATTGTTGTTGTTTTAATAGGTCTGGTGGAGGGGCTGGAGAGATAGCTCAATAGTTAAAACTGCATCCACATCAGCTGGCTAGCAATGGGCTGTAACTCTAGGGCACCTTCTTCTGGTCTTCTTGGGGACATGCACACACATAAAGACAAGTAAAAACAATCTATAAAAATAAAGGGGAGGTAGATTAGTGGCAGAGAACCTGCCTGACCTGTGGGAGACCTACAGCTGAAGTCAAACAAAGGCAACCTTCCAAAACTAACACAATGCCTTGTCATCCTTCCCCCTCCCTCCATCCTCCCAAGCCCCCAATGTCTTTTAATCTGTTTCCCTTTCTCCTACCCACTCCTCTCTACTTTGCACTTTTTATTTGGTGGTGGTTGTGAAACCTGAGTCTTTCACCCATAGAATTTTCCAGAGACTGGATGATGTCAATCTTTCAATGACGTTAGTCAGTCTATGGTGGTAGATGTCTGTAACATCAGCTCTCTAGGGGCTGAGGCAGATGAGTTGTTGCAAACTTGGGAGCCTGCCAGAGCTAACAAGTATAAGGTCAGCAAGAGCCTCACTGGAGAAACAAACAAGAGCTAGGCATGCTGCTGTATGGGAAGGGGAGCAGGGGGAGTTCGTGACCAGCCTCTGCAACAGAGCAAGCTCGAGGCTACTCCTGGCTAGAGACTGTCACAAAAAAGCTTTGGAGAGTGTGCTTTTTCCTGCATCCTTGCCCACTTCCACCATCAGGGGCTGATTGCCCTCCTTCCTTCTTTCCTTCCTTCCATCCATCTCTTTATTTATTTTTGAGGCAGGGTTTATTTTTGTGTATCCTTGGCTGTCCTGGAGCACTCTTTATCGACCAGGCTGGCCTTGAACTCATGGAAATCCACTTGCCTGTGCCTCCCAAGTGCTGAGTTACAGACGTGAGCCACTGCCGTGCGGCTCTGATTCCCCTCCCCCCTTTTTTTAAGATTTTATTTATTTATTTTACATATATGAGTGCTCTATCTGCATGTATACCTGCATACCAGAAGAGGGCATCACATTCCTGGTATAGATGGTTGTGAGGCACCATGTGGTTGCTAGAAATTGAACTCAGGACCTGTGGAAGGGCAGACAGTGCTCTTAACCTCTGAGCCGTCTCTCCAGCCCTGATTTCCTTTTCTTATAAAATTCTCTCATTTCTGCTTTTACTTTTTTAAGGAGGTCACTAGGAAAGCAGAGACAGGCAGGTCTCTACGAGCTCAGCCTGGTCTACATAGGGAGTTCCAGGCCTATCAAGGCTACACAACCCTGTCTCAAAACAAACAAACAAATTTTAAAAATGAAAGGTGGGAGCTGGACCTGTTAGCATATACCTTTAATCCCAGCCCTCCAGGTAAGGGCAGGGGGATCTCTGTGACTACAAGGCCAGCTTTGTTTATTGGATAGAGCCGTCTAGAGAGCTCCAGGCCAGCCAGGGCTATACAGTGAAACCCTGTCTCAAAATACAAGCCAACACGAACAAGAAAACCCAAGCATAAAGACCACTCTACCACTGCCGCCAAATACAATGTCTTCTTTTTTATGTTTCTTTCTTTCTTGGCAGGGTTAATATGTAGCCCTGGCTGATCTGGAACTCACATGCCTCTAAAGGGGTGTGCCACTGTGCTCCTGCCTTGGCTTTCTGAGTGCTGAGGTTATAGGCATGAGCTACCTTGCCCAGCTAGTTCCTTCCTGTTTTTCAGATAGGGAGAAGTGGGAGAAATTTCTCCAGTTTTTGTCTCTTCAACAGGCTACAGGCCAGAGGCAAACAGCAGGTCTCACATTATAGTGAAGGGCAGTTTGATCAAGCCACTGTTATCCAACAGGTTCACAGATTTCTACCAGCCTTCTAATTGGGCACCTGAGAGGAAGGTCTTGAAGCTGCCGGGTTCCGCTCGATCCTGTTTGCCTCTTTATCTACCGACGTTTTTCTCAGATGTAAATGATTGTGGTGGTGCGGCGACTGCAGATGTGTAAGTTTCCTTTTTTTATTTTCTCACTTCTCCTTTATAGGAAATTGTCCATTTTGTCTAAAACTTACATGAGGCCATAAAGTGTCAGGAGAGCTGTCTTGGGCCTGAATTTAGCTAGAGGCAGAGGGATGGAAAGTCTGGGGAAGAAAGCTGGACAGGGTCATCAAGGACAGGCTGCACCCCCAGGACTGGATGGAGCACATAGCCTGAAGTTCAGTTTGTATTCCAATACTGAGTCATCTTAACGAAACTGACCTTCTCACAGATCCAGCACCACTCAGCCGGCCACTGCCCAAACCACACGCCCCCACCTCAGGGTGCCAGCAGTCCAAGGGGCTCTTAAGATAATGTCAAGTGACTCCAGGTCCCTCTTGTGCTTCTTGTGAGGCCCCTTCCTGCCTCTTGCCCTGGGGTCTATGTGAGAAAGCACCAAGGACACTGCTGTAACCTGTTGCTGCCCAGGGAAAGTGTACAGTGGCTTTCCACAATCTCAGGGAGCGTCTACAGAGAGCCAGGGCGGTTCTTATGTTCAGCCCTGGGGGTGGACAACAGCTTGGGGGTGCAGGGAAGCTCTCCAAGCGGCCTCTCCCAGAACTCTCTTCCCTGGGGTTAGGAGCTCCTCCCAGCCTCGTCCTCCAGGGTAGGGACCAGAGCAGCCAGGGCGAGTCCCGGGGGACGCGGCCACGTCGGGAACAAAGGCTGGCAGAGGGGTCGAGGAGAGCGAGGCTGGGGGGCTGCTCCCTTTGGGCTCCTCCCTCCTCCCTGCGTCCTCCGCCTCCTCCATCCTCTCCGAGAGGCGGCCAACTTCTCCAAGCGTCCCCAAGTTGCGGGGCGCGCGTGGAGAGAGGCAGGGGGCGCGGCGGAGGGGCCTCGGCTGTGCTTCTGAAGGCGGCGGCCGCCAACGTGACCGGGAAGCGGCCAGGACCGACTGACCGCCTGTGGCTAGGACGCCGCCCGCCGGCCGCGCTTCCCGCCCCGGCATCTCCCGCCTCGCCCTCGCTGCCCCAGCATCTCCCGCGCGGAGGGCGCCGCTGGGGGAGGATGCCGCCCGCCGGCTGCAGGAGGACGCTCGGCCGCGGTGAGTTGGGCGCCCGCTTCTCGGCACCGCCTCCTGGGCCCCAGCCGGGCGCCGCCAGCTCCCGGACTTGGGGAGGAGAAGGGGCCGGCGTGGGGCGGGAGGGGGCTCCCTGCGCGGGAAACCCAGCGCCGCCAGCTTCCCAGCCGCCTGGTCCCCGCACCCGGGCCACCGCGCGCGCCGCTCCTCGTCCCGAGCCCTCCGGGACCCGTGCTCCCGTGGGCGCAGGCTTGGGAACTTCTCAGCCAGCCAGGGTTCTTCGTTGGTCCCGCAGCTACTGCCACTATGAAAGGGAGTCCTCGAACTTCTTAGCAGGGGACTCCTAGCTGCCCGGGCTTCGGAAAGCTGTGACCGGGACCCACTGAGGCCCAGGAATAGGGAGGAGGAAGCACACATTGCAGTCACTTCTCCCGGACTAACAGGGGCAGATCTGGTGTGGAAACTCAGTGTCTGCGTGATGTGTCTGGGTGTGCTCGGCCCTTCCGGAGAGAGATGGAGACTGGAGCCAACAATTTATAAACTTTTAAAAGAGTTCTTCTGGTTTGGGGTCTTTGAACTGTGAGGAAAAGTCTGCAGGCTAGTGCTGCGCCTGACATCTGCATGGTGGCCAGGACGGGGAGTGGCAAAGGAAGCAGAGACCCTGGCGGATGTACTTCCTCAGAGGGACTTCCAGGGGGACCCGAGCTTATATATATACAGGGTCATGGGTTCAGCTGAAACTTGAAAGTCGGGGTGAAGCCAGCCCCGCTGGTCTGTCTTACTCCAGAAAGCTGAGTTTGTGATTCTAATGTCCTGGCATGTCCCAAGGATCTTCCTGGGCCTAGTGCAGTCCAGGGCACACAGTCTGATGATGACTGATGGTACCAGTAGTGAATGCATTTTGTACTTGCCTTGAGTGAAGCCCAGTGAGCCTCAGCTGAATTGGCATTGATCTTCTTGGGGAGGAAAAAGGCCTCTCACTGGCTGTGGGAAGCCCTGCCTGTTCTCTTCAGGGTAAGTGGCCCAAGTGGCATGTCTCACTGTACCTCGTGGTTACCTCTCCTTCCCTAGAACAAGAGAAAGGTTCCATTTCAGCATCTGGCTAAGTAGGGATGGAATAGAGTTGGAGGGGTTGTGTGCTGTTTGGCAGACTCAGAGCTCTGTAGTGGACAGTTATAAGCAGATTCCGTTCGTCCTTCCATGCCCTCGCCATGGTGGCAGGTGAGCTAGTGAGGGATTGGGGACATCTACTCTTGCTTGCGCCTGCTGGTCTGGCTGGAGAAAAGTGGCTACAAGGGTCTAGTAGAAGCTATGTGTTCCAGCAGGGGCTTGACTTGGTGGTAGCAATGATGGTAACCGTGAGGGGGTGATCACAGCCCTTGTGCCAGATGCTGTGAATTTCCCAGAGGGGCAGAGACATTCCTTTTTCCTGGAACTGGGGCTGCCAGCAGTTGGAACTGAGAGTCCGCAAAGATGTGGGAGTGATCTTAGCCTGTCACTGGGAAGAAATGTGTCAGTCTCCACTCCCGGTCCTGAGGAATACTGACCCGCAGCAGTGCACATGCCAGGGTCCTAAATGCCAGAATTAGCAAGATGTGTGGGTAGTGCTAGACTTGTGGTCCTAGAGGAGAGAGGAGGGCTTTGTGCTTGGCCACCCCCAGTTCTGGGTAGACTGCAACAGCCAGTCCCCTCTCAATCCCCCTTTCCATTTTCATCACATCTTCTGGAATCAGGAGTTCCATAGATGCTGTTCCTTTAAGCCATTACACTCCTGTGGAATTTCCGTTTCATCTTTTTTACAGACAAGCCTCAGAAAAACTAAACATCTTTCAAAGTCATACAATTGGTAAGAAACCAAGCCAGGATTTGAACTTGGAGAATTTGATTTCAGAATTGTGCTGGCTCCTCCATGCCAGCCTATCTGTATAGGCTCTGTAGCAACCTTGGTGCTACTTTAAAACCTGTTTCTGTGGTCTCTGACTGCCTGTCCTTTCCCACAGCCTCTGTGGAGCCATGGGGACCAAAGGCTGGCTGGTACCCAGCTCCTGGGGCCTTCATGTGGCTCTGCACTCAGGAAGCTAGAGGTCTGGGTATGGGTGCCAGGGCATGGTACAATAACACGACGAGAGACAATTGCCTACTCAGCTGAGAATGGAGACAAAATTGTCCCTTTTGGTTGTTCCTTGGCTGAACCATCATCTCCCCTTAAGTGGATCAGTATACTACTTCCCCTTGATGCATAAACTGTTATCTGAGGAAGTTATTCCTCACCAATACTTCCCTGGTGACTTAAGGGATCATGGTCATAGCTGTCCCTTCTGCCATACCACGAACCCTGGAGAGCTGGACTCTTTAGATCATCAGAAGAGACAGGTCGGGCAGAGACAGGCAACCAGGGGAGATGATAGCAATGGTCCATTTTGTCCCCAGCTGTGCTTCTGTGTACAGGGCCCAGAGTGCCAGCTGTCTCACCCCATGGGGCACCAGAGGATGTGAGGACCAAGAGTGGATGCATAAGCTCGTGAGTTAGGAAACTGTAGCCACGTTGCCTCAGTAACCCCTGCTGATGCCTAGGCTGGGCTTCTGAGTTTTTAGAATACCTGGTGTCCCGTTCCTCCAGTTTCTGAGTGTTAGAATCACCGCTTCGAGGTCAGGGTTTCTCTCTCCCCAGAACCTCTGATATGGCATCTGTGAGATGAGGAAAGATGAGGACTTCAAGAAAGTAAGAGGCCTTGGGTGAGCATGGCTCAGCTGACACCCCACAGCCCCATCTAACAGAATCTCACTGGGTGAGGGCCAACCGTCTTGAACTCCTAGCTGCAGGGCACCAGGAGCTTTCTGTCCCTCCCTGGTAGAGTGGACATGCTAGGTGGCGAGAGGAAGATGGGATATGGGGACCGTCCCACAGAGGATATGTTTGTACCTATCCTGGTGTCTTACACTCAGGGGAGCGGGAGGTGGGAGTGTTATCAAGTGAAGGCTGGGAAGGACTGTGTACTCTTGCTGGGGAGTTGCACTGAAGGCCTCTTAGCTGCTAGAGATGGCTCGGAAAGGTAGAGAAGCCTCAGAAAGTCAAGTGGCAACAGCCCTTAAGCAGGGCCAAATTTTTAAAATGATTTTTAAACAAGATTTATTTATTTTATGTATATGAGTGTTCTATCTGCATTTACACCAGGCAGAAGAGGGAATCAGTTCACATTATAGATGATGGTGAGCCACTATGTGATTGCTGGGAATTGAACTCATGACCTTTGAAGGGCAGACAGTGCTCTTAACCACTGAGCGATTTCTCCAGCTCCCGCAGGACCGATTTTTATCACCCTTTCTTCTCTAGGCCTGAAAAGAGGATAGGAAGCTGATCCAAATTTGTGGATTCCATTGCTGGGTGTGGGTGGCGGGGAACAGGGTGTTGGTCTTTGCAAGCTCAGGCACCTTCTGTCTCTATTGTCCCAACTCTAGCTGCTGCTCCTGGTCCCCAGCCAGTGTGGAAGGAGGAACTGGCTACGGGAGCTCCTCTGTCAGGCTCCAGCACTGGCCTGGCGAGTGCTGCCACCTTCTCACAAAGATGGCTGTGTGCTGGAGCACTGAGCGTGTCCTAAACTCAGGCAATTCATCACCAGGGTCCAAGAGGACTCGGTGGGAAGTTTGAGGAACTGTAGAAAACCAGCAAACCAATTTCCTACTCAGCTGCTTCTGGTGGCCACAAGTAAACAGCCACTTCTAGGAACAGCCTGAACTGTTGGAGGGCTATGCCTGCCCCTCCCTGCCCCTTTGACTTTGGTAGCCACAGAGCACATCCTAGCCAGGCCAGTTCTTGTGCTGCTGGACTAGGTGGTTGGGATCAGGTGAAACTTGGGGGATAAAGGACAACCTGGGCCCAGGGCCTGGCTCTGTTTGGGTAAGTACTTGCTCTGGGAAGAAGGCTGGTTCTTTGACTTGGAGGGTAGAGAACAGCAGCACTCTTCACCAGCTTTGGGGCATCTTACACATTGCCTCAGGATGGGTGGACCAAAGTAATTTTCAGCTTATACCTCTCCAAGATGGGGCCCACTTTTGAAAAGATCATAGAGAGCATGCACTCATTTCCTCTGTCTATTTTCTATATTGACAAAACTGTCCCAGAGTTGGGTCAGCTTGGGGAGGGCTGGTGGTGCAAGGTCATTCGCGGCTTCACGAATGGACCTTCTGTGTCTTTGAGATCGCAGCTGCAGCTTAGTGGTCATGAACTTAAAGTTCACACACAGTAAGAAAGAAGGTAGGCTCTAGGTGAGGGCGGCTTCCTGGTGCTCAGGTCCAAGAAGAGTCCCACAGCCCTGTGTGGCTGTGCAAGTTTGGCTCTGTAAACTGGACACTGCAGGAGCCTGGAGAGGGGCACTGCATGAAGGTGCCCAGTACTGCTGCCACCAGGCTCCAGAGAAGGGAGTCATGGGGTGGGTCCGCTCATGACTGCAGGCTTTTCTTCCTTTGGTGTTGGGGATGGAATCCAGGGTCTTACACACTCACTAGGCAAACTCTCTACCACTGAGTTCCTCTACATACCTATCTTGTAGTCTCAGTAAAGAGGAAAGGCTGGTAGGCCACAACCACATCTAAACCACTTCACAAAAATTCACACACATGCACTCAAACACAAAACATTAATACACTCCAAAAAGATTTATAGGCACAAATGCTTACGAACTGAGACCTACAAACTCAAGGGATTGAAAGGCAAACTAAGAATAGTAGATACTTAACCTTTCTTCTTTTCTCAGTCTATAAACAGGGATTGGGAAGAGTGTCCTGTGTGCCTGGCCATTGTGAGTTACAGCAATCGATGGAGGTTAGACTCAGAGTGAATGCTTGGTACATGTTATCTCTGGCATCTTCCTGGTACACCCTGTACCAGCTGTTAACAGAGCTAAGGGCGCAAGGCATACTCACCCTGTGCATGGATCAAGATGCGGCATAAATGAGTCCTTTTCTCCAGAATGGGAGGACCTCCTTGTGCTAGACTCTTAACTAGGATTTGTTAGGGAGACTATCAAGTCTTTCTATGGGCCATTCAAACAATGCAGTAGTGAACCCCTCTAAGAGTTAGTGGAATTCCTTTGGCAGCAATTTAAAAGCAGGGTTACGTGAGTTCCCAGTCTAGCAAGGGAACCCTGTGAGGCTAGATGCAGGTGGGGCTGCAGACCTTGTTCCTGTTGATCTGATTTACATATCAGACTTCTGAGCATAGTTCTCGGCTGCAGGAAGGGTCATAGTCGGATATGGTGGCACATGCCCGCAATTCCAGCACTCTGGAGGAAAAGGCAGGAGGATCAGGCATTCAAGGCCATCCTATCTACCAAGAAAGTTCAAGCCACCTTGGGCTACATGAGACCCTGGAGATAGAGACAGAGATAGGGGCAGACACACATACAGAGAGAGAGAGGAGAGAGAGGGAGAGGGAAAGGGAGAGAAAGAGAGACTCTGCCTAGATGATACCAGTGCCTCTGCAGGCTTTTGGTATGACCTAGGGTTCATACAGGCCACATCCGCTGCCTGTGCCACCTTCATTCTACCTGTGAGCTGGCCCCACCCACTCACTGTTCTTCCTGCTTCCCAGTTTCCCTTCCTGTCCAGCTGCCTCACCATTTGCAGGGCACGAATGTGCTAGTTGGCCTGAACTAAAGCAGTGTTAGCTGAGGAAACATTTTGCAAATAAATGCTCCACCACCACTTACCTTCCCCACAGCTGCAACTGTGCTAATTTTCAGCAAAGAATTTTCACAGCTCAAAGCACACAGCTGCAGGCTGGCTGGACTTGCTGTGGTCTTTGGCTTCTCTCTGGAGATAGCCAGAGGCCCGAGTGCTAAGAGCAGACGCCCAAGTATGAAGAAACTCCAAGTGAGAACCCTAGAGCCATGTGTCCCAAGAGGGAGGTCATTTCCTCAGAGGAGGAACGGCTCTCCCCTGGCCCATCTGCAAAGCTAACTCCCTGTGTTAGTAACTTCCTTTGCACCTTGCGTTGATGTTTGAGGGCAGAGCCCTCAGGGACCAGAAGCTGCAACAGTACCACCACTAGATTCTTCCCATGTGCCTTCACTTGGCTTTCTAGGAAGCTCCTAAGCTAGTCACTGCCACTACCTCCATGTTTAGGTTGAGCCACCCACATCCATGGCTGTCAAAGCTGGCACATCTTTGCCCTACCATGACATCACCAACAAGTATTTGTCCTGATGTGGTGGTACCCTGAGGAAGAAGGGGCCAGAATTTGCTTAAGGATCTAACTGAGGGGCTGGTTCCAGGGAATTAAGTGTCACATGTCACTGACGGCACCTCAAGAGCTGCGTCTGACCTGACATCCACTGGTTGACCCCAGTTGGCATTTCAGATCATGCAGCAATCTAAATCAGGCCTAGTATCTGCACCAGTGGCTTATGGGGGCAGGAAGACAGGGCTAACCAAAGCCTCAATGTCCCCATGGCCATTTCAACAATGCAGAGTCCTAGGTGGCTTCCATGGCTCGTGATCTATGGAACACTGCAGCTTTGGCCTGTACCTGAGCTCCTCTCTGGACATCCAAACTCTCCTCATTTCCTGGGCACAAAGCCTGCACTCCACAGTCTCTTCAGGGGTTTAGGACACCCCCACCATCTTTCCTTCTCCTTGTCATGCATGTCTCTATCTCCTGGAAGCCTGGCTGGATAGTCCCCATCACAGAGCCTGTGTGTCCATGCTATCCCATAGCATGGAGGCTGTTAGTTCTGTGGCTGGTGGTTGGGTAGTGACTCTGAACATAAGGTCCTGCCTTATTCACCTGTGTCCCCTGTGCTGTGCCCTGCCCTGGGGCATTCAAAGAAGATACTGTGTGGTGTATGAGTACGGAAGGCAAGGGCTATAGATGTGACTCCGAGGGAGCAGCTGGCAGAGATGGTAGGGTGGTCCAAGCCAGGATGACCCTGCTAGGGAATAGGCAAAGGCGAGTCATGGTAAATGGGAGTGACAGGAAATGTCAGGGAGAGTGTTCCCCCAAACACCTGACCTATCTATTTATTTCCTAGTTGGACCTGGGCAAGTGTCCTGAGGATGGACCTGACATCATTGAGAGGCTTATCCATCCATCCATCCATCCATCCATCCATCCATCCATCCATCCATCCATCCATCCATCCATCCATCCATCCCTGACTACCCAGAGTGCCTGCCTACGTAGGATGCCTCTTTTTTATTTTTTTAATTTTTCAAGACAAGGTTTCTTTCGGTAGCATTGATCTGCCTGCCTCTACCTCCCTGATTGCTGGGATCAGAGGTGTGTGCCACCACGCCCAGCTCAGGATGCCTCTTTATGCTCATGGATGGGTATACCCTAGGTTTTCTGCTCAGTCCCATAAGCCCTTAATAAGCAGTCTTGTCCTCACTGTAGATGCTTATTCAACCTCTTCAGGGTCCACTTCTGATCTCCAGGCAATTCAGGTCTCTGAATTGCTGTTGTTTCTTTGAGGATGCTGAGGCACAGGGTGGGGAAGAGCCACTTTCTTTGAGATTCCATCTGCAGCCCCTAATTTGTCCTTTCAGAAGTTGTAGTGATGGATTTTAGGGTTCAGAGGCCTCACACCATATCTTACTCAACCCTATTTAAGGTGGACTGGTGACTGGGGGAGGTAGGTCCTTCTGGAAAAGAGATGGAAGGGGCATCGGTGACCCCCTCTGAGTCTTGCTGTGAGAAGGACTCAGGAAGACTTTTGTCTTGAGCTGGAGAGATGGCTTAGTGGTTAAGAGCACTGGGTGCTCTTCCAGAGGTCCTGAGTTCAATTCCCAGCAACCACATAGTGGCTCACAACCATCTATAATGAGATCTGGTGCCCTCTTCTGTCATTCAGGCAAAAACACTGTATTCATAAAGACAGTCTTCAGGAAAAAGAAGCAGCAGCCATTTTTTCATGCAGGAAACTCAAGAAAAAACAGAGAGGAGGATGGTCAGATGGGCTGCAGGGCCAGAGAGGGATGCAGCTGGGTTGAATTGTTCATAGGGTACAAGAAGAAAGATGAAAAGGATAGAGTGTGGTTCCATGGACAGGATCTCGAGCCAGTCTGCCTACCTGGGAAGCTCTGCTTACCCTTACTGGCAGTGTGACTGGGGCCAAACTGCTGAACCTTTCTGTGCCTCAGTTTCCCTACTAATGGAACTCAGCATGTAGGGGTGATGCCAGAATGAGATGTAAATCTATTTATTTATTTACCTATTTATTTATTTATTTATTTATTTATTTATTTATTTATTTATTTATTTATTTACTTACTTACTTACTGAATGTGTGTGCACCAGAGAATAACTTACAGGAGTGAGAACTATGTGGGTCCTGGGGATTGAACCCAGGTGTCAGGCCTGACAGCAAATCCCTGAACAAGCACCAGCTCTAAAATGTTTTTATACAAGTGCTTAGAGCTGAGCTTATCACACAACATCAAGCAAGGTGAGCTGCTTTATGTACAGGTGTGCGTGTGTTGGTGCTGGAAACTCAAGATATGCATATATATTATTTTGGTGTTTGAAACAGAGTCTCGCTGTGAAGCCCTGCCTAGGCTAGAAGCCTTCTGTGTAGACCAGCTGACAGTCCTCTGCCTCTGCCTCTCAAGTGCTGGATTACAGATCTGTGCCACCATACCTGGCTTTCAGTATGATTTTTCTGTTTGTTTGTTTTGATTTTTCAAAACAGGGTTTTTTGTGTATCCTTGGCTGTCCCGGAACTTACTCTGTAGACCGGGCTGGGCTCAAACTCACAGATCTGTCTGCCTCTCCCTCCCTGAATGCATGGATCATGATGGCATGGCCTCTGTATGGATTTTCAAAGCAGCTAGGAAGTAAACTCCCCTTAGGTACCATACTTGGCATGATGTACTTTGCTGCATGCTACATGCTTCATAGCCTCACTAAGCCCTGTTCAACCTATAAAGGTTGGTAGAAGAGCAAACTGCAGCTCAAAGAAGCAGAGTAGCCTGCCTGAGGCTACCCAACCGTGGGGATTCGGAGACAGGCCTGACTCCCTGGGTTTATCTGTGCTTAGGTTTCTCCTTACAGTGGAGGTTGGAGAGGCTGCCAGAGGCTATGTCCAGTGCTAAGATACACAGACTGTAGTTGTGAATCTCAATAGCAGGTAGAATTAGAGGTGACAAGGGAGAGATGCCAAGACCACTCAGAAGGGAGGGTAGCCCAGAGGCCACAGAATAAAACTTACTATTCATAACCCATGACAAATCATTGAGTTACTAGGGAAAAACCTGACATCACTCATCTCCCTGCTGTCTACTGCCTCTCTGCCCTTCCTGAGCTCCTGGAGACGTCAATGCCCACAGTCCTATGGTGAGGAGTGTCCACCACCAGCTGGTGGGCCTGCAGCCTGCCTTGCCTTCCCCCTCTGAGCCTGTCTCCCACCTTCTCACCTTTCTTCTTGTGCTGTGAGGATTCCAGACCAATATCATGGTACCCAGCTTCTGTGCTGAGTTTTCAACCTCTTTTCCTTTGAGTAAGGTCTCTGGTTTCCTGTTGGAGTCCAGAGCTTGCTTGCTTGTTTTTGGAGACAGGTCTCTCATAGCCCAGGCTGGTGCCAAACACTGAGTTTCTTGCTCCAGTTCTCAAATGCTAAAGTTTACAAGCAGGTGTCACCATTCCCAGTTTTACGGGATGCTGGTTATCGAACCCAGGGCCTGGTGCACACTAGGTAAGTACTCTACCAGCTGAGCCCAGGAGCCAGTGTCCGGAGAGTGGAGCTGGCTGAGCAGTGTGCCCAACAGTAAGCTGTGTCTTAGATGGAAGCGAGAAGCTGATAAGCAGGCCCGTGTTTCCAAGGATGCAGCTGAGTGTCTGACAGATCTTTGTTTGAGCATCTTTGGCCAACTGTTCTATGTGCGTCAATCTAATAGCATTTTACAGATGCCAACAATGAGTCCCAGAGAGCTCAGGAGACTTCTGTAGCCACACAGCCTGAGTCAAACTCGTCTAACTCCACACGTGCTCTTTGCCACTGTAGCAAGTGGGCTGCATTTGATTCATACTCAGCATGTTGGGCAATGCAGACTGAAAGTACTTGGGCAGCTTCTGTGTCTGGATCCCTGTTCATTTTCCTAGAGACTGAATCTATGCCGGAGGAGGCACAGAGCAATGGCTTCCCCTGTCATGGGAACTCTGTGGTTAGGGGAGTTGGGCGACATGTTTGCTGACTCTCCTCACAGGAAGGCACATTCTCCATGCGTCAGAGGGGCACCTGGCCAGGATTTGGTAGAAAAAGAATATGAGTCAGGTTGGGGCAGGGTGCCAGCTTCCTCCGCCTAGGCTGTGGGTGCAGGATGCCAGGCTGCTGCAGTTACTGCTAAGAGTCAAAGCTCTGTTCCTCAGCCAGAAGGGGTCTGTGCCAGCTCTGTACAGAATGGCACCTTTACACCGTCCTGCCACCTTGTGGGGGAGAGCCAGTTACCCTGTTTCACAGTCGAGATTACCAAGGCTGGGAGGCATTTCTGACGGAGCTCCCACAGCTGGAAGGAGGAGGAAGACTCAGCTCCCCTTTTTGTGCATAAAAGGACAGAGGGCCTTTCTTCCTGAACACGGGGACCAGCATGACCCTCTGATGAAGGGCAGTGATGGGCTTTTTGGTCCTCTCTCCTTACAGCCTCTTCTGTAGTCACTGACACAGGTGTGAATCCAGAGGCCACCCTACTAGAATTCCCAGATACTTGTGTCGAGAACTGAAACAAGACTACATGAATAGAGATAGAGATGGAAATGAACTATTAAAAAGAGGAAAGGTAGTCCTGAAAGTGGAAGTGGCAGAGAGCTGGGAGAGATTGGAAGCTCAAAGACTACTGGACCACAAGAACCCTAGCCCTTGGCTTGTAAGGGCCCCATTGTGGGTAACCACTTAGCAAATGATCATAAATGGTGACAGGTATGACAGAGTGGGGCTCTGCAGCTTCCTCATGCTAACTCTGGTCCTAATTATTTTTCAGGTTGTATTTCAGTTTACTTAATAAAACAGGAAGCCCAACAGAGTGGAATTTGAGTTGCCTTTGAAGTGGATGGGGCTGGAGAATTGGCCTACCATAGCATGTGTACAACCCTAAATTTGATCTCAACACTACCAAAAAATAAAATAAAATTGAAGAATTAAAAAAAAAAGGCCAGGTTGTGATGGCTCACACCTTTAATCCCAGCATTTGGGAGGCAAATGTAGGCAGATCTCTGTGAGTTCTAGGACAGCCAAGGCTACACAGAGAAGCCCTGTCTCAAAAACCCAAACCAAACCAAACAACCCTGATATTACTGGTTGCCTGTGTGGACTCTTCCGAACGCACCAGCCAGGCATAGGCATGAAAATTCACTGTATAACTTTTTCAACGTTGTACCACAGACAACTGTTATTTGTCATAAAATTTAAAAGCACAAACAATAAAGTAAAAAACAGGACAAGTTCCTGTCTATTTACAAAGGGCATAGTATGTCTCTCTGAAGTCAAAAGCTCCTCTTTTGCAAGTCTTTCTTGTTCTTAATGAGTCCCACAGAGCCCAGGCTAGCTTCAAATACTGTGAAGCCAAGGATGACCTTGAACTATTGACCCTCCTGCCTCCCTCCACCTACAAAGTGCTGAGATTAAAGCCCCATACGACTATGATCAGCTACTAGGAAAGCCATTTAAATACGTCTTGAATTTATGAAGAAAGGCAGTAAAATCCTACATCAGCAAGGAAGATTAGGGGAAAATGGAAGCTGTCCCTGGTGTCTAGCAAAAGCCAGTGTTCTCTGCAAGGAAAGCAACAGATCTCCAGGAATTCCAATGTGATGACTGAGCAGAGCCTGAGAGGAGGGAGGACGCAGGCCTGGGTGGTGTTACCACCTCTAATCCCACAGGGACTAAAGCAGGGAAGGGTAGAGCCAGAAGAGGCCTCTGCCAGTCCAGGCTTCTTGGTGTGTTTGGGGAGGGGGCCATCTCCCAGAAATCCCTGAAGAATTGGCATTGTGCCAATGGTGCAGAACTGTATTTGGGTACAGTGCACTGGCATCTGAAGAGAATGGGACACCAGAAAAGTCTTCAGGCCTGCAGACCTCTAGGTGGGTATGCAATGGCCCCTTGTTGCATTTTGGGTAATCATAGTTAGGCCCTCTGTGAAGGCTGCTTATTTCTATGTCCTTCTGAAGATAAACAGAGTTACGGACAGGTTAGCATGGAGCTTGGATGGAGAAGGGATTGAAAATTAAAGTGCTATAGGAAAATGGCGAGTCAACCCCACAAGGGAATTGAGAGCCTTCACTCTTGCCCCAGAGAAAGATGCCCTCAAACACAGGTGCCCTGATGCATTGGGAGCAAGAAAAGCATAAAAATTAGCATGAAAAGTCAGTTAGCAGAAAGTCTGAAAGCCATTCCCTATTAGGGCTACATGCAAAGGCAGTGTTTGGGAAAAGCAGACAGTATATACATGTGGGAAAGGCCAGGCTGATGTGGACATCACCATCCCCAGTGGACAAAAGAGGAAGTCCACAGATTAGAACCTCAGCACCTTTCAGGCTCAGACTGAGATGGAAGCCTAGGTGACCAGGATTCCAGGGGCAGAGGGTGACCTGGTGCTCAGCTCAGCCACTTTGGTAATGAATGACCTCATCCCCCACAGCTTTCTTGGTAATGCCGGGGTCACTATATGACTATATTCTCAGGATATTTGAGTAAGCACTGTTTCAAGAACCCCAACTCTGCCATGTCAGTCCTTAGGGCCTTGGCCAGAGTTTTGCCCCTTTTGCATGTGTCTGAAACTTAGAAAGGAGTTCTGGGGTAAGTTTCCTCTAGTTTAAGGGGCAGTTCTGTGGGCTGGAGAAGCACCCTTCTCCATGGAGACTTTAGAGGTGACCTGAGGGGAGGGCCACTGCTCAGTGGAGCAAAATCAGGAGTATTCAAGGCATAGGGAAGCAATGTCTGGGCCCTTTCTAGGCTGTCCCCCTCCTCCATGTCCAACCTTTGGAGCAGAAGTTCAATAACATAGTAGACACATTTTCTCTCCCTGCGTCCTTCTTTGTGTCCCCGTCTTTACTTACATACATGTTTAGTCTGTGTGTCCACAACAGTTGCATGTCACCTCTAAGAGTGAAAATTACCAGCACAGAGGACATGAAGATAAACATACCAGGAAGGAATGGCTAGCCAGAGCCTGGGGACCTTGCCCTTCATGGTCTGGCCCTGACTCTCCAGCAAGGTGACCTTGGGCAGATCACTTAACTTCTCTGAACTCATGTTTCTTCTCCAGATGGTGAAGGAGAAGGTGGAGGGAGGGGCCCGGCTGCTGTGACAATTAGGGAGCACACAAGGATTGAAGGTAACAGATGAGAGTGGAGGGGTCTCATGCTAGTCCCTGGGGGATGGCTGCAGAGCTGGTGCAGTGTGGCTCTGAAGACAGTGAGAGTTTGGGCTCAGTTCTAATGGTTGAACCCACCCTACATTAATGGCTGCTTGCTCTCCCTTGTCTGCAACTTCCTACGAATGTTTTCTAGTGGTTATTTTACTCTCTTTAGCATAATGGAAGGTACCTAGTACATACCGTTCACGAGCAATACATAGAAATCAGTATATGACATCATTCCTGGTCACTCCACTGCATTTGGTCCAGCACTAGCTACCTACACAGGGGCAGATGGTGAAGGGGAAAAGTATGATTTTTTAAAAAAATCAAATTTGTTGTAATTTTGTCTTTTTCATATTTATTTATGTATTTTATATATGGGGGTTAATATGCATACATACAGATGCACAGGCTCATGTGAAGGTGAGGGATAACCTGCTGGTTCTGTCCCTCCACCACGTAGGTTTCAAACTCATATCACTGGCAACAGAGTCTTACTATGTAGCCCAGGCTAGCCTTGATCTCCTAGCTTTCCTGCCTCAGGTTTCAGAGTGCTAGGATTACAGGTCTGTGCCAAAAGATCAGGCTGAAGGTAAGTGGACAGTTTGATTGAAGTTTGGGACAACATTGTGTAGAGCTGTCTGTCCTGAAAGTAGTCCATGACTGTGTTGTATGGGACTGAAGGGACATGGCTGTGTTGTATAGGACTGGGGGTGGGGGAGGGGACTCTTAAGTCAAACGCCTTAACCACTCGGCCATCCCAGTCCTGAAAACACGTCTTCTAGAGATTGTGAAAGGCTCCATTTACTCAGTGATTTCACATTTCTATTTTTCTAGGGGTAGATGGTAGGTCAGGAATAACTATCTGGTGGGTGGTGCTCTGTCTGGCTCTACTGGAATCTGCTGGCTATATCTGGCTTTCCAGTTTCACCTAGAGAGCTTTCCTGGGACTGCAGTCAGTCTGCTTCCTAGATAGGCTTTTGGGGTTCTTGGGTCCCCACACTAGTCATCCTGAGTAATCTTGCATCCCCTGAGCCCCTCCGTGGCCTCGTTCCCTAAGCTAGCAGCCAGCTTGGCTGGGAGCAGCTCCACTAGGAGGAGTGTTGAGTGGGCACAGAGCCGCCTCTGTTCTAGCAACAATGGCCCGTTGATGGCTGGATCGGGTCCCCTAACTCCTATTGGACTTCAGGGAGGAGAAAGGATGCCGGCCCTTCCTCCAGCCCAGGCAGTCAGTGCTGGGTGTGAGGTTAACTCAGAGAGCTCTGTCTGCCCACAGGACTTCTTTCTTCTTTGGGCTCCGATTCCTCCCATCTATCCAAGAGATCCACTTGGGGGCTCCAGGAATGCTTCACTTCACAACCTCAACAAGTATTCATTGAATAGCCCCCTGAGCCCCAAAGAAAGCTTTTACAGTTGGGCTAATTTGCTAGCCCCATGGGCTCCAGGGAGTTAATACCAACCCCCTCCTCACAGCAGACATTCAGGGTACTGCTAGTTTTAGGCTCTGCCCTCTAACGGAGTCTCATTCTCAGTTGGGATTAGACATCTCTGGACCTCCTAACCGACACTGTGCTAAGCATATCACCACAGTACCCCACTTAATGTGGAAGGTGTTTGTGGAAGGCCAGATATGAATCCTCAGCACTGCATATTAATGTCCATATCTGAATTCCTGCGGATATGTTACTTTGCATGGTAGGAGAAATTTTGTGGATGCCTATAGAGGAATTTTAATTCAGAACATGGCTGCTCTGGCAAAAGATCACACTCAAAGACCTTTGAGTGTGCTTCAGCTGGAATACAGACATGCCTTTAATCCCAGGAGACAGAGGCAAGCAGATCTCTTGAGTTCTGTCCAGAGAGTTCAGTTGAGTAAGGGAGTTGAAAGGCAGTGCAGTGGAATTTGTTCATGAGTTCAGTGCAGGTCAGCAGAGGCAGCTGAAGCCAGAGAGCAGCACACAGAGAGAAAAGGAGGCAGTTTTACAGGGATAGTTTTGCAGAGAGAGAACAAGCCAGACTCAGGTGAAGACAAAAATGAGGCAGAGAATGAGAAGGTGCCAGAAGAGTAGAACAGATTGCTAGAGTTAGTCTGGGGGCAAGCAGAGCAATTCAGTGAGAAACTGAAAGAAGCTAGTTTGAATTAGTCAGCTTGGAGATGAGATTTGAACCAAAACAGCTGAAATGAACCAGCCAGAGTTCAAAAGGAACTAGAAAAGGTGAGTTTATTCA
>CM053756.1:35116608-35134383 GCA_028658305.1 Pachyuromys duprasi | reverse complement strand
GATCAAGCCCAGATCACGTGCTGATCATGCTGAGATCACGCTCAGATCACTTGCTGATCACGATCAGATCACGTGCTGATCATGCTCAGATCATGCTCAGATCACGTGCTGATCAAGCCCAGATCACGTGTTGATCATGCCCAGATCACATGCTGATCATGCTCAGATCATGCTCAGATCACTTGCTGATCACACTCAGATCATGTGCTGATGACGCCCAAATCACTTGCTGATCATACTCAGATCATGCTCAGATCACATGCTGATCACGTTGAGATCTCGTTCTTCTCATGCTCAGATCATGCTTAGACCACATGGTTGTCACGCTCATATCATGTGCTGATCACGCCCTGATCACGTGCTGATTACCCTCAGATCATGTGCTGATCATGCTCATATAACGTGCAGATCACGCCTATTTACGTTCTGACCTCGCCAAGAACACATGCTGATGATGCTCAGATGATGCTCAGATCATGTGCTGATCACGCTCAGATCACGTGCTGATCATACTAAGATCATGCAAAGATCACATACTAATCATGCTCAGATCACGTGCAGATCAGGCCCAGATTACGTGCTGATCATCCTAAGATCACGTGGTGATATTGCTCAGATCATGCACAGATCACGTGGTGATCACGCTCAGATCATGTGCTAATCATGCCCAGATCACGTGCTGATTATGCTCAGATCACGTGCTGATTATGCTCAGATCATGCTCATATCACGTGCTGATCACTACCCGATCACATGATGATCATGTTCTGCTCAATCTCACAGCACATGCTGATAATGCCCAGATCATGTGCTAATCTCGCCAAAATCACATGCTGATCATGCTCAGATCATGCTCAAATCACGTGCCGATCACGCTCATATCACATAGTGATCACGCCCAGATCACGTGCTGACCATGCCCTGATAACGTGCTGATCATGCTCAGATCATGCTCATATCACATGCTGATAACTACCCGATCACATAAAGATCATGCTCAGATCATGTGCTGATTCGTTCAGATCACATGTTCATCATGCTCAGAAATGCTTAGATCACAGCTGATAAAGCTCAGATCACATGCCAATCACCCGCAGTTCACTTACCGATCACGCCCAGATCACGAGCTCATAATGCTCAGGTCATGCTCAGATCACATGCTGATCATGCTCAGACCACGAGCTGATCTCGCTGAGATCACGTGGTGATCATGCTAAGATCATGCTCAGATCACGTGCTGATCATGCTCAGATCATGTGCTGATCAAGCCCAGATTACGTACTGATCACCCTCAATCACGTGCTGATATTGCTCAGATCATGCTCAGATCACGTGGTGATCACGTTCAAATCACATGCTAATCATGCCCAGATCACGTGCTGATCTTGCTCAGATCATATTCATATCACGGACTGATTACTACCCAATCACATGATGATCATGTTCAGATCATGCTCACACCACGTGCTGATAACGCCCAGATCATGTGCTAATCTCACCAAAATCACATGCTGATCATGCTCAGATCATGCTCAAATCACGTGCTGATCACGCTCTTATCACATGCTGATCACGCCCAGATCATGTGCTGATCATGCCTAGATCACGTGCTGATTATGCCCAGATCACGTGCTGATCATGCTCAGATCATGCTCATATCACATGCTGATAACTACGCAATCACGTAAAGATCATGCTCAGGTCATGCTCACATCACGTGCAGGTAACGCTCAGATAACATGCTGATTACGCCACATCACGTGCTATCACGCCAAGATCATGTGCTGATCATGCACAGATCATGTTCAGATCACATGCTGATCACGTTCAGATCACTTGTTCATCATGCTCAGAAATGCTTAGATCACTGCTGATAAAGCTCAGATCACATGCCGATCACCCGCAGATCACTTACCAATCACGCCCAGATCATGAGCTCATAATGCTCAGATCATGCTCAGATCACCTGCTGATCATGTTGAGATCACGTTCTTACCATGCTCAGATCATGCTCAGACCACGGGCTGATCACACTCATATCATGTGCTGATCATGCCCAGATCACGTGCTGATCACCCTCAGATCATGTGCTGATCATGCTGAGATCATGCCCAGATCACTTGCTGATCACGGTCAGATCACGTACTTATCACGCCTAGATCACATGCAGACCTCGTCCGGATCACATGATGATCATGCTCAGATCATGCTCAGATCACGTGCTGATCACGCCAAAATCACGTGCTGATCATGCCCAGATCACACACTGATCATGCTCATATCATGCTCATATCACGTGCTGATCACTACCCAATCATGTGCTGATCATGCTCAGACCATGCTCGGATTACGTGTTGGTAATGCTCAGATAACATGCTTATCATCCCACATCACGTGCTGATCAGGCCCAAATCACGTGCTGATCATACTCACATCATGCTCAGATTACGTGATGGTAACGCTCAGATAACATGCTGATCATACCACATCACGTGCTGATCAAGCTCAGATTACATGCTGATCAAGCAGAGATCACGTGCTCATCACCCTCATATCACGCGCTGATCATGCTCAGATCATACTCAGATCACCTGGTGATCACGCTCAGATCACATGCCGATCATTCCCAGATCACGAGCTGATGATGCTCAGATCATGCTCAGATCACATGTGATCATGCTAAGATCATGTGCTGTTCATGCCCAGATCATGTGCTGATCACGCCCAGATCACGTGCTGATAATGCCCAGATCACATGCTGATCGTGCTCGGATCACTTGCTGATCATGCCCAGATCACGTGCTGATTATGCTCAGATCATGCTCATATAACGTGCTGATTACTAGTAGATCACGTGCTGATCATTCTCAGATCATACTCAGATCACGTGCTCATAATGCTTAGATAAGCTGCTGATCAAGACACATCATGTATGATCACGCCCAGATCACGGTCTGATGATGCTCAGAATATGCTCATTAATGTTCTAATCACGCTCAGATCACGTGCTGATGAAGCCCAGATCACGTGCTGATCACCTTCATATCACGCGCTGATCATGCTCACATCATGCTCAGATTACGTGATGGTAACGCTCAGATAACATGCTGATCATACCACATCACGTGCTGATCAAGCTCAGATTACATGCTGATCAAGCCCAGATCACGTGCTGATCACCTTCATATCATGCGCTGATCATGCTCACATCATGCTCAGATTATGTGCTAATAATGCCCAGATCACCTGCTGATCACGCTCCAATCATGCTCATATCACGTGCTGATGACTACCCGATCACTTGCTGATCACACTCAGATCACATGCTGATCAAGCCCAGATCACGTGCTGATCACACTCGGATCACGTGCTAATCACGCCAGATCACGTGCTGTTCATGCTCAGATCATGTTCATATCACATGCTGATCACTACCCAATCACGTGCTGATCATACTCAGATCATACTCAGTTCACCTGCTGGTAACGCTCAGATAACGTGCTGATCACACCACATCACATGCTGTTCATACCCAGATCATGTGCTGATGATACTGAGATCATGTTCAGATCATGTATTGATCACGCTCAGATCACAGGCTAATCATGGCCATATCACGTTCTGACCACTCTCAGATCACGTGCTGATCACCCTCAGAACAAGTGCTGATCATGCCCAGATCATGTTCAGATCACATGCTGTTCACGCTCAGATCACGTGCTTATCATGCCCAGATCACGTGCTGATCACGCTCAGATCACATGCTGAACATTCACTGATTATGGGCTGCTCAAGCTCAGATCATGTGCAGTTCACGCCTAGATCACTTGCTGACCACGCCGGACCACATGCTGATCATGCTCAGATCATGCTCAGATCACGTGCTGATCACGGTCAGATCACAAGCTGATAACGCAGAGATAACGTGCTGATCATTCCCAGATCACATGCTGATCATGCTCAGATCTTGTGCTGATCACATTGAGATCACGTTCTTATCATGTTCAGATCATGCTCAGATCACGTGCTGATCACGCTCAGATCACGTGCTGATCATGCTGAGATCATGCTCAGATCTATTGCTGATCACACTCAGATCACATGCTGATCACAGCCCAATCTCATGCTGATCAATCTCAGATCACGTGCAGATCATGCCTAGATCACGTGCAGACCTCATCCGTATCACATGCTGATCAAGCTCAGATCATGGTCAGATCACGTGCTGATCACACCCAGATCACGTGCTAATCATGCCCAGATCACATGCTGATCATGCTCAGATCATGCTAACATCACGTGCTGATCACGCCAAGATCATGTGCTAATCTCACCAAAATCACATGGTGATCATGGTAAGATCATGCTCAGATCTCCTGCTGATTACATTCAGACCATGCTCAGATCATTCTCAGATCACGTGCTGATCACGCTCAGATCATGCTCAGATCACTTGCTGGTCACGCTCAGATCGCATGCTGATGGCGCCCAGATCACTTGCTGATCATACTCAGATCATGCTCAGATCACCTGCTGATCACATTGAGATCACCTTCTTATCATGCTCAGATCATGCTCAGATCACATGCTGATCACGCTCAGATCACATCTGATCACGCCCCAATCACGTGTTAATCACGCTCAGATCAAGTGCTGATCATGCTCATATCATGTGCTGATCTAGCCCAGATCGCGTGCTCATCACGCCCAGATCACGTGCTAATCATGCCCAGATCACATGCTGATCATGCTCAGATCATGGTCAGATCACGTGCTGATCACGCTCAGTTCATGTGCTGCTCTCGCCCAGATCAAGTGTTGATCACCCTCAGATCAAGTGCTGATCATGCTCAGATCGTGCTCAGATCACCTGCTGATCACGCTCAAATCACGTGCGGATCACGCCCAGATCATGTGTTGATCACACTCACATCACGTGATGATCATGCTAAGACCATGCTCAGATCACGTGATGATCACGCTCAGATCACATGATGATCACGCTCAGATCACGAGCTGATCACGTTCAGATCACATGCTGATCACGCTCAGATCATGTGCTGATCATGCCCAGATCACATGCTGATCATGCACAGATCATGCTCAGATTATGTGCTGATCATGTTCAGAATACATGCCGATTACCCCCAGATCACATACAGATCACGCCCAGATCACGAAATGATGATGCTCAGTTCATGATCAGATCACATGCTGATCATGCTAAGATCCCGTGCTGATCACACCAGATCACGTACTGATCTCTCCGAGAACACGTGCTGATCATGCCCAGATCACGTACTGATCATGCTCAGATCATGTCAGATCACGTGCTGATCGCACTGAGATCACATGCTGGTCATGTCCAGATCACGCTCATATCACATGGAGATCACGCTCAGATCATGTGTTGATCATGTCCAGATCACGTGCTGATCACCCTCAGATCACGGGCTCATCATGCTCAGATCATTCTCAGATCACTTGCTGATCACGCTCAGTTCATGTGCTGCTCTCGCCCAGATCAAGTGTTGATCACCCTCAGATCACGTGCTGATCATGCTCAGATCGTGCTCAGATCACCTGCTGATCACGCTCATATCACGAGCGGATCACGCCAAGATCATGTGTTGATCACACTCACATCACGTGATGATCATGCTAAGACCATGCTCAGATCACGTGATGATCACGCTCAGCTCACGTGCTATTCATTCTCTGATCACATGCTGATCATGCCCATATCACGTTCTGATCATGCTCAGATCATGCTCATATAACGTGCTGATCACGAACAGATCACATGCTGATCACGCTCAGATCACGTGCAGATAACGCCTAGATCACATGCTGATCATGCTCGGTTCACGTGGTGATCACGCCCAGATCACCTGTTGATCTTTATCAGATCATGCTCAGATCACAATCTGATCATGCGCAGATTACGTGCTGATGACGCCCAGATCACCTGCTGATCATGCTCAGATCACGTTGAGATCACCCTCAGATCACGTGCTGATCGCGCCCAGATAACATGCTGATCACGCTCAGATCACGCCCAGATCACATGCAGATCCTTTTCAGTTCATGCTGATCACGATCAAATCATGTGCTGATTATGCCCAGATCACGTGTTGACCTCGTCCAGATAACATGCTGATCATGCTCAGATCATGCTCAGATCACATGCTGATAACGTTCAGATCACGTGTGCATCATGCTCAGAAGTGCTCAGATCACTGCTGATCATGCTAAGATCACGTGCTCATCACGCCAGATCACATGCTGATCATGCCCAGATCACATCCTGATCATGCTCAGATCATGCTCAAATCACTTGCTGATCACGATCAGATCACATGATGATGATGACCAAATCACTTGCTGATCATACTCAGATCATGGTCAGATCACCTGCTGATCACGTTGAGATCACGTTCTTATTACGCTCAGATCATGCTCAGACCACGTGCTGATCATGTTGAGATGATGTGCTGATCACGCCCTGATCACATGCTGATCACCCTCAGATCACGTGCTGATCACACTCAGATCACATGCTGAACACACACCGATCACGTGCTGATCACGCTAAGCACACATACAAATCACACCCAGATCACGTGCTGCTCTCGCCTTCATCACATGCTGATCATGCTCAGATCATCCTCAGATTACGTGCTGGTAGAGCTCATATAATGTTCTTATCACGCCACATCACATGCTGATCACGCCCAGATCATGTGCTGGCCATGCACAGACCATGATCAGATCACGTGCTGATCACCTTCAGATCACGTAATGATCAATCTCAGATCATGCTCAGATCTCGTGATGATGACGATCAGATCACATGCTGATGACGATCAGATCACATGCTGAACACACCTTGATCATATTCTTATCACGCTCAGATCACATGCTGATCACGCCCAGATCACGTGCTGTTCATGCTCAGATCATGCTCAGATCACGTGCTGGTAACGCTCAGATAACGTGCTGAGCACTCTACATCACGTGCTCTTCATACCCAGATCACGGGCTAATCATGCACAGATCATGCTCAGATCACGTGCTTATCACTTTCAGATCAAGTGCTCATCATGCTCAGATCACCTGTTGATCACGCTCAGATCATGTGCTGATCACGCCTTGATCATGTGCTGATAACCCTCAGATCACGTGATGATCACGCTCAGAAAACGTGCTGTTCACACTCAGATCATGTGCTGATCACACCCTGGTCATGTGCTGATCACCATCAGATCACGTGCTGATCATGCCGAGATAATGCTCAGATCACTTGCTGATCACGATCGGATCATGTGCTGATAATGCCCCGACACGTGTTGACCTCGTCCAGATAACATGCTGATCATGCTGAGATCATGCTCAGATCATGTGCTGATCATGGTCATATCATGCTCATATCACGTGCTGATCACACGTATTGATCATGCTCAGATTACGGGCTGGTAACGCTCAGATCATGTGCTGATCATGCCACATCAGGAGCTGATCACGCCCAGATCATGTGCTGATCATGCTAAGATCATGCTCAGACCTCGTGCTGATCACACTCAGATCACGTGCTGAACACACCCTGATCATATTTGATCACGCTCAGATCACGTGCTGATTATGCTCAGATCATGCTCAGATCACGTGCTGATCACGCTCAGATCATGTGCTGAACAGACCCTGATCACGTTTGATCACGCTCAGATCACGTTCTGATCATGCTCAGATCATTCTCAGGTCACTGGCTAATCACGTTCAGATCATGTGTTCATCATGCTCAGAAATGCTCAGGTCACTGCTGATCATGCTAAGATCACATGCCGATCATGGCCAGATCACGTGCTGATCATGCCCAGATCACATGCTAATCATGCTCAGATCACGACCTCAACACACCCTGATCACATTCTGATCACGCTCAGATCACGTGCTAATTATACTCAGATCATTCTCAGATCACTTGCTGATCACGCTCAGATCATGTGCTGATAATGGCCTGATTACATGCTGACCTTGACCAGATCACATGCTGATTATACTCAGATCAGGATCATATCATGTGCTGATCACGTTCAGATCACGTCTTGATCAAGACAAGATCACGTGCTGATCAAGTCCAGATCCCGAGTTGATCACCCTCAGATCACGTGCTGATCATGCTCAGATCATGCTCAGATCACTTGCTGATCACACTCAGATAACATGCTTATCATGCCCAGATCACGTGCTGATCATGCTCAGATCATGCTCATATCACTTGTTGATCGCTACCCAATCACGAGATGATCATGCTCAGATCACGCTCAGATCACATGCTGGTAACGCTCAGGGAACGTGCTGATCATGGCCAGATCACATGCTGAATATGCTCAGATCACTTGCTGATCATGCTCAGATCACGTGCTGATGACGCCCAAATCACTTGCTGATCATACTCAGATGATGTGCTGAACATGCTAACATCATGCTCAGATCACGTGCTGATCAAGCCCAGATCACGAGCTGATCACCCTCAGATGACATGCTGAACATGCTCAGATCATGCTCAGATCACGTGCTGATCATGCTCATATTATGCTCAGATTACATGCTGGTATCGCTCAGATAACGTGCTGATCAAGCCACATCACGTGCTGATCACGCCCAGATCACATGCTGATCATGCACAGATCATGCTCAGATCACGTGCTGATCACGCCCAGATCACGTGCTGATCACGCCCAGATCATGTGCTAAACATGCTCAGATCACATGCTGAACACACCTTGATCACGTTCTAATCACCCTCAGATTACGTGCTGATTATGCTGAGATCATGCTCAGATCACGTGCTGATCACGCTAAGATCACATGCTGATCATGTTCAGATCATCCTCCGATCACATGGTGATCACACACAGATCACGTGCTGAACACACATGATCACGTTTAATCACACTCAGATCACGTGCTGATTATGCTCAGTTCATGCTCAGATCACGTGCTGCTCATTTTCTGATCATGCTCAGATCACGTGCTGATCAAGCTCAGATTACGTGCTGAGCAAGCCCAGATCACATGCTGATCATCCACAGATCACGTGCTGATCATGCTCAGATCATGCTCAGATCTCGTGTTGATCACGCACAGATCATGTGTTGAACACACCCGGATCACGATTGATCACTCTCAGATCACGTGCTGATTATGCTGAGATCATGCTCAGATGACGTGCTGATCACATTCAGATCATGTGCTGATCACGCCCAGATCACATGCTGATCATGCCCAGATCACGTGCTGATCATGCTGAGATCACGCTCAGATCACTTGCTGATCACGCTCAGATCACATGCTCATCATGCTCAGATAATGCTCATATCACGGCTGATCAAGCTGAGATCACGTGTTGATCACCCTCAGATCACGTTCTGATCATGCTCAGATCATGCTCAGATCTCGTGCTGAGCACGCTCAGATCACGTGCTAAACAAATCCTCATCACGTTCTGATCGCGCTCAGATCACGGGATGATTATGCTCAGATCATGCTCAGATCACTTGCTGACCACGCTCAGATCACGTGCTATGACGCGCAAATCACTTGCTGAGTACACTCAGATCATGCTCATCACTTCCTGATCACGCTCAGATCACGTGCTCATAATGCCACGATCACATGTTGACCTGGACCATATCACATCCTGATCATGCTGAGATCATGCTCAGATCATGTGCTGATCACGCTCAGATCATGCTTAGATTACGTGCTGATATTGCTCAGATAACATGCTAATCACGCCACATCATGTGCTGATCAAGCCCAGATCACATGCTGATCATGCACAGATCATGCTCAGATCACGTGCTGATCACGCACAGATCACATGCTGAACACACCCTGATCACGTTTGATCACACTCAGATCACATGCTGATTATGCTCAGATCATGCTCAGATTACGTGCTGGTAACGCTCAGATAACGTGGTGATCACGCCACATCACGTGCTGATCACGCCCAGATCACATGCTGACTGTGCCCAGATCACGTGCTGATCATGCTGAGATCACGCTCAGATCACTTGCTGATCACGCTCAGATCACATGCTCATCATGCTGAGATCATGCTCAGATCACGGGCTGATCAAGCTGAGATCATGTGTTGATCACCCTCAGATCACGTTCTCATCATGCTCAGATCATGCTCAGATCTCGGGCTGATCACGCTCAGATCACGTGCTAAACGAATCCTGATCACGTTCTGATCACCCTCATATCATGGGCTGATTATGCTCATACCATGCTCAGATCACTTGCTGATCATGCTCAGATCATGTGCTTATCATGCCCAGATAACGTTCTTATCATGCTCAGATCATGCTCAGACCTCGTGCTGATCACTCTCAGATCATGTGCTGATCACGCCCTGATCATGTGCTGAACACCCTCAGATCACGTGCTGATCATGCTGAGATCACGCTCAGATAACTTGCTGATCACACTCAGATCATGAGCTCATAATGCCCCGATCACTTGCTCACCTCGACCAGATCACATGCTGATCATGCTCAGATCATGCTCAGATCATGTGCTGATCACGTTCAGATCATGCACAGATTACATGCTGGTATCACTCAGATAAGGTACTGATCACGCCACATCTCGTGCTGAACAAGCCCAGATCACATGCTAATCCTGCACAGATCATGCTCAGGTCACGTGCTGATCAAGCTCAGATTACATGCTAATCAAGCCCAGATCACGTGCTGATCACCCTCAGATCACGAGCTGATCATTCTTAGATCATGCTCCGATCACGTGCTGATCACGCTCAGTTCACCTGCTGATCAAGCACAGATCACATACTGAACACACCCTGATCACGTTTGATCACGCTCAGATCACGTGCTGATTATGCTCATATAATGCTCAGATGACGTGTAGATCACGCTCAGATCACGTGCTCATAATGCCTCGATCATGTCCTGACCTGGACCAGATCACATGCTGATCATGCTGAAATCATGCTCAGATCATGTGCTGATCACGCTCAGATCATGCTCAGATTACGTGCTGGTCTCGATCAGATAACATGCTGATCACGCCACATCACGTGCTGATCAAGTCCAGATCACATGCTGATCATGCACAAATCATGCTCAGATCATGTGCTGATCAAGCTCAGATTACATGATAATCAAGCGCAGATCACGTGCTGATCACCCTCAGATCACGAGCTGATCATTCTTAGATCATGCTCAGATCACGTGCTGATCAAGCTCAGATCACCTGCTGATCAAGCACAGATCACATACTGAACACACCCTGATCACGTTCTGAACATCCTCAGATCACGTGCTGATTATGCTCATATCATGCTCAGATGACATGTAGATCACGCTCAGATCACGTGCTGATCACACCCAGATCACGTGCTGATCATGCCCAGATCACGTGCTGAACATGATCAGATCACATGCTGAACACACCTTGATCACGTTCTGATCATCCTCAGATCACGTGCTGATTATGCACAGATCATGCTCAGATCACGTGCTGATAACGATCAGTTCACATGCTCGTCATGCTCAGATCATGCTCAGATCACACACAGATCACATGCTGAACACACCCTGATAACGTTTGAACACTCTCAGATCACGCCCAGATCACGTGCTGATCATGCTGAGATCACGCTCAGATCACTTGCTGATCATGCTCAGATCACATGCTCATCATGCTCAGATCATGCTCAGATCACGGGCTGATCAAGCTGAGATCACGTGTTGATCACCCTCAGATCATGTTCTGATCATGCTCAGATCATGCTCAGATCTCGTGCTGATCACGCTCAGATCACGTGCTCATAATGCTCCGATCACGTGCTGACCTGGACTAGATCACCTGCTGGTCATGCTGAGACCATGCTCAGATCATGTGCTGATCACGCTCAGATCATGCTCAGATTACGTGCTGGTGACGCTCAGATAACATGCTGATCATGCCACATCACAGGCTGATCACGCACAGATCACGTGCTGATCATGCTAAGATAATGCTCAGATCACGTGCTGAACAAGTTCAGATTACGTGCTGAGCAAGCCCAGATCACATGCTGATCACCCTCAGATCACGTGCTGATCATGCTCAGATCATGCTCAGATCACATGCTGATCAAGCACAGATCACGTGCTGATCACCCTCAGATCACGTAATGATCATGCTCATTTCATGTTCAGATCTCATGATGATCACGCACAGATCACGTGCTGAACACACCCTGATCACGTTTGATCACTCTCAGATCACGTGCTGATTATGCTCAGATCATGCTCAGATGACCTGCTGATCACACTCAGATCATGTGCTGATCACAACCAGATCACATGCTGATCATGCCCAGATCACGTGCTGACCATGCTGAGATCACGCTCAGATCACTTGCTGATCACGCTCAGATCACGTGCTAAACAAATCCTGATCACGTTCTGATCTCGCTCAGATCACGGGATGATTATGCTCAGATCATGCTCGGATGACGTGTAGATCACGCTCAGATCACGTGCTGATCACGCCCAGATCACGTGCTGATCACGCCCAGATCACGTGCTGAACATGCTCAGATCACATGCTGAACACACCTTGATCACGTTCTGATCATCCTCAGATCACGTGCTGATAACGATCAGTTCACATGCTCCTCATGATCAGATCATGCTCAGATCACGTGCTGATCACACACAGATCACATGCTGAACACAGCCTGATAACGTTTGATCACTCTCAGATCACTTGGTGATCACGCTCAGATCACATGCTCATCATGCTCAGATCATGCTCAGATCACAGGCTGATCAAGCTGAGGTCACGTGTTGATCACCCTCAGATCATGTTCTGATCATGCTCAGATCATGCTCAGATCTCGTACTGATCACGCTCAGATCATGTGCTAAACAAATCCTGATCACATTCTGATCACGCTCAGATCACGTGCTATGACGCGCAAATCACTTGCTGACTACACTCAGATCATGCTCAGATCACTTGCTGATCCCGCTCAGATCACGTGCTCATAATGCCCCGATCACGTGCTGACCTGGACCAGATCACATGCTGGTCAGGCTGAGACCATGCTCAGATCATGTGCTGATCACGCTCAGATCATGCTCAGATTACGTGCTGGTGACGCTCAGATAACATGCTGATCACGCCACATCACGTGCTGATCACGCCGAGATCACGTGCTGATCATGCTAAGATAATGCTCAGATCACGTGCTGATTAAGCTCAGATTATGTGCTGAGCCAGCCCAGATCACATGCTGATCACCCTCAGATCACGTGCTGATCATGCTCAGATCATGCTCAGATCACGTGCTGATCAAGCACAGATCACTTGCTGATCACCCTCAGATCATGTGCTGATCACAACCAGATCACATGCTGATCATGCCCAGATCACGTGCTGATCATGCTGAGATCACGCTCAGATCACTTGCTGATCACGCTCAAATCACATGCTCATCATGCTCAGATCATGCTCAGATCATGTTCTGATCATGCTCAGATCATGCTCAGATCTCGTGCTGATCCCGATCAGATCACGTGCTAAACAAATCCTGATCACGTTCTGATCACGCTCAGATCACGTGCTATGACGCACAAATCACTTGCTGACTACACTCAGATCATGCTCAGATCACTTGCTGATCATGCTCAGATCATGTGCTTATAATGCCCCGATCACGTGCTGACCTGGACCAGATCACATGCTGGTCATGCTGAGACCATGCTCAGATCATGTGCTGATCACGCTCAGATCATTCTCAGATTACGTGCTGGTAAAGCTCAGATAACATGCTGATCACGCCACATCACAGGCTGATCACGCCCAGTTCACGTGCTGGTCATGCTAAGATAATGCTCAGATCACGTGCTGATCAAGCACAGATCATGTGCTGATCACCCTCAGATCACGTAATGATCATGCTCATTTCATGCTCAGATCTCGTGCTGATCACGCACAGATCACGTGCTGAACACACCCTGATCACGTTTGATCACTCTCAGATCACGTGCTGATTATGCTCAGATCATGCTCAGATGACGTGCTGATCACACTGAGATCATGTGCTGATCACAACCAGATCACATGCTGATCATGCCCAGATCACATGCTGATCATGATGAGATAACGCTCAGATCACTTGCTGATCACGCTCAGATCACATGCTCATCATGCTCAGATCATGCTCAGATCACGTTCTGATCATGCTCAGATCATGCTCAGATCTCATGCTGATCACGCTCAGATCACGTGCTAAAAAAATCTGATCACGTTCTGATCACGCTCAGATCACGGGATGATTATGCTCAGATCACATCAGATCACTTGCTGATCACTCTCAGATCATGTGCTATGACGCGCAAATCACTTGCTGAGTACACTCAGATCATGCTCAGATCACTTGCTGATCATGCTCAGATCACGTACTAACGTGCTGACCTGGACCAGATCACATGCTGATCATGCTGAGATCATGCTCAGATCATGTGCTGATCACGCTCAGATCATGCTTAGATTACGTGCTGGTGTCGATCAGATAACATGCTGATCACGCCACATCACGTGCTGATCAAGCCCAGATCACATGCTGATCATGCACAAATCATGCTCAGATCATGTGCTGATCAAGCTTAGATTACATGATAATCAAGCGCAGATCATGTGCTGAACACACCCTGATCATGTTTGATCACGCTCAGATTACGTGCTGATTATGCTCAGACCATGCTCAGATGACGTGCAGATCACGTTCAGATCACGTGCCTATCACGCCCAGATCACTTGCTGATCACGCCCAGGTCACATGCTGATCATGCCCAGATCACAGGCTGATCATGCTGAGATCACGCTCAGATCACTTGCTGATCACGCTCAGATCACATGCTCATCATGCTGAGATCATGCTCAGATCACGGGCTGATCAAGCTGGTATCACGTGTTGATCACCCTCAGGTCATGTTCTGATCATGCTCAGATCATGCTCAGATCTCGTGCTGATCACGCACAGATCACGTGCTAAACATATCCTGATCACGTTCTGGTCACGCTCAGATCACGGGATGATTATGCTCAGATCATTCTCAGATCACTTGCTGATCACGCTCAGATCACGTGCTATGATGTGCAAATCACTTGCTGAGTACACTCAGATCATATCAGATCACTTGCTGATCACGCTCAGATCACGTGCTCATAATGCCCCGATCACGTCCTGACCTGGACCAGATCACATGGTGATCATGGTGAGATCATGCTCAGATCATGTGCTGATCACGCTCAGATCATGCTCAGATTACGTGCTGGTCTCGATCAGATAACATGCTGATCACGCCACATCACGTGCTGATCAAGCCCAGATCACATGCTGATCATGCACAAATCATGCTCAGATCATATGCTGATCAAGCTCAGATTACATGATAATCAAGCGCAGATCACGTGCTGATCACCCTCAGATCACGAGCAGATCATTCTTAGATCATGCTCAGATCATGTGCTGATCAAGCTCAGATCACCTTCTGATCAAGCACAGATCACATACTGAACACACCCTGATCACGTTTGATCACGCTCAGATCACGTGCTGATTATGCTCAGATCATGCTCAGGTGACGTGCAGATCACGTTCAGATCACGTGCTGATCACGCCCAGATCACATGCTGATCATGCCCAGATCACGTGCTGATCCTGCTGAGATCACGCTCAGATCACTTGCTGATCACGCTCAGATCACATGCTATTCATGCTCAGATCATGCTCAGATCACGGGCTGATCAAGCTGAGATCACGTGTTGATCACCCTCAGATCATGTTCTGATCATGCTCAGATCATGCTCAGATCTCGTGCTGATCACCCTCAGATCACGTGCTAAACAAATCCTTATCACGTTCTGATCACGCTCAGATCACGTGCTATGACGCGCAAATCACTTGCTGACTACACACAGATCATGCTCAGATCACTTGCTGATCACGCTCAGATCACGTGCTCATAATGCCCCGATCACCTGCTGACCTGGACCAGATTATATGCTGGTCATGCTGAGATCATGCTCAGATCATATGCTGCTCATGCTCAGATCATGCTCAGATTACGTGCTGGTAACGCTCAGATAACATGCTGATCATGCCACATCACAGGTTGATCACGCCCAGATCACGTGCTGATAATCCTAAGATAATGCTCAGATCACGTGCTGATCAAGCACAGATCACGTGCTGATCACCCTTAGATCACGTAATGATCATGCTCATTTCATGCTCAGATCTCGTGCTGATCACCCACAGATCACGGGCTGAACACACCCTGATCACGTTTGATCACTCTCAGATCACGTGCTGATTATGCTCACATCATGCTCAGATGACGTGCTGATCACACTTAGATCATGTGCTGATCACAACCAGATCACATGCTGATCATGCCCAGATCACATGCTGATCATGCTGAGATCACGCTCATGTCATTTGCTGATCACGCTCAGATCACATGCTCATCATGCTCAGATCATGCTCAGATCACGCGCTGATCAAGCTGAGATCACATGTTGAACACCCTCAGATCATGTTCTGATCATGCTCAGATCATGCTCAGATCTCGTGATGATCACGCTCAGATCACGTGCTAAACAAATCCTGATCACGTTCTGATCATGCTCAGATCATGTGCTATGACGCGCAAATCACTTGCTGACTACACTCAGATCATGCTCAGATCACTTGCTGATCACGCTCAGATCACGTGCTCATAATGCCCTGATCATGTGCTGACCTGGACCAGATCACATGCATGTCATGCTGAGATCATGCTCAGATCATGTGCTGGTCACGCTCAGATTATGCTCAGATTACGTGCTGGTAACGCTCAGATAACATGCTGATCATGCCACATCACAGGCTGATCACGCCCAGATCATGTGCTGATCATGCTAAGATAATGCTCAGATCACGTGCTGATCAAGCACAGATCACGTGCTGATCACCCTCAGATCACATGCTCATCATGCTCAGATCATGCTCAGATCACGTTCTGATCATGCTCAGATCATGCTCAGATCTCGTGCTGAGCACGCTCTGATCACGTGCTAAACAAATCCTGATCACGTTCTGATCACGCTCAGATCTCGGGATGATTATGCTCAGATCATGCTGAGATCACTTGCTGATCACGCTCAGATCATGAGCTATGACGCGAAAATCACTTGCTGAGTACACTCAGATCATGCTCAGATCACTTGCTGATCACGCTCAGATCACGTGCTCATAATGCCCCGATCACTTGCTGACCTGGACCAGATCACATGCTGATCATGCTGAAATCATGCTCAGATCATGTGCTGATCACGCTCAGATCATGCTCAGATTACGTGCTGGTCTCGATCAGATAACATGCTGATCACGCCACATCATGTGCTGATCAAGTCCAGATCACATGCTGATCATGCACAAATCATGCTCAGATCATGTGCTGATCAAGCTCAGATTACATGATAATCAAGCGCAGATCACGTGCTGATCACCCTCAGATCACGAGCTGATCATTCTTAGATCATGCTCAGATCATGTGCTGATCAAGCTCAGATCACCTGCTGATCAAGCACAGATCACATGCTGAACACACCTTGATCACGTTCTGATCATCCTCAGATCACGTGCTGATTATGCTCAGATCATGCTCAGATCATGTGCTGATCACGATCAGATCACAT
>CM053756.1:35099145-35116108 GCA_028658305.1 Pachyuromys duprasi | reverse complement strand
TCTTAGGAGGTTGGGGCTGGAGGATAAAGAGGTTCTGGGCTACACAGAGGGACCCTGTCTCAAAAGGTAGGTGAAGACACCTGAAGTCTTCAGTTTTGAGAGTGATCTTTGGCTCGCTCCACAAAAACTGGTAGAAAGATGTCTCTGTTTGCTATCTGTAAACAAGAAATCCATAAATACCTGTCTCTCTCTCTACAGGATGAGGTGTCCCCCAACTGAAGAGGACAAGTTGGGTCCCAAGCCATGCCCCTGAGCTGAGTGCCTGCAGCCAGCCAGGAGCCCCATGGCGCCTCCTCTCCCCAAGGAGAAAAGACTCACTTTGCCTCAGGAATGCTGGGACTTTGTACACAGCCTGAAGATTCGGGGCAAATACGCCTTGTTCCTGGCATTTGTGGTCATAGCTTTTGTCTTCATCGAAAAGGAAAATAAAATCATATCCAGGTAAAGAACTTAACCATAGGTCTACTTTATCAAAGGCGAGGTGTCTGAGGACAGAGGCAACATAGGGCTTTCAGGAGATCAAGAAGTAAATCACTTCTACACCAGGCAACCCTTAGGCCAAGGCCATGTGCACAGTAGTGAGACTAGGGTGGCCCCGGCTGGCACCCCCATACTGGCCCTTCTCAACAATTTAGGCCAAACACTGCACTTTGTGGAGGTGGCCTCTAATCTGTCATCGAGAGAGTAAATGCAAAAAAGGAAACCCTGTCTTACCATGGCCTGCCACTTGGCTGATGCTTAGTCTTTGCTGTTATGAGGACTTTGCTTTTTATTCTGATGCTGTGGCTCCCCTTAGCAACAGTATCTCCTCTGCAAGTCTTGATGTCATGAGTGAAAGTGAGCCTATGGGAAACAGGATTCTGATTGGCCACTCTGATGGGTAGGAACATTATGGGCAACTGCCCAGTTTGTTTCTCATTCAGTTCTAAAGGAGTGACCCTCAGATGAGTTACATAGTCCTTGAGTTGGGAGTGTACCTGCTAGACACAGAATCATCTCTTAGTCCTGATCTACCTGATGCAAAGCCCTCCACAACAGCTCCGGCCAAGGACGATGGGTTAAGGACTGCAAAGGAATCAGCCTGTGCCTGCTGTGCACCTCGTAACTCTCCTGAAAGCTGCTACTGACACCTCCCATCCCCTCTTCGAACCAGTCAGAGGGTAGAGTGCCTGAGTTCTTTAGTGAAAGCGAGTCCATATGTAGCCATCAGGGACCACTTCACTTCCCCACTAAGTTATCCCTCACCCCCGCCCCTTTGTGCCTAGAAACCACACTTGAACCTTAACCTTTAGGCCTGTTCTGGAGACACCCAGCTAAGACTGGTCTGGTACAGGGGCGGCCTCCCAAATCGATCACAGACCTTGTCCTTTTGCCTCCTCCCTCTCCAGGGTATCGGACAAGCTGAAGCAGATTCCTCAATTTGTGGCGGATGCTAACGACACCGACTCAGCCCTGCTCTTACCGGACAACGCTTCTCTCTTATCCCTGAGCGAGCTGGATCCCGCCTTCTCTCAACTGCGGAGCCGCCTGCGCAACCTGAGCCTGCAGCTGGGCGTGGAAGAAGCAACGCAGGCGGAGCAGCCGCCCGGGCAGGCAGGGGCGGGTGGCCGGCGCCACGTGCTCCTCATGGCCACCACCCGGACGGGGTCCTCGTTCGTGGGCGAGTTCTTCAACCAGCAAGGCGACATCTTCTACCTGTTCGAGCCGCTGTGGCACGTCGAGCGCGCCGTGCTCCTGCAGCAGGGCAGCGCCGGCGCAGCAGGCTCGGCGCTACTCTACCGGGACGTGCTGCGGCGGCTGCTGCGCTGCGAGCTGCAGGCGCTCGAGCCCTTCATCAGTCCGCCGCCCGAGGCCCACCTCACTGCTGCCCTGTTCCGCCGCGGCTCCAGCCTCTCGCTCTGCGAGGCCCCGGTGTGCACGCCGCCCACCGGGGACGTCTCCGAGCGCTACCGCTGCCGGGGCCGCCGCTGCGGGCCGCTCAACGTGACGCTGGCCGCCGAGGCCTGCCGCCGCAAGGGCCACGTGGCGCTCAAGGCCGTGCGCGTGCGCCAGCTGGAGCTGCTGCGGCCGCTGGCCGAGGACCCCGGGCTGGATCTGCGCGTCATCCAGCTGGTGCGAGACCCGCGTGCCGTGCTGGCCTCGCGCATGGTGGCCTTCGCGGCCAAGTACGAGGGCTGGCGGCGCTGGCTGGCGGCTGGGCGCGGCGCGCCGGCCGACGACGAGCTGCGGCGCCTGCGCGGCCACTGCGAGGGAGTCCGGATGGCAGCGGAGCTGGGCCTGCGGCCCCCGGCCTGGCTGCGCGGCCGCTACCTGCTGGTGCGCTATGAGGACGTGGCGCGTCGGCCGCTGCGGAAGGCACGCGAGATGTACGCCTTCGCGGGCATCCCCCTGACGCCGCAGGTGGAGGGCTGGATCCGCGGGAACACGCAGGCGCCCCGCGACGCCGGCGACGTCTACTCGACACAGAAGAACTCCTCGGAGCAGGTCGACAGGTGGCGCCTCGGCATGCCCTTTCGGCTGGCGCGCGCGGTGCAAGCGGCCTGCGGCCCGGCCATGCGCCTCTTCGGCTACAGGCTGGCGACGGATGCTGCCTCCCTCACCAACCGCTCTGTCAGCCTGCTGGAGGAGCGGGGCACCTTCTGGGTTACGTAGTGGGGTGGGGGGCGAGGGCTACAGCCCCGGGAGCCCCTTTCCGTGAGAGGCTGCTTTCCTCACGCCCAGCCCGGCCAGGGAGTCAGCAGTGGCGCTCAGGATGGCAGCATAGTACCCCTCACCCCGATGTAGCAGCAGGCTCCCGCCAGCTAGTGTCCCCTTCCCCTTCTTCCCCTCCCCCAGCGCAGCTAAGGCCTTGGGACTCCTCAGAGGGTAGCAGTGCCCTATCTCCTCGGTGGACTGGTCATTCCCACACCTGATGGCCTGCAGTGTCCAGAGCAGGCCCACGTCGGTTCCTATGTATGATTACACCTCCCTAAGGCCAAATATTCAACAAGCAGAAGGGGCATAGACCCCCTCCAGTCACTCACACCTCCTCCTGGGTCAGGGAAGCCTGGGATCTGGCTCAGTCCTTGGAAGAAAAAAGGGCAGCCTAGGGTAAGAAAGAGGGCATTCGGAGCTCCTAAGGGAACGGCAGCCAGCTCAATGAGGGACTGGCCCCTCGCTTATAGGCATAAGTCTCCCTGGTGCTTTTGGAGAGTGCGGACCTTTTTCAGCTGGGGACTGCCAACAGGAAGATGAAGGCCACCATGGGAAGAATGAGAAAATAAAGAGCAGCCATTGAGCAAAATGACATCACCATGATAGGAGAGGGGGGAAGGGCATGCGGGAAACATCCTACGCAGGGGACCATCCAAGAGAGACAACTGGAGAGCACGATAAATCCACCATGATCATGCATCAGTGCAAATAGACAGCAGGACAATAGGAAAGACAATTGCGTGTGCGACGAACATGCATTTGTGCATGAATTCTTTCTTGCATGCACCAGTGTGTGTGCCTGTGTGTGTTAGATAGGGCCTCATTTGCTTTGTAGGTAGGTATGAACTTGACCTTGACTTCCTGAGCTTCCTGCTCCTACCTTCCCTGTGTTGGCCTCATACCATACCTTCTTTATGTGGTACCAGCGATTGAACACACAATTTCATGCTTTCTAGACAACCGTCTATGTATCTTCTGAACTACATATTTAGCTGGTGGGACCCAGAATTTCAATAGGAATCTGGGGGCAACACAACTCAGTCCCTAACAGTTACATAAGCTCATGTGTACCCAGTATCCAGACTACTGTGAACTCAAGTCATCTGACGAATGTGACTGTCTTCCCAAGATGATGTGACCTCATCCTATGTAAAGAGATGCCTCTATGACTGTCCTTCATCAAACAGCTTTGCAGAGTTCTGCCGTCCCAGTGCTCTGCTTTTCCAGGCTTTGGCTGAGTAGTGGACCCAAGTGCTGGTCTCTGCTCAACTCCCCCGACCATTGTGCTTGATGCTCTACGTTTCTCTGGAGGGACTTCCCTGACCCTTGGGTTCTGAAAACAAAAGGCTCCTTCCCTTTCAGTTGACACTCAGGACAGTAGAGCAGCAGGATAGCCACACAGAATTGTGTGTGCATTTCTGCATGCATTCCTTAATGCATACACATGTGCATGTGCGGGTGTGTTTAAGACAATATTTCATTTAGCCCAGGCATAAAATTTGGTTTTTAGGTAGGTATGACATTGACCTTGACTTCTTGATCTTTTTGCCTATACCTCCCCTGTATTAGTCTCATACCATACATTCTTTATGTGGTACCAGGGATTAAACACAGAGTTTCATGCTTCCAAGATAACCCTATCCCAAGGCCTACATCCTCAGCTCCCGGGACCCAGAATTTCAATATGAATCTGGGGGTAACACAACTCAGTGCCTAGTATTTACTTAAGCTTCTGTATAGCCAGTATCCTGACTACTATGAACTTAAGTCTTCTGACAAATGTGATTGTCTTCCCAAGGTGATGTGACCTAGTCCTATGTAAAGAGATGCCTCTATGACAGCCCATCATCAATTAGCTTTATGGAGAACTGCCTTCCCTATATCATGGTTTCCCAAACTTTGGGTAATTACTGTGCCTATGTGCTTCTCTCGGCTCTAAGATCCACAGACCGTGTGCCTGAAGCTCTTAAGTTTCCCTCCAGTGGAGAGAGTAGTTTTTTGAGCTCTGTAGAGAAGACCAGAGAGCAGTATTTAAGAGCTAAGTAGAGAGGAGCACAGAGCAAGGTATCTGAACTAAGCAGAGAAGAGCACAGAGACTTCTGGTCTAAGTAGACGGGAGCACAGAGCAGTGTTACAGAGCTCCTTAGAGAATAGCATAGAACAGTGTTTCTGAGCTAAGTAGAGAAAAGCACAGAGCAGTGTTTCCTAGCTAAGTATACAAGAGAACACAGCAGTCTTTCTGACTGAGCTAAGTAGAAAAGAACACAGAACAGCGTTTCTGAGCTAAGTATAGTAAGGCACAGAACATACAGGCAAAGAAAACGCTTGCAACGAAGTGCAGGCAAGAACGTACCAGTGTGCACCAAAAAAGTGGATACGTACTCACAAAAGTGTTAGTCTTGCTCTGTAGAGCAAAGCATATGTTCTGTTTAAAAGGAAGAACACACAGGCAAAGAACCAGCTTAGGCAAGCATGCACCAGCGTGCACGAAAAAAGTGGATACATACTCACAAAAGCGTTAGTCTTGCTCTGTAGAGCAACACGTATGTTGCTGTTTTTACAGTAAGAACACACAGGCAAAGAACCCGCTTGCAACGAAGTGCAGGCTAGCACATACCAGTGTGCACAAACAAAGTTCATACCTACTCAGAAGAGCGATAGTATTGCTTTGTAGAGCAACGCGTATGTTGCTGTTTTGAAGGTAAGAACACAAAGACAAAGAACTCACTTACGATAAAGTGCAGGCAAGTACATACCAGTGTGCATGAACAACGTGGATACTTATTCACAAAAGCATTAGTCTTGCTTTCTAGAGCAATGCGTATGTTGCTGTTTTCATGGTCAGAACACACAGGCAAAGAAACTGCTTGCAATGAAGTGCAGGCAAGCACATACCAGTCTGCACGAACAACATGGACACGTACTCACAAAACCATTAGTCTTGCTTTCTAGAGCAATGCGTATGTTGCTGTTTTCATGGTAAGAACACACAGGCAAGGAACCTGCTTGCAACAAAGTGCAGGCAAGCACGTACCAGTATGCACAAACAAAGTTGATATGTACTCAGAAAAGCGTTAATCTTGTTCTGTAGAGCAACATGTATGTTGCTGTTTTCACGGTAAGAACACACAGGCAGAGAATCCACTTGCAACGAAGTGTAGGCTAGTACGTACCAGTGTGCACAATGTTCATACCTACTCAGAAAAGCCATAGTATTGCTTTGTAGAGCAACACGTATGTTGCTGTTTTGACAGTAAGAACACACAGGCAACGAAACTGCTTGCAACGAAGTGCAGTCAAGTACGTACCAGAGTGCATGAACAATGTGGATACTTATTCACAAAAGCATTAGTCTTGCATTCTAGAGCAACGCGTATGTTGCTGTTTTCATGGTCAGAACACACAGGCAAAGAAACTGGTTACAATGAAGTGCAGGCAAGCACATACCAGTCTGCACGAACAACGTGGACATGTACTCACAAAAGCATTAGTCTTGCTTTCTAGAGCAATGCCTATGTTGCTGTTTTCAGGGTAAGAGCACACAGGCAAGGAACCCGCTTGCAAAGATGTGCAGGCAAGCACGTACCAGTGTCCACAAACAAAGTTGATACGTACTCAGAAAAGCATTTATCTTGCTCTGCAGAGCAACATGTATGTTGCTGTTTTCACAGTAATAACACACTGGCAAAGAACCCGCTTGCAACGAAGTGCAGGCAAGCACGTACCAGAGTGCACTAACAAAGTGGATACATACTCACAAAACGTTAGTCTTGGTTTCTAGAGCAATGCCTATGTTGCTGCTTTCACGGGAAGAGCACAGAGGCAAAGAACTCACTTGCAACAAAGTGCAGGCAAGCATGTACCAGTGTGTACGAACAAAGTGGATACGTACTCACAGAAGCGTTAATCTTGCTCAGTAGAGCAACACGTATGTTGCTGTATTCACAGTGAGAACACACTGGCAAAGAACCCGCTTGCAAGGAAGTGCAGGCAAGGAAGTACCAGGGTGCATTAACAAAGTGGATACATACTCACAAAAGCGTTAGTTTTGCTTTGTAGAGCTATGCAGGTGTTGCTGTTTTCACTGTAAGAACACACAGGCAAAAAACCCACTTGCAATGAAGTGCAAAAAAGCACATACCAGTGTGCTCATTGGATACATACTCACAATACCATTAGTCTTGCTTTATAGAGCAAGGGATATGTTTCTGTTTTCACGGTAAGAACATACAGGCAAAGAAACCACATGCAACAAAGTGCAGGGAAACACATAACAATGTGCACAAAGTGGATACATACTTACAAAACTGTTAGTTTTGCTTTGTAGAGCTATGCATATGTTGCTGTTTTCAAGATAAGAACACACAGGCAAAGAACCCGCTTGCAACGAAGTGCAAAAAAGCACATACCAGTGTGCACAAACAAAGTGGATACAGACTCACAAAACTGTTAGTCTTGCTTTTAGAGCAAGGCATATGTTTCTGTTTTCATGGTAAGAACACACAGGCAAAGAACCAGCTTGGAACGAAGTGCAGGTAAGCACATACCATTGGGCACAAAAAAGTGGATACGTTCTCAGAAAACAATTAGTCTTGCTTTGTAGAGCAATGCGTTTGTTGCTGTTTTCACGGAGAAAGCATACAGGCAAAGAACCTGCTTGCCACGCAGTGCCAGAAAGCACATACCAATGTGCATAAAGTGGATACATACTCAGAAAACCATTAGTCTTGCTTTGTAGAGCAAGGCATATGTTTCTGTGTTCACAGTCAGAACACACAGGCAAAGAGCCCGTTTGCAACGACGTGCACACATGCACATACCAGTGCGCACAAATAAGAGGATACATACACACAAAACCGTTATTCTTTCTTTGTAGTCCAAGGCATATGTTGTTGTTTTCACCATACGAATACACTGGCAAAGAACCCACTTGGAACGAAGTTCAGGCATGAACACAGGAAAAGAACCCGCTTAAAATGAAGTGCAAGAAAGCACATATCAGTGTGCACAAACAAATGGATACATACTCAAAAAACAGTTAGTCTTGTTTGTAGAACAAGGTATATATTTCTATTTTCTTGGTAAGAACACAGAGGCAAAGAACCCGCTTACAACGAAGTGCAAGGAAGCACATACCAGTGTGCACAAACAAAGGGGATACATACTCACAAAACCGTTATTCTTTCTTTGTAGAGCAAGGCATATGTTGTTGTTTTCAAGATAAGAACACACAGGCAAAAAACCTGCTTGCAAACAAGTACAGGCAAGCACATACCAGTGTGCACAAACAAAGTGAATATGTACTCACAAAAGCATTAGCCTTGCTTTGTACAGCAAGGCATATGTTTCTGTTTTCACGGTAAGAACACACAGACAAAGAACCATGTTGGAACGAAGTGCAGGCAAGCACATACCAGTGTGCACAAACAAACTGGATACATACTGACAAAACCGTGAGTCTTGCTTTGTAGAGCAAGGAATATGTTTCTGTTTTCACCATAGGAACACACGGGCAAAAAAAACGCTTGCAATGAAGTGCAAGAAAGCACATAACAGTGTGCACAAATGAAGTAGATACATACTAACAAATGGATTAGTTTTGCTTGGTATACCTATGCATATGTTTATGTTTTCACGGCAAGAACTCACAGGCAAAGAACCCGCTTGCAACGACGAACAAGAAAGCACATACCAGTGTGCACAAACAAAGTGGATACAAACTCACAAAACCATTAGTCTTGCTTTGTAGAGCAATGGGTTTGTTGCTGTTTTCACAGTAAAACCACACAGGCAAAGACCCTGCTTGCAACGAAGTACAAGAAAGCACATATCAGTGTGCACAAACCTATTGGATATATACTCACAAAACTGTTATTCTTGCTTTGTAGAGCAAGACATATGTTTCTGTTTTCATGGTAAGAACACACAGGCAAAGAAACTGCATGCAACGAAGTGCAGGCAAGCACATACCAGTGTACACAAACAAAGTGGACACATACTCACAAAGCGTTAGTTTTGCTTTGTAGAGCTATGAATATGTTGCTGTTTTCACGGTAAGAACACACAAGCAAAGAACCCGCTTGAAATGAAGTGCAGGTAAGCACATACCAGTGTGCACACACAAAGGGGATACATATGCACAAAACCAGTTAGTCTTGCTTTGTAGAGCAATGCCTTTGTTGTTGTTTTCACAGTAAAAGCACACAGGCGAAGAATCTGCTTGCAACAAAGTACAAGAAAGCACATACCAGTGAGCACAAACCTATTGGATATATACTCACCAAACTGTTATTCTTGCTTTGTAGAGCAAGGCCTATGTTGCTGCTTTCACGGTAAAAACACTCAGGCAAAAAACCCGCTTGCAACCAAGTGCAGGCAAGAAAACAGGAAAAAAACCTGCTTGCAAGGAAGTGAACGAAAGCACATACCAGCATGAACAATCAAAGTGTATACATACTCACTAAACTGTTAGTCTTGCTTTGTAGAGCAAGGGCTATGTTGCTGTTTTACCGGTAAGAACACTCAGGCAAAGAACCCGCTTGCAACGAAGTACAGGCAAGAAAACAGGTAAAAAACCAGCTTGCAACGAGTGAAAGAAAGGACATACCAGTGTGCACAATCAAAATTTATACATACTCACAAAACTGTTAGTCTCTCTGTGTAGAGTAAGGCCTATGTTGCTGTTTTCATGGTAAGAACACTCAGTCTAAGAACCCCCTTTTAACGAAGTGAAAGAAAGCACATTCAAGTGTGCACATTCAAAGTGTATACATAGTCACAAAACTTACTCTTGCTCGTAGAGCAAGGCCTCTGTTGCTGTTTTCAAGGTAAGAACAATCAGGCAAAGAACCCGATTGTAATGAAGTGTACGCAAGAAAACAGGTAAAAAAAACCGCTTACAAAGAAGTGAAAGAAAGGACATACTAGCTTGCCCAATAAAGTATATACATACTTACAGAACTGTTAGTCTTGCTTTGTAGAGCAAGGCCTATGTTGCTGCTTTCACAGTACAAACACTTAGGCAAAGAACCCGCTTTCAAAGAAGTGCAGCCAAAAATACAGGTAGAAAACCCACTTGCAATGGAGTGAAAGAAACACCTACCAGGGTGGACAATCAAAGTGTATACATACCCACAAAACTGTTAGTCTTGCCTTGTGGAGCAAGGCCTGTGTTGCTGTTTTGATGATAAGAGCACTCAGGCAAAGATCCCCCCTGCAACGAAGTGCAGGCAAGAAAACAGTCAAAAAACTGGCCCGCAACGATGGAAAAGAAAGCAGAAACAAGGGGGCACAATCAAGGAGTATACATACTCACAAAACTGTTAGTCTTGCTTTATAGAGCAAGGCCTATGTTGCTGTTTTCACGGTAAGAACACTCAGGCAAAGAACCCGCTTGCAACGAAGTACAGGCAAGAAAATAGGTAAAAAAACCTGTTTGCAACGAAATGAAAGAAAGCACATACCAGTGTGCACAATCAAAGTGTATACATACTCACATAGCTGTTAGCCTAGCTTTGTATACCAAGGCCTATGTTGCTGTTTTCACGGTAAGAACACTCAGGCAAAGAACCTGCTTACAACCAAGTGCAGGCAAAAAAAAAAAAAAAAAAAAAAGTAAAACACCTGCCTGCAGCGAAGGGAAAGAAAGCACAAAAAAGTGTGCACATTCAAAGTGTATACATACTCACAAAACTGGTTAGTATTGATTTGTAGAGCAAGGCCTATGGTGCTGTTTTCACAGTAAGAACACTCAGGAAAAGAACCCGCTTACAACGAAGTGCAGGCAAGAAAAAAGTTAAAAAATCCACATGCAAGGAAGTGAAAGAAAGCACATAACAGTATGCACAATCAAAGTGTATACATACTCAAAAAACAGTTAGTCTTCCCTTGTAGAGCAAGGCCTATGTTGCTGTTTTCTCCGTAACAATACTCAGGCAACGAACCCCCTTGCAATGAAGTGCAGGCTAGAAAATAGGTAAAAAACCCACTTGCAACGAGTGAAAGAAAGCACCTACCAGGGAAGACAATCAAAGTGTATACATACTCACAAAACTGTTAGTCTTGGTTTGTAGAGCAAGGCCTGTGTTGCTGTTTTCACGGTGAGAACACTCAGGCAAAGAAACCGCTTACAATGAAGTGCAGGCAAGAAAACAGGTAAAAAAGCGCCTACAACAATGGAAAAGAAAGCACAAACAAGTGTGCAGATTCAAAGTGTATACATACTCACGAAACTGTTAGTCTTGCTTTGTAGAGCAAGGCCTATGTTGCTGTTTTCATGGTGAGAACACCCAGGCAAAGAACCTGCTTGGAATGAAGTGCCGGCAAGAAAACAGGTAAAAAACCCGCTTGCAACGAAGGAAAAGAAAGCACATACCAGTGTGCACAATCAAAGTGTATACATACTCACAAAACTGTTAGTCTTGTTTTGTAGAGCAAGGCCTATGTTGTTATTTTCACAGTAAGAACACTCAGGCAAAGAACCTGCTTGCAACGAAGTGCAGGCAAGAAAACAGGTAAAAAACCTGGTTGCAACGAAGTGAAAGAAAGCACATACCAGTGTGCACAATCAAATTGTATACATACTCACAAAACTGTCAGTCTAGCTTTGTATACCAAGGCCTATGTTACTGTTTTCACAGTAAGAACACTCAGGCAAATAACTTGCTTGCAACGAAGTGCAGGCAAGAAAACAGGTAAAAAACCTGGTTGCAATGAAGTGAAAGAAAGCACATACCAGTATGCACAATCAAAGTGTATACATACTCACAAAACTGTTAGTCTAGCTTTGTATACCAAGGCCTATGTTGCTGTTTTCATGGTAAGAACACTTAGGCAAAAACCTGCTTGCAACGAAGTGCAGGCAGGAAAATAGGTAAAAAACCCACATGCAAGGAAGTGAAAGAAAGCACATAACAGTATGCACAATCAAAGTGTATACATACTCATAAAACTGTTAGTCTTGCTTTGTAGAGCAAGGCCTATGATGCTATTTTCTCATTAAGAACACTCAGGCCAAGAACCCCCTTGGAATGAAGTACAGGCAAGAAAACAGCTAAAAACCTGCTTGCAACGTAGTGACAGAAAGCACATACCAGTGTGCACAATCAAAGTGTATCCATACTCACAAAACTGTTAGTCTTGCTTTGTAGAGCACGGCCTATGTTGCTATTTTCATGATAAGAACACTCAGGCAAAGAACCTGCTTCAACGAAGTGCAGGCAAGAAAACAGGTAAAAACCTGCTTGCAAGGTAGTGAAAGAAAGCACATACCAGTGTGCACAATCAAAGTGTATACATACTCACAAAACTGTTAGTCTAGGTTTTTATACCAAGGCCGATGTTGCTGTTTTCACAGTAAGAACACTCAGGCAAAGAACCCACTTGCAACGAAGTGAACGCAAGAAAACATGTGAAAAACCCACTTGCAATGAAGTGAAAGAAAGAGCCTACAAGGGAGGACAATCAAAGTGTATACATACTCAAAAAATTGTTAGTTTTGTTTTGTAGAGCAAGGCCTATGTTGCTGTTTTCACGGTGAGAACACTCGGGCAAAGAACCTGATTGCAACGAAGTGTAGGCAAGAAAACAGGTAAAACACCTGCCTGCAACGAAGGGAAAGAAAGTACAAACAAGTATGCACATTCAATGTGTGTACATACTCATAAAACTGGTTAGTATTGCTTTGTAGAGCAAGGCCTATCGTAATGTTTTCACAGTAAGAAAACTCAAGCAATGAACCTGCTTACAACGAAGTACAGGCTAGAAAACAGCTAAAAAACCCACTTGCAAGTAGTGAAAGAATGCACCTACCAGTTTGCACAATCGAAGTGTATACAAACTCACAAAACTGTTAGTCTTGCTTTGTAGAGCAAGGCCTATGTTGCTGTTTTCACAGCAAGAACACTCAGGCAAAGAACCAGATTGCAATGAAGTGCAGGCAAGAAAACAGGTAAAAAACCCACTTGCAACGAAGTGAAAGAAAGCACCTACCATGGAGGACAATCAAAGTGTATACATACTCAAAAAACTGTTAGTCTTTGTCTTGTAGAGCAAGGCCTATGTTGCTGTTTTTATGGTAAGAACACTCAGGCAAAGAACCCGCTTGAAACGAGGTGCAGGCAAGAAAACAGCTAAAAAACCTGCCTGCAACGAAATGAAAGAAAGCACATAGCAGTGTGCAAAATCAAAGTGTATACATAATCACAAAACTGTTAGTCTATCTTTGTATACCAAGGCCTTTTTTTTTGCTGTTTTCATGGTAAGAACACTTAGGCAAAGAACCTGATTGCAACGAAGTGCAGGCAAGAAAACAGGTAAAAAACCAGCTTGCAACGAGTGAAAGAAAGCACATACCAGAGTGCACATCAAAGTGTACAAATACTCAAAAACTTTTAGTCTTGCTTTGTAGAGCAAGGCCTATGTTGCTGTTTTCACGGTAAGAACATTCAGGCCAAGAACCAGCTTGCAATGAAGTACAGGCAAGAGAACAGGTGAAAAACCCTCTTGCAATGAAGTGAAAGAAATCACATACCAGCGTGCACAATCAAAGTGTATACATACTCACAAAACTGTTAGTCTTGCTTTGTAGAGCAAGGCCTATGTTGCTGTTTTCACGGTAAGAACACTCAGGCAAAGAACCTGCTTGCAACAAGTGCTGGCAAGAAAACAGGTAAAAAACTTGCTTGCAACGAAGTGAAAGAAAGCACATTCCAGTGTGCACAATCAAAGTGTATACATACTCACAAAACTGTTAGTCTTGCCTTGTAGAGCAAGGCCTATGTTGGTGTTTTCACGGTTAGAACACACCGGTAAAGAACCTGCTTGCAACGAAGTGCAGGCAAGAAAACAGGTAAAAAACCCACTTGCAAAGAATGAAAGAAAGCACATACCACTGTGTACAATCAATGTGTATACCGACTCACAAAACTCTATTCTGGCTTTGTAGAGCAAGGGCTATGTTGCTGCTTTCACGCAAAGAACACTCAGGTAAAGAACCAGCTTGCAATGAAGTGCAGGTAAGAAAACAGGTAAAAAACCTGCTTGGGATGAAGTGAAAGAAAGCACATACCAGTGTGCAGAATCAAAGTGTGTACATACTCACAAAATTCTTAGTCTTGTTTTGTAGAGCAAGGCCTATGTTGCTGTTTTCAGGATAAGAACACGATAAGGCCTTCTAAGACCGGCCCGTGGACACACACACACACGGACTGAGGTGGTCGCTGGCAGAGCAGTGCGGGCAGGCCAGTTAAAACTGTCTCCTAGGCCCTCTCAGTCTGGTACCCCCCCCCCCACAGGGACTGAGGTGGTTTCCTGCAGGCGCGATTGCTGTGTGCCTGCTGTATGCCCGCCTGTTGAAACAGAACCGGGGTCTTTCTCAGACTGGGCCTTGGACTCACCCACAGACTGAGGTGGATATTGGCGGACCTGCAGTGTGCAGGTCAGTCAAAATGGTACCCGGTTCCTCCTCAGTCTGGCCCAGAGGCTGTGAGACCCAGTCTGGCATTGCAGCTGCTCCGCCCAGTGCGGCTGCCCAATCAGATCAGAGCTGTGCGCCACTGGTCACCCGGAGATTTTTTCAGGGAATAACTGGGTGTCCCTAGGATTTTCCCACTTGATTTCCTCGCTGTAGGAGTCCCGCTCACCTGGCAATCACAAACGCTGAAAAAACAAACGCAAAAACAAACGCTGGTGTTTAGGTCTCCTAGTCTCCTAGTCGCTGCATTGTTTCTGCTGTCCTACTCCTCAGACAAGGTGTCCTCTCCGGGCAGTCATCTTGGGTCCCCCTCCTAGTCTCACCGAACTAACAGTTTTTGTGATTACTTATAAACTGTTCATTAACACGTGTACGCATTTGTCTGTACCTAGTTCAAAACGGTATTGTATGCGTTTGTGTACTTTCCATGAAAACACTTATATGAGCTTCTCTCTATCACAGAGCTATCACAGAGAACTAACAGTTCTTGTATTACTTATCAACTTTGTTAATTAACACTTGTACATATTTGTCTATACTTAGTTAAAAATAGTGTTGTATGCGTTTGTGTTCTTACCATGAAAATACTTATGTGTGCTTCTCTCGACCATGCAGAACTAACAATTTTCGTGGTTACTTATAAACTTTGCTCATTAACACTTGTACGTACTTGTCTGTACTTAGTTAAAAACGGTGTTGTACGCGTTTTTGTTCTTACCATGAAAACACTTATAAGTGCTACTCTCTACCACGCAGAACTAACAGTTTTTGTGATTACTTATCAACTCTGTTAATTAACACTTGTATTTGTCTGTACTTAGTTCAAAACGGTGTTGTATGTGTTTGTGTTCTTACCATGAAAACACTTATATGTGCTTCTCTCTACCTCGCAGAACTAACAGTTTTTTTTATTACTTATCACCTTTTTAATTAACACTTGTACGTATTTGTCTGTACTTAGTTCAAAACGGTTATGTGTTTGTGTTCATACCATGAAAACACTTATATGCACTTCTCTCTACCACGCACAACTAACAGTTTTTGTGATTACTTATACACTTTGTTATTTAACACTTGTAGGTATTTGTCTGTACTTGGTTCAAAACGGTGTTGTATGTGTTTGTGTTCTTACCATGAAAACACTTATATTCACTTCTCTCTAACAAGGAGAACTAAGAGTTCTTGCAATAACTTAACAACTATGTTAATTAACACTTGTACATATTTGTCTGTACATAGTAAAAAACGGTGATGTATGCGTTTGTTTCTTACCATGAAAACACTTATATGTGCTTCTCTCTACCACGCAGAACTAACAGTTTTTGTTATTACTTATAAACTTTGTTAAATAACACTTGTACATATTTGTCTATAATTAGTTCAAAATGGTGTTGAATGTGTTTGTGTTCTTACCATGAAAACACTTACATGTGCTTCTCTCTACCACACACAACTAACAGTGTTTGTGAATACTTATCAACTTTGTTAATTAACACGAGTACGCATCTGTCTGTATTTAATTCAAAACAGTGTTGTATGCGTTTGTGTTCTTACCATTAAAACATTTGTATGTGCTTCTCTCTAACAAGCAGAACTAACTTTTCTTGTAATAACTTAACAACTTTGTTAACTAACACTTGTACATATATGTCTGTACTTAGTTAAAAACGGTTTTGTATTCGTTTGTGTTCTTACCATGAATACACTTATATGTGCTTCTCTCTTCCACGTGAGCTAACAATTTTTGATTACTTATGAACGTAGCTCATTAACACTTTTACATATTTGTCTGACTTAGTGCAAAACTGTTGTATGTGTTTGTGTTCTTTTTTTTCTCTTTTTATTTTATTAATTCATTTTTTTGTTATCAATCACAGGTTAGGTACTTTGCATGCCAAGCATAGCCCCCTCCCTCATTCCCTCCCACCCTCCTCAACCCTCCCTTATCCCCTTCCCGCCCCCTCCAAGTCCACCAACCTGGGAGGACTTCCTCCCCTTCCATCCAACCCCAGCTCATCCTGTCCCCTCAGGGCTGGCTGCAATGTCCTCCCCTGGGATCTAGCCAGTCTGTCACTTCCCGACATGTATGGGGGAGGGTCAAAGAGTCAGCCATCAAGTTCAAGACTGAAACAGTCCCTGTTTCCCTCACTAGCGTCTTCAGTCCGACACCAAGCTATCATGGGCCCCATCTGAGCAGGGGTTCCAGGCCACATCCATACGTGGTGCTAGGTGTTAGAAACGGTCTCATACAAGACCCCTGTGCCCTGCTCAATTTGGTCTTTGTGGAGGTCTTGTTCTCTCTAAGTCTCAGCCACCTCCTCTATTTCTATCATCACTTCTCGCCCTCTGCCAAAGGCTTGATCACCAGTCTTAATATCTGCTCTGATACATCGCTATGTTGACCCCCCCAGAGGTCCTCCTTGGCATACTCCTGTCCTGTTGCTTATTTTTTCCTCCACTCAATGTCCATTCCATTTGTTCATCCATACGAGCATTGGGTCCTCCTTCCTGTGTATCATCCCTAGGTGTGTAGATTTCAGAGTGACCTTTCTATCCTATAGGTCTATATAAGTGAGTATATACCATATTATACCATATGTTTCTTTCTGCTTTTGGGATACCTCACTTAGGATGATTGTTTCCAGGTCCCACCATTTGCCTGCAAATTTCATGATTTCCTCCTTTTTAATTGCTGAGTAGTATTCCATTGTGTAAAAGTACCACAATTTCTGTATCCATTCCTCAACTGAGGGACATCTGGGTTGTTTCCAGGTTCTGGCTATTACAAATAAAGCA
>CM053756.1:34973854-35098645 GCA_028658305.1 Pachyuromys duprasi | reverse complement strand
TCTTCTCGGCACAGGGCCTGGAACATTCTGTGGTCATGACAATGGTTACTCCTAAAAAGTCATGGTACAGTTCTCACATCTTTGCATCTGCCAAGCAGTTACTCCTAAAAAGTCATGATACAGTTCTCCAATGGTTACTCCTAAAAAGTCATGGTACAGTTCTCACATCTTTGCATCTGCCAAGCAGGATGTTGATCAGCCAGGTGCAGCAGAGTGGGAGCCAGGTGCAGCAGGGTGGGGAAAAGTCACAAGTTTCTCAGGGCCAGTTCCTAACATGACAGCCTACAGACTGGGAAAGGATCATTACCAATCCTACTTCTGACAAAGGGCTAATATCCAGTATATATAAAGAACTCAAGAAGTTAAAAAGCAAGAAATCAAGTAATCCAATTAAAAAGTGGGGGATGGAGCTAAAAAGAGAACTGACTTACAGGATTATAGAATGGCAGAAAATCACTTAAAGAAATACTCAATGTCCTTAGCCATCAGGGAGATGCAAATGAAAACGACCCTGAGATTTCACCTTACACCCACCAGAATGGCTAAGATCAAAAACTCTAGTGACAACGCATGCTGGAGAGGTTGTGGAGAAAGAGGAACCCTCTTCCATTGCTGGTGGGAATGCAAACTTGTACAACCACTCTGGAAATCAATTTGGCGCTTTCTTAGACAATTAGAAATAGTGATTCCTCAAGACCCAGCTATACCACTCTTAGGCCTATATCCAAAAGATGCTCACGTACACAACAAGGACATTTACTCAACTATGTTCATAGCTGCTTTATTTGTAATAGCCAGAACCTGGAAACAACTCAGATGTCCCTCAGGTGAGGAATGGATAAAGAAATTGTGGTACTTTTACACAATGGAATACTACTCAGCAATTAAAAAGGAGGAAATCATGAAATTCACAGGCAAATGGTGGGACCTGGAAACGATCATCCTAAGTGAGGTATCCCAAAAGCAGAAAGAAACATATGGTATATACTCACTTATATAGTCCTATTGGATAGGAAGGTCATGCTGAAATCTATACACCTAGGAAGATATACAAGAAGGAGGATCCCAGGTTGGTATGATCAATGCTCGATTAGATGAACTAATGGGATGGACATTGAATGGAGGATAATACAAACAACAGGACAGGAGCATACCAAAGAGGACCTCTGAAAGAATCAATATAGCAATGTATCAAAGCAGATATTAAGACTCACAATCAAGCCTTTGACAGAAGGCGGGAAGTAATAATAAAAATAGGGGAATTAGTGAGATTGGGGAGAACAAGAGCTCCACAAAGACCAAACTGAGCAGGGGTCTTATACAAGACAGTTTCTCCGACCAAGCACCATGTATGGATATGGCCAAGAACCCTCGCTCAGATGTGGCCCATGGTAGCTCGGTGTCCAACAGAAGACCCTAGTAAGGGAAACAGGGACTGTTTCAGTCATGAATTCGATGGCTGCCTCTTTCACCCTCCCCCACGCACACCAGGGAGTAACAGCTTGGCTAGATCCCAGGGGAAGACATTGCAGCCAGCCCAGAGGAGACAAGATAATCTGGGGTCAGAAGAAGGGGAGGAGGTCCTCCCCTGTTGGTGGACTTGGAGAGGGCGAGGAGGAGATGAGGGAAGGATGGGAAGAGTGAGAGGGAATGAGGGAGGGGGCTATGCCTGGGATGCAAAGTACCTAACCTGTGATTGATATAAAAAAAAGAAATTACATTTAAAAAAAGAACTGTTAACATTACGTGGTAGAGATAAGTGCATATATAAGTGTCTTCATGGTAAGAACACAAACGCATACAACACCGTTGTGAACTTAGTATAGACAAATACAAGTGTTAATGAACAAAGTTAATAAGTAATCACCAAACTTTTAATTCTGCGTGGTGGAGAGAAGCACATATTACTGTTCTCATGGTAAGAACAAAAATGCATACAACACCATTGTGAACTAAGGACAGACGAATATGTACAAGTGTTAATGAACAAAGTTGATAAGTAATTACAAGAAATGTTAGTTCTGCTTGGTAGAGAGAAGCATATATAAGTGGTTTTTTGATAAGAACATAAACTCATACAACACTGTTGTGAACTAAGTACAGAAAAATATGTACAAATGTAAATGAACTAAGTTGATATGTAGTCAAAAAATCTGTTATTTCTGCCTGGTAGAGAGAAGCACATAGAACTGGTTTCATTGTAAGAACATAAACACATACAACAGGCTCGTAAACTAAGTATAGCCAAATACGTAAAACTGTTAATGAACTAAGTTGATAAGTAATCACAAAAACTGTTAATTCTGTGTGGTACACAGAAGGACATATTACTGTTTCCATGGTAAGAACACACATGCATACAACACCTTTTTAACTAAGTACAGACAAACACGTACAATCGTTAATGAGCAAAGTTGATAAGTAATTACAAGAACTGTGTAGTTCTGTGTGGTAGAGAGAAACGCATGTAAGTGTTTTCATGGTAAGAACACAAACGCATACAACAACTTGTGAACTAAGTACAGACAAATATGTACAAGTGTAAATGAACAAAGTTGATAAGTCATCACAAAAACTGATAATTCTGCGTGGTGGAGAGAAGTACATATTACAGTTCTTATGGTAAGAACACAAATCTAAACAACACCGTTGTTAACTAAGTACAGAATAATATGTACAAGTGTAAATGAAGAAAGATGATGAGTAATCACAAAAACAGTTAGTTCTGCGTGGTAGAGGGAAGCACATATAAGTGTTTTCATGGTAAGAACACAAACACATACAACACCATTGTGAACTACGTACAGCCAAATACGTTGAAGTGCTAATGAACTAAGTTGATAAGTAATAACAAAAACTGTTAATTCTGCGTGGTAGATAGAAGCACATAATACTATTTCCATGGTAAGAACACACACACATACAACACCGTTGTGAACTAAGTACAGACAAATACATACAAGTGTTAATGAACAAAGTTGATAAGTAATTACAAGACCTGTTAGTTCTGCGTGGTAGAGAGAAGCACATGTAACTGTTTTTATGGTAACAACACAAACGCATACAACATCATTGTGAACAAATACATACAAGTGTTAATGAACAAACTTGATATAATATCAAAAAAACTGTTAATTCTGCATGCTAGAGAGTCGTACATGTTACTGTTTTCATAGTAAGAACACAAACAACACCGTTTTGAACTAAGTACAGACGATAATGTACAAGTGTAATTGAATAAAGTTGTTAAGTATTCACAACACTGTTAGTTTTGTGTGGTAGAGAGAAGCACATATAAGTGTTTTTATGGGAAGAACACAAACACATACAACACCATTGCGAACAAGCACAGACAAATACATACAAGAGGTAATGAACATAGGTGACAACACAAAAACTGTTAGTTCTGTTTTGTAGAGAGAAGCACATAGAAGTGTATTCATGGTAAGAATACCAACACATACAACACCCTTGTGAACTAAGTACAGACAAATATATACAAGTGTAAATGAAGAAAGATGATAAGTAATCACAATATCTGTTTCTTCTGCTTGATAGAGATCAACACATACAAGTGTTTTCATCGTAAGAACAAAAAAGCATACAACACAGTTTTGTACTACATAAAGCCAAATATGTACAAGTGTTAATGAACTAAGTTGATAACTAATCACAAAAACTGTTATTTCTGTGTAGTAGAGAGATTCGCATATAACTATTTTCATGGTAAGAACACACACGCAAACAATGTTGAGAACAAAGAATACACAATTACGTGCAAGTGTCAGTGAACAATGTTGATAAGTAGTCAAAAAACTGTTCTGCGTGGTGAAGAGAAGTGCATGTAAGTGTACTCACAAAAGCGTTAGTCCAGCTTTGTAGAGCAACGAGTATGCTTTCATGGTAAGAACACACAGGCAAAGAAACCGCTTGCAACGAAGTGCAGGCAAGCAGGTAACAGCATGCAAGAACAAAGTGGATACATACTCACAAAAGCATTCGTCTTGCTTTGTAGAGCAAAGTGTATGTTGCTGTTTTCATGGTAAGAACACACAGGCAATGAAGCCACTTGCAAGGAAGTGTACGCAAGCACATACCAGTGTGCATGAAAAACCTGGATACAAACTCACGAAAACTTTAGTTTGGCTTTGTAGAGCAAGGCTTATGTTGCTGCTTTCACGGTAAGAACACACAAGCAAAGAACCCGCTTGCAACGAAATGCATGCAAACACTCTTTGTGCACGAACAAAGAGTACTCACAAAAGCATTAGTCTTGCTTTGTAGAGCAACGCATGTGTTGCTCTCTTCACAGTAAGAACACACAGGGAAAGAACACGCTTGCAGTGAAGTGCAGGCAAGCACGTACCAGTGTGCACAAAAAACTTGGATACAAACTCACGAAAGCGTTAGTCTTGCTTTGTAGAGCAACACATATGTTGCTGTTTTCACAGTAAGAACACAGAGGCAAAGAACTGCTTGAAACGAAGTGCAGGCAAGTACCAGTGTTCATGAACAAAGTGGATGCGTACTCACAAAAGCGTTAGCCTTGCTCTGTAGAGCAATGCGTATGTTGCTGTTTTCACAGTAAAAACACACAGGCAAAGAAACCAATTGCAATGAAGTGCAGGCAAGCACGTACCAGTGTGCACGAACAAAGTGGATAGGTATTCACAAAACCGTTAGTCTTGCTCTGTAGAGCAACGCGTATGTTGCTGTTTTCAGGCTTACTACAAGTCCTGTTTGGAACAGTCTAAACTGCTGGACCAAATGAAATTAGTAGCTTTCTTCAAAGCTCTCTTGGGAGCAGGGTTTGATGAGAAACAGCAATTGAAGCACTTGAGGCAGGAATAAGCAGAATGCTGGAGCATGCAAGATGCTGGAGCAGATGTTTCAAAGTCTCAGTTTCCTGGAAGGATGAATTCTGTAAGGTTTGATCCAGCATCTCTAGTGTATAGTCATTTTTGTTCTGCAAACATAATTTCTCACAAGCATTATACAGTTCTGAAATTATAAATGTATGGGATGTTCAGGATGAAAATAAACTGTAAACCAATTTTATCTATGCCAATTAAAATAATGGCATTTTTAAAATTTTTAGATGCAGTTTTAAGCCAAGTTCTGTCTAAAGGTCTGTCTTCTGCCAGTTCCTTTATTTCCAGCCATGGCTGCTTTGTTGCTGTGAGCCAGCCACAATATAAGGAAGTCATGCTTGTGAACGCCTTCTGTTAGACTGTAGTGGTAGACAATTTTGTTATGTGTAAGTCTCAGGTCAGCCCACAGGAGGCTGTCTTTTGCTCCTAGGCCTGTTTAAGAGTCTCTCTTAAAGAAACACTAATTGACCTGGGAGTTTTTAGGTTTTAAGTTTGGGTTGTATTGCTGGGAGCTTATTCTCCCCACCAAATTATGTTAAAGTATGATTTAAAGGGTGTGGATACTTAGATTAGTTAGGTGCCATTTGTTATGGGTTACTAATATTTGTTGATTTATCTTTTAGTTAATCAATGGCTATTCCTAAACCAGCTGTATACCCAAATCACCACACAGGCTAGGATTTATTTAATTAACTGAGAGCACAATTTGGGGTAATAGTTACTACATCCTAAACCTCCAAGCCCACATAGTTTCCTACTATTCCGATTTCACCCATTATACTATGACCTAAGTCATATCTTAGGTCCAGTTCATCCCTCCTCATGGTTCCAAGTCCTTCCCTACTAATATCTGCTCTCTTCCTATTACTTGCTCCTTCTCCTCCCCTCCAGACCAGGATGTCCCACCCTATTCTCCCCATTGCACAGCAATGGCTGGTTGTTTTATTGACAACACAGAGAACAAATGGTAACAAGTTTACACAAACTTGAGACAGATGACGCTTAGAATAAACATCACAATGCAATGTCCAGATTGAAACCCAAACAGTGGGGTAGAGAAATAAGCATTAGAATGAACAAGGGTACATTCCACAAGAATATTATACCAACACTAAGTAGAGAAGAGCACAGAGCAGTGTTACTGGGCTAAATACTGAAGAGCAGAGTGTTTCCGAGCTAACTGGAGATGAGCACAGAGCACTGTTTCCTTGCAATGTAGAGAGGAAAACAGAGAAGTGTTCCCTAGCTAGCTATAGATGAGCACAGAGCTGTGTAAATGGGCTAAGTGGAGAAGATCACAGAACAGTGTTACCAAGCTAAGTAGAGAAGAGCAGAGAGCAGTGTTTCCTGGCTAGGCAGAGAAGATCACCGAACACTGATACCAAGCTAAGTACAGAAGAACACAGAGCAGTGTGTCCTGCCTAATTGGAGAAGAGCACAGATCAGTGTTACTTAAATAAGTAGAGAAAAGCACATAGCACTGTTTCCTAGCAAAGTAGAAAGTAATACAGAGCAGTGTTCCCTAGCTAGGTATAGATGAGCACAGAGCTGTGTAACCAGGTTAGGTGAAGATCAGAGAACAGTGTTACCAAGCTAAGCAGAGATAAGCACAGAATAATGTTTCCTGGCTAAGTGGAGAAGAGCAGAGAGCAGAGTTTCCTGGCTAACTAGAGAAGATCACAAAACAGTGTTACCAAGCTAAGTAGAGAAGAGCACAAAGCAGTGTTTCCTGGCTAAGTTCTGAAGAGCACAGGGCAGTGTTTCTGAGCTCACTAGTGAAGAACAGAAGGCAGTATTACTGGGCTAAGCAAAGATGAGCACAGAGATGTATTACTGGGCTAAGTAGAGAACAGCACAGAGCAGTGTTTCCTGGCTCAGCAGAGAAGAGAGCAGAGCAGTGTTGCTGAGCTGAGACTAAATGAGCATGGGGTAATGTACTGGGCTGTGTCAAGAACCCACAGCAGTGTTTCCAAGCTAAGTAGAGAAGAGTACAAAGCAATGTTTCTTGACTAAGTAGAGAGGAGCACAGAGTAGTATTTCCTGGCTAAGTAGGGAAGATTACAGAACAGTGTTGCCAAGCTAAGTAGAGAAGAGCACAGAGCAGTGTTTCCTAGCTAAGAAGAAAAGAGCACAAAGCAGTTTATCGAGCTATGTATGCATGAACACAGAGTAGTTAACCTACCTAAGGTATGAAGACCACAGAGCAGTGTTTCCCTGCTTGGTAGAGAAGACCATGGTGTAGTGCTTCCTGATTAAGTAGAGGAGAGCAGAGTTCAGTATTACTGGGCTAAGCAGAGAAGAGCACAGAGCAGTGTTTCCTGGCTAATTAGAGAAGAGCCCAGAGCAATGTTACTGGGCTAAATAGTGAAGAGCACACAGAAGTGTTTCTGAGCTAAGTAGAGAAGATCACAGAGTAATGTTTCCTGGCAAGTAGAGAAGAGAACAAAGCAGTGTCTCCTGGCTAAGTGGAGAAGAGCACAGAGTAGTGTTACTAGGCTAAGCAGAGAAGAGCACCAAGCTAAGTAGAAAAGAGCACAGAGTAATGTTTCTGGCTTTATAGAGAAGAGCACAGAGCAGTGTTACCAAGCTAAGTATATATGGACACAGAGCAGCGGTTCCTGGCTAACTTGTAAAGAGCACAGAACTGTGTTGTTGAGATATATAGAGAATAGCACAGATCAGTGCTACCAGATTAAGCAGAGATGAGCATAGAGCAATGTTACTGAGCTAAGTAAAGAAAAGTACAGAGATGTCTTTCCTGGCTAAGCAGAAAACAGCATTGAGGACTGTTACCAGGCTGAGTACAGAAAAGCACTGAGCAGTGTTACCTGGAAAAATAGAGATCACAGGACACTGTTGCAGAGCTAAGAAGAGAAGAGTACAGAGCACAGTTCCCTGGATAAGTAGAGACGAGAATAGAGCAGTGTTTTCTGGCTAAGTAGAGAGGAGCACAGAGCAGTGTTACTAACCTAAGTATAAATGAGCACAGAATAATGTTACTGGGCTCAATAGACAAGAGCACAGAGCAATGTTTCCTGGCTAAGCGGAGAAGAGTACAGAGCAGTGTATCAGAACTAAGTAGAGAAGAGAACAGAGAAGTGTTCCCTGGCTAAGTACAAAAGAACACAGAGCAATGTTATCGAGCTAAGAATACACGTGTACAGAGCAGTATCACCAGGCTAAGTAGAGAAGAGCACAGAGCTTTGTTTCCTGGTTAAGTAGAGTAGAGAATAGTGCATTATAACAGAACTAAGTAGAGAAGAGTACAGAGCAGTGTTTCCTGGCTGAATAGAGAAGAGCACAGAACAGTGTTACTGAGATGTATACATGAGTACAGAGCAGTGTTATGAGGCTAAGTAGCTTAGAGCACAAAGTGGTGTTTCTAATCTAAGTAGAGTTGAGCACAGAGATGTGTTGCCCGGCTAAGTAGAGAAGAGCACAGAGCAGCATGACCTGTTTAACTTGTAAAGAGCACAGAACAGTGATACTGAGATAAGTAGAGAAGAGCACAGCAAGTTTCAGCCCGATAGTCCCTTCTCTCAGCTCCCAGGACCATTGTGCTTGATGCTCTAAGTTTCTCTCTAGTGCACAGAGCAGGGTTTCTGAGCTAAATTGAGAGAAGCACAGAGTGGTGTTAAGGAGCTACCTGGAGAAGAGCACAGAGCAATGTTTCTGAGCAAAATAGAGAAGAGCACAGAACAGTGATCCTGAGCTGAGTGAACAAGAGCATAGAGCAGGGTTTCCAAGCTGAGTAGAAATTAACACAGAGAAGTGTAACCGAGCTAAGTAGAGATGAGCACAGAGCAGTGTTTCCAAGCTAGGCAGAGGGGAAAACAGAGCAGTGTTTTTGAGCTAAGTAGAATTCCAGTTTTAATGCAATTTATTGTTTGTGCAAAGCCTCTTTACATTGAATTTCTTGCAAATTTGAACTTTAATTCTGACTGTAACCCTAGAACAAACCTAACCCTTACCCTAATTATCCAGCTAACTCTACCCTAATGAAACAGGCTGTATCCCCTGTGCCTTCACACAGGAGTGATTTCACACCTGCTCAACATGTAACACGTTCACCGATGTATTCGTTATGATTCAAACACCATTAGGAAATTTTGGTATGCGTACTGAGCTTTTGTTACAAAGGCATTCTTTGCTTTCTGTAAAATGTCCATGTGGTCAATTGCTGGAAGAAGCGTAGGCAGAAATAACAGTACCACATGATTCCATGTGCTTGCACAAATGAGTGTATCTACAAGTGCGCCAATACTGGCATGTTCACAGATGTATGAAAACACCTTAAAGAAATGTTAGATATCTTCTTGTAGGTTTGGTATCAAAGAGTTTATTGTTTCCCAAAAAGAGGCCATTTGCTTAATTGCTTTAACAAGATAAGGCAGAAGGACAGTAGTATTCACTATGCTTTTTTATTATTATTTTATTTTCTCACTGTGCTTTTACATAGAAATGTTTGTATGACTCTTCTAATGCTAACAAGCTTACTGATGTATGAATATTTATTAAACAAATGTTTGGAAAATGTCATCAGGTTTAGTTAAATACTTCACTGTTTCTCTGCAAAGATGCCATGTGGTCAATGCTGTGAACAAGTTTAAGGAGAGGTAAATGTACTGTATTCTAGACTACGCTTCCAAATAAGAACAATTCCTCAAATTAGCTAAATTCGCAGATTATGAAAACCCCTAAAGCAAGTGTATTTCATTTAGTTATAAAGGAAATTTTGTTTATGCTAAGCCACCATATATTGACTTGCTTGCAAATGCTTAGACAACCAAATCCAAACATGAACCCTAACCCTAACCTGATGGGTAACCCTAGGCCTCATTCTAATTCTAATGCTTCCCTAATGAAACGGGCTGAATAATGTGAATTCAGTTCATCTGATGAATGTGACTGTCTGCCCAAGATGATGAAGAATCCTTTCCTTGCAGATGACACTTGGGACAGTAGGACAGTAGGATAGACAAACAGAATTGTGTGTGCAAGGAGTGTTCATTTGTGCATGCATTCCTTCGTGCATGCATGTGCATGTGTGTGTTTTAGACAGGATCTCATGTAGTCCAGCCTTAAAATTTGCTTTGTAGGCAGACCTTGACCTTGACTTCCTGATCATTCTGCCTCTACCTTCCCAGCATTGGGCTCATACCATACCCTCTTTATGTAGTACCAGGGACTGAACCCAGACCTTCGTACTTCCTAGACAGCCCTCTGTCTTCTCAACTGCATCCTCAGCTCCTGGGACCCAGCATTTCAATACAGGTCCTTTACAGCCTGGACTTCATTTGCCTTAGTTTTTACATAGATCATGGCTTATAATAATAATTGACTTGAAACTTGGAACTTGGAAAACCTCTTACCAGTGAGGTGTGCCCTCATTGCCAGAGCCTCGTTTAGCACAATGTGTGAGCGATCTCTGCTGGCTTTTGCAGAAACACTTAGGCCGGGTCTCATTCTCTAGTCATACTATCTGCCTGGACTCCTCTGTAGCCGCTTTGCTTGTGTTCAATTTACTTTTCACACATTGTGCTACATTGTGTCTTCCTGCAAACCTTATGTCTTCCCAGATGTAATCAATTGGCTAAAAATCCCAAAAAGTCATCCTGGATCTTGGGTGGACTTAACTCCACAGCCAGGTGCCTTCTTAGAGGCAGGACATGGAGACACAGAGCATGCCGTATGAAAACAATGGAAGCTGGGGCAATGCGTCCACAAGCCAAGGATGCTGCCCGCTGGACTTGCCCTCTCACAACTCTGACCTCCAGAACTCAGCAGAACTCACTTCTGTGGTCTGACTCCATGTTTGTGGTCATTTGTTGCCAGCACCTTAGAATCTAGTATATAACCCCAAGAGGTCCCGCCCTTCCTACAACATCCCCCAAATGGGCTGTTGTCTGTGGCCTCCGGGATGGAGTGCTCACGACCTCCCCCTCCCATCTGGAGGAGACTCATCGCTAGAGAGTTCTTTCCACCAGTGTTAGAGTCTGCTGTCCCCGCTGGGTACGGAGCCAGGAGTGATTCAGAGAGGAGGCAGCAACCATCCTGGACCTTAGAGGAGACAGTGAAAAATAGCAGAATCAGGTGGGTGCTCAGCGCAGTCCTTATGACAGAATGTGGAAGACCCAGAAGCGGGAAGGTGTGGGCCATGGTTCTTTCTATTTCTGCATAACTAAGCATTGAGCAAGGAGCTTGAAACAAAGGTGTGTGGCTGGGTGGGCTCAAGGGGTTAGCTCTAAGATGGGAAAGGCCCAATCTCTCCTGAGCTTCACACTAAGTGTGGCTTTGCCATCTCAGAAAAAGTTTTCCAAATTACGCTTTACCCCACCCTCCTCCTATTCCAAGGGCTCTTAGTCCTGAATCTTTCCAGAAGGAATCCCTGAGTGCCCCACTCAGGTCACAGGCCTATGGCTAGGCTGCACAGGTCGGCATAATCTAGACATGCCAATAATCTCAGCATTCTGCCCAGCAGGCCACAAAAGCAGGTCCAGAGGCCTTTGGTGGAAAACCACAGGTGGTGCTCTTTTTAAAAACTCTACTTTATTTGGGGTGTTCAGGCCTCTACCTCCCTTCTGCCAACCCCCCAACCTTAGGTAAGAAAGAGAAATGGTTAGTGAGGAGAGGGAGCCCAGACCCCTTTACTTCTCCTGGCCAGTTAGGGTCAAAGGGTTCTTTTAGGGCTCAATACCAATCTTTGTCAACTGCAGACTCAGCTAGCAGTCCAGGTCAGACCGATCTGAGTTTCTGTCACTTACAACCTGGCTGATGGTCCTTGCAAACCCAGCCCTTGCTGATCAAGAAGCCATTGAAGCAAAGGAAGATGGGACCCTCCAGCTTACAGCTGAACCTTGGCACTTTCTGAGGAGCATACGAACTCTGGTACTGGGAGGGGAAAGCTGGAGAAAAATGCAGAGAGGGAATGCACCAAACCTCGGTGGTGTTTCAGCCCTACACTTCCCACCTCAGAGAACCATGTCTTCCAGTGAAGGTCCCTTCAGAGGTATAAACTCAGAGAGAACTCGGGAAGCATAAATAAGTCAATTCGCCAAAGTATTGACATGACTTGCTTAGATAAATGCCCAAAACAAATCCCAAGATTAGTTTGTTATCACCAAGTAAGTTTTCAGAAACACATAATGTGTTGGAAGTTTTATTTCCAAAAATGAACCAACTGAAGGTGACGAGGCAGGTGCGGTACCCTCCGATAGTTCTAGAACAGGAGATGGAAGCAGGAGGACCACAAGTCTGAGCCCAGCCTGGTCTACATAGTGAGATCTTATTTTTTTTTAAAAAGAGGGGATGGCTTTGGCTTTGGAAACAATAATTTTCAGGAAGATTCTATTGGAAAGAATAAGCTCAGTTAGTAGTGCTTGCCTAGTATGCAGGAAGCCATGAATTTGATCCTTGGTACAGCATAAAACCGTATATGGCTCATGGCTGTAATCCCAATGCAAAGCACAGGATAAGGAGTTCAAGGTCATCCTTTGCTACATTGACAATTTAAGGCCAGCCTGGGCTAGATGAGTGAGAAAGAGAAGAGAGAAGAACAAGGTCATTGGAGGCTACTGCAGAGAGGTGATCTCCAGCTTGTGACCAAAAGCCAAACTTTCCTTGAGACACACTTCTGGGTTAATCTGGAAAGGTTTCCAGACAGGTTTAACTAATAATGGAAGAAAGAGTCATACTGAATATGGGCTGCACATTCCCACGAGATGGGGTCTTGGACCAAATTGAAAGGAAAAAGAAAGTGGAATGAGTTGAATATCCTCATTTATGTTTTGCTGTTTCCTGTCTTGGGGTGCTCTGCCTCACACCCCTTCCCCACTGCTGTCAAAACAGACTGTTATGTTCTAACCAGGAGCCGAAATCAGCCTCATTCTTTCCTGTGTCGTCTTTGTTAGGCATGTTGTGCCAGCAATGAGACATTGTGAGGGTGAGCTGTTCACTTGGACCAGAAGCAAGGCGGGGGGGGGGGGGTCAACATCCCATAATTCCCTTCAAGGACACGCCCCCAAATGACCTGCTGCCTCCCACTAGGCTCCACCTCCTAAAGGCCACTTGTATTCCACAGCCTCAACCCTGAGCCTTCAGCACATTGGCCCTCAGGGGACTCCCGCTGAACTCAGAGTCTCAGAGTAACTGTCTCCAGATCTGGCAAGAAATAAAAATAATGAGTGTCTGTCTTACCAACTGGACAGGACCTGTGAAATCAGTATTTATATGCTGGTCAGCACAAGGGGACCCCATGCAGCACATCCTGCCTCTCACAGCTCAGGCTTCCTTAAAAAGCTTTCTGATGTAAGGGAGCAGCCGTGTGGCCTGAGATCATTGGAACTACATGTTTAGCTCATGCAACATCTTGGGTTTCACCCCCAGCTTACAGCTATGAGGAAAGGTCTAGAACTAAGTTGTCGTGGTGTTTGGAAGGATTAGAGAGTTTCTGTGGCAGCTTTCGTATTATGTGATTCAGAGAGTAAACTGAGGGTGTGGGCGGTGCCTGAGCTCCCAGCTCTCACAGGCTGAGGAAGGAGACTGGCCATGAGTTTAAGGCCAGTTTGGCCTGTAGAGTTCCAGATCGGCCTGCATGTAAGAAAAGGAAGAAAACAAAACAAAGAGGCAGTCCATCCCATGGCCATTCCATTTCTGGGAATCTGGGCCAGGAAAATAACACAAGACGGGCCCCAAAGCCCATCACAATATTATCTAAATCAAGAGAGCAGAAAGTGTCTAAAACAGCATGTGTCCAAAAATCAGGATTACAATAAATCAACAGAGGAGATCCATAATGGACAATATCGCCTATTAAGTAATTTTAATTTTTTATATTTTCATTTCTTTCGTGTAAATGAGGGTGAGCATACTGTGTGTTCCTCAGCATGTGTGTTTGTCAAGGTCAGAGTCAATGTGCAAGAGTCAATTGTTTCCTTCTCCACACAGGTCTCAGGGATCAGACTCAGGTCTGATTTGACTCACTGAGCCATTCCCAAACCCTTGTTAAGTGATTTAAAAAATGGGGAAGGGCCAGCAGAGCCTTTAGTAGGTACAAAAGCTCCTATCATCAACCTTGACACCCACAGTGATCTTCAGCATGCTAGAAGGATAGAACCAGCTTCCTCAGGTTGTCCGCTGACTACCACACATGGGTCACTGAGCGCAACAAAAATAAGTACATAAATGAACGTCATTTAAAGGGAAAGGTCCATAATGTATTAATACACACACAGTTTTATTTCTGCTTTGTAGCCAAGACACTGGGGGAAGCTTACTGGTGGAGAGAGGCTAATTTAAATGGAAGACACTCTGCAACAATGCTAAGCACTTCAAAGCTGTGTCTGATCCCCTGTGGCTGAATCAGGTCTCTCTTGAAGTGGTCAGAGCACAGAGCTGAGTAAGGTAGTCTGGACTGTAGGGTCTCATTTGCAAAGGTTGATTTTTATAAAAACACTAAGAGACAGAATAACCAGACATGTTTCAGAAGGTGGTGTTTATAAAGTTTTTTATTTTCCATTTTCTTAAAAATAACATTTATTTTCCTTATGCATGTATAGAGTGAACTTCTTTCCTTAGGCTGAGTAATAGGCAAATAAAGACCACAGCAAGGTGAGGGGCTCCAGGTAGAAGCAGGTGGGGAGAGGCGGGTCATGAGGGAAAGGGAGAAAGTGGGAAGCCCACGGGACACGTAAGGGCCCATCAATGCACGCACAGGTCTAACACATGTTCAATTTTTTAAAAGACATCTAAAATTACTGAGAGATACAATGTCAGCACTTAAATCTATAGACAGAACCCAAGCACTTGACCACAATGTTTAACTCTAAGCTCAGTTATTGCACATTAGACAGTTTAAGTGTTACACAGGCTGTGGAACGGGTTGCACTCCTGGGCCCTTCCCTGGAACAACTGCGGGTCGGAGGGCCCACGATGACCCAGGCGTCCAAGATGGGGCCCTGCTTTTCTGCAAGAGCTGTAGGCTCAGGCTTTGGTGAGATGATACCAAAAGACCTCCCCACCCAGAAGCAGATGAAAGCTCAAGAAAGGCCAAATATCTGCCAAGCCAAACTGGGGGCGGGGGGAGTAAGGAAGGACCTGTGCCCACCCATTCCATGTGGTTGAAACCCCTGTGGGATACTGGGAGGGGGAGTCAAGATGTTCCATGTCTCTCACCAATTTTGCCTCTGTCCAGAGCTTCTGGGGTGTCTCATCCCCGTCACTCCTGGGACCTCCGAGTGGTCTCTCAAGGCACATTTATTTCCTCCAACACCAACCTGCCCCAACTTGCATCACCCCTCCCAGCAGCCACAGGCCAAGGAGGCTCCTACCGTGCAGCTCCAGGTCCCAGCAAGACATGGTGCTGCTGCAATCTGGTTGGACGCTTTCCAGCACAGCCCTGATTCCCTGGCCCACAGCAAGGCTGTGAAAGCAGGAAGCTAGGCAGGCAGCTGATACAAAGATGAAGCCACAGGACTGCGAATGATCTAACTTGTAACCTTGCTCCTGGAGAGACCTGAAGCTTTCCTGACCAGGAGGTACTTGGGGACCTCCAGCCCCACCAGGAGCAGCTGTTCTGCCTGCCTGAGTGGGACTCAGTCTCAGGGGGGGGGGTGAGAAGCAGCAGGCTGGGGGCTTTAGGTAGGGCCAAGCTCCTGGACCCCTGCATGCCTGCCACAGTTCAACACCTGCTGCTTTCTTCCTACAACATTTGTACAAAGTCAGATACAGGAACACACAGAGCCTGGTCCCCAGCGAGCAGAGTAAAAGAACCCAACCCCCTCATTCCAGAGAGCCTAAAATCCTTTGCAGCTACCCAGGGACATTCTGGATATCCTGCTGGGGCAGAAGAAAAATCAGACTCCATCCTAGGGAGAGCAGGAAGTTTCAAGTAACTCCAACAGGAGGAGGAAGAGGAAAAGGAGAAGTGGCTGCTTCTGGGATGCAGAGGGCTGATGTGACTGAGCCAGGAACCAGAGGAAAGCTGCAGAGGCCTGAGGGGAGGGAGGGAGGGAGGAGGAAGAAGCGGGGGGGGGGGGGGAGGAGGGGAGGACCAGGCAACACCTGGAGTGTCAGAACTTTGTTGTGGAATGAGAAGCACTTTATAGAACTTTAGTGGCATTTCCCCCAGGAAATGACAAAGAAGGTGGTCATTCCAGGGTGGCAAAAAGGAATGGGAAGGATGAGGCGCTTCGCCTGAAGTCCAAATGACTCAGTGGATGTATCCAGCCAGTGCCCCAAGATGCTGGGCAGGGGTGAGGTGGGGAACCAGACTGGGGCCTTGTTCTGAAAGCCTCAGTACAAGGACCCAGTATGTGGCCAGCCTCCCATCACACAGGGGGCCCTTCTCACTCTCCCCCCCCCCCCAGCCATCAGAATGACCCTCAAGTGTTTTCTCTCTCTCTCTCTCTCATACACACACACACACACACACACACACTCACACAGACATGCATGTACCAAAAGAGGCCCAGGTCCAAGTAAAAAATTCTTCATCAAATATATTAAGAAATTTCCTTTGAAAGGGAGAAGTGGGAAGCAATAAACACATAAAACCCCATAGGGCATCTGGGTAAAGGGACCTCCCACTGGGCTTGGTGATTTGGGGGCACGGTGAGGCATGACCTCAGGGCCTAGCTGATGCACTGTTCTCTGTTCACATATGCTGTAGGGTTTTAAATGGAGCTTGGGGCACAGTTCCGCTGCAGCTGTCTTGGGGACCCCATGGTTGAGAACACCGTGGCTCTGAGGTCTCCTCCAGGACTCTCTAAGGCATGGGAAGTGGCAGGGTCTCAGGGACATGCCTTTCTACTGGTCTGGGCAAGAGAGGACTGGTTCCTGTAGGGTCGAGGAGGAGGTGGGCACACATATGCTGCTTTCTGATCCTCTGCTCCTTAGAACAGGGGCCCCTTCACTAGGGGACAGAGATAGCAGCAGCAAGCCCTCATGACAGGCTGCTCCAAGTCTCAGCAGCATGATGACAGCCCCTTTTTGCTAAGAAAACAACCTCGATCCCCACGAAGCCACAGGTACTGAACAGGTTAATCTGATGTCTGGTATCAGGGACCGACCCTCCCCTGCCTGTTCTCCTGGGCTATCTCTGGCTACTCAGGAATAGGTTAAGAGATAATCTATTAGTTATGTCCAACCTTTTCACATTGTGGCAGAGCAATGTCATCTGCAAAGCTGACACTCAAAAACTCCTCTTCAATTGAGTTATCAAATAAAAACAAATCTATGTCTCAGATAAGTTTACAGTTTTGTGTTGGGCCACATGGATAGCCAGCATTAACCACATGCAGCCCAAGGGCCATGGTTGGACACATCTGCAACTAGCTGTTCAGACATCAGCAGAAGGGTAAGCTTTGCTGTGTACAGAGTCCTCTCTCATCATCACAATGGTGGGCAGGGCTTTCATAACGAATCAACCCAATTTAAGGAGGACGCTCAACTTTCAGCTTCCTGCCCTCCCTCTCTTTGACTTCAGAAGGAGGAAGAAAGACAAGAGGGGTGGAGCTGATACAGCAGGTTCAGAACACCAGGTTGTTGGGCTGCAGGACAAGATCAGGGACAGCTCGTTTCATTGATTTTGGGCCCATTTGCATGTACATGTGCATGCATTCTAAAACCAACAGAAGGAAAAGCAAATAACTACAAGGAGAAAGGGGCCTTCGGGTGACTTACTGCCAGGAGCAGAATGAATCAAGGACATCTGTCAGCACATGACACAACCAACACACATGAGCATGCACGCACACACACAAATACACACACACACCAGTCACACATGCCACATTCTCCAGTCCTCCTCACTAGAGCTGGGGTCCTTCACACTGACTTCCGGATCCATTTGCTAAGTTGCCTGCTGCTGTCCAAGTCTCTTCCGGCCTGTCTTTCTGCCTTCGGCACCCTGGCCTGCCAAGGCCCTTGAAGGCCATCTACCAGATGTAGCCTCCGTCGTCCGCCTCACCCGCCTCACCCTCCTCCTCCTCCTCGGCCTCCTCTCCTGCCTCCTCTGTCTCCTTTTCTTCCTCGTCCTCCCAGCCGACACCACTTCCAAAGTCTCCCGAGAAACCCACGATGTCATCTGTTGGGGAACAAGAAAAAGGCCAATGAGGAACCCACACACTGCATCCACTCTCTCAGCCCAGAAGCCTGCCCGCAAACACGAACCCAGGCACAGGTCACTAAGTGCTTTCAGTGCCACCAGCTCTCACCGCATTCGGGGGTCCCGTGCATGCGGGTGCCAGTCAGCTCCAGGCCCAGCTGGTCCACACACCAGCAGTCCCCACTGCTCTGGTCACACTGCATCTTCCGGTAGTAGCCATCCTCATCACAGCTCGGGATGAAGACACCTGGAGGTTAGAGCGGGGCCCTGAGTGTGGGCTCTGGAGTCGTGTGTGAGCAGGGGTCCAGACAGCCTCAGAACCCGGCCAGCCTGGTGCTCACCCAACCCTCAAGAAAATAGCACTGCTGACTGAATTCACAGACCTTCCTTCCACAATGCCCCTAAACCACATGAGCAGACTGCTTCAAGGGCACCATCAGCAGCTGCCGTTTTCTGGATCTCATGACCTTCACCTTGTTGGCATTCTGGCCTCATCATATTAGAAAGCTTGATCCTACTCTTGGCTTGTCTTCCTCTAACAATGTGGGGTTTCTCTTCCTTCTTCAGAGCCCACCCATCCCATCTCTCTCTCTCTCAGATCCCCTAACTATCCCCTTGGCATCTTCTGAGATGTTTAGTTGAAGAATAAGAGCTACACAGACAATCGGGTGGCAATGAGTACCTTACAGGGGGAAGCCTCCGGCACAGGGGCCTGCTTGGGAGGATAAACGAAAGAGTTGCTTCCTCAGGGCTATAGGCCAGCAGGCCCAGTCAGCATAGCCTCATAGGTGCTTTGGGAGCTGGGTGCTCATTCAGTGTGCTGGTCTTGTCTCTCTCAATGTACTACAAGGCCTGTGCTGTGCGCCCACCTCTCAGGATTGCTGTACCCCAACATCACCCTGCAGATGCATGGGCCCTTTACTGCTGTTTTTGGGAGACCTTAAGGTTTTTCCTGATGTCAGCAGTCAGCAGTCTGGCTTATTGTCCTGCCTCGGGACCATACCCCAACTTCCAAGGCTAGTCCCCCAGAAAGCTCTCTACTACCTCTCAGGAGGCACATGTCCACTCCCATTCCCCTTCAGTCCCTACACAGCAGTCTGAGTTGGGAATTTTCTTGGTGTTTTTATCTGCATGCTGAGTGTTCCCATGGCTAGTCTGTCCAAATGCTTTACAGGGCCGAGAACCTTGTCTGCCTTGCCCATCAGTTCTGACCTAGGCTGGGCTGCTCTCTTGTCTCTGCAGGGTGTTCATTTATAATGTGAGTGAGCATCTCCCATTCTAGCCTTAGACACACATCTGTTGCAATGAATTTATGAACAGGATTCTCCAGCCCTGGCCTGGACAGCCATAAAGCACTTAAACACACTCCCTGAGAGGCAGCTGAGGAGACTAGTGTCTAACAAGCCAATGAACCAAGAAGGGTGTTTTCCTGTGCAGTTGTAGGCTACAGTCTCCTCCAGGTTCATCATGGGCCAAAAAGCAGGGCAGCTGGAATCTCTGGGCCTCCAAGGCGCTCAGGGCAGTGCCCTCAGTCTCCTCCTCTGCACCCCTCCTTACCTTGCTTCTTTCTGGCTGCCTCTTGGATCTGTGTGCGCTCCAGCTCAGCCAGGCAGGGGGGCTCTATAAGGAGAAGCAGCTTCAGGGTCGGCCCACTGTGCTGAAAGCACACTGAGCCCCCAGACTTAGAGCCCTTTGTGGGGGCTCTGCAAAATAGGACAGTTGGTCTCCCACATCAGGCACTAGGGTGGTGGTGGTATGCATTGATCCACGAAGGTCCTCAAACACCCAGCGTCCAGGTAGGGGAGGCCACTACAGCTTAAGACAGGCTAAGGACCCCGAGAGCCCGGGGTTCTCTAGGGGTGTCGGCCCTCACAGGATGAGTTAAAAAGTTCAAAGGAGAGCTAGGCATGGTGGTTCACTTCTTTAAGCACTGCACTCTGGAGGAAGAGGCAAGTAGGTAGCTATGAATTTGAGGCTAGCCTGGTCTACACAGACAGTTCCAGGGCAACAAGATCCAAACAGTGAGACCTTGTCTTAAACCAAAACAAAACAAAACAAAACAAAATTCCGAAGAGACGGCAGAGGCAGGTAGATACCACAGGCTTCAAGACCACAGGGGACAGGGGCTTTAAAGGATGTTTGACTCCCAGGGCCAAAAATAGCGTCAAAGACCTCAGGGAGACCCTGGCCTTTCAAACCAGAATTCTGCTTGGCAGTAAAACAGGACAGTCTGAGTCTTCTGTGCATGCAGAAGGGATGGACATGAAGAGCCCGGGGAGTGGGCATGTTGGAGCTGCACTGGGATCAGGCAGGCCAGTCAGTGCACTGAGGACAGAACGGCTGCTTTTGGGCCTCACATCACAGAGGGATGCATGAGCCCCACGGTGCCGCACACCCACATGTTCCGGTTGTGCTCACCGAGGCCTCTGATTAGATATTCTTACCTCTCAGTTCAGGTATAACTCTCAAGGACGAGGCCTCCTGTTAGAGACCCCAGAGCAGCGACAGCAGAGCCCTGGCCAAGCCGCAGCCTGTAGCTGCAGACACTTCTCTCTTTGACCATACAGTGGTTGGGGCAGCTCACTCGGGACTTTAGTTTCCCCATCATTTCCCTCTTGGCTTAGATGACTTCTAAGCATGCACCCGGCTCTGACTCTGAGCATACACAACACAAACACATCATGCAGCAGGCGTGGTCATGCACAGCTGCAATCCCAGCACTCAGGAGGCTGAGGCAAACAAGAAGATCACAAGTCCAAGGCCACCCTGGCCCATATGACACCCCATCTCAAAAAGATGAAAGAGACACAAATAAAAGTCAAAGCTGGATGCGGTGGTGCATGCCTGAAATCCCAGCAGTGGGAATTATAGGAAAGGTCAGTTTCAATTACACAGTGAGTTCCAGGACAGCCTGGGGTGTATAAAATCCTGTCTCAAACCAAACCAAACAAAACAAAACAAAAAGTCTTCATGTGTGGAGGGCTAAGAATAAGTTACATAATCACTTGCTTGAGGCAGAGATGTATCCATCAGAAGGGGAACCACTGAAAAGCTGACTTGTCTTCAGCTCCGAGACTCCCCCTTGTGCAGGCCTTTGCACCATCCCCTCAGATCCTCATATTGTGTGTGTATGTGTGTTTATCATGTGTGTATGACATATGTGCATGTTTATGTGTTCGTGAAGGCAGGCATGAGCCACCATACCGTATCAAGCATGTGAAGGTCAGAGGACACCTGTGTGGAAACAGTTCTCTCCTTCCACCTTTATGTAAAGTTCTGGGGCTAAAACCCAGGTCGTCCGGGCAAATGCTTTACCACAGAACCTAGAACAAGCTCTCTAGCGCCCACACTTATTTATTTTTTCATACTCTTATTTAAAAGTACCGGAAAAACGCAGCTTCAGGATCCACACAATTCAGTCTACCTGGAAGCCTGCCCAGGCAGAGAGCTCAGTGTTGGCAGCCATGGGTTCTCCCTGATGAGAGAAGCCCAGATAGACAAAGCAAGGAGGTGGGAAGGAAAGGCTCTAAGCTTGTGACCAAAAGGCAAGTATTATGACTCCTAAAGAGAGGCTGAGCCCCGAAGGAAAGAGGCCAGTGCCAGAGAGCCACGGATAGTACTCACTTTCCCTCCAGAAGCAGAAACACCACTCAGCCGTTGAGACGCGGCCATCTTTGTAGGTGTCACAGGAGTTGAAGAAGGGGCGGATGCAGACCTCGTATTTGTCCAGGTTGATGGCAGCCAGTTCCGTCTGGTCCAGGAAGAGGTCGCCACTGGTGTCCAGCTTAGAGAACATCCAAACAATGGAATCCTTACAACTGGTCCCCAGGTTCTTGTCTAACCCTAGAGAGGAGAGTGGAATTCAGGTATGCTCTGCTGTCCATCCATCTCTTTACAGAGTCCCCAGCCCCAGCCCAGAGTCAGGTTAACCTGAAGCCTAACCTTGAGGTACATGAAATAAAGAACAGCCTCTGCCTCTCACTTCCAGTGCTGGACCTGAACCACAAATAGCCCAGTGCATAAGCCCTTCTGAGTAAGTTTCCTTGGTACTGGGGACCAGACCACGGTTCGCAAGCCTCGGGCCCAGAACACAGTGTTTCTTCCCATTTCCTGGGCTACTCCCTGGAGGCCCTAAGCTCCAGCACCCACATCATATCATGGCTGAAACCAACCGGCTTCCCTTTTTCCAGGTTCACATCTCATTGGTGGTTCACGTCATAGGCTAGGGATCTAGCAGGGATAGGCTGGCCCTGTGACACCCATCTCCCAATCCCAACCCACCCCAGGCAAAGCCCGGGTTCCCCTGTGCGACCTGCAGGGCTGGCTGCGCTGCTGGCTGAGCCGTTCTGCTTGGAGTTCTCACGAAGGAGCTGGAACCAGTCCCGGAGCCTGTCTCCCAGGTCAGCCAGGTCCTGCCCTGTGCAGATCTCTGCAGTGCAGAACAGAACAGATTTTTGAGGATGGATAAGGTGAAGCAGCAGACCTGGAGACTGGGCAATGCTAGGGGAAGCAGAAGAAGAAAGAGGGGAGGGGCTTCCTCTCTCTCCATCTCCCATCTCCTACCCCCACCCCTTGCTCTTGCCCTATTTTCCACTCAGAGTCTTGCCAGGCTCCTTGTAAAGGGGCTACCCTCTTTTCTCTCACTTCCCCAACACCCAGGGAAGAGAAAAGGGATGAAACCCCAGCTTCCTGTTCTAAGCTACCAGGATCCTAAAACAAAAAAGGGGCCAACTCCTTCCCCTGTTAGAGCCAGCAGTCCTTTCCCACTCTGCAAACTATCCCACTGCCCTGAAGGGTGTCCAGGTTTCCTGACTAGGCCCAACACCCTGGGCCTAGGTACCATTAGACACTCTGGTTACCTGACTTGCCATCAGTGGGAGACGTAGCAGCCTGTTCCGTAGGACAAGGACAGGGCCCTTCACACCTCACCACCAGCTGCTTGCTGCTCAGGCACGCCTGCTGCTCCAGCTTACACTGCAGAAGAGAGCTCAGGCTAGGTGATGGGGGCTCAGCTACAGGCTCTGCAGCCAGGGGCCTGAGAATTCCTGTCACTCCGGGAAGAACGATCTCAAGGCCAAGGCCTACTCCATGAGCTTGAGCTGGAAGCCAGACAGCCTGGACCTTCACTGATAACTTCCTGCCCACAAGAAACCATGTCCCCTCCTCCCCACCTGCCCCCTCTGTTTTCACGTCCCCTCTTCTTCCTCACTCCTGCCTCTTTCTGTCTTCTTTGTGAGCTCCCTGGTTCCTCCATGCAGTCTCAGCATACTCATTGTTCATTCTCACCTCATGTTCGTCCCCACCACCCTGTGACCATGTCCACGCAGCAACTTTAACCTCGGCAAGGAACTCTTACATCCATATCTTATGCCAACCAAAAGGGTCTCCCCAGGGATAGGGGGATAACCAGTGGTTAAAGTGCTTGCTGGATAAACATGGGGACCCAAGTCTGGATCCCCCGAAATCACGTAAATACCAGGCAGGCATGGGCCCCATCTGTAACTCCAGCCTCAGAAGGTAGAAATAGGAAATTCCTCAAGAAAAATCTGGCTACTAACAAGACTAGCCCTATCACTAATACCACTGCGCTTTCAGTTTAACTGAGAAAGACAGAGAAAGAAGAACTATGGAGAATGAGGTCCAGCACCAACCTGGACCCAAAAACAAAAACAAACAAACAAACAAACGAAGTCTACTCAACTTAACCCTAGCCAAGCAGCCCCAGCTTCTCACTATGCTTCTCTAGAACTCTTAAGTTTTCAAAATGCTCTCACAAATATCTTCTGTCTTCTCAAAATTCCACAAGGCAGAAATCTGTTCCCTCCCAAGGCTTCTTCCCTGCATCTTCTAATGGGGCTGCAGGGGTGCTGCCTACGTCGCCCTCTGCTGGCTGCTGAGCAACAAGACAGGAACATAGAAATCCTTTCTTCTCTCAGGCAACTGACTTCATGAGCTTCCTCCAGGGCTCTTAATACTTTTGTGAGCCTTACCCTTGCTGACTCCACTTGCATTACCTGAATTAACTACGTTTTTTTGTTTTGTTTTGTTCTTTTTCTCTTCCCAGCCTTCCACCAGCCCATGGTCAGACTGCCCTGCCAGGGCTGAAGGGCTGCGTTGAACACACTGACATCAATCCTAGGAACTCTTCAGGGGTCAGCTAGTGGCCCCTCTGTCCCCTGTGGTGTTTGAGTCCACCCCACCCCACCTCACACAGGACCAAGGCTCCTCACCACCGAGCTGTAGGTGTGGCCGTCAGAGCCACAGACTGAAGTGAGCCGGGCCATGCGACAGGGCTTGCAGATGGAGTCTTTGCTTCCATGAAGTTTCAGAGAAGGCTGCTTGATCCTACGAGAATGCATGGGGGAAGATGTGGAGATAGAGGTAAAAATAAGAGAGCTGGCAGAAGAGACCCCTTCCGACAAGAGTCCCGTCCATTGACCTGCAGTAGATTACTCACCCACGCTACCCATTCTCACCAACCCCCCAATTCTCCCACTCCCACATCAAACCCAGCTCCTAAGAATGGACAAACTGGGCAGGATGTGGAGGACATGGGCCCTCCCTTGGCCTTTTCCTAGGAGCAAAGTCAGGTCTGTTTGCAAGAGGGATCCACCACCCAGGTACTAGTGTGTCTTTCAATAGAGTTAGTTACTCATTAACATTTGCAAAATGGGAGAGCTGACATAAAAACCTCAAACGTCGATGCCTCCTCCACAGGCCTCAGAAACTAGTCTTCAATATTTCATGAAATCCCCGCATGTCAGAACAGGGGGGCTCTGGCTGTCCGGTCTGACCTGTTTGTCTTAGACACACAGGGCACCCAGGTTGGAGAGGAGCTGTGGTTCCCTAGGTCTCAAGAGTATTTGGTAAGATGTGGCTGTCTCTGTCCCTGTCTGTCTCCCTCCCTTCCTCCCTCTCTCCCTCCCACTATCTCTGTTTCTACTCATTTATGGAAAGCCAGTTGCCATGAGGTAAGACTGAGAGTCCCCAAATGTCTCTGGTGACCAGGGACTCACATCTCCAACAGCCAGGGGACAAGTGGGAACAGGGACACTCCTATCCCCGCTTTTCCTGTATTTCCACATAATTCTGAAGTTTGAATCTTCACAAATATCATCTCCTTTATCCTCAGACATCAATCAATCAATCCATAAAAAAAAAATCTCTCTCAAGGCAGGAATCTATTTCCTCCCTGGTTCTTTCTTCTTCTCATGGAGGCCATGTCTTCTTGTCCACCTAAACCCCTGCTCGCTGGTGAACATAAAGACCTGAGCCAGACCCAACCAAACCAATAGAACCAATCCTGAAGTACCAACCCTCTGAAACATCAGTTCTCAACCTGTGGGTTCCGGCCCCTCTTGAGTCAAATGACCTTTTTCACAGGAATTGCTTAAAACGATTGGAAAATACAGATATTTACAATCATGATTCATAACAACAGCAAAACCACAGTTATGAAGAAGCAACAAAAACAGTTTTATGGTGGGGTCCAGTTACCACAACATGAGGAATTGTATTCAAGATTGGAAGTATTAGGAAGGTTAAGAACCACTGTTCTGAACAGTGTGATCATGTGTTCTTGTTCTGATCCGCTAGTGTGTGTTCTGAGGCTCCCCGACTGCTGTCACTCACCTGTGCTCTAGCTTCTTGCGGCTGATGCACATAGCCTGCTGGTAGCCTTGGGCAATGCACACCTTGTGGCGACTGCATTTCACTTTCTGGCAGGGGTCCTTGGTGGTGTCCAGGGCTGTGGGGACACAAGGTGGGACACTGACCACTTAGGAGGACCCAGGATCCACATCCCAACTGCAGACCTCAAAGGTCCCTCTCTCCAGCAGCCCTTGGTAACATTTCAAGTCCTGTGCCCAAGGTGCAGGGCGGTTTAAAGAGCCTTAGAACATTTCTCTAAGAGCCTTAGTCATTTCTCTTCTGTTCTCACGGGCGCCGTCTCCTCCCTCACACACCCGGGAGGGACAAGTTACCTTCGTCTCCTTGCTGATTGTCCTCCCAGCTCTTGATGTAGTCATCCTAGGAAGGGGCAGAGGAGAAGGAGAAAGGAAAGGTCCTGGTAACATCTCAGGGCTAAGGATGGGAGAGGCCCGAGCCACTATTTATGGCAACTACAGCTACCCACCCAGGCACTGCCCACAGCCTCCCCACTCTTGATATCCTAGCACCCTTTCCGGTCTCTCCCACACAGGACCTCTCCCCGTCCCACACTGGTCCTGGCAAAGGAGGATAAAATGGGGAGGCCTGGATCGTACTCACTTCTACTTCCTGGAGACGGGCCACCGTGGGATCCGCAGAAAATGAGTAGGAAAAAAGGAGAAAGAGGAGTTGGCTGTGAGGCCACCCTCAGACCACGCGTCCTAGGGCACCCCTGGCCTTCAGTAACACAGCTCCACAGGCCCAATCCCCAGCAACACCAATTGGAGGCTACTACTATGCTTCTGCACAGGAAATCTAGAAGCCGAAAGGAATTCCCATGGTTTTTAAAAGGGCAACAAACCCCAGCCCAGTCCTGGCCCCACCACCAAAGCAGATGGCTGTACTTCCTAGAAACTGTGTCTCTCATGCCTCTGCCCTGGGTATCTAGGAAACAGCACCCGGTTTCTCCTGCTGTGGCCCCTTCTTTGGCAGGCGCCTGAATGTCACCTGCCCACCCTGTGAGGGAGGTGTGAGTAAGAGCCTTTCTCTCAAGCTGTAAGAAAGCAGGGTTCCTTCCTGTCGACAGAACTCAGACGGTTCACACTGGGAAGGAGACAGCAGGGCCAATGGTGATGAAGTCCTTGATTATCATGGCCCATGGAACCTGAAATATCCTTATGGGTCATGTGAGCTAGCCCTTCATAGGTAGAAGCCAGAACACTCAGGAACGGACAATTATTTGATTCAGCTCACACCTTCACTGAACCAGATCTCCGGTGCCCAGGATAGCCCAGTCTTCCCACTACATCACAGGGTCTCTGAGACTGGAGGCCCCTGGAAACCTCCCTGCTCTTCCATTCCATGGCCCATGGACCCCAGCCTGGCCAGAGGCAGAAACCTTCCCGTAGGCCCACCTCCCTTGCACAAAAGTGCCAATACTCTTAGCTTCCTCCTTTTGCCCTTTGAGGTCATCAAACAGCTTCCAGGGTTCCTGGAAGAAACTCTGCCAGGTGGGCAGGAACAGCATCTGGGATAGTTATTCCTGAGAACTGGCCACCAGCCTTTTCTGCATGGGACACTGAGGAGAAACCACACATAGCTACCTGCAACCCATCCTGACCTTTGCCATACCCAAGTCAGAGATGTGAAAGAGTCATGGTAGTGTGGGCCTGGTGTTCAGCTGTTATGCCCAGGAGAAGGCAGGGGGCACTGGTATTAGAGGGTGCCCCAGGGAGAACAACAAGGGCACACAATGAAGCTCATGAGGGCATTGGAAGCCTCATCTGGAAACTGGCAGACAGTGAGACATCAGGGACGAGGGCTTCCAGGTCAAAGCCAAGTAGGTAATGGTTAAAACAAGTGGGCCATGCATTCAGGCCTACCTAGGTGCACACCTATATGCCTACTGGCATGTATTTTGTGTGTTTGTGTGTGTGTGTTGTTTGTGCAGCCATGTGTGCACATGCATCCTCCTCACTCGTATTGACATGCACATAAGCACATAGATGTGCAACATATGAGCCCGGGGGCAGTTAAGGCCATCATCTGCCAGTGCCGGATGGTATCCAGAACGAAGCAGCAGAGCCCATTTCTGTGAACATCCTCCAGTTTTCGCACTCAGTGCAGCCTTCCTGTCTCTTCCATCCATAGGGAAGGCATGGAGAGATGCGTAAGAGTGGAGGGAGAGCTCAGAGATAGACAGACTCCCTGGGAGGAAGGGCCTAGCTCTTAGGACTCTTCTGCCTGCCTCGCTTGCTCTCTGTCTCTCCTATCTGGCCTCTGCACCAACCCTTGGCTCTCCTCACCCTGGACACCACAACACACCCAAGCAGCCGAGCGTCTCCCAGCCCTTGGGCTCAGGGTCAGACAGGAGAAAGGGCAGCAGAACCCAATGCACAAGGCTCGCTCTGGAGGTCACAGGGTGACCCCACTCCCGCCACTTTTTCTTTCTTTCTTTCTTTTTTGTGGGGGAGGGCAAAGGATGCAGCTCAGTTCTAGTCCTTCTCCAACAGCACCTCATGGTGAAGGGGTCCTCTGCCCAGAGCCTCCTTTACCAAGGATAGCAAGTAGGCCAAGAATTGCCAAAAAGCTGAGGCCTGCCAGCATTACCAGAGCTGGGGTAGAAGTAGGTACCAGCCTTTGGGGGTAGGGGTAGGGGGAGTCTCCTGCTGCCTCTCATCCTTTCTTAAGAAGATGGAGGGGATATAGTTGTGAAGTAGGAAAGAGAACGCATGGTGTTGCATGCCTACAATTCTAGCACTCAGGAACTGAGGAAGAGAATATCCAGTTCAAGACCAGCCTGGGCTATGTATTGTGACCCCATTTCAAGCACAGAGGATGCTGAAGTTGTCTAGGATTTGGGGAGCAGGTGTGAATTGGCTGCTCTTGGCCATCAAGATCTTTGCCCCCAACACCCACCCACTCCACCGATAGAGTGTGCAGGGCCTGAGGTGATCTATAATCTTCTTTGACCTTCCCACTCTGGAGCACCCACTGAGTGCTTTGGAGCTCACTCATACTTCAGTTGAAACCCACTTTAGAACCCTTGGGACTCGGTACAAAGTGGCTTCTTTAAGCTTAAAGAATGCCTGATGAGAAACTTTTAAGAATCCACCCATGCTTTGCCCCAAGCCCAGGAGGAGACAACCTCCATGCTGACTTTGGGGTCAGAGGAGGCCATTCTAAATAGAGAATCCACCTAAGCCCTGTGACCCTCTGCCTTGCATAGTTGGGGAGGGCTGGAGCGACCCCACAGTTCAGATCTCTTGTATCGCAGCCCCTCACTCTGGTGAGGGCAGCAGATGAGAACAGGAGCTCCCGAGCTCTCCAGGGTCCTGGCTTCCCCTTGCTAGTGCCTCAGGCACAATCCTGGCCGCTAAAGCTTAGCCACCCCTCTCCTGGACTTTCTCAGAGAATGCACCCTAGAGTGAAGCTGTTATGTCAACAAGAGACACAGATTTGGGCGCAGAAAATGGGGGCAAGAGATGAAAGGTGAGGGGTCCCTGAAAGATGAAAAAAGAGGGGTCACTCCTGAGGGGAGCTGAGTCCAGTGAGGATGTGAGAAGAATTGCTTCCCATAGGGGTCACAGGGAGTAGTGACAAAGGCATGCATGTTACAGGCAACACAGGAATGGCCATTCTGGGGTAGAACTGGGGAAACATTGAGGTCAGATGGAGGCCAGTACCATCTATAAGCTGATGAAGGTGACTGTGGTAACATGGGAATCACACATATATCTATTTATGGTGCCAACTGGGCTTACTAGTGGCTATGAGAAATGATCAGAGAAGGGCACCCGTGTCTTCCTGGGAAAGAGGACGCCCTATGACTCTGCTTCAATCCATCCTTACCAGGTAGGGTTCTGTAAGCCTTTCTCCAATGCTCTGAGGCACTGGAGCAGAGAGGAGATGAGTACCCAGAGGTCAAGAGTGATAAAGGGGCATGCCTCTCTTCCCTAGCTAATGCATTCAGTGGGATCGCAAAATAGACAAGTAAAAACAAAAACAAAACCACACCATGTGTGTAAGAAATGGTGATTTTAAAGTAAGTTCCCAGGCTGGGAAGTTTCAGTTCCAAGCCCCAAATTCCATTCTTTGGAGCACAGGGACTGTGTGGTAGCTCACTTACAATTTCAGCATTCCAGAGGTAGAGGCAGGAGGATCAAACATTCAAGGTCATCCTCAGCTACATAGTGAGCTCAAGGCTACCCTGGGACATAGGAGACCATGTCTCTTTAAATGAATAAATATAAAATAAGTTCTCTCCAAGTGCTTTGCAGTAACACAATTAAAAATGACAAAATTTCTTTTTAGAGATGTAGGGAGACAAGCCAACTAGGCAGAGGCTGATGAGAGCCAGTCCTGGCATTGCCATTCCCGACCTTAAAGAGATACCTGGGGGAAAGGCTGCAGGCCAGGAGTGTGTGTTTCAAAGGCCACTCAGCCCCAAAGCTCAGGTCCCTCCCCTGCACTACATGGGCCCAGGGTCACAGGAGGGAGAAAATGTGTAAGTTTCCCCATGTCCAGCCATGATTAAGGACTGCTGGACTCACGTGAGTTGGTTCTGGTCAAGCTCAGGACAGCCAGAGTAAGGCCAGAAGGCTAAGCTCACATTATCTGATTTCTTCACCTCTACCAGAGCCTTGGGGTTAGAAACAGCAGCCATTCTGTCTCCCTCTGAGGGAGCTTACATACATGAAGAGTGCCACACTGCCCTCTCCAAGCCACTTCACTTCCTTCCTCACCTCCTCTGCCTCTCCTACCAGCCTCTCCAGTCCATACCAGGCCATAAATCCCTGCCTAACTCCCCGTCAGCTTGGCATTCATTTTCCCCAGGCCAGTACCCAGTGGCCCTTTTTTTCTGATCATGTGCCCTATTTACTACTTGAGCAATTTGCCCTCATTTATTTAGAAGGGTAGATGGGTAGACAAATAGACAAGATAAGAGAAAAAAATATTCCTGTCAGTGTTAACAAGGTATTTCCTCTGCAGGGCAGGGACGCAGAAAGTATTTGACCTCTTTTTGCTCTCCACCTCCTATTCAAATTTCTCTGCAATGAACATGTATTACTTTTACAGGAAAGGGGGAGGGAATCACTGCAAATGTTACATTTAGAAACCCTTTCTTGGTTCCACGACACTCCCCCCCGAAAAAGGTTCATCTTTTCATCTGTGCCTGGGTACCTAGTCCAGTGTCCATGCAGGCCACAGCTTTGAGTGGCTGCCTTGTCCACTTGGCACATGTTCTCTCCCCCAGCCCCACCCTTGCCTGTTTACCCCACCTTAGGGACTCTAGTGTAGCTCTGGTGACACCCAGCAATGTCACTGTTTCTGCTTCCCTCTGCCATATTTACACAGCCAATTCCTTAAGGGAAGATGCCATATGAAGTTCAGCTTCATTGCCCAGTACACAGGAATAATGCCAGAAACAACAGCTAACACCTTTGCATCAAGTACTGCTGGGGAAGCATTATACTAAGTGCAGTCTACTCGCTAAACATGTGTTGCTATCTTTATTTCTCCACTGAAGCTCAGTGCTGTTAAGTGACTAATAAGGGATCACACAGCAACTGCATGACAGAATACTGCCCCCCCCCCAATAACCTGAGTCCCCAACCAGCACACCATAAATCTTAACTGATAAAAAAAGAGACCTGGGCTCGGTGGAACTGGGAAGTCCAGGCTACAGTAGTTTCTCCTACCACGTCAACATGCTTCAGGGAGTCCTGAAGCCAAGAGGGGAGGGTCTGGCATTAGAGGAGATTTTTTGTGAGGTCGGGGAGGGCTCTCTTCTCCAGTCTCTTTCCAGAAATCCCTCCACTTCTCCCACCCCTTGGTCTGCAGGTTTGGAGCAGACCATCTCCTGCTTTGATCTCTGCAGCTCAGCTCAGTTGCCATGGAGACAGGCCCACTGCGCCAAGCTGGGGGAGCCGTGAAGTGCGCAGGCTTAGTGGGCTTAGGGGGCACATGCTGGGTATTTTGGAGGCTGTTTACTTCCTGACGTTTTAATTAGCGCCCAAATCACCAGCTCACTTCACAGCTTGAGTTAACCCAATCACTTCCATTTGCTGGGGGCTGTGGAGGGGGCGGGAGCTCACAGAGAGCTGCTGAGGTTAGGTGAGATGTGAGGCCCGCCCTCTCTGCAGCAGTTCGATGAGGAAACTGACCCTCACTGACCATCATGGGGTCAGCGTGCTGTCCTCCTGCTTGGCCTTACCACTGGATGGCAGGCAAGAACCACCTGCCCTGGACAAACTCTACTTCCTTATCTATGAAACAGGGATGATCCCTTACTACTCTCTGCAATACTCAGAAGCATGATGGAGGCACTCGGGAACCTGTGGGACATAAATTAGTACCATAGAATGCAGCTTCTCTGTGTGCTCCTGACAGTGTGGGGACAGGGTGGTGACAAGAGGCCACAAATACAGACTTCTGCCATCATGGCTCAGTATTTGCAGGATGGACCTCCACCATGAGATGCGGCTTCTGTAATTCTGTTGGCTTTTTTTTTTTCCATTTTCTTAATAGATCAAGAATCTCTAATTTTTGGTTTTTCAAGACAGGGTTTCTCTGTGTAGCCTTGGCTGTTCTGAACTCTACAAAGACCAGGCTGGCCGCAAACTCACAGAGATCCAGCTTCCTCTGCCTCCTGAGGGCTGGGATTAAAGGTGCTCACCACCACCTCCCAGCAAAGAATCTCTAAAAATGTCAGTGAGCCAGGTCTCCCCTAAGCTCCAACAGGCCTGGTGTCTGACAATCATTTTACCTTGTTCCAGAACCCATGTAACTGGTGCAGGAAGGTCCCTCACCCCTGGGAAAAGCCCAGAGTTGGGGGTGCCTTATAGGGTAACTTCTCCTCTCTTTCCCAAGAAACAACCACAGCCAGAGAAAGGGTTGAGGAAGGGATCGGTGAGGCTGCCCGGCACAGCCTCTGTCTCAGTGAGAGGGAGGGCAGGCAGGGGCAGGGTGTAGTTAAACACCTGCTTCTCTCTCACAGGGCTATTCACTGAGTGAGGCCGGGCAAACAGATGGAGACAGGCATCTGGGATATGCGCTCTCACCTCTCCCCCGCCCCCATCTCAAGGATTTCCTCCAAAGGTAAAAATGTGCTTCTCATTGCTCCCTGCATGCCAAGAGCCTGGCTGAGGGTTGAGGTGTGTCTGCACCAACGCCCCTGCCAGTGCTTTAGACAAGGCCAGAGCATGACCTCCCGTGACTCTCGCAGGCTCTGGGCCACCCCCACCGCCTTAGCCCTTGGATCCTATACCCAGCTGTGTGTGAAGGGGAGAAGAGGAGAAAGGCCAAGGGTTTGGGCTCTATTCTGAACTGTCTCAAGCCTTGGTTTCCCTCCTGGACTGCCGGGGAAGAATCAAGGTTGCAATGCCAGGATCTCTAAGGAAGATACACCCATGAGCTGAGAAAACGTGGGCAGCGAGGGGAAGAACATCAGGCAGGCAAGAGTCTTGGGCACCTGGTATTTGGAGCCCCTTTCTTCATAGATAAAATATAGACTAAGAGCTGGTGAGGCCCTGGGGTTCTGCTCCCCAAGATCTTTCAAATGAAGAAATGAGAACAGAAGAGGGGAGGGGTGGGGAGAATGAATAATTCCAGCCTCTCCGCCATGTCCCAGACGAATTCACTGGAGCCAGGAGGCAGTGAAGCACAGATACGCAGGCCCAGGGGCCTGGAGGATAGAGAGGCTGAGGACCATCTCTCCTTATGCTGTCATCACTCTGAAAAAGGAACAGATGCTCCCCTCCCCAAATAATTAGCCCAGGCCAGAGCCCTTTCTCTTCATGGCCTGAACCCACGCTACTGCGGCCAGCAAGGGTTTAAAGGATTGTGGGAAGTGCTGAGACCCATCCTTGTCACTTTCCACCGTGTGAACATTTCTGTGGAGCTCCCACGACACTCTGGACAGTGCTGGGGGTGGATCACAGGAGACAATCTATCTCTAGACCATGCCCCATGGGCTTATGATTACAGGAGAAAAGTGACAAATACATTAGCTGCTTCAGCAGGAAGGCCCTTGTGTGGCCAAATAAGGCTTCAGCCAATTAGCAGTGAGGAAGGGGCTGATCCCACAATGATGTTGAGCGCACTCCTAGTCGGGGAGTGAGGCCTGTCAGAGAGAAGCCCATCTGGAACCTCAGCTGGGAACAATACTATTTAAACTCTGTACCCTAATGGTACTCACTGTAACCCCATCACTCAGGAGGCTGGGGCAGGAGGATCAGTTCAACTTTGATGAGCCTGAATCCAACCTAGAATATATGATAGCCTGACTCAAAACAACAACAACAAAAAAATTTATCTTTATATCCAGGCCTAGGCCAATACCTAGGTCTTCCCTATCCACAGCCCTAATACAACCCGCACGGCCCCCAGAAGAGACAGGAAGAGACTGTTACAGGCTGCATGCCTGGGTTCCGCCCCACCCCAGACTCAATACAGAGATCCTAACCTCCAGTGTGAGGGTGGTGACAACCCTCTTGTTCTGTTTTTAGGTGGACTCTGGCCCCAGCATAAGTGTTCTAGCCTCATCATCTCATCTAAGCGTACTTACTTCCTAAGATTGAAGAGTGGAAGAGCTCACTAGCTGCAGTTCTGGAGGCCTAGACTCCTTTTCCAGCACTTCCCTGAGAGCTCATGGTTGTCTGTAACTCCCGTTCCAGGCACACACATGCACATACATGCAGGCAAAACCAACTGCACACAGAAGATAACATGAACAATGTTTAAAGAGGAGGAAAAGACTGGCGCTCAGTTTCATGAGGACACATCCAGAAGGCCAGAGCGGAAGGGAGGAAGCCCTTATCAGACAGTATGGACCTACACCTTGAACTTCGACTTTCTGGCTTCTAGTCTATAAGAGGTAAAGCCCTGTTGCCGACCTCCACCCATCTACGGCACCTGCAGCAGATAAGAACTAACAAAGGGCGCCGGGCGGTGGTGGCATACACCTTTAATTGCAGAGCTCAGGAGGCAGAAGCAGGAAGATCTCTGTGAGTTCCAGGATAGCCAGAACTGCATAGGAAGAAATAATGGAGATCGCTGCTGTGGGCTGAGGTGCCAGAAAGCCTACTGTTCTGTCATAGAGCCTTCCTGGGGAGGAAAAGAAAAGCCTTTCCTTGAACTGGAAGACTTTCCATCCAGTCAGGGAGGGGGTGGGGCAGGGCATGCTCTTGTTCCCCTTTTCTAGGGTCTCAGAATGCTCAGGACTCACTGGATGATTTTCATTAATGTCTGCATTAAACCAACGAGGAGGAGCAAGGTTGAGAAAGGCAACAGAGTTGCCTCAGGCACACACAGCTAATCTGTCTTCCCAATAGGAAGAAAAACAAAGCACTCTGCCTGAGCCCTGGGGACCTAAGGCAGGACAAGTTCTCCCATTCCTCAGACAGATCTGACCTAACGGAGAGTGTAGGAACATGGGCGTCTGTCCTCTGAGAACTGCTGGGAGACAAGAGAAGCACCTGCAGCCCCATCGAGCAGCAGGCCAGGCTCCTCACATCCGTCACCATGCTGACCTGTCTGGAGATGCTAACCCTCTGGTGGAAGAAGAGTCAGAAACCAGTGTGGAGGAGAAGGCCGGTGAAGGACCTGGCCTGCTCCCAACTCAAATTATAGAATCCCATCTGACCCACTTTTGGATCCTCACAAATCCACACCCCCTCACAACACATGCAATAATTGTCCCTACACTCTCACTGGCTTAGAGTTTGGGAACAGTAGGGGACAGTCATCTGGGAACCCCTCTGCCACTTTTCCATGTTACCAGCCTATTCGCATGCAAAAAGACAAGAGACTAGCACACAGCCAGTGGTAGAAACCCCGCCCCTATGCTGTAACCTCTGGGATCACCATGAAGGCCTGAGTGCACATACCCAGATCTACAGCGGATGACAGAACTAATCAAGCCACTGTACCATCCTTCCATGAAGAATGAGACGCGTTGTAGGCCAGCACTAAAGACAATATTCCATCTGATGCTTTCCATATGGAAGAGGAAGGCTGCAGAGGATAGCCTTCTTCCTGGGCAATCAGAAGCTGAGGCTCAACGGGCTGATGAGCCATGCTCGCTATACACTGTGGAAAGAACCCGAACCCAGGCCAGGCTGTCCTAGAACTCTGCACTCCCTGTACCTCTCTGGATATTACTAGGCCAGGTAGAGATAGGCCTGTGGCAGGCTGCTGAAGACACTGGGTCTTTGTCATCCTTTCAAGGAGATGCTCCTCCTTCCCGGAACAGTCTTGGAATCTGATCCGACACTAGCCAGGGGACACTGGTTTCATCAGAGTTCATCCCTGATTCAGTAAAGATGAGGAATGTCAGACATCCTAAAAACAAGCTGAATTACATGATCTGGATTCAAGTCCAAGTTCTGGGGCTGGAGATGCAGTTTGGATGGTAGAGTGCTTGCCTGGTGTACACCAAAGCCAAAGTTCATTTCTCAGCACTGGGGTATCAGGGCACAGTAGTACATGCTTGTGATCCTCATCTGGGATGCACGAGCCTGTCTCAAAGGAACAAAATGACAACAAAATCCCAGCCCTGCCCCTTCCTAATTGTGGATCCCCAAATAAGGTCTCTGTCTTGGTTTCTTTGACCATACAAAGGTAGAAGCACAAGACACAATGCATCCTGGGAAGGCTCACTGCCATCCCCAACTCCACACGGGTTAACAGTGTGTCTCTGGGTGCCAAGCGCCATATCCTCCACTCACAAACATAATTAAAATTTAATACAAGTGGAGTGCAAAGCAGAGAAGAGCCAAGAAGAAAGAAAACAGTCAGTTCTTCCCAGACAAGCTCTTTGGAGCCCACTCTAGAGATGCAGTGTAATGGCTTTTTCGTCTCAAGTGCCCATATCAGCAACGCCCTGCTGATATGCCCAGCTTGGCAGGGAGTAAATCTGGATATCAGATCGCTGAAGAGCAGAACTCACTGCCCTAGGCAGGGAACTTGGGAGCCATGGAGCCGGGCACAGCTCACTAGCTTCCTAGCCACTCCATCATGAATCTGCTCCTCCCTGGGCATTAGAGAAGACCTACAGGCCCAGGATGTGAGAGCCTTGAACCCACTGTCGGGGAGGATTTCTCTGCTGGCAAAGCTTGCCTCTGATAATCCTAGTGCTCACAGAGAGAATGGTAAACTGAAGGTGGGCCTCACCCAGCCAATCCCACATCCACGTACCCCCGAGCCTCTCCCTTCTCTGACCCCTCTGACATGATCTCCTCCATCTCCCCACTCATCTATCAACAGTTCAATGACATCCATGTTACTCATGCCCTGGAATCTGCTCCCTGAGCACAGCCTACCCTCTTGCTTGCCTCTCACCTGCAAACTGGTGGCCCTGTGCCATCTGTGATCACTTATGAACCAGAGTCAAGCTCAACCTGACAGTCCCTTAGGGACTCTAAAAAAAAAACAAAAACAAACAACAAACAACCTTCTTTTTTCATGCTTTCATATTTTTCAGAAGAGCTGACTCGATGGAGATGGATGTAATGATCTGTGTCTGACCGGAGGCCCGCAGCTCTTAGGGTGGGATGGGAAGTGTGTGCAACACTGGCAGAGTCCTTAGATTCATTCTGCAGGCACCGTTCTCACTGTGGCATAGCTATAGTTACACAGGGCAGGGTCTCTGAGACAGAAGTTTCCACTCTGCCCTTCAGTAGAAGCTGCCGGAGGATTCCCCAAGGCCAAGGCTCCCAGTCTTTGTCCTACTTCTCTCTCTGACCTTCTGCAGCAAGGGCTCCCCAAAATGGGGCTTTAGGGAAAACCGACATTTTCAAAGCACAAATCCCCACCACCACCAATGCATGTTTCACAGTTCTCTATGAAGCCCGCAGGAGCTAACTCTGCAATTTTGATGCAGGTGCCATCTTCTGATGGGGGTGGCGACTGCACCAATACAGGGAGACATGTGGGCAGCCAGCCCTGAGATGGGGGTCAATTCAGTCAAGCATTTCTTGGCATCCACTGTGTTGGCTGCTGGAAGCAGGTGGATGAATAGAAGGGAAAAGAAATCTTTTCTTTTTAAACCCTCACTGTTCTGACTAAGCGTTACTTTTCCCCTCTGACCTTCACTAGTCCCAGGCAGATCAAACAGCCATGGATTCCTTCCGGAAAGACCAGCCGCTGCCGCCCCCTCAGTTGCTGGACTGCGGATAACGGATAACGGCTGGAGTCTGCGCTAATCTGGGCTGGGCCTGCAAGTGCCTGGGGGAGAAAGGCCTTGGGTGGGGAAGAGGGAATCTCAGGACCCGAATGCCAGTGGCTGTTCCTTCCCTTTACGAATGAAATCATGTCAGCTTGATTTTGAAAAGAGAAAACAAAACTAACACCCTCCCAAACATCCGAACATCCGCCTCTTTCCATAGCGTTGCCTAATGTGTGTTTAGCCCCGGCTGGATTGAAGGAGAAAGCTGTGCATCCATCCCTGACAGCAAGCGGGGTGCGTTCAGCTTCCCCGGCCCTGTGGGGCGCTGGCTGGGCATCTGCTGCCTAAGTCCCAGCGCGCTGTGGCCGCCGTGCACCGTACAGCACGGAAACCGGCCTTCTTTATTCTGAAACAGGATCAGACTGCTGAAGAGGAAAAAACGTAAAAACCTGCGAATGCACCAAGTTTAAAATGTGGGGACAGTCGCTGGCATGGCTCGTCTTGTGCTGGGTGGGTAAAATGGGAGAGTCTGGGGAACGAGGAGTAAAAAGCCAAACGTGGACGAGGCTCTGCGGGGTCGGGGCGTGGGCTGGCACCGGGTCGAGGGGCGCTCGGGGCGCGGCCACGCCTTGCCTCCCCCACCATCTGCCTGCACCACCGTCTGTTAGGGGGGGGGGACCCGGCCTCCTCGTCCCTCGCTTATCCACAGGTGAGCAGAGCCGCGGCCTCCTCCCCGCTCCCCACCCGGGTCCCCCCCCCGCTCCCCACCCGGGTCCACCCCCCGCTCCCCGCAGCTCCCCGCAGCTCCCCGCACCCCGCAGCTCCCCGCCGCCGCTTACGTCTCGAAAGCGGTTCCAGTGCCTGATCCTGCCGCTGTACTGCGCGATGGACGACAGCCACTGCTCGTCCTCCATGAAGTTGCCGGGGGCCTCGCCTTCCTTGCGCCCCCGGGCGTCGCCCTCAGCCAGGGCAGCCGCGGCGAGCAGCAGCAGCAGCAGCGGCAGCGCCGGCCGCGCGGAGCCCAGGGCGCCCATCGCGGTCTGCGCTCGGCCTGGCGTGGGCTGGGGCCGCGCGTCCTCTTTTGCGGTCCTCCTCCTCCTCCTCCTCCTCCTCCTCCGCCGCGGTCCTCCTCCTCCTCCTCCCGCGGTGGCTGACGCGCCGGGCGCGGAGAGGGAGAGACTCAGGGAGGCTGCGCCGGCGGGGCTGAGCCTGTGACTGTGGCATCAGCATCGCGTCTGACATCATCACACCTGGCTCACAAAAAAAGAGAGAGAGAGAGAGGGCGGGGGGGAGCTTTGAACGCAGAGCGCCGGATCCGAGCCACAGCACCCGAGCCCGCCCGCCCCTCAGGAGCCGCCGTCCAGGGAAGCAGACCCAAGCCGGCCCTTCTCCCTGCGGTCTGCTCCGGTCAGCAGAGGCTCCGGGTCCCTCACCGCGCTGGAGAAAAGACAAGCCAGCCGGGCTCAGGCGTCACGAGAAAGCCTGGCCACATCTTCCTCTCCCTGACACCCTCCCTCCCCCCCCGCCCCCCGGCCTGCGGCCTGGGCCCCGACAGCTGCTCCCTAAGCCGGCTGCCCCTGAGCTACCCTCCCCAGACCCTCCACTCCTCAGGGCACGGCCTGAGCTCTGCATGGCTGCTAAAACCAGGCAGACGTCCCCTCCCTAACAGCTGTTCAGGGGCTGGCACCTTTTGTTAGCTTCATGCCCAGCCCTCTTCATCTACCTTGACTCAAGCCCATTTGCTTGTATTCGACTTCATGTTGAGTGTGATGAACCACTGGGAAGGAGACAAGGCGGGAGCAGGCTCATCAACAACCTCAAACAGCTGGTGTTGTTGGAGGTTTAAGTTTTTGTTAGAACTGTGACCCTAGTCGTTGCCTATAGAAGTGGGTTGACTTACCAGCTGGGAAAGCAAGCAGCTGAGCACAGACTCAGGATCAGAGCACAAATGGGATTTATTTTACAAATACATTGAAGAGTACGACAGGACAAAACATATTAAACTTTTGAGCCCCGAGCCCTAGATTGTGTTTTTATAAAAGACTTGGCTACTGTGATGTTAAAATAGAAAATTAAAGGCAATGAAAGAACATGATCTTAATCAGCAGAAAAAACACAGGTTATGGGGTCTACAGTGGCCTGGGCTACAGAGTTCCCTTGAGAAAACACAACACAATAGTTCCCACTTAGCTTTTCTCCGATGTCCTGTCTTGCTGCGATCTCCAGGCGCTGGCATCTACATCCCATGATGGAGGCAGTGTCCTCCCAGGTGGTGCGGAGGTGCTTCACAGGGAAGCGCAATTTGTCATATGGCAATTTCTATCCAGAATGTAATGTTAATGCTATTGCGTACCATACAACGGCTGTGAAACTTGAGCAAAATTACCCCAGGCATTTAAAAAACAAGAGTTTGTCCCTCAGGTTGGAAAGAGGTCATAATTCATTGTTCTGAAGATTTACCAAATCTTGTCCCAAATCTTGTCATTTTTCCCCCATCCCTTTTTTCTTTTGTTGTATGAGTACTCTATCTGTATCTACACCTGCATGCCAGAAGAGGGCACCAGATGACAATATACATGGTTGTGAGCCACCATGTGGTTGCTGAGAATTGAACTCAGGACCTCTGGAAGAGCAGACAATGATCTTAACCAGAGCCATCTCTCCAGCCCCTCCCTATCTTCCTAATCCCTGTCTTTTTATTTTAGATGAGGTCTCCTGTAGCCCAGACTGGCTTCCAATTTGATATGTAGCTTGAGGTTGACCTTTTAACTTCTGATCCTCCTGTCTCATGTGGTCCTGGGGAATCAAACCCAGGGCTCCTTCCAGCTTAGGCGAGCACTCTACTTGACTGAGCCATGTGCCCCTCAATCCTAGTCTCCAAAGCACTTAGCAGACAGCTTAGATGCACAAAGTGTTCTACTGGTCTAATTACCACATCTGCTTAACAACGATCATGGAAGCTAACCCAGTGCCCTTTAGCTACCTTTAGACCCATGAAGGTCAGAATGATTTCCACACACAGGCAGTTCTTCCAAGGGGATATGCCTCCTGCAGCTACAGCTGAAGGTGAAGCTATTTGAGAGGAAGAGTCCAAATGACAGATGTAAGAGTTGTGCAAAATAACTAATAACCTAGTTTATAACTCAGAAGGATTTTCTTCTGAAGAATTGCTGGCGCTTTTTCAGAAAATTAGGAATAGTGCTACCTCAAGATCCAGCTATACCACTCCTAGGCATATATCCAAAATATGCTCAAGTTTACAACAAGGACATTTGCTCAACCATGTTCATAGAAGCTTTATTAGTAATAGCCAGAATCTGGAAACAACCCAGATGTCCCTCAACAGAAGAATGGATACAGAAATTGTGGTACATTTACACAATGGAATACTTTTCAGGAAATCATGAAATCTGCAGGCAAATGGTGGAAATTAGAAAAGATTATTCTGAGTGAAGTATCCAAGAAACAGATACACATGGTATATACTCCCTTACAAGTGAATATTAGACATATAATATAGGATAAACATACTAAAATCTGTACACCTAAAGAACCTAAGCAAGAAGGAGGACCCTGGATAAGATGATCAATCCTCATTCAGAAAGGCAAACAGGATGGACATCGAAGAGGGAGAAAACAGGGAACAGGACAGGAGCCTACCACAGAGGGCCTCTGAAAGAGTCTAGCCAGCAGGGTATCAAAACATATGCTGAGACTCACAGCCAAACTTTGGGCAGAGTGCAGGGAATATTATGAAAGAATGGGAAGATAGAAAGACCTGGAGGGGACAGGAGCTCCACAAGGAGAACAACAGAATCAAAAAAATCTGGGCACAAGGGTCTTTTCTGAGACTGATAATCTAACCAAGGACCATGCTTGGAGATAACCTAGAACCCCTGAACAGATGTAGCCCATAGCAGCTCAGTGCCCAAATGGCTTCCCTAGTAAGGGGAACAGGGACTGTCTCTGACATGAACTCAGTGGGTGGCTCTTTGATCACCTCCCCCTGACAGGGGAGCAGCCTTACTAGGCCACAGAGGAAGACAACGCAGCCAGTTCTGATGAGACCTGATAGGCTAGGGTCAGATGGAAGGGAGGAGGACCTCCCCTATCAGTGGGCTGGGGGAGGAGCATGGGAGAAGAGAGAGGGGAGGCGGGATTGGGAGGGGACAAGCTACACCTGGGATACAAAGTGAATAAATTATAATAAATAAAAAATAAATTTAAAAAATAATTAAAAAATCTAATTTTAAAAAGACAACATTCTCATTTCTAGATGCTCTAAATTCAAGACAATTGCACAAAGATACTCACTTCAAAATTGTCTGTGGTGGCTATTCTTGGTTGTCAACTTGACTACATTTGGAATTAACTAGAACCCAAGTGGCTGGGTACACCTCTGAGGGATTTTTTTCTTAATTAAATCATTTGAGTGGGAAGACTACTTTTAATCTGGATTTTTTTTAGATTTATTTATTATATATACAGTGTTCTGCCTGCATGCCAGAAGAGTGTACCAGATCTCAGTATAGATGATTGTAAGCCATGTAGTTGCTAGGAACTGAACTCATGACCTCTGGAAGAGCAGCCAGTTCTCTTAACCTCTGAGCCATCTCTCCAGCCCTAATCTGGATTTTTTGAGGTGGGAAAATACAACTTTAATCTGGACTGCACCTTCTGGTGGCAGCCGACCTGAAGGATGTGGAAGAAGGAAGCTCTTGGCCTGCTTGCCCTCACTCTCATTGACAAGTCCATTCCTTCACTGGCAGCAGAGCCTACTTCTTTGGGATTCTGGTGTATATTGAAGATCAGCTGAGACCTCCAGCCTCGTGTACTGATCTATTGGATTTTTGGACTGCTGTAAGCCATTATAATAATCCCATATATGTTCTTCATAAACATATGTATATATTTTATAAATTCTGTTCCTCCAGAGAATCCTGACTAATATACTAGTAATCAATAATCAAGCTGTTATATTTAAAACAGTACCAACAACTGATCACAGTGTTGTATGAACCTGTAGTTCTAAAATTTGGGGGCCTGACAAGAGAGCCTTATCAACACAGACAATTTAAGACCTGCCTGGGTAACACAGCAAGAGCCCATCTCAAACAAAATAAGTATCTGCAAAGAACTACCCACACAGACATACAAATTAATGTAGATCTCTACCTTTGCAAGTAATACGAGCTATTATCGGATGGGAAGAGCTCACCTGGTTTATGCAGTGGGCTTGGGATGGAGGCAGGCCAGTGGCAGAACTCTTAGGTAACACACCATTCCCAGTGCTGCAAACACTCCCCAGTGGACCCTTGCATCAGTCAGCTTTGTGTTATTGTGAGAGAACACCTGGGAGAACTAACTGTTTTCTGTGTCCTGTGCTTGTAGAGGGTCCCTGCTGCTTTAGCTGAGTGGCAGCATGGGACCTGCTCGTCGCAGAGGGGCTGGAGACCAAAGAGAAGCAGAGCCTGGGCTCCCACTGTCTTCCTTAAGGACACCTCCTTAAAGAATGGCCTAGCTTCCTTCCACAAGGACCCACTTCCCAAAGTTCCACTCTCTCCTAATAATGCCACCGGCTAGCAACTAAGCTTTTAAGCACATGGGCCTGGGGGAGGAGTTTCCAAACTACAGCGGTCTCATCTATATGACCCCATTTGAAAGACAGTATAACATCATACTTACAACCTGGTCTCAAGAACCTTTTACACCAAAGTATTACTGAGGACCGCCAAGAACGTGTTTGTGTGAAACAGACACATATCCGCATTTAGTATACTTGAAAATAAAACTAGGAATTTAAAAATATACTTATTTAAAAATAAACTCCCCATTTCATATTAACAAAACAATAGTGTATTATATGAGAAATATAAATCCCTTACAATCAGGGGAAAAAGTGACATTGTTTTCCATTTTTACAAATCTCTTTAATGTCTGGTTCAAAGGAAGACAGGTAGCCTGGGAGCTTCTGTACCACCCAGCAGCTGTCTACAAGGGCTACCAGAACAAAGCGCCACAGACCAAAGGCCTCTGCAGCCAGTTTATTTTCACAGTTCCTGAGGCTAGAAGTTCAAGATCAAAGTGTTCGGGTTTGGTCTCTCCAGAGGCCTCTCCTTGACTTGTAGAAAGTCACCTTCTCACAGGGTCTTTTCAGGTCCTTCCTCTGGGTGAATGCTAGTCTTGTCTCTTGAAAGAGTACCAATTTCCTTCTAAGGACTCCAGGCCAGTGGGACGGCCTCTTTAAAGGTCCCATCTCCAAACACAGTACCATGGAGGTACTGGAGCCTGGGCAGGACACAAGTCCTAACGGCAGGTAGAAAAGAAATCACTAATAAGAGCCTGAAGGACTGAGGACAAAATGAGTTAATTAACCTCCAAAAACCACAATGACAGCCTAAACCCTCCAACTTATTATACCCTAGAAAATACAAAAGCACACAAGCACACCCTGCATTTAACTACCAGGGTGATGTCTGGTAGTTATCAATGGCCTCTTGGGGAATATAAAGGCCACAAACACCTTAGTACTTTTATAAAATTAGACCTCCTACAAAATGGAGGATTCCTGGTAGTCCAAAAACTGTACACTGAGACCAAAGGCCTCAGGCAAAATGTTTAAACCTTAAAAAAATTACAATGTATGTATTTTCCAATATGTGTGTGTGAGATGTGTGTGCAGGTGCTCAGAAACCAGAAGAGACATTTTATCTCCTGGAGCTGGTTACAAGTAATTGTGAGCTATGTGACAGTGTGCTAGAAACCACATTCAGGTCCCCTTGAAGAGCAGTAAGCACTCTTAACCACTGAGACATCTCTCTACTCTTGACTTCTTAATCTTGTTACTCCTCAATTTGAAAATAAATGTAATAATAAAGGTGCCAAGTCCAGTGGATTGCTGTGAGGGCTGAGTCAACGCACTAATACATGACAAGTGGGTGGACTCTGTCAATATTAGCTACTACTGTTTGGAAAACAAACAAACAAACCTCAAATTTGGCCAGGAGTGGTGGGCAGGCAGAGCTCTGTAAATTCAAGGCCAGCCAGCCAGGTTATACAGAGACACTGTCTCAAAAAAACAAAAACAAAATAAAAGATACATTTTTGAAAAAAAAATCCTAATTCTATTAATATCTACCAATATGCAAAGTACTACAAAACACAAAAATCCTCATATACATTCCATTAGTCATTACACTGTCACGCCCACACGTCACCTCAGGAAACCTACCCTCTGCACTTAAGAAACCACCTAACAATCCCTGAGACCTGATAACAGAATTCCTTGTTCTGTTAAGAATGGACTCTCTGACTTATTACACTGCAATCTCTAAAACAAAACTCTTAAGAATTCACTAATCCCGACACCCAAAAAGAGGTATCTTCACTGCAATGGACAAGGCTACCTGACAGCTGGAGAGAGAAGCTCTGGGGTCAAAGGAGAGCCACGTCCTGTGAAACAGCTGGAGGGGAGATATAGAACCTGACTGTCACCAGGAAGCAGAAAGCCTTTTGGGAAGGCTGACCTGAATGCACATTAGTGAGACCTTGGAAAACACAACAGCTAAGTCAGTAAGTACCGAAGCCCGGGCACCAACACGCTGATGATGGGGCACAGACCACAGCTGCCTGACAACATTAAGGACAGCACAGTAACCTGGAAAACTCATTTATTTGCAAATGGTCTGCACCACCTCACGGAGAACTGAAGCTCCACAGCATAGGTCTCAACACGGAGCTCAGGAGCAGACATCACAAAAAGGAGCCATAGAGGATAAGGAACGACGAACAAGAAGGAAGGGGAGGAGTGAGAACCAGAAGGGAGGAGCACAGTACGGCGCTCCATTCTCCACCCGTCAGCTGGAGTGCCTGCTGCTGCCACACTTCCAGACTCTCGCTGCCCTCAGTCACGTTCTCCGCTGCTCTCCTGAGAATAAAACAGGAGAGAGTGATGTGGGATGGATGTGACAGGACAGAACTCCAACAATTTTGTTGCTTGTTTTATATATTTATTTTTATTTTGTGTGGTACAGGTGTTTTGCCTGCATCTATGTCTGGGCACTGTTTACACGTCTAGTGTCTGGAGAGTGTCAGATCCCCTAGAACTGGAGTTACAGATGGTTGTAAGTCTCCACCTGGACTGGAACCCACCTGTTCTGGAAGAACAGCTAGTGTTCTTAACCACTGACCCAGGTCTCCAGTCCCTTAGGGTTCTTTTGTTTTGGGGTGAGGACTTGGTCTTATATATTCCAGGCTGGCCTTGAACTCTAGGGAGTCAAGGGTGATCTTCCTGCCTCTACCTCCTGAGTGCTGGGACTACAGGCCACCATACTATGATACACTATGACATGGTGCTGAGGGTCTAACCCACAGTTTTGTGCAAGCTATTCAAACTCCACCAACTGAGATACATCCCCAGTACCCCACCCCAAAGCATTTTTAAGGACTAATTTTAGAAGGAAAATAAATAGATCAAGCAACATAAATGTAATCATCAACTGCTAAAGATAAGACTCCGGCCAGTGAGGGAGATGAAAACAGGGTATGGAAGGGACATCTGCATACACAGGTCGGGACCAGCTCTATGCACAGTGGTCAAGATGTGGGAACAACCCAAAGGTCAGTTGTGGATGGATGGTAAAGAAAATGTGGTTGACATACAATGGGATATTATTTATCCTTAAGAAGGCAGCACTGCCAAATGATACCGCATGGTCAACTTTGAGGACATGCTAGCACAAACACTGTGCTTCTACCTACATGAGGTACTCAGCTGTCACAACCACGAACAGAAGAGAGGGGTAAGAGAAGCGCTTGAAGGCAAAGCTGCAAGTTTTAGGAAGTGAACAGCTGTGTGTGTGAATGGGTGGGAAAAGCAGCACAATGTTACACATGTATTCATAGCGCCAGAGCTCACTGTTAAAATGGTTAAGACTGTAAATTTCACATTATTTGTGTTTCTTCCTAACACAAAAAATAGAGTAGGCCAAAGGTGATGGGTTCAAGCTCCCCTTGCATCTTAGCAGTTACTATGGACTGTGGGTGATCATCAAAGGGAATGTGGAGTTGGGGATTCAGGGGGACCAGGACAATAAGGATCTGCCCTAAAATTGCTAAGTTGAATACCATGACCAAAATCAACTTGGGCAGGAAAGACTTGGCTTACTGGCTTGTTCCTCATGGCTGGCTCACCCTGTTTTCTTAACCTCTGAGCCATCACTCCAGCCCCTCACCCTGTTTTCTTATCTCTCCTAGGACTACCTGCCGAGGGATGACTCTGCTTGCAGTGGGCTGGGCCCTCCGACAGGCCAATCTCATAGAGACATTTTTCACCACTGAGGTTCCCTCTTCCCATATAACTATAACTTGTATCAAGTTGACAAGCACATCACCCAAATTCCCACCCCCAAACCCTCTTCCTCCCCACCTTAGGAAGGCATTCCATTTCTAGTGCATTCAATACCCACTTCAGGAGAAGTCAACTTGTCCGCAGGAGGCATAGTTTCCAAAGCTGTCCACTGAGAACCTCTGGGAGATGTGAATGGAATTGAGCTTCAGGGAACCAAAGTAAAAGTTCTCAAACTTCTGCAAAGGAAGCAATCAAAGACAGCTAGAGATGAAATGTTTGCTCTCCTGTGTGCCTTTAAACACTGCACTGCAACAATCCCAACCTCGCCCGCCCCACGCTTCTCTTCTCAGTGTTTATTCTGAATAATAATTCTAGAGAGGAGGGAGGGCGAGGAGTGAGAAGGGACAGCCAGTTCTTCTCATTAATCCTAAAGTCTCTCAGAGAAAACACACTAGACAGTAGAGCTACAAGTCATAGCAAAGATGCATGTGCTGAGCAGACATAACAAGAATACGCAATAAATCCCTGGGGCTGCATCAGACCCACAGGGCTTGGAAATGCCTCTGACTTCCAGTTATTGACCAAGTAAGACCCTTAGTATCAGATCTCCTTAGCACAACACAAAAAGTCCACAGGGCACATCCCTCTCCCTTGTCAACAGCTCTCACCAGGAGCACTGTCAGCATATGCAGGGTAAGAAGCTCAGGGCCACACACCATAGGGACAACCCAGTAAAGGGACGCTTCAACACTCGAGCATGCAACACCACCAAAGGAACACTGAATACTTCTGAAAGCCCGTCAGTTAGATACTCAGGCCAGTACCCTCTAGGAAGTGCTGCAAAGTGCACTCTTTTATGCTGAGTGCGTTCAAGTGCATCAGTGGAAGGGAAGGACCTGACCTTGTGAAGATACATTCAGAAGGCAGAATCTGAAATGACACTGGAATTCATCCCAGAGAACTAAGTAAGGGTTGCCAAAAAGTAGTCTATGGCCCTGTAGCCCTGAACATACCCAATCTAATCTCAGAAGCTCGACAAGGTCAGCCCTGGGAAGAGCTGGGATGGAAGGAGTGTCTAACCTTCCAGGAAGCAAGAACTGCTCTGTTTACAGTCAGAAAGACCCCAAGAAATCCTTCCTTTTTTTTTTTTTCCTTCTTGGCCCTGGGGTTGAACTGAGGGTTTCTGCATGTGTTCCTCCTCCAAGCAGCCTTTCAACATAAGTTTCAAGCAATGCTGAACACAATCTATGAGTGGAATGGTACTCCGAACACTGGCAACTGTCTCTTCACTTACTGTTACCCCTGCCCCCACACCCACAAACTCCAGGCGCTGCCATCTTTCTTCTTCCTGTACTTAGTGGCCTAGAGAAATGTCTGAGGTTCATTAAAAGCTAACTTTACAAAGTCCAATCAATATTTATTCTTCAACATGACATCAAATTGACCCTCAAAGGATCTATGGGGAGGCTGTGAGCTGCACTGCCTCGACTTTTTGAAAGGAGACCGGTTCTCTCCTGCTCTGATTCACACAATTAACTCTGCTTCCCGGCTCAGACACCCTGTGCAAACCATATCCACTTTTCTTGTTAAAAAAAAAAAAAAAAAAAACCTTAGGCTGAAATAGTTATCTGCTAATCCCTTTGCTGAACATTATTTTGAAGTGAAAAGCACATAAACAAGACTGACAGATTTATAGCTTTACAAACTGAAGCCTTCTAGATATAAAAAATACATAATACCCAAGAGGCAAAAGGAGGGACAAAACAAAGAAAACATTGGGGGGGGTCCTAGAGTCCTGTACCTCATCTCTGTGTTTATGGTCCCAAGTACCCCCAGAAACACAATCTGCCTGAGAGAATCCTCACTGCATTCGGGTTGATGAATAAAAGCAGTGCACGTAGTAATAATGAAATTAGCTAGATGTGATATCAATGGGTACTAAGAATATGAGGAGGAGAAACACACATTCTTAAATTCTTGAGGCCAGTGCAGGCTGTGAAGACAATGGGTGCATTAACACCACTCACTGCACCAACCCATATGGGATAAAAGATCACAACGAGCAGAGATCCAGTAAGACAGACATGCAAAAAGGCCTTGTAAATTGTAAGCTGTTTTCGAGAATCAGGAGTTTCTTATGATGCTTCTAAAATGTCTCAATGCTCTATGATTTGCATTTACTAACTTTTTGCATTTACTTTCTAACTTTCTGCCTTCTCTCATGCCTTTTGATAACAATATCCCATTAAATGGATTTTGCATATAGAAGTGTTTAACCCAGGCTAACCTTCTTTATAGCCTTCCCTACCTCTGTGTTCCTGTTCTCTCTGAATACTTGAAAAAACTTTGGGACAGATGATCTTGCAATGATTTCTCAGTTATTTTATTCCTTAGTCACTGTTATAGTTTTAATATGAAGCCTTGCTCTTAGTGCCATCAATCATTTCTAGTGATTTATCAGAATATAAACCTTGTAGAAGGAGGAACTGAATCCCACTATATTCTGTAATAGTGTCTAGAAGTTTACATGGGACCAGGATGTATTTGATGGGCAAAATGACAACAAAAACTCATGCTATAGATCTCTCCCTGTCTCTACAAATGCGCAAAGGGGGGGGGGGGAAATGACATGCCTGTGTGTAGGCTAAAACTACTCTATAAATTAGCATAAAGAAATCCCTGATGAGGACTTTTAACAAAAACTGTATTACCTCTAATTAAGCTGGGAGTGGGAAGCCTATCTCAATTCTAACTGCCTGTCAAGAAAGAACCTCAACACTAATGGAAACTCAGAGATAATGTCAGAGCTCTGTCTCTTGTCTATGGGGACTGGATCTGCTCTAGGCTCAGCTCCTGATATAGAGTATCACTTAGCACTGAAGATGGACATTCCCATGCACATGGCACAGTGTGGCTCTGTCTCTGGAAGCAGATGAGAAGGAAGAAGTGTGGAGGTTGTGGTTGTGGTCTTACCTAAAGTCCCTGCTTGCTTTCCCCCAGATCTGAACATGCTTCTGTGTACATGCAGAAATGCAGTCTCCACTTCAGTGAAAATGTTTACCTGGAGCCAGGATGGAGGTGAACACCTAGAATCCCAGCACTCAGGAGTCTCAGGCTGGAGGACTGAAAATTTGAGGCTAGCCTAGGCTAGATGAGATCCTGTCTCAACAATACAAAACAAACACAAACAAAACTCTACAGCAAATGTTAAGTGTGTGGTGAGAGTACAGACTATTATTTCTGAATCTAAAACACACAACCCCCACATCATGTTTTGAATGACATTCCCCAGCTCATGGCTGCAGCTTAGCTTATAGTTCTGGCTACTCTCTGCTTTCTGGTCTGTGATGTGAAGAAGCTCGAGCTCACATTCCCACCATGCCTATACCAAAATGGTGACTGTAACGCTCTGAAACAGCAGCCAACTATAACCTTTCCAACTGTATGGTGATCCTGACACATATTTTGGCCACAACAAAAGTAGCTGCTCTGTGCTTCAGAAATGCAGTGGGACCCGAGGAAATGCTGGGCACTGAGGAGTGGGTGCCAGCAAAACCGCCTGGAGTAGACCAAAACTGAGCTGGACAAGACAAGGTATAGTCCTGAGACAGGAATGAACATGGTGAGCAGGGCCAGGCAGTTAAGATGTTAGAAGGGGTCCTGAGAGTTACAAGTGAGACCTAAGGCGGGAGAGATACACTCAGAGGCCCCTGAGGTTAGGTTCACAAATTAAAATTAGACCTTGTGCTAGCCAGAGGGAACCACTAAGGGCTCTGAGCAGGCTGCTAAAATGGGAAGCAGCAGAGAACATTCTGACACAGGAACCAAGGCGAGCAGGCACAGGAGGGTGTCAGCGCACTTCTAAGGGGGAGCCACTTTTGTGTGGCCTCCTCAGATACCTGTACACTGCAATACCCCTACAAAGACATTCTATACAGCTGTCTGTAACTACTTTTCCAGCTATAATGTCTCAGGCCCTTCTCCAGTCTATGATTTCCCTGACAGGCTGTGATCATGCGTTAGACATGTGCCCTGGAGCATTGTTAAACACATGTTAGCACAAAGAGTTTTCCATCAGCCATATTAGGGAAATAAATCCTTTGTTATGAATTACAAGTATGCCCTTGTAATTTGTTTGTAAAAAGTTATCACTTTTTTCTTTTGACTTTATGACGGTGCTCACATGTCAATTTAAAATTTCATGAGCTGACATTTATGATAACAAGAGATTTTTAAAACAGTGTCCTGATACAAATACAATTATATATGCTGAGAGATGAAGCTGAAGCATAAACTGCATTAGTGGTGACAACAATACCAGTGAAGATTGCAGAAGTCAACCCTCACCTAGCAGCACCGTGACTGGATGGTGTGCCCTCACAACTCTACAAGCAGGAGCTATGCTGAACTTGCTCAGTGTGAGGCTGGAGAAACTGTGATGACTTAGCCAATGGGGTTCAGGACAGGCCACCCCACAAACGGCACATGGCATTTAAGGAAAGATGGGAGCAGGATGATTTCTCCTCCTCCCATGGCCCTTCTCCCGTGAGGTAGGTCCTAAGACACTCCCTGGAGAGAGTCACCTCCTGTATCAGAGACAAAAAACATTCTTTGTGAAGATATGACACACCTTGTCCTGAGTGACTATGTTCACATAGGCATGGCCATGTCCAGGACCCCATCCACTGCCTTGGCTCAGAAGGATGGTAAAGCCTTCTTAGGGTAGCCCAGACTCCAAGGTGCTGAGGCTCCATCTAAGAACACAGCCCACCTGACCCCAGCTTTCTGTTTGTGTCCACCTTTCTGCCTTTATTTTACTTTTTCAGTTTTGAGACAGAGTCTCTCTATGTAGCCCTGACTGTCCTGGACTCACTTTGTAGTCCAAGCTGGCCTTCAACTCAAAGATCCACCTGCCTCCCGAATGCGGGGACTAAAGGTGTGTACCACTGTCTGTCTTTTCTGCATTCCCTCACTGCCCTCAGTCAGGTCCACTTCCCATGGATCCACGTAAAAACAGTCACATCGTATCAGCAGGGGGAAGAGATGAAGAGTCCTCACTGTGGCCACATAGATCTTTTTTCATGTTCTAAGGGCAGCAAGGGGGCTGCCTGCCTATAGGACTTCACCTGCACTTGGCTGCATGCACATAGACTGGCCTTCTCCTTCCCTCCTCTCCCTCTCCTGGTCCTAAGGAACATTGTGCCAGCCACTATTGGTATTCAGCCCTCTGGGCATGCAAGCTCCTCTCTAAATTTCATATTTTCTGTGACTCCCATGATGTGTGTACATAATAGATCTGAGTTCTGTCTCCCTAGTAACCCAGCTACCATTAAATTTAAAGATTAAACTCTTGAGGGAGGGAGGGAAAATTATTTTTGCTCTCCACTGAGTCCTCCCTGTTCACTGTCATCCCATCATATTATTTCATACTCTAATTAAATCTCTATATGACCTTCTACTCTTTATCATGTTTAAGAAAAAAAACAGCAAAGTGTACTTCATTCTGGAAACTCCTGTATTACATACAACTTAAGTGAATGTGTGTACTTTCCCCTTATTAATCTGCCTTTTGTTGGTGGGGCCTGACTTATCACCCTACCCTAACCCTGTACTGCTTATCTGACCTAATCTTGTGTATCCCTGAAGACAGAACACCCCCAGTCCCAAGGCTGCCCTGCAGTGGGCTGGCCAACTGGATGGATCTCAGGACGGCTGCCAGGGTAAGTGCCTCTAAAATTCAGGTGTCACCCGCAGGCTGAATGACATACTCTACAGCACTGAGACGGTTGCAGATGTAACAACAACAGGAAAGAAGTACAGAAAAAGAGGTTGTGTCCACATGCTTGGGAGATCCTGATGGGCTCCTTCCCTTTATTTTTTAAAGATTTATTTATTTCCTATGTATTCAGTGTTCTGCCTGCATGTACACCTGCATGCCAGAAGAGGGCACCAGATCTCATAGATGGTTGAGAGCCACCATGTGGTTGCTGGGAATTGAACTCAGGACCACTGGAAGAGCAGCCAGGTGCTCTTAACCTCTGAGCCACCTCTCCAGCCCTCCTTCATAACTGTAACCTTCGAGTCCCTAATTTGTAAACTGATCCTCCAATTTTCCCATTCTTGGCCAAGAATCTGCTTCCTCACTGAAGAATGTAGTGCTGTTATTGGTTCTTCAGTTCCCAGAGGAAAAGAGTTCCAGTTTGGGACCAGGACCTAGCGAGAGGGAAGAAATCTCTCTTTTCCTGTCATGTTGTGTTCCTCAGGAAGCCTCTCTAGAACTTGAGCCCTTTAATCCTCACTGTGGCCAGCTCCCCTTAACAGAGGTCCAGGAGGGTCTAGCCAAACTGTCAAAAGCTTTCAGTACCCTCTTTCCCTGACCCTGGTTTATGGACCAGCTGACTGGCCTTCAGCTGAAAAATTTTAAATTACATTTTAGATGAAAATACAAATCAACTAAATTGCTCCATTGGATTAGGTACCTAAATGAAAAGGAGAGACAGAAGAAAATGCTTTAACTACAAGTTCAAAAGCAGCAGAAAAAACTCAGTTGCTCTTTTGAACTTAAGGCAATTCATGAAGAACAGGAAGAGAAAGTATTCTGTTGTTTAGAAATAGTAGCTCTGATGGGAAATTTAAATACAAAAGAATCTAGTCAAAGAATTTCAGTCCTGTTGAGGTTTTTTTCTCCTTCCGTTTTGTAACAATGCCCCAGGGGCATTCTGAAGCCTCAGCGATCCCCTCCCCACAGCCCTCTCCTGACACACACAGCTCTGCAGCTGTGGGAGCCGCTGTCCTAAAAACTTACTGTAAAGAGCCAGTCATGATGGCGCCTTTAACCCCAGCACTCGAGAGGCAGAGGCAGAACGATCTGAGTTGGAGGCCAGCCTTGTCTACAAACCAAATCCAGAACAATCAAGGCTACACAGAGAAACCCTGTCTCGAAAAAACAAAAACCAACCAACCAAAAAACCCAAAACTTACTGTAAAGGGGTAAGGAACAGCTAAGCAAAACTACTGACTATTTGGTAAGAACTGAAAATGAAATTTCAGACTGCCAGTGTTTGTGTCCTCCCGGCCAACAATAAGGACAAACCTGGACCATCTAAGAGGACGCTCGAATACCTGAGTCAGTGAGGCTTTGAAAACCATGATGTGCACACTGCTGTCCTGTACTGTGTACTCAAAGAATCAGCAGAAAATTAAATTCTTGCAGGCAACATGGCATATGTCTTAAATCCCAATACTTCGGAGGCAGAGGTAGGTGAATGTCTTTGAGTTTGAAGCCAGCCTGGTCTACATAGGAGCTCCAGGATAGTCAAGACTACATAGTGAAACCCTGTCTAAAAACTTCAAAAATAGAAAAATTCTTGTGTGTTGAGATGCAGGTGTGCATGGAGGCTAGAAGACAGTCTTCAGCTCTTGTTCCTCAGATATCATGTGTGAGGGACAGAACTGAGAATTAAGAACCACTGGGATGAAACAGTTTAAGGTCAGTTTATGCCCAGCATGGTGGCACACACCTTTAATCCCAGCATTTGGTAGGCAGAGACAGGTGGATCTCTGTGAGCTCAAGATCATTCTGATCTACATACTGAGTTCCAGGACAGCCAGGGCTACATAGAGAAACAACGTCTCAAAAAAGAAAACTGAATCCCCCACCCAGCATCACGACGCACTTTCGTAATCCCAGCACTGGGGAAGGGGCACCTACGAGACTGTCAAGTTGAAATGAGCTTGGGCTACATATAGCCCTGTCAGAAAATAATTACAAGCATCCTGCTGCCCCATGCTCACACGGTCTGTAGAGCCACTATTTTTAGTCTGTCCATGTTTGCTTCCTCGGGAGAGCACAGAGGGAATTATTGATCTCTAGTAACACCATGGTATACACTGAAAGAAAGCAAACGGCAAGATTGAAGGGCTAACTGTGGCATTCATCTTGGACCTTCAACTCCTTTCTCTTACCGGTGACAAAACCATCAAATACCAGAAAGAGTTACATATGGGAAGAGCCTGCAAGATTGAGACTGGACATCCTGGAGAGGAAGATGGAGAGCCTCTCACATCTAAAACCTCAAGGCACAAATGAAAGGAAGGACAGTCCCCAGGACCGAACAATGCTGAGGGCTTCCTGCCCCTTCCTCAGTCTCAGACAAAGCAGTGTTCACAGTCCTCGAAGAGCCCTCTTCTGAAAACAAAGTTTATTTATGGGAAAGTGAGCTGGCTCAGCTGGTAGCAGCACTTGAGGTTTAAAGCCTGCCCACCTGAATTCAATCCCAGAACCCACTGACTGACTCCCAAGGGCTATATCTGACCTATACACATACACACACACACTCACTTACTCATAAACTTAAAAAAATTTTAACTTTTTTATTGCATGTAGGGGTGTGCTGGAGTGGAAGCATGCATGTGCCAGAGCCATGTGTGAGTCAGAGGCTAACTCTCCCCTATTGTGGGTTTCAGGGTCTGAGCTCAGGCCACCAGGCTTTTGTGGCAAGTGCTTTTACTGGCTGGCCCAAAGATTCCTGTTTTAAGAAAATGTGCTTCTATGCTGGATGAGTTTAATGACCTTGATTGAAGTAAGAGAAAATTCAGTTTTAAAATTCACAATGGAAATTTTAAGTATGTGATGGGGTTAGTGGTTGAATAGCTTACCTAGCAAGCATGACACTCTGCGTTCACTCCCCAGCACCAAGGAAGAAAGGGATGGAGGAATGGAAGGACAGAGGGAGGGAAGGACAGAAGGAAGGAAGAAGGGAAGGGGGAGGGAGGGAGAAAGAGAGGAAGAGGGGGAGAGGGGGAGAAGGACAGGCAGATAGGTGGGCAAGCAGGCAACACCCATCATGTAAGTCCCACATAACTTACGAGTCCTTCTTGGTACCCATAACTTAAACTAACCTTTTTAATGTATCCGGCACAACTAGAGATGGGCTAAATGGTCGGACTGATGAGAGGGGTAAAGTTGTGCTGGTCTCTCTCCCTAAGGAAGGGTGCTTTCTCTTGTTTACACACATGCAATTAGACTCGTGAGCCTACAGGGAAGGGGGTATGCTAAGGAAGGTTCCCCAGTGTTTGTCCAACTTCTACTTTAACACAATTACCTTGTTTACAGATAAAGTAACCGTAATGGTACTATCTGATACTTAATCACAGCACTTAGCCACCTACCGCCTCCCAGGCACAGGAGGGCAGGTAACAGGATGGCTGAGGACGGTGTGATAAGCGCTTGGAGGCCTTGGGAAGGCCGTCCCAGCACAGAGCTTTGCTGTGGGGAAATAACACCTTTCATCTAGGGAGGTGAAAGTATCTTACAAATGCCAGCTCACTAACCTGTAACCCTTCCAAAAACTGCTTGAGAACCACAGCCACACATATTCTCACTTAAAAGATAAGAAACAGAGACCACTAACACCAAGATAAATTAAAGAGCCCCTAGTCCCGGGCCTCACGTACTGGCCTCACGGTTGTGACTATGCGGCAGTGCACACACTCTTGAGCAGAATAACAAATCTACAGCCAAGGACGCCAGCTTGGGAGAAACTCCACCCTCACACTACATGTATATGCTCACAGTGGAATGTTCACATCGTTCAGGGCGGTTAAGCTTGACTATGAAATGCCCCACAATACTGAGTTCTGAGTTGGGGGGGGGGGGTCCTTGAAATATCAAGGATATGGAGTTATAACAAGAAAAACTGAGTTACTGGAAGCATGTCTCTGAAGATTATTCATGGTCCCTGGCCTCTTGCTTCTCTCTGGTTCCCGTCCAGCATTCGGTGGACAACCTCAGAGATGCTCCTTTGCTGCCATAATGCTCTGGCCCACAGCTCACAGTCAACAATGCCAAGAACTGCATGCTGAAATTCTGAAATTTGAACCAATGATGATGATGATGATGATAAAATTCCTCCCACAAGTTGTTCCTGTCAGGTACTGGATTGCAGTGATGATCAAAAAAGAAAAAACCCAACATAGAAAATTGACATTGGAGAAATGGAAGCCCACTGCTCGATTCACACTGTGGTTTGGAAGTCTCTCGAACTGTTTGGGGTAGGGTGGAATTTGGAAGTGTTCAGAGAAGCAGGTACAAAAAGCTTAGAATGCTAGAAGTCTGGTATAATGGCTGATTCTGCTAAGAGGTTAGAAAAACAGACCAGCAAAAAAGTAAGCAGTCAAGTCCAGACTCAGGAGGCTTCAGATGGGAAGACCTGCAAGGGAAACTAGACAGGAAGCCATTTGTGATAGATTCTGGAAAGAACCAAAGCCCATGCTTTTTCCATGTCCTACAATTTTGTCAGAGGCTGAGTTTAAAAGTGACAGACTGACAAATCTAGCAGGCATTTCAAGACAGTTCTGCATCTAGGCATGGTTGCTAGGTACTTCTAACTGAGTTTATTGTAAGAATCTGAAGCAAAATGAAGGGCCTAAAGACAAAAAAAAAAAAAAATTGCAGTTTGGCCAAAAAGTCAGTCTACAGAAGTTTCTGGTATGAAGATGAGCATGATAGCTCATACTTGTAAGCCAAATACTTTGGAGGCTGAGGCAGAAAGATTTCCACTAAGTTTGAGGCTAGCCTGGGCTACACAGCAACACCCCTGCTTGGCCCAACTCCCTTCTTCCCCTCCACAGAAACACTGGGGTTAGGAAGACACTGTTTCTAGAGAATAAGGAAAAAGCCATATGGGCATCTTAGAACCGAGCACTTCCTACCCATCATGTGAATGTAAATTTATCTACTTGTTTAAAACACCTTTCCTAGGTGGTGGCACACACCTATAACAGCAGCACTCGGGAGGCAGAGGCAGGCAGATCTCTGTGAGTTTGAGGCCAGCATGGTCTATATAGTGAGTTCCAGAACAGTCCCTGTCTCAAAAACACACAAAATAATTAATTAAATTTAATTAATTTAAAAAACTTGAGAAGACAGAGTGGCCAAGCCATCCTGATAGAACAGAGCCACTTATCAAGTTGTTTACCCAGGAATCAACTACCAATGCTTAGCTACCCTCAACCGGAGGCCAGGGGGCCATGATCCAAAGGGTCCACCTACTGCTCAAAAGGGTAGGTGACTCTGGAGCCCAGCTCATGATGCTGGTCTTGCAGGCACACAGAATCCAATGACTGCAGAGTTACAGAGGCTCCTGCCAGGATTTCAAAGGTCTGGGAGGCTGAGCAAGGTGTGGCAGGGACATAATGCCTGTAGGAAGCCCCTGAGAGGGCCATGTATGAAGCTGAGAAGCTACAACCTAGGCTTCAGTGGGGACCCTGGGGTATTGGAGATGGTAGCAATATGAAATGTCTGGTAAAGAAAGCCACCGTGGGGCTAGCCCAAGTGAAAAGCCATGTTGGTTACAAATGGCAAGACCATCGTAAGAGAAGGGCTATATACATGCCTGTTTATATATAAGGAGCTCAAGTCACTAAGTATTTAGGCACCTGCTTCTGGGTTGCCTAGCAACCTATGATGTCATCATGTATTGCAGGCCAGGTGGCCACACCTGAAAGGCGTGGTTACCTTGCTCCTTAAAGGGACCAACTCTCCACAGTGTCCCTCTTTTGGCCCCTCTTGCCCTCTCTTGCCTTCTCACCCTCTCCCCTTTCTCTGTCAGGGTACCTCCTCTCTCTGCCCACATCATGTCCTGATCTCCCTTCTCTCTCTCCTTCTCCCTCTCTTCATCTCCATCTAACAAACCTCTCTCATATAAAATCTGCTGTGCGCCTCCTCATTGTCCTTATTTAATTTGTCCCCCAAGAGTCACACCACATGCTTCAGGTATCAGACATGGAACTATAGGGTTTGGCGTTTGCCTACTATGGGATTTCTTCCTTTGGTTGCCTCCTTGCTGTTTTACTCCTCCCTGTGGGATGGGAAGTTTGGATTTGAGTTTCTGAATTTGAACTTGCTGAAACGGTTAATTCTTTGTAAACTCTTAGATGCTTGTTTCCCAGTTAGGGATCCTCTGTGGAAGGTTCTAGAAGCTTTAAGAGGTGGGGACTAACTGGAGGAAGTAGGTCATGGGGGTGTGCCCTTGAAGGTTAACATGTTCCCCAGTCATTTCCTCCCTCTTTGCTTCCTGTCCACAAGAGATTAAGAACCTCCTTTACCACATGGTCTCCTGATGATGTTCTGCCCAAGCACACAGACCCAAGCAGCCATGGCCCAAATGCTCTGAGTCTTCCTCCTTGAAAGCTGTTTACAGCCAACATTCTCATAACAAGAAGAAAGCTAGCACACCTGGGCCAAGAGTGAGAATCAAATGGTATAAAAAGCTATAGTCACACCCTTGGGAGATCCTAATTAAAAATAACCTGTAAAGGTGGTAAATTTTTGAAGCATTCTTCACAAAAAGGCCTACAGACACAGGATCAAATGTTCGGCAGTAAGGATGGGGATGTAGCTCAACTGACAGAGTGCTCACCTAACATGGGTTCAAACTCCAGTCATGCATAAGCCGAGCATCATGATATAAGGCTGAAAACCCATCGCCTGAGATGTAGAGGCAGGTAAAGCAGAAGTTAAAATCATCCTCAGCAACACAGAGAATTTTGAGGCTAGCCTGGGATCTCGTCTCAAGAAAAAAGAACAAAAAGAAACGTGTTTTGTTTCAGGGTTTGGATGCCCAACCATAACCAGGGAAGGTGAAGCAGCGTAGTAGTCAAGGGAGCTTGTACACCAGACCTGATGACCTGGGTTCAATCCCAGGGATCCACATTGGCAGAGGGAGAGAATGGAATCAAGACAAATTGTCCTCCGACCTCCACACACACAGGCCACAGACACGCTCCCAACAATGAGCACCACAGCTGAAGGGCCAAGGCCTTAACATAGAGCAGTCTGCGGGACATTCCAGAGCCGAACCACAGCCCACGCTGACAGAGATCTCCAAAAGATCATTCCAGAAGTAAACAACAACAACAACAACAACAAAAAACACTTTCCTTGAATGGAAAAATACAGAAGGTTTACTAGGAATCTTTACAGCCACAATCTGGTCACATGGAGGTACAATACTTCTAAAGACTGGAACAGCAACATCTACTTCAGAATAAAAGGTATTGTTGTTGGCAAGGATTTGCCATCTTTGAATCATCTTCAGCACTCACTCTGGGCAGGCAGGCTACTTTTAATCTGAAACCTCAGACTTCAGTGATCATGGTGTGAGAGTCAGTAACAATAGCTAATAATAGCCAATAAAAAGAGGACGTGATGTTCTCAGAGCCGGGCACCTCAGAGCCAGGAGCAAGGCCAAGGACAGAGCGTGGGAGAGAAGCAAACCCTAGCAGCAGCAGCATCCATAAGCAAAGTGCAAAAGGTTAGGACTCCTCACCCTGTCAACATGCCACTCAAACAATCCCAAAGTGCTTCATGCCACCAGAATGAGCTACTGAAAAGGATGGCTTTTTTGCAAAAAGAGAAGAGAGGCTTCCCTCATTCTGCTCCCCAACCTCCTGCAGGTCTCTGCTGGAGCATGTGAGAGGTCTGTTTATAGCCTGGCCTAACCTAGGGAGGTGACAAACAGCAAGGGAAGAGAGGCTATAAAACCTTTTGCAAGTAATCACTTAAGGTTGTGCTTTTGGATGGCTGGCCTGCACCTCACTGGTGATGCAAGCATTATCAAGTTTAAGGCTGCTGGGAAGGCCAAATGACCTATTAGAGAGTGAATTAAAACTGATATATACAAACAGGATGCCAGGCAGTTCTGCTGAGCACCTCAATATGCAAAATACAAAGGGACTTCCCCTTCCTGCAAAGGCTTTCCATTTTGAAAAGCAGCAAGAAAAACTACAGAGCAGGGGGTGGGGGATAAGGCCATGGAGACAGGAGGTTGTGCTGACGGGGCTAGAAAGCCTGTGCTTGACCTTCCTGCAGGCTGCACACGGTGCCATTCGAGAGCTGGCATCTGAGAAGGCCTGATGGCAGCTCAATCTGTTGCCAAGTTTCTTCCCCAGAAATCCTGCCTCTAGGCATGGCTATTACTGCTTTACTGTCTGGCAGCTGCTGGCTAAGAGACTTCTCTGCCCCTAAGCCTGGAATGCCAGCCTGGAGGGTAGCTGCTCTCTCAGAGCCAACCCAATGATGTTTCTGAAGACAGCTGCCCTGGAAAGAACTAGTGCTCATTAAGCTTTGTTACCACATTTTCTATTTCCTGTCTGGTCACCTTCCCGCAGATAGTACTCATAACGGTACACAACAGGAAAGAGAAGGCTCACAGAAAGAAAGTGCAGGTTGGCAGAAGCATCTCACAGCAGATGACAGCCTAAGTGACTCTGGGCCTGGGGCTTTAGGGAGGTTGGGCATCCAAACCCTGACTACTGGCTCTGTCAAAGTAACAAATGGAGAAAAGGGATGTAACAGAGGGGAAAGAAGCCCATCTCTCAAAACCAACTTCTCCACCATGGGGATGGCATCCAAAAGTTAAAAAATAAATCAGATACCCTCAGGCAACAGAGTGTCTACATATGAACAAACAATAGCTGTCCAGGTAACGGCTGGGCTAGGAGCAGCTCCCTGCGAGCTAGAAGGCAGACTGCCACATGCTATCAACTACGTTATTCTCACCTCATTAGACAAGACTGAACCCTCAGCCACAGCCACAGGGCACATGCCTTCAGTAGCATCACATTGTGTTTTATACATTGTGACATACACTTATGTCTCCATGGTCCAGCTCAAGAGAACCACCTTCCCTCTGTGAAGGTGTGTGTGGCTAGATTTCAAGTAAGCAAAATTACTTTTTGGAAGAAAGAACATTATCATGCCCAAGTATGCCTTGTAAGTTGAAAGTCATGACAATTTAAAAACAGAGTAATTGGAATTCTGCTGGATTTCTAACTGGACAGCTTTCTTCTAGCTTTTAATTTTTGACAATACTGCTCAGCCTTGATTCTAAAATGATTTCATGGCTGGAATTTTGTCCTTTTTAAAGCTATCACACCTTCATAATACTATCGACCTGTTTATTTTTATGCCAATTCTCTAACATTTATATAATAATCAGATACCAATGCCACATGGTACCTACCCATCATGCTTTCCTTCAGCCAGGAGAGCATGAGTGCGTGCATGCGTGTGTGTGTGTGTGTGTGTGTGTGTGTGTCTGTGGTGGGTATGCTATGTGCTCTTAAGCTTGCTGGGTATCTTAGTCAGGGTTTCCATTCCTTCAACAAAACACCATGACCAAAAAGCAAGTTAGAGAGGAAAGGGTTTATTCGGCTTATACTTCCAGACCATAGTCCATCATTGGGGGAAGTCAGGGAAGGAACTCAAACAAAGCTGGAACCTGGCTTGCTCAACCTGCCTTCTTTTTGAACCCAGGACCACCAGCCCTGGGTCGGCGCCACCCACAATGAGCTGGGCCCTCCCCCATTATCATTAATGCTTTACAGCTGGCTCTCATGGAGGCACTTCCTCAACCGAGGCTCCTTTCTCTGTGATGACTCCAGCTTGTATCAGGTTGACACAAAACCAGCCAGTGCACAGGATACGGCCATCTGGATTTCAAAAGTCAATGCTGGGTGTCTTCTTTATCACTCTCTGCTTCATGTGTTAAGACAGAATCTCACTGAACCTGGGACCCACCGTTCTGGCTATGCTGTCTGGCCAGAAAGTTTGAGGGATCCATCTCTCTTCTCACCCCACCACTATGATTACAGGCACACACTGTCATGCCCTGGCTTTATGAAGGGAAGTGAACCTGAGGTCCTCATACTTGCACAGTGTGGTGGGTTGAATGAAAAATGTCCCCTAAAGGCTCCTGTATTTGAACACTTGATCAATCCCAGTTGATGGCAATGTTCATAGAGGTGATGGAACCCTTAGGATATTTGGAACCTAGGTGTAGGAAGCATATCAGTAGGGGCTTTGAGAATTAACAGCCTTCCCCACTTCCAGCTTGGTGGCTGGTTTCTGTGTGCAGGTGAAGTGTGCCCCACCAACTTCCTGCATGTGCTCCCTGCCATCACAGACACCAAGCCTCTGGAACCGCAGTCAGAACATTCTTCCTCAAGTTGCTTTTGGACATGATGTTTAATCACAGCAATAGAAAGTAACTAATAACCCCAGCCAGCACTTTACCCAACCAATGGACCATCTCCTCAGTCTCAAGTCTGGTGCTGAAACAGTAGTCTACCTCAAAGAGGATGTGTCCCCTCACCATCTCTGGGTCAAGATTTATATTCTACTACTGTTTTTTTTTTTTCACATTTAATTAAAACCACACAACTAATAATATTCAGTCATAATAATAAATGAAATTCTTATCCATTCCACACAATGAGACAAGCCACACAAAAAGACAAACCTATTCCATACATTCCACTTACATAAGATACCTAGAATGGTCAGAACCATACAGACAGGAAGAATGCAGGTACCTGTGTAGTAGGAACAGTTTCAACTTCTGGAAACAGATGTTGGTAGCTTTCACAATCACGTGAATGTACATGAATGCATATAATACCAGTTATATACATGCTCTTTATATTTCACAACAACAAACTACAATGGAAACTACAATGGCTCAGTGGGTAGTGTTGTTTAAGCATGAGGACCTCAGTTTACATAAAAATGCTAGGTGCGATGGTACACACCTGTAGTCCCCATGTCAAAGACCTGGAGACAGAAGGAACCTGAGGCTCAGCGCCAGCCAGCCTACTAGTAAATGGTGAGCTCTGAGTTTAGTGAAAGACCTATCTCAAAAGCTAAGCTCATTTTCTGCTCTCGCAATGGGAACCAGTTTTGGTTCCCAGCACCACGTGGTAGATCATAACCATTTAAACTCCAGTTCCAGGGGATCTGACACGCTCTTCTGGCTTCCATGGGCATCAGTCACTCACATGTTTCACATACATGTATTCAAACAAATGCTAAGACACATAATTTTTTTATTTTTTAGGAACAGGGTTTCTCTGTGTAGCCTTGGCTGTCCTGGACTCACTTTGTAGACCAGGCTGGCCCTGAACTCAGAGATCCACCCGCCTCTGCCTCCCAAGCGCTGGGATTATAGGTATGCGCCACCATGCCTAGCTAAATAAAAAAGTTTTAAATATTTTTGAAAAATAAATGAAGTGAAGCAGCCATCAAGTAAGATGCTCACCATGAAATCTGACCTCCACATGCACATGCAACCCACCCACAAGTGAGCATGTACACACTCATGTACACACACACACAAATGAATCTAAAAAGAACCAAAACTGAACTCAATGAATAACACACAAAAGAAAATGAACAGATCCCCAAACATAAATGCAGGTAAGTATTTCCTATAATTAGAGCAGGGCCCATTCAGAGTTCATAGGAATGAGCTCAGGACTGAATATTCATTCCCCTTCCCTCAAATGCACCGAATAGGCATCTCGCTTAGTGCTGTGTGCTTAGAATATAGTCAGCAAATGTCCCCACATAATTCACTCTGAGGAGGGCCAGCAGGGAGTCCAGGAACAGGAATGCCAATATCTTGGGATTTTCTGCATTTGCTGCCTTTTCCAGACTGTGGCCTATGTCTTGTTACTGTGTTGGCTAGACCCTATAAAACCTTGTCATCATCCCTCCTGGGCCAAGAAAACATGGAAGTATTCCAATGCCACTGCAAAGAGAAGTCACCAGTGACTGTGACTGGAAAGGAGCCAAGAGAGAAGAGGCACCACATGAAAAAAAGACAGGCACAGAACAGCCACAGAGGATATCTTTCCGGAATAGATGCAGTCTTCCATCAAAATTCAGCAGCCATTTGAGTTAGTTTCATTTCAACAATTTCTTCACTGACGGGCACCCTCATTAGTGTCTTCACTTTCCAGGCAACAGAACACAGAAATCTAGGAAGTGTGTGTGGGGGGGGGGGGGCCTGTAACGAGGTTTGGATCTTCCTTCTTCAAACAACATACAATAAGAGACCAAGATGCAGCACTCAAGCTGCTTCATGGATTCTCGCTCAAGCACCTGTCAGACTGGTGACTTCAGTGCTCTCCTAGCACGGCAGCATTCCTAATCACCCCACAGTCTCCTCTTTCTAGTCACCCTGAATGGAGATGAAGGATGGCAAGATGGCCCAGTGAACAAAGGCACTTGCTGCCATGTCCGATGACCACACAGTGAAGTGACAAGACATCGCATCACAATCTCCTTCCTAAACTTCACATCTTTCCACTGTCTCTGCTGATTATAAACTTGGCAGACACTTGTAATTCCAGCATTCAGAAGGAAAGACGATGGGTTCAGCTGCCAGCACCTCAATACTCCCAAAACAAACATAATCACGCTTACTAGAAGAGAACCAAGTATACAGAAATTCAACAGTATTGACTGTTGAATGTTGTTTACTAAGTATTTGTTAACTTATTTTACTTAAGTATTTTGAGGCTTTGTTAAATATTCACACAAATAACACTGATGAGGCAGAGGCAGGAGAATCACAAAACAAGTTCAAGGCCAGCAGACTACAAGGTAAGATTCTGTTTTTCTAAAAAAAAAAAAAACCAAAGTGTGATATATGCAAAGTTGTAGCAGATACACAGAGAAATCAGACTTGAAAAATCAAAAAAAAAAAAAAAAAAAAGAAAGAAAGAAAAGAAAAAAGCAGAGTTGCACTAGGTGAGGTAGAAGTCCACCTCGTAGAACAGGAATGCCAATATCTTGGGATTAATTAACTAGGAGCAGGGAAGATAAGTTCATAAACTGCTTACCACACAAGCATCGTCTGAGTCTAGTCCCCCAACAAACATGCGGACATATGCACACACTAAATAATACAATTCTTAAAAAAGAAAAACTAATTGTATAAAAGTTTTAATGTGAAGAATAACTGAGAGAGGAGCCTGATGTTGACCTCTGGCCTCCACACAAGCACACACGCTCATGGATAGACTCATAGACACACACATACAAAAAGAGATGATTAAGTTAAACTCTGACTTCAAAGCCAGGGTTCAGCAAGCTGTAGCACTCCACGTACTCGTGGTCACATCATGCTCATCCCCGAGCAGCCACTCTGTGCTCCAGGACAGACGTGAGCCACGGGAGCTGTGCATTGTGCTGGAGGATAACAGGCCGCACACCGTCAGAGCTCTGCCACCCGCTTCGGTCTCCCTCGGCAGTTCCAATCGAGTGCCACACAGTTTCTCGTGCCCTGTGACTGCCCGTGTGTCCCTGTCCTGTGCTGCCACTGAAAGCACAGAGCACCAAACACTGGGTGCTCCGTCACACGGGGTCTCCGGCCCCTGCTGACCACCACCCCCTGCTGACCACCACTCCAAGCTTATGGTCTCAAGTTCTGTCCAAAAGACTCCTGTGTTTGCAGACTTGTAAGGTAATTACTTCTCTTTCTTTCTCCCCAACCCCTGGTTATTTGAGATAAGGTCTTGTTATGTACTCCTGGTCTTAAAACTCTTGATCCCCCTGTCTCAGCCTCTGGAGTACTGAGATTACATGTATATGTTGCCATCTCCAGCTGAAGCAAGTCCTCCCCTTCCCTCCCTGTGTGCGTTGGGGGGGGGGGGGAGGCAGTGAGCCAGGATGCCAGGATACACTGTATCAGCCAGAGGTAAGCTCTGTGTAGTGCTCTCTCCTACCTTCTCATGGGTTCTGGGGACTGAACGCAGGTCGCCAGCTCTGCACTGCAAACACCTTTTACCTAAGGAGCCACAGGTAGCCCTGAAACACACACTCTCTCTCTCTCTTTCCCCTTCTCTCCCTCCCTTTCTCCCTTTTCTCTCTCTCTCTGGCTTTTCGAAACAGGGTTTCTCTGTGCAGCTCTGGCTGTCCTGGCTCTGTAAACCATGCTGATCTCAAACTCAGAGATCTGTCTGCCTCTGCCTTCTGAGTACTGGGATTAAAGGCATAAGCCACGGCCACCTGGCTGTTATTCCATTTCTTTAAAAAAAAAAAAGTGAAAGGTGCTGCTATCTTCTTGATAACCTGCTCTAATATGAAACACTTTATTGGGCCATTTGTTTGTTTTGTTTTGTTGATACATAGTCTTGCTGATACATAGTATCTTGTTGATACATAGTATAGCCCAGGTTGGTCAAGAACTTTTTTTTTATGTTTATAGGCATTTCTTTTATTAGGTTGTTCAAGTTTACTTCTTTTTTTAATTTATTTATTTTTATATTAATCACAGGTTATGTGTTTTGTATCCCAGCCGTAGCCCCCTCCCTTATTCCCTCCCATCCCTCCCTCATCTCCTCCCTGCCCCTTTCCAAGTCCACTGATAGGGGAGGACATTCTCCCTTTCCATCTAACTCTAGCTTATCAGGTCTCTTCAGGACTGGCTGCAATGTCCTCTTCTGGGGTCTAGCAAGGCTGCTCCTCCCTCAGAGGGAGAGGGGGTGTCGAAGAGCCAGCCATTGAGTTCATGACAGAAACAGTCCCTGTTCCCCTTACTACGGAACCCAGTTGGATACTGAGCTACCATGGGCTACATCCGAGAAGGGGTTCTAGGTTATATCCATGCATGGTCCTTGGTTGGAGAAACAGTCTTATAAAAGACCTTTGTGCCCTGATCTATTTGGTCTTTGTGGAGCTCCAGGCCTCTCCAGGTCTTACTAACTCCCCTTCTTTCATATGATTCCCTGCACTCTTCTGAAGGCTTGGTTATGAGTATTAACATCTGCTTTGATAGAGTCTTTCAGAGGCCCTCTGTGGTAGGCTCCTGTGCTGTTACTTGTTTTCTCCTACATCCAATGTCCATCCCATTTGTCTTTCTAAGTGAGGACTGATCATCTTACCCCAGGTCCTCTTTCTTGTTTATCTTCTTTAGGTGTATAGACTTCAGTATGTTTATCCTATCTTACAGGTCTATATAAGTGAGTATATACCATGTGCTTCTTTCTGCTTTTGGGATACCTCACTCAGGATGATCGTTTCTAGGTCCCACCATTTGCCTGCAAAATTTGCAGGTCAAAAACTTTCAATCTTCTTGCCTTAACCTCCCAAATGCTGGGATTACAAGCACAGTCTACCATACCTAGCCCTGGTTAACTTTTTCTGACAATTCCTTTTACTTATCTGTTTGTTTGTTTTTTGTTTTTGTGGGTTGTTTTGTTTTGTTGTACATAGTCTCCCTATATAGCCTTAGCTGGCCTGGAGCTCACTATGTAGACCAGTCTAGCCTTGAACTCATGGAGATCCAACTGTCTCTCAGATTAAAGGTGTGTATCACCATCCTGGAACACTTCTTTTTCAAAGGTTCCCAACTTCCTGATAAAGTCTAAAGTTGGCTTTTATTTCTTTGAGTACAGTTCAAGCCTGCCACTCTGCTGTGTCATATCTGATTATTATGGTTTCTTTTATGAATGGCTAGTCTTTATTGACTGCTTACTGGCCATTCTGGAGAGGAACGTTCCTTGAAAAAGTACTGTTAGACAGAAGGGATAGCACACTCTTCTAGAGAGGAACTTCATTTGCTGCTGGGAACCTACTGTCCAAAACCTTTGAACACTACTGTCCAAAGCCTTCTGCCACAAACTGATGTCAAGGTCTCTGTCTTCTTTTAGAGCCAAATAATGAATTAATTATACTTTCTGGTTTGCATTTGGAGATGGAGTCTCACTCTATAGCTGAGGGCAGCCCTGAACTCATTATATAGTCCAAGTTGACATCAAACAGATGCAATCTTTCTGCCTGAGCCTCTCATGTGCTAAGCGAAGAAACCTAGCTCAGATTTTTGCAATGACGATCTAAGGATTTATTGTCAATTTCCCCCCCATTTTCTTTTTCTCTTTTGCTCAGACTTCCTTGATTGTTCTTCCAACTGGACAAAATACATGTACAAACTAGTGTATATGTTCTCTCTTTCTCTTTTATAACATCTTACCTTTTTTTAGATTCGTTTATTTATTATGTATTCACTGTTCTGCCTGCACGAACACCTGCATGTCAGAAGGGGGCACGAGATCTCATTATAGATGGCCATGAGCCACCATGTGGTTCCTGAGAATTGAACTCAGGACCTCTGAAAGAGCAGCCAGTGCTCTTGACCTCTGAGCCATCTGTCCAGCCCCAACATCTTATCTTTATATACAAGAAAAATCCTCCAGAGTTGTTCCTCCCATGCCTAGGTCATGTGGCTACTTCTGATGACACAGAGAGAGCTGCTCTACGCAGCGTCATGTCGAGTGCAGCTCACTATGGGAGCTGGAAGAGCTCGCTATGGGAGCTGCATGTCTGATAGACAGGAAACTAGAATTACTCAATAAAGGTTGGAAAGGTACAAATCACAAGAGATACATCTATCAGGTCTTAGCATCTGAGAAAATAAAACCAGTAACAGAGAAGGAGAAAAGGAGAATTAGCATAATTGCATGAGAAACATCCAGAACCTATCAACATGTACACTGTATTTTCAATGGGCATTTGCTTTATCACAATGATGTTGCTTTTTCTAAAGAATTTAATCATTATGTGCAAAATTAACAAAGACAATTTACTAAAAAGACAAAGATGAAAGAAGTGACATCTGCTTTCTCACTTTACTAAATAAAATAAAATGTTCAAATCCTAGGGGCTAGAGATGCAGCTCAATTTGTGGAGTGAAAAGCCATATTCTACCCCAGGACATTAATCAAGGGTAGCTGAGCACACGAGCAATCCTAGCACTCAGGAGAGGAGGCCAGAGGATCAGAAGGAGTTCACCATTGGCTACATAGTGAAGTTTAAGAGCAACCTGGTGGTGCTGGAGAGATGGCTCAGAGGTTAAGCAAACTCGCTGTTCTTCCAAAGGTCCTGAGTTCAATTCTAGCCACATGGTGGCTCACAACCATCTATAGTAAGATCTGGTGTACAGTGGTGTACAGGAAGAATGTTGAAAAATAATAAATAAATCTTAAAAAAAAAAAGAGCAGCCTGGACTACATGAAACTCTGTCTCAAAAAAACAAACAAAAAACCTTACTTTTTTCAAGTCATAGGAAGATCAGGCAGCAAAGATGATGCCATATGGGAGCCCCAAGTTCAGTTGGCAGCTGCTCATCCTCTCCTACTGCAATGGCTTTAGTCAAAAGGATTTCAGAAAAGTTTGAGCATTTTGAAGTAACGAAAAAGCGATTTGCAGGGATGGTGACGCTTAAACTGAGAATTCAATTGTATAAAACTATATAATAAATACAATTCTCTTCTTCAAGCAAGCGAATACACTTATAATGCTTTTTCTTTGCAGGCAACACTTTATGCATTTATATATTTATTTAATAGAGACAGGGTCTAACATGCTGGCCCCAAACTCTTGGTCATCCTGCCCCCACCTCACAAATACTAACATTTCAGGCATGTACCACTACCCCTGGTTCATGTGGCTCTGGGGATAGAATCCATTGCATGTCTAGCCCTCAATCAACAATGTTTAAGCTGTGAGACTCCTGGCTTTTGGTGCACCGTAAAAGAGTTTAAAAGTCAACCTTCCATACAGAACCACCCAAGAGACATGGGAGGGTGCAGAGGATCGCAACTTAATCACAGCATTGAGGGAAAAAAAAAAAAACTTGGGAAAATGAAGCAGGAACTGACAAAGTGCTGGAGGTGCTATGTGGAGTTTAAGAGGGAAGAACAGGTACAAACACCGCTAGGTGTGGAGGACCGCACACTGGGAGGCTGAATTGGAACGGAGAGCTCAAGGCCAGCTTGACCTACTGTCGGTAACTACTTAGGGAGCCTACTGTCTCATAAAACACTAAAACCCAGAACAAACAGACTTTACAGCTATCATACTTAATGGTGAAAACCTGACATTTTCCTGCTAAGTCAGGAATAAGTCAAAGATGCCCTTATCACCCCTGCCTTTCAGACCATACTCAAAGTCCCAGAAAGTAAGAAAAAATAAAAGAAATACCTATTTGGAAGGAAGCAATGTAACTGTCTTTTGTCACTATTGGTATAACATTCTTGTGGAATGTATACAATTTACCTTTGTTCATTCAAATGCTGATTTCTCTACCCCCACTATCTGGTTTTAATCGGGATACTATATTGTGATGTTCATTCTAAGCATCACCTGTCTCAAGTTTCTGGAAACGCCACCATTTGTTCTCTGTATTTTCAATTAAACAACAAACCAATGCTAAACAACAGAGAGAATAGGGTGGGACATCCTGGTCCGAGGGGACGAGAAAGAAGCAAGTGGGAGGAGTAAGAGAGGAGAGTTCAGGAGGAGAGAACTTGGAACCGTGAGGAGAGATGAACCAGACCTAAGATATGACTGAAAGCAAGTATAATGTGGGAAATCTGAATGGAAGGAAACTATGTGGGCTTGGAGGTTTAGGATGGAGTAACTATTGCTCAGCATTGTGCTCTAGGTTAATTTAATAAATCCTAATCTCTGTGTAGTGATTTGGGTATACAGCTGGTTTAGGAATAACCACTGTTTAACTAAAGGCTAAATCAATATTAAACTTTAATATTCAACAATATATTACAGACGACATGATGGTCTAGGTAAAAAATCCAAGTCAGGCATGGTGGCTCATGCCCAATTCCAGCATTCACGAAGCAGAGGCGGACAGAACTCTTAAGTTTGCAGACAGCCGGGTGTACATAGTGAGCTCTAGGCCAGCCAAGGTGACACAATAAGACCTTGCCCCACAAAAAAGACACCTCTCTTGGGCTTAGTGATAATGTCTATCATGACAAGTTTCAGTTTTATATTTATCATCAATGAGCAATCAGAATTTGACATTAAAATAGAGGCTAGAAGCTGGGCTGTAGTGGTTCACACCTTTAATCTCAGCACAAAGAAGGCAGAGGCAGGCAGAACTCTTGAGTTGGAGGCCAGCCTAGTCTACAGAACAAGTTTCAGGATAGCCAGGGCTACACAAAGAAACCCTGTCTCAAAACAAACAAAATAAAACCAAAAAGGGGAGTGGAAAAAGGACAGGACTGGAAAGATGGCTCAGTGGTTAGGAACACTGGCCATTCTTCCAAAGGACATGGGTTTGATTCCTAGTACCTATATGGCTCACAACCATCTATAATTCTAGTTCTGTGGAATCCAGCACCCTCTTCTGGCCTTCAAGGGTGCCAGGAATATATGTGATTCACAGACATGCAGGCAAAATATTCACAAGTAAATGAAATTATAATAAATATTTTTAAAGTTAAAAAAATTTAAATGAAGTACCATTTATCCTGACATCCCAAAAGGAAAGATAAAAAGCTAACAAAATTAAGTAATCTGTACCTGAGGAAACCACAAAACAAAAACAAACAAACCCTAAAACTAAATAATTCATGGATAGCTTCAACTTTATTTATTGATTTAAGACAACTTCAATCAAATCCCCAGAAAAAAAATCCTATGGATATCAACAAATTGATTCTAAAGTTTATTTAGAAATAATAAAAAAAGATAGCCAAATACTGAAAAACAGTCTGAGGACTGACACTATCCAACCTTAACTCCTACCACAAAGGTAGAAGATAACAGTAGGATCTTGGGTGAAGACAGACAGATGTAGTAAGTAAATGGAACCCCCACATCCAAGGAAGCATGGTCCTAACTGGGGAAATGAGGAAACAGAGGCAGGCAGGACAGACGCACAGCTGCGCCTATAGGAAGGAAACAGGCAGAACAGACACACAGCTCTGTCTGCTACATCAGAGGCAGATGCACCCACACAATGTACAACAAAGACCAAGAATGAGCCTCATGTAAACGATGAACTTGAGGTTCACTCTGCAGCAAATGCACCACATGGTGTGGGACATCTTCTACTTTCAGACCTGGCTAGCAGTTGTGCTGTTTCTATGATTCTATCAGACAGTATATATATGGTCTGCCCATGTAGATTTGCAGGAAAAAAAAAAAACTCCTTATGAAATTCAAACTTCCTTTATGAAAACTTCTCTAAGTAAAGCTAACAATCTCACTGATATGCATCCATTCTGGCGATTTCTCTGAAGGCTGCTCTTCTTTATAATACACATGGAAGCTTTCTCCTAAGGAAGCTCCATGTCTAGGCTTTGGACAGGGTCTCCCTCTCTCTTTCATGGGTCCTCATGCAGCCTCTGAGATGATGTTCCATACTCTTTCCTAATCACTCTCCTATACAAAGGTCTGACTGTACCCCCCCCACCAAGGTCACGTGGCTCTCTCTCTCTCCTAATGAGGCTCAGTTCTAAAAGGTAAAAATAAATAAATGATATGCACTTATCCTTTCTGATTTACTCTTAAGGACTCTAAGGAAGGGAAACAGGATCAAGTGAAAATAAAATGCTAGGATAACTCTAGTTCACATCTAAATCTAGTCTCAGGGTGATGGGAATGACTAAAACCATATTTTAGGAGAAACTACTAAAATTAATATACCCAGCTTAATGCTGCCAGTCTCCTAAGCTTAAACAATTCTCATAATAAATTAATGTCCCCAGACTTGCCTTATATTTTTCACATTGTTTTGTTTTTGTTTTTGAGAGAGTCACATTCTGGAGCTTATTAGCTCAGGGTAGCCTTAAATGGACAACAATCCTTTTGCCTTGGCTCCCACTCCCAAGCGCTAGGGTTACACACATGAGTTAGGGTATAAGGATTAAAATAAACTTCCTCTTCCAGTTCCAAACCCAGGCCCTTGTGCATGCTAGGCAAGCAATCACCACCAAGCTGTACCTTCAGCCCGATTTTGGTATTTCTAAGACCTGGTCTCAGTAAGTTGCCAAGGCAGGCCTTGGACTTGTCTTCCTTCTGAACAGCTCCTGAAAGCTGAGATCACTGGCCTGCATCACTCAGCCTGTAGGAGGAGTTTCTAAGTCTTTAAGGAAAAGGCAGCACCCTCTGGTCTGGGACCTGGGGACCTGGGACCACGGCCTCTCTGACTTCGTGGTTTGTCTTTGCCATCTAGGGCTGCTTCCTCAGTCTGTAGTCAACACACACTGGTGAGCAGTCAGTCTGTTGAGTCTTAGAGACTGATTCTGTTACTTCAGGCTGCTTCCCAAGTTCCCCAAACAGAAGGCCATGCTAACTGGCTGTCAGGGGCTGCTGCTGACCAATCACTTCTTTCCTTAGCTCCCTGTATCTTAGTGTCAGCCTTGTTTCTCCAGTTTCATGGCCTCACAGCCAATGGCTACACAAACAGCATTTCCCCTGCCACCTCCTAGAAATGGAAACTCTCAGGTAGCATCATCCTATTCGTTTGTCCTGGGCCATCTTCACTAGTGCGTCCTCCTCCTGGAGCTGTCACTTGCCATAAAAACACCTTCGCTGACTTGTCTGCTCCCTGTCTGCTCTGAGTGACGCAACAGAATATTCCTTCAGCTCCTCCTTCCAAAGCCTTTCTCATTTTAACTCGGATAAGCAGACCTAGTCAATTACAGCCTCTTTGGCTCTCTACAAAGCTACACAGAAGAAAAAAGTGCCTTCTAAAAGCCATTAGAGACTTTTTCCTTATTACTAAAGCACCGAGAACACATACTATTTCACGGAGCCAAGAGGATCTATTTCCCTTCTGAAGTAGAGCAGCAATCAGCAGGCACTAATTAAATTTCTACAGCAACGAGCAATGACTTTTTCCAGCGCTGCTCCATGACTAGCTGAGGAGCTTGACTTTTTCCATGGCGGCCTCCCACGGACACTCCTGATCCCTGCTATGTCCACAGATGTTAGTGTTCTGCACGGGCAAGACTGCGCTCCTCAGTACCCAACGTGGTTAGCTTACTATTTAATCAGTCAGTTCCTGTCTTGTTAATGACTTTGTTTTTCTTTCTTAAAATAACTTTGAGGTCTGTGAAATAGTTCAGTCTGAAAAAGCAGCTGCCACCAAGTCTGACTACCTGAGCCTGATCCCTGGGACTCTAAGGTAAAAGGGTCGAATCAACTCAAGCAGGATGTCATCTGGCCTCCACCTGCTGTGTGCATGTAATCTAAAACTCAAATAAGCTAGGCTTGGAGGTGCATTCGGGAGACAGAGGCAGGCTGATCTCCATGAATCCAAGGATACCCTGGTGTACACAATGAGTTCCAAGACAGCCAAGGCTCCATAATAAGATCCTGTCTCAAAAAACAAAACTCAAAATAAGAATAATTTCATCATTAAAATATAAAAACAACTGGCTGGTTTTCTAAATATTTTCTTTCATTTCCAGGGTTTCACGGGGTTTGGGTTCTCACATTCTAGTTGGCACGGCAATCCCAGAAGGTGGTCAGCTGCAGTTACACAGGGTGCATTGATGCTGGCGTGGTGTGCCAATGACGCCCACAGTACCTTGATTTGGTTGAAACATAACTGAAAGATTCTACTTTCTGGAACTAATTATTTAAGAGTAAAAGAAGAGAAACTACATATATTAGAGGGTGCTCTGTCTTGTGCTCAAAGGCACTCACTTCCCTTCCACACACCCGCCTACTGCCTGCTAAGCTGCATCCCTTAGAGCTAGTACTCCCAAAATGCATGAACTGAGTCCTAACCACTGTCTCACTTTCAGAGTCAAGAAGTTTCTTTTACTGTTGGTGGATTCAGCATGGAAGTCTAACTGTCATTATTTTGGTGCTGGAACATCCGGCTTCTACTGAATACGTATTCTATCACTGACCTACTGCTCGGCCTCAAAAGTACACCCCACCACTTAGGAGTTTTAATTAGCCATTACTCTGGTTCTGACAGGCATGACCTCAAATATCTTATGCTCTCTACCTAAATACCAATCAGCTTGCACAAAACAGCAGGAAAATGTTAAAACCAAAAGTTACAAGTATTTTGTGGACTGTAGTCTATGCCACTAACTAAAACTACTTTTGTCAAGTCTAACCACAGTGGATCCTGTGTTAGACTCAGATGAGGAATTAACTAACAGTCTCCAACCTCCTGTGGGGCCCAACTCTAAACTGAGGAGGAATGGGGAAGGGTACTATGGCAGAGTGGCGCTTGTCAACACTAGAGGGAGCTATACTCATGCTATCATAGGGTATTCAGGTCTCCCCAGATTTATGATCCTGGAGACAGAGTGAGTGCGTGCGTGCGTGCGTGCGTGCGTGCGTGCGTGCGTGCGTGCGTGCGTGCGTGCGTGCGTGTGTGTGTGTGTAGGGGGGAGGGGGGGTGCTGGACAAGCATTCCACCACAGGTGAGCACCACCATCCTTGAATACCAGTTCCACGTTTATGATGTAGCTTGTAGGTGAGGGGCCAGTTGACATGAATTCAGTTGTAATTAACATCACCATTCTTCTATAGGATTCAATGCTTCTCTCCCTCTGTTTCCTTGGTTTGGGAATTTTCCATTCATTGCTAGTGTTTGTTTCTTTGGATTTTGAGACAGGGTCTTATGTAGCTCAGGCCGACTTCAGACTCACTGAGGTTCTGATGCTTCTCCTTCCATCTACTAAATTCAGCTTACACCACTGTGTTGGACTTACTTTGCTTTCTGCGGTTGTTAGTTTGAAAAAAAATTTTTTTTTAAAGAAAAAAGTGGAGAAAGAAATTGTTTAGGAACAGCTTAAAGCCAACTTGATTCTCATGGAATTAAAGTGAAGCTCAAATAGCCTGTGGTACAGTCGGGAAGGAGTTTTGAGATGAGGTAAAGGAAGGGAAGCAGGGAAGGACAGGCACATTGAGGATGAAGCGGCTCTGACCATCACACACTGTGATGGCTAATCTTGACAACACATGGAATCAACTAAAACTAAAGCAGCTGGGCACACCTGTGAGGGATTCTCCTTAACTGGGTCATCTGAGGGGGTACCTCACGACAAACACAGATCATCTGATGTGATAAGACTGGGTCACACTCGGGCTGTATGAAGGACATCGAATACGGAAGTGCTTTCTCTCTGCCTGCTTGCTCTCACTCTCACCAGCAAGTTCATTCCTTCGATAGCAACAGAAACCTACTTCTTTGGGCTTCCAGTGTATACTGAAGATCAGCCAGGATATCCAGCTTCAAGGACCATGTTGGGATCCGTAAGCAGGCATCTCTGCGGCCAGCCCCAAGGGACCTGACAAATCGAATATCAGGCATCTGTGAAGCCACCTACAGACACCTGAAACCACCTGCACATGCTCTGGGTCACCTTATAAGAGAACTCACACCACCTCTACTCTCTCTCTCCCTCTCTCTCTCTCTCTCCTACCCTGCCCAGAGACGTCTCCATGACCCCTTCCCCCTTCCCTTAATAAAACCTCCCACATGGAACCAGTCATGTGGCGTGATTTGTGAACCTGCTGTGTAACTTTGCTGCACAATCCTAAGAGACCAAAGGGCTATCTTGAACTTTCCATCAAGACATAGAGGTGGACTAGATGTTCCACAGCCTGTAAGCAACTCTAATAAACACCCCTTTAATATGGATAAATTCATTCTATCAATTCTGTTCCTCTACAGAAGCTTGTTCTAATAGGCAGACACATCCTCTCTTCCTCTAGAAAACATTCCTGGCCTGGAAATTGTGTGACCATCACCAAGCAAGGGAATCATCAAAAGCCTGTTTGTTTGTCTTTGCCCAGAGGAACAACAGCACGTTAACCTGCCAGAGTGGCTATAACAGAGATAGTATGCAGGAGACAGAGACATGCAAGGCCCGAGAGCTCCTTACACTCCTATCTCAGAGAGCAATGTGACTCAGAACAGCCGGGTATTAGCAGTCAGACACTGACTACCTACTTTTAGGCTGCTCCTGAGTAAAATAGACTAGAAGTAACCTTGGAGAGCAACTTTGTGGGTGAAGAGATAAAAAATGAACTAGATCAAAACAATTTTTTAAATGCAAACTCAAACCTCTAGAGTATAAAGTAAAATTCAAAGCAAGTATCAAAGTAGCCAGGAAATGTTACTCTTTGTTAAATCACAAATTTCAAATACTCAAGAAGATGGATGGACAAATGGATGGATGGATGGATGGATCAATCGACTGATCGATCTAGGGAATCTCCCCCAATACCTCTCTCTCTCTCTGACATTAAAATATTTTGCTATTCTTTCATGAAAAGCAGGAGGAAACAAAAACTTAAAACGTGGAAACCTGCTTCTTCCCTCACTAAGGGCACACACTAAAAGACTTCTGCGTCCCCAGACATCATACTGACCTTTAATATGTTTCGGCCATCAAATGATTCTCTTTCCTTGAAGATGTATTTGCCATCTGCTGTGTAGAGATTGTACCTGCCTTCAGCTGTAAATAATCCAAAGAAAGTGTGAGAAGAACCTGAGAACTTTGTTTGTGCCTACCTTCTTGAGTGTCTACAGGTCCGCATGCAAACTTTTCACCTCCTGCTTTAGGAAGCTGCACAAGGTAGAGGAAAAGCAGCTAAGAGTCAATAGAGGACGCTTCTCAAGCTGCAGCCCGCCATTCTCAACCAAGTCACCTTCGAGGTTCTACAACCCCCAAATAAATGGCATGTGGTTTTAATTGTATTAAAATACACAGAAGCTGGGGACTGGATAGATGGCTCAAAGGCAAAGAGCATTGCTTGCCCTTCCTGAGGTCCTGATTTCAATTTCCAGCAACTCCATGGTGGCTCCTATCTATAATGTGATCTGGTGCCCCCTTCTGGCATGCATGCAGACAGAACATTGTATACATAGGAAATGAAAGAAAGAAAGAGAAAGAAAGAAAGAAAGAAAGAAAGAAAGGAAAGAAAGAAAGAAAGAAAGAAAGAAAGAAAGAAAGAAAGAAAGAAAGAAAGAAAGAAAAGGAAGGAAGGAAGGAAGGAAGGAAGGAAGGAAGGAAGAAAGAAAGAAAGAAAGAAAGAAAGAAAGAAAGAAAGAAAGAAAGAAAGAAAGAAAGAAAGAAAGAGGGGGAGGGAAGAAAAGAAAAGAAAAGAAAAGAAAAGAAAAGAAAAGAAAAGAAAAGAAAAGAAAAGAAAAGAAAAGAAAAGAAGAAAAGAGGGCTGGAGAGATGGCTCAGAGGTTAAGAGCACTGGTTGCTCTTCCAGAGGTCCTGAGTTCAATTCCCAGCAACCACATGGTGGCCCACAACCATCTATAATGAGATCTGGTGCCCTCTTCTGGTGTGCAGGTGTACATGAAGGCAGAATATTGTATACATAATAAATAAATAAATCTAGAAAAAGAAACATTTATAAAAAGAAAAGAAATATGCTTGCTTCATTAAAAAAAAATACAGAGAAGCTCACATATAGACTATTCAAAATTTCTGGTGTCCAGGCTTTAGGTTGACTCCTTAAGAACTCCCTTCCAAATTCGGGGGAGAGGTATTACCATAGAATCTATCCTTACATCCTACACCGAAAGGCAGCAAGTCCGTGACCTTGACCTAGACAAAACAATACTCTAGCTGACTAAGTTAAGACATGATGTCCTTAAAGGACAGCCAGAAGATTATCAAAGGGAACAGACAGAAAAAAAAAAAACCTAACATATCTTTTCATGTCCTTTTCAAGTAAAAAATTCAATACAGGGAAGAGAAAATTCAAAGGACTCTCAAGAATTATTTAACTTTCAGAATGTTTTCTGACTGCTAACCCTTTCCTGCTGCCAACAGACCATCTGCAAGAATTTCTATTTCTACTCTTTCCTGCCTACCGACCAAACACCTACAAGAATCCGTATTTCTATTCTTTCCTGCTTATAGACAGACAATCTACACGAATTCCTGTTTCTACTTTTCAGTATCTCTCATATTGTACAGGTCTGCAGATCCCAGATCAGAACTGAAGAAGTTGCCCAGAGTTCTAAAAATTCCATGAGCTATCTGTGTGGGAACTCCTGGCCTCGCTTGCATGCCAGTACTCTAAAGAAGATGCTAGCCTCAGGCATACCCCTCAGCTTGGCAGGGGGACCCCAGGCATGGTGGAACGCTCTAGCACTTGGGATGTAGAAGCAGAAGATCAAAAAAGTTCAAGGTCATCTCCCTCTTCATGGCAAATCTTTTTTAATTGTTGCATATTTTTATTAATTTTTTCTTCTGTTATTGTTCACATCTACTAGATCACTATTTATGGTTTCTTATTCTCTATAAATATTTTCTTTTTCCTTTTTTAAATTTTTTTCACAATTTATTCCTTATATATCCGGATTGAAGCCCCCTCCCTCAATTTATCCCAGTCCCTCTCTTCGTCTCTTCCCCCATCCCCTTCTCCTGGTCCACTGAAAGGGGGAGTTCTCCACCATTGCCATCTGCCCAGAGCTTGTTAAGTCTCGTCAGGACTGCCTAGAAAATTTACCTTTTGTTTCCTTAAACTTTTTTTATTTTTATTAATTACAATTTATTCACTTTGTATCCCCCCTGTAGCTCCCTCCTGCCTCTCCCTCTTTCCCAACTGTGCCCCTCCCTCAGTCCACCGATAAAGGAGGTCCTCCTCCCCTTCTCTCTGATCTTAGTCTATCAGGTCTCATCAGGAGTGGCTGCATTGTCTTCCTCTGTGGCCTGGTAAGACTGCTCCCCCCTTAGGGGGAGGTGATCAAAGAGCAGGCCAATCAGTTCCTGTCAGAGACAGTCCCTGTTCCCATTACTATGAACCCACTTGGGCACTGAACTGCCATCTGCATGGCAAATTTAAGGCCAGCTGGGTTACATGAGATCCCATCTCAAAAACACAAGCAAAACAAACAAAAACAGCTTCCCTGCTAAGAACAAAGAACTTAAGCAGTTTGGAAAAAAGTAAATAAATACCCAAAAAACAAACAAACAACAACAACAAAAAAAAAACCTTGTAAAAAATCAGAAACTATGGTAGGAAGATGCTCAGTCAGCAAATATGAGCCATGCAAGCATGAGGACCTCACTGAGCTTATCAACCCCAGAACCCACACCCTGGAACACTTACACTTCAGCCCAAAAGAGGCAGAGATAGAAGAATGTGGAACTCACTGGATAGCCACATCATCTTAGTGGGCCTGTGGGAGACCATCTCAAAAAACAGGATGGATGGTACTGAGAAGGGGGCAAGCGGGAAGACTGAGGCTCTGCCCTGTTTAGGTTGAGTTCACATGGGCATCTTAAAGCCTTTCTGGGGGAGAGATGTTAAGGAGTGGGAGTAGGGCCTCACACCTACCAAGCAAGGCCTTTACCCTAACCTGCTCCCCAGCCCCCAGCTCAGATTTTGTTTGTAAAATCTTACAACCCCGTATGCAGCAGAAAGAAGTGCATGCCCCTGACACTTCCACTGGGTTCATTACAGCACAGGCGCATCAGAGGCTCGTGGCCACGCATTTAAGGATCCAGCTGGTCACAGAGCTGATGGCAGCTGTGCCACGGCTCCGTGGGAACTCACCGTTGGGGTCTTTCCGGAGGAGTGTGTTCATGACAGTGGCGTGCAGCTTCACGCTGCTCCACTCCTTCACTATCAGCCCCAGTGCCTGGAAGCGCTCCAGCACCCGGTCAGCCAGTTCCTGGAGCCTGAGGTTGAAGTACCAAAATCTTAGTACACTCCAAACCCTGAACACCAGTTCGCACAAATGGAGTGTGTGCTCTGTGCCCGTCATGCGAAGCCCTGCACCAGCAGGGGTAGAGGCTAGAGCCCCACCAGAGCTCACTGTCTGAGCAAGAAGGCAACCTTGGGAACAAGCCACTGCCACAAGCCTGTGGCACAAGCCTGTAATCCCAGCACCCAGGGGATTGAGGCAGGGAGTCATAACTTTGTTATTTTGTTTGTGACACAGACCTCACTATGAAGCACTGGCTAGCCTAGAATATAGAATATAGAATAGCCTAGAACTACACAGAGCACACTGGCCTCAGACTCACATAGATCAGCCTGCCTTTGCTTCCCAAGTATTGGGATTAAAAAGACATATGTCACCATGCCTGGCAGGATCAAAAGTTTGAGGCACACATGAGACAAACAGGTAATTCCAGGGCAGCCCAGGTCACAAAACAAAATCCTGGAGAAGGGTATAAGGAGAGGAAAAGAGATACCATTGCAATACAACATGGCTTTAGGAGCGTAAATGATTCTGCATGTTCTTGAAGGATTAATAAAGATTCACAGACAAAACCAGAAAAAGAAGGGCACCTCAAGCAAAGACAAGGCAGTCCATTCAAGCCCCCAAGGCATGCAAGGTCATAGCATGGATGGCAGTGTGCTGGTCACTGGACACACGTGTGACAGAGGAGCAGGGCTAGATATGAAGTCGTGGCCAGACTGCAAGCCAAACTTTTAACAGGGAATGCTATGACACAATGTCCGTTTCTGAATTCTGACTCTGGCAAGTAGAAAGCGTTCCCACAGTGGAGAGCAGAAGGGAAAAGGGCACAGGACCAGCTGTGGTTTCTGTGTTTGAGAAAGAACAGGCAATGCAATGGCCACCACACTGAACATGCTATTTTCTGCAAAATCAATTCACCCTCACAACACACCATTACCCCTCATTTACCAATGAAGGAGCTAAGGAAAGGGAAGTAATGGAACTTGGGCAAGATCACATTACTATTAAGTAGTAAATCTATGCACACACACACATATGCACATGCACACACATGTATATGCACACACATGCGCGTGCACACATACACTCCTTTAGGGCTGGAGTGTTGCTCAGCAATAGAATGTGTGCTTAGTACACACAAGGCACCAGATTCAATCCCAGCACTGAAATAAATTTTCTATTATTTAAAAATGTCTTTCTAAAAATGTGTGTGTGAGAGAGAGAGAAAAAGAGAGGGAGAGCAAGCAAAGTGTGGAGGAGTGCTCAGAGTACTACTTGTGGAATTCAGTTCTCTCCTTCCACCATATTGGTACTGGGGGTTGAGCTCCAGGCAGTCAGGCTTGGCTGCAAGCACCTTTACCTGCTGAGCCATCTCGCTAGGAAGGCTTATCTGTTCACTGTTGTCAGGGGTTAGGGTTAATGCTGTGCCATTCTAATTGTGTGGCACAGGATATCAGGTCTGAAGGACAGACAGTTCAGGCACATGTGTCCAAGAACAGGCAGAAATACAAGCATGGAGTTCCATTTAAGCAAATGTTCCTGTCAGCTCAGCGTCCTTAACCTAGATGTGGTGACATAAATGCTTGGAAGATGGAAGCAGGAAGTCAGAACCCTCCTCAGCTACTGGCTACTGAGTTTGAAGCCAGCTTGGACTACATGATATCTTGTCTCAAGTAACCAAGAAGATCAGTGAAAGCACAGGGCAGGAGCAGCTTGGAGGAAGACTAAGAGCAAGACGGGAAGCGGCTATGGGCAGCCTCCTGGGACACACACCTATGAAAAGGACAGCGAAAAAACCGGAAGTCAGCTGGTAAGGATGAGATAACAGGAAGAGGACCCCAGAGAGGCCAGGAGTACCAAGAGGACACAATCAGCAAGGGACACTTGTAATAAAGCAGTTTCATTGCCACACCAGAGTCAGAAGTTTTGCAACAAAGGACAGAGGAGGAATCAGACAGGGAGGTAGCAAGAACACACCAATCTTACTAGAAAGAAAGGAGAAGAAGAAATGGAAGTACTGTGCAGGCCACAGAAGCAGTGCAAGTTTCTAAAAAGCCAGGAACTGAGGAACAAAAAGAATGTCACCCAAAACAGGTAAATGTGCAGTTCCAGGGTTCAGTCACTACTACAGAAGTGGTGGTGGAGAGATGTGCCTCCATAACTGTTCTCTTAAATTGTTTCCTGTTTATAAAGATAGCATGCTCGTTAAGACACTAAGAGCATAAAAAGGGAAACAGCTCTATAAACATTTCAGTGTTTATCTGTGGATGGTGATGTGATAGCCTCAGACAGGGAAGCAAAACACCGTGGACTATAAAGTAAACCTGACAGTAAAGTCAGCAGCATAAAGCACTTTGGGTTACTTATGGGGATTTTGGGGGAGGTTATAGTTGAGCTGGGACTGAAGTAGGAGATGACAAAATGCTGAAGAGTATTCAACACATCTTATATTGCAGCTGAATACATAAATGAATTAAATAAGTATCAAATGTTAGCAAACATCTACTATAAGCCATGTATTCTTTGAAAAAGTGCTAGATTTAGAAAATTAAGTGCTCTCCAATCTCAAGAATCTGACTACCTCCTTGAGAGAAGGGATGGAGCTCAAAAAGGAAAGACAGACATTTGACATAGGCAAGGAATCACGTTGAGGCTCAGGAAGAGTACACAGGATAGCATGGGACAACGTTGAGGTGTTAACTCAGTGTCAGGCTGGAAGAACTGCAATACTAGACTGGCAGTTATTAATTAATTAAACGATGTGAAGTGATGGGCAATTTTACCACAAAGAAATTCCATGGCATGCAGATAAAGCTTCGAAAACCTGTTTTAGTATTTCGGAGCATCTATGCACACTGACATGACAGTGAAGAACTACAGAAAAGACTCAGTTGGCAGAGTGTTGGGCTTGATCCCAAAACCAAAAAAAAAAAAACTAGAAATGATGGCCTATACCTTTACTCCCACCACTGAGGACATGGAAGCAGGATAGAAGTTCAAGGCCATTCCTGGTTTCATAGCAAGTTCAAGGTCAACCAGGGCTAGATGAGACCCTGTCTGAAAAACAAAACAAAAAACAGAAACCTGCAGGATAGTGTAATGTAATTCTATGTCTTTAAAATGATGACATAAATAGTGACTCTTGGCAGTTTTTACTCTGGGAAATTGGAGGTGGCAGATTAATTTTTACTTCATCTGTTAAAAACAAACAAATTAACTAACTAAAAAGCCTGCCTGTGAAGGGAGAGAGCAACTTACAGACAGTGATGCTGAGATGTGCAGTTATAAAATTTAACCTCAATACATACAAATACAACTTTCCCATTTGCTAACTCTCAACGACCACTTCTTACTTATTTTTCTTTTCTTTTTAAATCACATTTGTGTACTAAAATGCCATTATGTTTTGGGGTTGGTTTTTCCTCCTGTCCCTAAGCTCCCAGAATAACAACTCATGAGACCCATTAAATATTATACAAATACCTAGGCCATACAGCTAGGCTCTTCTCTGACTCGCTCATAACTTAAAATAACCCATTACACTAGTCTATATTTAGCCACATGGCTCGTTACCTGAGATCAGGCACCATGAGTCCAACCTTCCTCACATCTTACCGGCTGAATCTTGTGCACCTGGCTCTATCCCAGAATCCCTTCTGCCACCTTTTTCCTGCCTCACTCATAAGCCATAGATTGACTGACTGATTGATTGATTGATTCAGCATTCTGCTTCCATGTATGCCTACATGCCAGAAGAGGACACCAGATCTCACTATAGATGGTTATGCTAGAAATTGAACTCAGTATGTTTGGAAGAACAGCCAGTGCTCTTAACCCCTGAGCCATCTCTCCAGGCCCTGGCCATAGGTTTATTTAATTGACAGGTGTTGCATCTCTACACTACACAAGAGATTCCTTCTCCACATTTGTCTATTTGTGAACATGCTCAGGGACAGACGTGGAGTAAGAAGAACTTGAGAAGTTGGTTCTCTCCTTCTGCCATGTGGGTCCTAGGGATCTAACTCGGGTCGTTGGGCTTTGTGGCCTTTACCAATGAGCCATCTCCCTTGGTTTTGGCTTTTTGAAAATCATCTTAGCCTCCTCTTGAGGGTTTGGAATACAGGAGTGTGCCACTAAGCCCAGCAAAATCCTTTCAAGCATGTATTTAGATGTTGCTTTTAAATTTGACAGGGATATTATTAGATCTCCCAGTGTGAATCACCTTTGTATTCCTGATATAAATTAGCTTAGTCATCTCTCCACCCTCTGCTTTAAGGAAATTGCCAAATCAAGCAGATTTTACTTTTTACATCCAATTATTGATTCCTACTGCCACTGCTCTAATTTGGGCCACCTTGTTTTGCTCACACTATTTTAATGGCTTCTGAACACCCTACTCCTGCCCCTAATGTAATGGCTCCTGCTTATGGCTCTCCCTTTTAGTCTTGTGTGCAGCACATGACTTGTTTTGAATTCATAAAAAACCAGATTGGGCAAAGAGGCATCTTTAACAAATGATGTCTGTACAAGATCCCATCAGTCCCATTCTAGCATGAAGGGAAGAATTCAGGAGTCCCAACCCTAACTGAGAAGCCCTGGAAGCATTTGGTCACTGGGGAGGGGTTGGCTAGACAGGGCCTCATGGAGGCTTAACTGTCCTTGAACTCACTATGTAAACAAGGCTGGGCCCAAACACACAGAAATCTGACTGTTTCTGCCTCTCAAGTGCTGGGATTAAGGATGTATGCCACCATTCCTGACTTTGGCAGATATTTTTCTTTAAAAAGAAATTGAAGAAAAACAATTGGCAGAATTCTCTGCCAATAATAAAATTTGAGCTTTCAGATGAAAATTAAAAATTTGAAGAATGTATGCAGCCATCATGGGCTTCACCACTTCACTATGCTTAAAGAATTTAATACTGATCTTGATCCAAGATGGCGGCGCTGGAAGGACAGGGTGTCTGAGGAGCATTGACAGCAGTGTCCGCACAGTGACCAAGAGACTGAACTCTGGGCCCTAAAACACCAGCGTTTGTGATTGCCAGGAAACCCCACGGTGTGGAAATCAATTGGGTCCATTCTCAGGTCACCCAGCTAAAACCTGTAAAAGCCCAACTAACAAAAGACAGAGTAATATGGCATCTCCAGAACCCACTTATCCAAGGGCAAGCAGCCCTGGATACCCTAGCATAAATGAAATTCAAGAAGATAACCTTACATCTATGCTTATGAAGAGGATAATAAAGGAAACAAATAAAATGCGAAAGATAAAGTCAAACAGATTATGGTCATCTGTAAAGAAATAGAGGCAGATAAAGACAAACAAATTATGACCATCCATAAAGAAATTCAGGAAGATGCAGCCAGTTTGTGGACTTTAGAGAGAAAATACTTAAATCACTGAAAGAAATAAAAGAAACAGAGGATTGTTCAAACAAACAGCTGAGGGAAGTGAAGGAAAAACAGGAAAATACAATCAGACAGGGTGAAGGAAATCAAAACAGCTCAAGAGCTGAAGATAGAATTGGAAAAATTAAAGAACACACAAATGGAGGAACTTGTGGAGAGAAAGAACTCAGGGCAGAAAATAGGAACTACAGAGGTAAGCATAGCCACTACACTACAAGAGATGGAAGAAAGAATGTCAGGTGTGGAAGATACAATGGAAGAAAACGATGTATCCATCAAAGAAAATGTTAAATCTAAAAAATTCCTGACACAGACCATCAAAGAAATTCAAGACAACATGAAAAGACAAAACCTAAGAAGAACAGGAATTGAGGAAAAAGAAGATTCCCATCTCCAAGGCCCAGAAAGTATTTTCAACAAAATCATTGAAGAAAATTTCCCCAACTTAAAGGAGAGGCCTATAAGAATACAAGAGGCCTATAGAACACCCAATAAATCAGACCAGAAAAGAAAATCCTCCAGCCACATAATAAACAAAACAGTAAGTATACAGAACAAAGAAAAAATACTGAAAGCTGCAAGGGAAAAAGGCCAAGTAACATATAATGGCAAATTCATCAGAATCACACCTGACTTCTCAACAGAGACTACGAAAGCCAGAAGGGTCTGGACAGATATCATGCAGACCCTAAGAGAACACAGATGTCAGCCCAGGCTAATATACCCAGCAAAACTCTCAGTCATCATAGACAGAGATAACAAGATATTCAACAACAAAAACTACCCACAAATCCAGCATTTTAGAAGGTATTTAGAAGGAAAAATACAACCCAAAGAAGCATCTACATTCCAGAAAACACAAGAAATAAATAACCTCACTAAAAATACCTAAAAGTAGCTAAGCACACAAACACACTACCATAGCCAACATCAAAATCAAAGGATCTAACAGTCACCAGTCATTAATCTCTCTCAATATCAATGGACTCAATTCTCCAATAAAAAGACAAACAGAATGGATGCACCAACAAGACCTAACAATCTGTTGCATATAAGAAACACACCTAAGTCACAAAGATAGACATTACCTGAGAGTAAAGGGCTGGAAAACGGTTTTCCAAGCAAATGGGCCCAAGAAGCAAGCAGGAGTAGCCATTTCAGTATCTAATAAAATAGACTTTCAACCAAAATTAATAAAAGAGATGGGGAAGAACACTTCTTACTCATCAAGGGAAAATTCTACCACGAAGACATCAGTATCCTGAACAACTATGCCCCAAATACAATGGCACCTACATTTGTAAAAGAAACTTTAATAAAACTTAAGCCACATATAGATCCCCACACATTAATAGTAGGAGACTTCAATACCCCACTCTCAACAAAGGACAGGTCAACAAACAGATATTAAACAAAGAAACAATATCTCTAACAGAGGTCATGAATCAAATGGACCTAACAGACATCTACAGAACGTTACACCCAAACACAATACAATTTACCTTCTTCTCAGCACTTCATAGAACCTTCTCAAAAATAGACCATAGAGTTGGTCACAAAGCAAGGTATCCTATCTCATCACTATGGACTAAAGTTGGACCTCAACATCAACAGAAACAGCAAAAAGCCTATACACACAGGGAAACTGAACAACTCACTACTCAATGACAGCTGGGTCAGGGAAGAAATAAGAAAGAAATTAAAGTCTTCCTAGTATTCAATGAAAATGAAGGCACAACATACCCAAACTTATGGGACACAATGAAAGCAGTGCTCAGAGGAAAGTTCATAGCACTAAGTACCTTCAAAATTCAAGCAACTTAAAGGCCTAAAAGCCCTGGAAAAAAAAAATAAGCAGATACACCAAAAAGGAGCAGACGGCTGGAAATGAACAAACTCAGGGCTGAAATCAATAAAGTAGAGAAAAATAAAATCAATGAAACCAAAATCAACATAGACAAACCCTTAGCCAAAATAACTAAAAGGCAGAGAGACACTATCCAAATCAACAAAATCAGAAATGAAAAGGGGGACATAACAACAGACAATGAGGAAATCCTATCAATCATTAGGTCTTACTTCAAAAGCCTACATGCCACAAAATTTGAAAATCTAAATGAAACAGATGATTTTCTTGATCGATTACACTTGCCAAAGCTGAATCAAGACTAGGTAAATCAATTAAATAGTCCTGTATCCCCTAAGGAAATAGAAGCAGTCATCAAAAGTCTCCCATCCAAAAAAAAAAAAAAAAAAGCCCAGAACCAGATGGTCTCAGAGCAGAATTCTACCAGACCTTTAAAGAAGAGCTAACACCAATACGCTTTAAACTATTCCACAAAATAGAAACAGAAGGGACATTACCAGAAGCCACAGTCACCTTGATACCTAAACCTTACAAAGACCCAAAAAGAAAGAGAATTGCAGGCCAATCTCCCTCGTGCACACTGATATAAAAACACTCAACAAAATACTAGCAAACTGAATACAAGGACACATCAAAGATATCATCCACTATGACCAAGTAGGCTTCATCCCAGGCATAGAGGTGCAATATACGAAAATCCATGGATGTGATCCACCATATAAACAAACTGAAGGAGAAAAAACACATGATCATCTCCTTAGATGCCAAAAAAGCATTTGACAAAATCTAACACCCATTCATGATTAAAGTCTTGGAGAGATCAGGGATACAAGGCACATACTTAAACATAGTAAAGGCAATATACAGCAAGCCTATAGCCAATATCAAACTAAGCGAAGAGAAACTTAAGTCAATCCCACTGAAATAAGGGACAAAGCAAGGCTGCCCACTCTCTCCATATCTCTTCAACATAGTCTGGAACTCCTAGCTAGAGCAATAAAACAATTAAAGGAGATCAAGGGGATACTAATTGGAAAGGAAGAGGTCAAAGCGTCATTATTTGCAGATGATATGATAGTATGCCTGAGTGACCCCAAAAATTCTACCAGGGAACTCCTACAGCTGATAAAAACCTTAAGCAAAGTGGCCGAATACAAAATTAACTCAAAAAAAAAAAAATCAGTAGCCTTCCTATATACCAAAGACAAAAGGGCTGAGAAAGAAATTAAGGATCACAATAGCCACAAAAGACATAAAGACATAAAGTACCTTGGTGTTACCCTTGTATGAAAAACATTTCCAGTCTCTGAAGAATTAGAAGAAGATATCAGAAGATGGAAAGATCATCCATGCTGATGGCTTGACAGGATTATCATAATAAAAATGCCCATCTTACCAACAGCAATCTATAGATTCAATGCAATTCCCATCAAATTATCAAGACAATTCTTTACAGACCTTGAAAGAAAAATTCTCAACTTCATACGGAATAACAAGAAACCTAGAACTGCTAAAACAATCATCTACAATAAAAGATCTTCTTGAGGTATCTCCATCCCTGATCTCAAGCTTTACTATAAAGCAACAATACTAAAAACTTCATGGTACTGGCATAGAAACAGACTGGTGGACCAATGGAATCAAACAGAAGACCCTGAAATAAATCCACACACTTATGGACACCTGATTTTTTACAAAGATGCCAAAACCATTCAATGGAAAAAAGATAGCCTCTTCAACAAATGATGCTTGTCTAACTGAATGTCTACATGTAGAAAAATGCAAATATATCCATACTTATCACCCTGCACAAAACTAAAGTCAAGTAGATCAAAGACCTCAATATAAAACCAGACACACTAAATCTGTTAGAAGAAAAAGTGGGGAAAGGCCTTGCATTCATTGGCACAGGAGACAACTTTCTGAGCAGAACACCAACAGCACAAGCTCTAAGAACCACAACCAATAAATGGGACCTCATGAAACTGAAAAGCTTCTGTAAAGCAAAGGACACTGCCATCAGAACAAAACGAGTACCTACAGACTAGAAAAGGATCTTCACCAACCCGATATCTGACAGATATCCAGTATATATAAAGAACTCAAGAAGTTAAAAAGCAACAATTCAAGTAACTCCCAGTTAAAAAATGGGGTGCAGAGCTAAACAGAGAATTCTCAATAGAGGAATCTCTACTGTCAAAGAAACACTAAAAGAAATGTTCAACGTCCTTGGTCATCAGGGAAATGCAAATCAAAAAGACCCTGAGATTTCACCTTATAGCCATCAGAATGGCTAAGATCAAAAACTCAAGTGACAGCACATGCTAGAAAGGATTTGGAGAAAGGGAACCCCTACTCCATTGCTGGTAGGAATGTAAATATGTACAAGCACTTTGGAAATTAATCTGGTGCTTTTCTAGACAACTAGGAATAATGCTACTTCAAGATCCAGCTATACCACTCCTAGGCATATATCCAAAAGATGCTCAAGTATAAAACAAGGACATTTGCTCAACCATGTTTGTAGCAGCTTTATTTGTAATAGCCAGAAGCTGGAAACAACCCAGATGCCCCTCAGTTGAGGAATGGATACAGAAATTGTGGTACATGTACAATGGAATATTACTCAGCAATAAAAAAAAAAAAACAAGGAAATCATGAAATTTACAGGCAAATGATGGGAACTGGAAAAGATCATCCTGAGTGAGGTATCCCAGAAGCAGAAAGACACACAGGGTATATACTCACTCATAAGTGGATATTAGATATATAATATAGGATAAACATACTAAGATCTATACACCTAAGAAAGCTAATCAGGCAGGAGGACTTTGGCTAAGATGTTCAATCCCCATTCAGAAAGGCAAAGAGGCTGGACATTAGAGGAGGGAGAAAACAGGGAACAGGACAGGAGCCTACCACAGAAGGCCTCTGAAAGGTCTCTACAGGGTATCAGAATAGATGCTGAGACTTATAGCCAAACTTTGGGCAAAGTACAGGGAATATTATGAAAGAAGGGGGAGATAGTAAGACCTGGAGAGGACAGGATCCCCACAAGGTGAGCAACAGAACCAAAAAATCTGGGCACAGGGGTCTTTTCTGAGACTGATACTCCAACCAAGAACCATGCATGGAGATAACCTAGAACCCCTGCACAGATTAGCCCATGGCAGCTCAGTCTCCAAGTGGGTTCCATAGTAATGGGACCAGGGACTGTCTCTGACATGAACTGATTGGCCTGCTCTTTGCTCACCTCCCCCTGAGCGGGGAGCAGCCTTACCAGGCCACAGAGGAAGACAATGCAGCCAGTCCTGATGAGAGCTGATATACTACAATCAGAAGGAAAGAGAGAAGGACCTCCCTCTCAGTGGGACTTGGGGAGGGACATGGGTGGAGAAGCAGGAGGGAGGGTGAGATTGAGAGGAGAGGACGGAGGGAGCTACAGGAGGATACAAAGTGAATAAAGTGTAATTAATAAAAATAAAAAATGAAAAAAAATAATTTAATAACATTGGTAGTAACATTAGCAACATGATTAAAATCTAACAGAATTTAGAAGACTTTTATAATTCAGCAAGCCACTATTTTCTTCCTTATTTTGGGGGGAGGATTTTTACCTGTTTTAAGACAAGGACACATGTAGCCCAGGCTATCCTATAATTTACTATGTAGCTGAGGATGATCATGAACCCCTGGCCCTCCTGCTTGAACTTCCTAAGTCCTGGAATTACAGACTATTACTGGAATTACTGTTAGCCTGAGTCAAGGCTTTTTTTTCACTGTGCAGGACTGAGAATCAAACCCAGGCTATTGCAGGATATTTGACCACACTGTGAACCCTGAAAGTACGTACTGGAAAAACATGTTTTTGGTTGTGGTGTTGCTCAGCTCTAACACACAACTTTAATAACTTTCTGTTTATTTTATATAGCAAACATATGGTTATGGTTGTGGCTCATCCCTAGCACAGACCTTTATCTAAGAGCCTTCTATAAACAGGATTAAATAAAGTTAACCCTGGGTCAAAAGGCAGAGCAAGCAATCAGTTGATAGGAATTCATCATCATCGTCATTGTTTTCTTGTTTGTTTTGGTTTTTGTTGTTTTGGTTTTTGTTTTTGTTGAGACAGGGTTTCTCTGTGTAGCCCTGGCTATCTTGGAACTCACTTTGTAGACCAGGCTGGCCTCGAACTCAGAGATCTGCCTGCCTCTGCCTCTGGAGCGCTAGAATTACCACACCCCCAATAACCTCTAGTTTTATTTTTCTTTAACTTTTTATTGATTCTTTGTGAATTTCACCTCATGCACCCCCACTCATCTCTATACCCACCCTCTAATCTTGCAACCTCTCCCTAAAAAGAAAACCAAAAATAAAAATAAATACAATAAAAACAAATGAATAAAAGTTGAAACATCTCGCTATGAAAGCTGTAGTATGTCACAGTATACCCTTATTCCACACAACTTTACTTGCAAATGTTCATTGCAATGAGTCATTGATCTTGTTCGAGGACTCTGGCTTTTGCTACACTATCAATACTGGATCCTCACTGGGACTCTGCTTGAATATCCTGTTGTTGTCCTGTGTCATGGAGATTCTGCAGCTTTGGTTCTGCAGGACCTGCCCCTTCACACAACCCACTTCCATAAAAAAAAAAAAAATTGACTGTTATGATCAATACTCACTATCCAGAGTCTTTCAAGCTAACAGTCTGCAATTCTTGTCTGAATGTGTTAGCACATTTGTTTTAATGAACAAAGAGCAGGCCTGTTGTTACACACATGTAATCCTAGTACTTTGAAAGCTGAGACAGAAAGATGATGAGCTTAAGGTGACACCTTGTAAGCCTCAAAGGCCCTGAACATTTAGGAACCTCTCAGTTCAAATAAGTACACATTAAAAACCTACTTGTTGGAGCCATCTTTCATGTGGACTTTGGCATACAGAACATCTACCATCCCAGGATCATCGTTCATGTACTCGATCCCTGCCATCTCTACTTCCAGGGGTTTGCCTCCAGAAATGTCACTGCCAAAGAAAAAACATTAGGTTTTTACACCTTGAGATACTGTGAAAGATGGCTAACATGCACAGTCAAGAAGTGCAAGATCTGGTTCGTGGGGTTTTTCCAACAGCATGACCTAGCTGTCCTTCTAATTTCAAGTTAAGAAATGCTCAATGCCCAAAACTACAAAATACAGGAGAGTGTTTCCAGGACCACACTATGTTCCAACACTCACCAATGAGCTCCAAGACAGAGCCGAGGGATGGCATGTTTGGCAATGGCATTCTATATGACAGCCCTTCTCTCCTTCATTTCAAGTTACAAGACGCTTCCACACACTAGCAATGAAAAATATGCAGAGCAATATAACACATCTTCAGGAGCACTTGTCGACATTAATGAAGAACCTCCCAGATTCATCTGTGCAAGGAGTCCTTTCTAGGGACTCACCTCAAGGGAATGGCAGCACAGCTGCTGAACCAAGTCATTGTTTGGGTTTTTTGGTTTATTTTGGTTTATTTGTTTGGTGTGTATGTGGTTAAAGCAATGTTAAGAGTCTATTAAGAAAGAACTTTTATATAGATTTAAGCAGGGGAATTAAAGAAGAGACAGAGGAAGAGGGGGCAGGCAGGCCTAGGAAAATGACAGTCAGTACACACTACAATATAGGCATAAGCCTCTCAAGAGAAGTCACCTTAAGTGTCTTAACAAAACCCACATATGAGTTTGATGGCTTCTTGACTTCACTGTGTCTAAGTTATTTTTCTGTTGCCATGACAAAGGCAACTTTAAAAAGGAAACAATTTGGAGCTCAGGGCTCCACAGCGTTAGTTAGTCCATGACTATCATGGTGGGGAACACAGTGGCAGGTAGGCAGGCCTGGTCTAGAGCAGCAGCAGAGAGCACGGACAGTTTTTTTAGCTGGTGCCAGAAGTAAGAAATGGGAAACAGACCTGGACACTGAATGGGGCACTGTGTGTACTGTAAACAACAGACAAACCAAATCTAAGGGCCACAAGGAGAATTACAGAGAAGGGAACCAACATTTTACTCAAATGCTCTTTAGAGCCTTTTTGTAGATACAAATATATGTGTATATGTGTGTGTGTGTACTTATCCAAAAATGTTTTATATAGATGTTTCTCAATTAAAGATGGGTCCAAAGCTACAGTATAATATAAAGCTTATCTTCTGTTAAGACTCTCCACATGAATTTTCAATTTCTTTAAAGTTAGTGCATTAGTTTTCCAAATATAATTACCTGACACCTTTTTTTATAGATATAAATCAAGTAGTCATCACTTTTTAAAAGGGTCTGAAGGTTAAATGGTATTTCATTGAGATGCTATGCATATCAAACTTACAACAAGCCCCGTTAAGAATTATTATTAAACATAACAAAAAGGGCTATGCAAGTTGAATATTCTTCTTCACAGTAAACATTTTCAGATTGCCACTTGATAAATGTTGAAAATACACAAAAAGACTTCACTTCCTAAGTTCTCTTATGTTAATAAGACATCTGCTCTAATATATGGCAATAAATTTTGCAGTAATTATCAGTACTTTTTAATGGGATGTAACACCTACAACAACTACATAGAAAATAAAGCACAATTATTTTGGTGATTTTATAAATCTTTTTTTACAAATGTTTCTAAATGTTTCTAAATAAAAGAAAAGGAACACTGTTTCTATGTAAGCAATCTTCACAGCAACTCTTATTTTGTCAAAATTTTTAACACTTGGCTAGCAAGATTCCAACTAGACTCTGGATTAAGGAGCTTCTTTTCTTCCTATACCCCCTCAATGTTTCCTCTTTCGGTCCTGCCCCAGTTTCCTCCTCTGAGACTTTAATCCCTTAATCTTAAGGGTGGATGATGACTGAAGATCCATTCTCCACAACTGATGAACAATGATGCAGACCCTGCCTATGCAGGACTAAGAGTCTCAACCTGTTTATCTAAGGGAGCATGAGAAAGTCAGACATGGAAACTGAAAAACTGTCATTCAATGGGAACCAACAGTGGCCCAGAATATTCCCATCATTGTGTTTTCTTCCCATATCCTTTTTATATACTGAAGTGTATTCAGATACATACTTCAACAAGAAAAAGCTTCCTCCCAATCTGCAAGACAGGAAAGTTCCACTCACTATATAGCATTCCCTAAGCATCATAAGGCTAGGCCCCATGTCTCTCACTTTTATATCTCTATACCTTAAATCTCTAGTCAGCACTAAATAGATGCCCCATCAGCTGGAGGAAGCTGCTCTGGACACCTGGGGAGAATGCCTGCCATCTCAAGGCCCAGTTTGGGCTCTGGCAGCCCTGGGACCTGCTCCTCAGGTCTGCCTGGTACCTTAACTCACCATGGGAAACCACTGGACTGTAATGGTGCCCTACAACCTACCTTCTTTTTGCCACTTCCAGGCCCTACATGCTATGATCATCAAGCTGGATTCAGGTGGAAAAACCTTCCTCCTTAAGGAGTTTGTCCAAAGTGCCCATTCCAAGGCCTTCAATACTCTGAAGATCTGAGTGCCCTTGGGTGGGGAGTTTCCTGTGGAATTATCCTCCAAGCAGGAGATATTGGAGGCCAGGAGAAGCTGCTAACACTTGGGTACTCCTACACCTGCCAGAAAGGCAAAGTGGGGTTTATGGTGCAATCTCTGTAGAGACTGAGTGGCCAGAGGAAGCCAACATAGTGTCACTCTGAATCACAGGGACTTGGACAACCAGGGGGTGCCGGCACTGGTCAAGAAACGAGACCAGCCAGGGCACTGAATGCAGCTGAGGGGCACACCCTTGGTCCCTCTTAGGTATCCGTGTTGAAGCCCTTGCCTGTGAGACACACCTGGGCTAGTTTCTCCTCCCTGCGCCCTTGTCATCATTCCCCCAGGTCTACTTGCTGAAGCCCTTGCCTGTGAGGGTCTCTCAGGCTTCAGGAGACAGCGGCTAGAGCTGAACAGGGGCTGGCTCCTATTTGTCAAAGCAGATACTCAGAGCCACTGCCCTGTTTCTGTCCTAGATCCCACGGAGAAAAGTCACAAGGGACACATTTAAACGTCAAGAGTTTCCTCAATACTGAATAATTCATTCAAAATCTAAGCTGCAAGAGCCTAAGAATTTCCACAAAAATCTGCATTAGACAGCATCCTTTAGTTTCAACAACTAGATCCAGATCCCACGTCCCTCAAATACCCACAGCATTGCAGCTTCATCTTATAGTGTTTTATAAGTCATGTTTGTTGTAATATTCCAACATTCCGTGTGAAATGCCATCACATGACACTACGGCACAGTCTCTATAGGTCCTCTTAGCTGCAGACTTTTCCATTGCACATTTTATGTTGGGATCTTGACAGCACAGCAGGCTCAGGTTAGAAATGCCATTACACACACACACACACACACAACAAACAAACAAAAAAAAACAAGAAAGAAATGTCGTTACGTATTGGTATACTCCCTAAGGACACCCACTGCAAGACGGGGATCAAAGGACAAACATAAGTAAAAAATAAAACATAATTCGCTCACCAGAGCTTAATACAATTTTCTTTAAGTCTCTTGCATTTGGGAAACTAGTCTTGTCTAGGCATGCAGACACCTGAGACCCTAATCTGACATCGCACACGTGAATTCGAATGGTAAATTTTTCCAAAATGCACACCCAGCAGGGCAGTAGAGAGTGGGGAGGCTCGATTTGTTTTGCTTGCTGGTCTCAAATCTTCCCTGCTTTTTGAAAACAGCATCTTCAAATATCTTTCTGCATGCACTGCAGTTTTTTGGCAGGGCAACTTTGTCCTATTTCAAAAGCTTTGCTGAATTTGAAAAACTACAATTACCATTTTCATCCTGTCATGTCAGGATCTTAGAACTGTTCTTTATTCCCGGTGTACACTGGCTCTGAAAATCATCCAGGCTCCAATTTGGCAAAGGCACTAAATACCCAAAAGGGAAGAGCTCAGCTAGGTCTGCCCAGAGTTTAGGATTAAAACTCAGTGATTAAAACCTGTGGTCTGATTTTCTTAAGGTAAGAAGAACAAATAGTTCAATATATAAATATTTTAACTAACTCTACATTTTTTTTCTTAGCAGATTATCCCAGTGGCAGCCAGAAAAATGCAGCTACTTTCAGTTTAGTTTAGCAGAAAGAGAACTAGGAATATATTTAAATATGAGACCTTTAAGTATTTTTATTTTACACAAAGAAAACTGTAACTATATAATGATGAACTCCAAATTATTTTGAGTTTTAAGTAAGATTTTAAAAACAAATCAACAGGGCTAGAAAGATGGCTCAGAGGATAAAAACAAGTCAACAAACATGGAAGTGCACACCTTTATTTAATTTCCCAGCACTGGGAAGGCAAAGGTAGGTGGATCTCTGTGAGGCTAACCTAGTCTACATGGTGAGTTCCAAAACATCCAGGGCTACATAGAGAAACCCTGTTTCAAAAATTAAAACAAAATAGCTACGTTCACCACTAAGCAAAGAATAAGAGCCACAACAGGACAGCTATTAAATTCAATCAGTTCTTGGCTGTGCTCAACAAAAATATTTTATTTTGTGGAGCCTGGTAGTGTGTGCCTGTTATCCTAACACTCAGGAGGTTAAGGCGGGAGGTCTCATGGAAGAGGCAAGGCTGGGCTAAGTAAGACCCAGTCCCAAAAAAAAGCAACAATCTTGTTTTTAAAACAACTAATAGAAAAAGGATAAGTGACAAGGAGTGGTGATGAGCAACTGTAACCCCAATACTCCAGAAGTAAAGCTAGAAGCAGAGGCAGGAGGATCTCTGTGAGTTTAAGGCCAGCCTGTTCTACAGAGTGAGCTCCTTGGCTAGCCAGGATTACATAGTGAGACCCTATTTCAAAAAAAGAGGAGGAGGAGGAGGAACAGGAGCAAAAGGAGCAGGAGGAAGAAAACTGGTAACTGGCCCCAAACAAATCAATGTACTAGAGTCTTATGTGCAACACAGAAAAAACTTTAGATCCTTTCGCCTTGTTCTACCCAGTGAGACAGGTGACCCATTTCTACATGGCCATGTTAAAATATTATGGTACCTGTAGATAATAATGTGCTTAAAAAAAAAAAGACACATACAAACAAACACACAGTCAGAGCACACACATGCCATGGTGCTTATGTGGGAGCACCTCAGCTGTTGGTCCTTGTTTTCTACCATCTGTGACGACCTCTCATTGCTCATCATTGCATTCTCTAGCTAGCTGGCCCATGAGCTTCCTTTCTGAGCCTCAGCTAAGGATGCTAGACTTACTTGAAACTCAGAACCTGAGAATAGCCTAGGCAACAGAAAACCCCAGCTACTCATGAGGCTGAAGCAAGTGACTGAGACAGCACAGCAAGACCTTGTTATTCATAAATAACTAGAAGAGGAAATTGAAGAAGAGGAGGGAGAGAAGAAACGGGAAGGTGAAAGAAGAGGAGAAAGAGGAGCATGAGTCCTCTTTCCTAAGGAGGGCTGCTGTAGTAGGCCCTCTCAGAGAAAAGGTCCTACTATCCTCCATGTCTTGGTTATGAGCCTTGATGATGAAGATCAATTTGATTATATAAATGGATCTAGTCATGTCAGGATCCTTAAAAGCCAACAACTTATTCCTGCTGCAGTCACAGAGGCGACAACTGAAGGTACAGAGAAATGCAATACTAGAATTAAAGGTGGAGAAAGAAGTCACTAGATAAATAATGTGGGAAAACTCTATAAGCTAAACTTTAAAGGCAAGAATATAAATATTTTTTCTTAAAACTAAAAAAATAAAAATCACAGCTCTGCCAATACTTTGATTTCAGTCCAGTAAAATCCATATAAACCTTCTGACACAGACCAGTGAAATGGCTCAGCAGATAAGGATACGGGTGGCCAAGTCTGAACCTGAACCTGAGTTTAACCCTGGACCTAAACAGTGGAAGGGAAGAGCTTACTCCAACAAGCTTTTAACAGACTTTCACACGTGTCATGGCATGGGCATATTTGTCCATACTTTTTATACATAAACAAACAAACAATAAAATCCCCATGTCATCCAGCTCTCTCATTTAAAGATAAGTCTGTGACTGAGCTGTCCTTCCTCCCGACTCCTGACCCACAGATGGTAAATCAGATGATAAATGTATATGGTTTTAAGCCACTGAATTTGTAGCAATACGCTACCCAAACAATGGGATATACTGCTTAAAAATAAAATTTGCCTATCATGTAGTACAATTTGAAAAGTGTAAATGAGTGCTTTAAGTCAATTTTCAAACTCAGTTGATAGTCCAATGTTAAGTACTACAAATGAATGAATAAGGGCCGAAGAGATGGGTAAGAACACTTGCTCTCGCTGAGGACCAAGCTTTGTTTCCCAGCACTTACATGGTGGATCACTCCAGTTCCAGGGGACCTGACACCTTCTGACCTTTGTAGGCACTAGGCACATACTAGGTACACATACACACTTGTACCCATAAAATAACTAGGTCTTACATTCACTTTAATGATGGGCAACAAACCTGATTGCCATTTTATCCAGTTCTCTCATCCAAAAACCACTCTGATACTGAAAAGACTCCCTCCCGGTTGCTGCCAGCTACTTACTTAATGAATTCCTCTTTACAGTGCTGCAGGATCTCACATGTCTGCTGGATCTCTTGTTCACTTAAAAGCACCAACATTCCAATAGTTAAGTGAAGCTTTTTGGGATTCTGAAAAATGGAGCTGTCAACCCCACGATCCTGTTGTCAGAGGAAAAGAAACAAGAATCTCAGCACATATGGAAGCAAATGGCAAGAATCATGTCAAAGCTGGGCAAGGTGGAACAAATTTTTAACCCCAGCAAGCAGGTGAATCTCTGAATTCTGAGACAGCCTGGTCTATATAGGAAGTTCTGGGCCAGTTAGAACTACATAGTGAGACTCATCTCAAAAACAAACAAAAATGTATAACCAGGATAAGGGAGCATAATCTGAAATCCAAGCATTGGGAAGGCTGAGGCAGGAGGATCACTGCAAATTCTAGAATAGCTGGGGTATATGAGGGAGGAAGGGAGGGAGGAAGGAAGGGAAGAAGGGAGGAAGGAAGGGAGGAGAAATGGAAGAAAGAAGGAAGAAAGGAAGGAAAGAAGGAAGGAAGGAAAAGAAATAGGAAGAAAGAAAGGAAGAGAGAAAGAAATGAAGGAAGAAAGGATGAAAAAGAAAGGAAGAGAGGAAGGAAGGAAGGAAACAAAGAAAGGAAGGAATGAAAAAATGAAGGAAGGAAGGAAAAAAGAAAGGAAAGAAGGAAGGAAGAAGGAAAGCAACAAAAGAAAGGAAGGAAGGAAAAATGGAAGAAAGAAAGGAAGGAAGGAGGGAAGGAAGGAAGGGCTGGAGAGGTGTTCAGTGGCTAACAGTCCCTGGCTACCCTTTGAGAGGACCCAGTTGCAGAGCCCAGCAGGCACAACCAGCTCACAACTGGCTGTAACTCCAGTCCCAGAGGGTCTGCCACCCTCTCTGGCCTCCACAGGCACTAAACACATGTGATACACAGACATACATGGAAGCAAAACACCCATATACATTAGTAAGTAAATAAATAAAATGTTCAAATATATTTAAAAATATAAAAGCAATTATTAAATTAAATAATATAAAAACAAATAAATGTTCAAATAAATATGTTGGGATTCAAACTCAGGGCAAGTAGCTAAGGTACCCAAAGGCAACCTGACCTTCCAGCATTCCTCAGTCCCTATCTGTTTCAGGGTGTGACTGGTATACTAGCCTCTCTAACCCGACTTTACAGCACAGAAGCAGATGACCACCACCCCTTCCAGGCTTCTCTGGCTCCTTCTATATGGCAGCTTCACTGACCGCCTTCCATGAGGTTGGTGAACCCACCCAAGAGGTGCCCCCAATAAACCTGCATTTATACTCTTAATTTGGCTTGAACTGGCTCACTTCATTAGCAGAGATAATCTATCAATATATACCCAGGAGTGATGACACATGCTTTCAGTTCCAATACTCTGGAGGCAGAGACACGCAGATTTCAATGACTTTGAGTACATAGCAAATTCCAGGCCAGCCAAGATTACAGAGTGAGACTGTCTCAAAACACAAAACAAAACCCATTAGTAACTGACATGAATATAACTGAGAAAATGAAAATAATCCCATATCACAGAAAATTAGGACTACATCCGAGAAGAGCAAAGGTGGAACACACTGTAGATAAAACTTAACTCAAAATGGATCAGTGATTTACGTATAAAATTAAGCCTCAAATACTCACTTTGTAGACCAGGCTGACCTTGAACTCAGAGATCTGCCTGCCTCTGCCTCCCTGAGTGCTGGGATTGCAGGTGTGTTTTGCTACTGAGCCTGGCTAGAATTCATTTTCTATGACACTGTACTTGGCAATGGGTTCTTAGATATAACTGTAAAAGCATAAACAAAGAGACCTAAAGCAACAGGACTTAATCAAAATTCACAAATGTACTACATTAGTTGTAGCAAGTGAAAGGAAACCAAGCATGGTGGTATACCCTTAATCCCAGCACTAAGAAGGCACGAGGACCATGAGTTCAAAGTCAGCCTAGGCTAGATAGTGAGGCAAAGGGAAACAAAGAAGGAAACGAGGAAGGGGAAAAGGGGGACAAAAAAAGAAAGAGGGAGAGAAAAAGACACAAGAGGAAGAGATGGAAGAGGAGAAGAGAGGAGAGCAGAGGGGAGGAGGGGAAGGAAGGGGAGGAGAGGAAAATGGGAAGAGGAGGAAAGTAAGGACAGGCAAAGGGAGAAGAGGAGTATAAGAACGAGAAACAAAGAAAAGGGGAAGAGGAAGACGAGGAGAGGAAGGAGAGGCAGAAGGGTGAGGAGAAGAAAGGATAAGGAGAGGAAGGAGGAGAGGAGGCGGCGAGCAAAGAAGAGAGCGCAGGGATGCAAAGAGTGGCGGCAAGAAGAGAGCCTGCGGACCAGGAGACATGCTTGCATTATTTATTACAGACAGAAGATCCAAAATCGAGAGCTCCCGCAACTCAGAAACAAAGAATAGAGACGATTTACATGGAAAACTTCCCAAAGAAGAAACCCAATCAGCTGTAATAACAATGCACAAAAGGTCTTCAACATTGTTAACAATTTAGAGAAATTATTATTATTTAGGAAGCCACAATGAGGTACTAACTCTCAAAATAATACGGGGATGGGGGGTGGAATACTGACAAGGTCGCCAGAAATAGCAACCTCAGGCAATGCCAGGAAAGTAAAGCAGTTCAGTTCAGCCACTATAGAAAACATGCTGGCTGAAAAGTAAAAGACAGAATTACCACATAACCAACCATTCTACTCCTAGGTACATGCCTAAAAAAATGAAAAAAGACCCAATAACAAACATGTACATACCCGTTCCTAAAAGTACTATTCACACAGCTTGTCTCATCAGACAAGCCCAAATGCATATCAACAAATGAATGGTAAACAAACTGTTAGCCCAACTGCAGAAACAACAGCCTAAACAGGTGTGGTGTGCTGCGTAATTTATTATTCCATTATATGAAGTGTCTAGAGAATGAAGAACAAAATACAAATTGGTGTCTGCTAGGGTTAGGAGTGGAGTATCCACTTTCTAGGTGTTAAAGGAGATTGAGCTAATTTTGTATCTGATGAAGGAGTTTTATTATTCTACCCATCAACAAATTGCCTCCTTTAAAGGAGGTAATTTTCAGAAACAAACAGCTTTCAAATAGGAAGTGGCAGCATTGCCTGTGCTGCTGGCTCTCAATGCTGAGACCAGGAGTTTAAGGGCCGCCTGGGCTACACAGCAACACTGTCTCAAAATAAACTGTCAAGGCAAACTACATGCAGGACATGCTGCACCAAGTGTCCCAGCCCAGAGTGACACCTGGCACATTCGGAAAGGTGTACGATGCTCCCTAGGTGACTCCAGTATGCACAACTCCACTACAAATACAATCGGGGACTGCACAACAAGGGACTGTGCCCCTAGCAACAAGTCAGACATCTCCCACAAACACCTGCAACCCCAACTAAAAGGGAGATGGAAACAGGACTGTTGAGGTTTGCTGACCTATAGCCTAGCAAAGATTCAAGCCCCAAGCTCAGGAAGAGATCTGTTTCACAGCAGGAGGCAGAGAAGGATGCAAGGGACACTTGATACCCTCTTTTGGACAGCACATGTTTATATACATGCGCACCCACACACACACTCCCAAATATTTAATGAGGTACAATTTCACTCACTGAGAAAAAGAGGAGCAGTATGAAGAGGTAAGACCCACTCCTGACCACCCTGGTGTTCTCACACTCAGGGGCTACACCCCACCACTGTTACTGCCATGACTAAACAAGTACTAGAAGAGAAAAGTCAAGATGAAAATCTGCAGTTGCTTGCTAAACCAGCTCCCCAAAACCAGAACCAAGCCTGAAAAAGCCCTGTACAGAATGAGAGAAGAGGGAAGAGTGGATGCTGGCAAGACAGGAACAGGAGTAGAAACAATGAAGATGCCAAAGCAGACCAGACACAGAAAGATAAAGGTGCCAGAAAACTGTGCATGCATGTGGGAAAGAGAGAGAGAACTGTACATATGACTATTTTTATCAAGTTTTACAAAAATGCATAATTTTGTTTTACTTGTTTAAAGCTACGTTGTTTGCACATACAACATTTCATTATATTTGAGGGGAAGGAGCATGTGTCACTAACAGAATGCCTCCCAGCTGGACTGCTATTGAGAAAGCATCTCTGTTAGCTTTCATACTTCCTGCTGGCTCCCAGAAGGATTCCCTGTCCATGCCACATGAAGGCAACTAGCAGACACCCTGTGGGAAGGAAAAATTCCAATTCACTTTTTTATGTCATCCTATCCATCTCCACTCCTTTAAAACCAGAGACCCTAGGGGACTAGATAACCCAGAGCTGATCTGGCCATTATGTTAGGCAGTCTGAACATGGCAGCAACATCAATGAGAAGGTGCCCCTCTAAAGAACAGTGGTTCTTTTCCTGGACTTTCGGACTTTTCTACTGTTGCCAGCTCTCATCACTGAAAGTCACAATCAGCTCATGAAAAGCTGCTAAACATCCTTAAAGTGAACTGTCAACTCTCACTCTAACTTTCCCTATTCAGAACATCAGATAATAAAATAAAATTATAGATTTCATCCAGTGACTTTCTGATTTTCATAGTCCATGCTGTATAAATTGATGACATGACTACTCCATGGTATAGTTAAGGAAAGGGTTTGCTTTTTTGTTTTTTTTTTCTTTTCTTGGAATCTCTGCTTTTATTTATTTTTTTAACTTTTTATTGTTTTTTTGTGAATATCACATCATGCACCCCAATCCCATTCACCTCCCCATCCCTTCGTATCCAACCTCTAACCCTCCCCCCAAAAAAAGTAAGAAAATATTTTTTTTTACAAAATGCATCTCATTGTGGAAGCTGCAGTGTATCACAGCATGTCCCAGCACTGTCCACGCTGCTGGGCTTCAGACTTGGACAAGCAGCTGAAGGCCACCAATTGGCAGGGCTGATTTCCAGGCTCTCCAGAACCCATCAGTCCCTACCTAGTGCAGGATGCGGCTAGCAAACCCTGTCCTCCACCCTGTGCTCCCCAGCACAGGGACAGAGCTTCTCCTTCCCCAGATGCTCTGCACTATATAATCCAGACATTTTGGTTCTCTTTTCTCTTCCTTCTTTCTGAGTTACCTCTCTCCTTCTTCCTGTGTTTCTTCTCTCTCTCTCTCTCCCCCGCCCCTGCATTTCCTTTCCTCTCTCTCCCTCACTCTTTGCATACACAAAGGCCAATGAGCTGCTTCCAATAAATCTGTGTTTATATATTTTAACTTGTCTTGAATTAGCTCATTTCAGCACCTCAAGCACATTTATCACACACATTTTTATTTTTAGTTTTTATAAATTAAAGTTTATTCACTTTGTATCCTAGCTGCAGCTCCCTCCCTCATCTCCTCCCATGCCCCTCCCCAAGTCTACTGATTGGGGAGGTTGTCCTCCCCTTCCATCTGACCCTAGCCTATCGGTCTCATCAGGACTGCCTGCACTATCTCCCTCTATGGCATGGTAAGGCTGCCCCCCCCCCCCCCGCCATCAAGGGGAGATATCACATCTTTACTTGCAAATGTTCACTATAGTAATCATTGGTCTGGTCCAAAGCCATTTCTGCTACACCATCAGCAGTCCTCACAGTGACTCTGCTCAGATATCCTATTGTTATCCTGAGTCATGAGTTCATGAAGCTTCGGATCTGTAGGACTGGCCCCTTAATTCACTCTCGCAGTTTATAGATGAAGCATATGCTGGGGTGGGCCAACTCAAAGCCCTGGTTCTGGGCCTGGGTGGTAGCTGAGTTGGTCAGCCTGCCAGATCTTCCTCACCCATACCACAACGACAGCAAGTACTGCCCCAGCTAGCTCAGCCAATGCCAAGTAGTCAAGAAGCAGGGCCACCTCTCCTGCTCTCATGACCTCAGGGCTGGCTCACCTTCGCCTTAGCAACTAGGACCAGCTCTACCGCGCTGCCCAGGCGAGGTGCAGAGCCCACTTTCTCGAACACTGCAGCTGGTGAAGGGTGGGGCCAGCTCTCCTGACTGCCCCAAGTGGCCGGGGCGGTGGTAGAGGAGAGCTCCAATATCTTTAGTGTAGCTATGAGAGAGAGAAAAAACAGCCAGAGGCATCTTGAAGAGTCGAGAACAGAGAAAGTAGTAGACTAAGCATGACCAGCAGACTGGACCTGGCCAGGGCTGCCTACGAGAAAGGAGAGAACATAAAAGAATAGAGAATGCACAGTGAAAGAACTAAGAGCAGAACAGAGAGAGAGAGAGAGAGAGAGAAAGAGAGAGAGAGAGTATGTGTTTAGGGGAGGGGAGAAGGTGGCCTTTGAATTATGTAACAGGCACTTATGAAATGGAGGGAGCCTAGAAACCAGCATACACGTTGATATGCTGACAGGTGCCAGAGTACACATATGTCCCTTCTGCCAGATGTAAGAGAAATTACTCTTTTTGGTACATGAGAACCAGTTTCACAAGTTCCTGAAGAATGGTGGCATTTACCTAACAGCCAGAAATCCTCCTATAGACTAGGTTGAGCTCACTAAACTTTCTTGTAGAATTCCAGGAACTGAGGTTTCCTCTGGAAACTCATACATGAAGAAATTTGAAAGCTGTTGTAATTAGCCACTGACTTGCCCATGTCCTGAGTGAAAAAGCCCTGACTGCACTGATTTGGGGAGAAAAAAAAGAGAAGGAAGGAAGGAAGGAAGTTAGCAGTCAGTCTGTCTCAGGGATGTTGATGGGTAATTCCCATGTCCTACCACAGTGTCAGACTGATTTCCATGATGATAAGGTACTGAGTTCCATGAGAATAGAATTGCTACACAGAGCCTCTGCTCGGAGGCTGTAAGCAGCACCACTGACTTCCTATATTGTCACCGAACTCTGGCTATATCAGTATGTCATGCAGAGTCTCAGATCATTAAAGATAAATATATTTTATAAAGTAAGAAGAAGAAATGCAGCTGAGCCTGGTGGTGCAGGCCTGTAATCCCATCCCTCTGGGAGGCAGTGGCATGCAGATCTATGTGAGTTCAAGGCCAGCCTAGTCCACAAAGCAAATCCAGGACAGCCAAAGCTACACAGAGAAACCCTGTCTTGAAAAGCCAAACAAACAAACAAATAAACCCGCCAAAAAAGAAAACTAAATGCAAACTAAAACTATACTGAATACTACATCTCATCTATCAACTGAGAGTCCATGTGAGTACAGATGAGCACTTCTACATATTGCTAATAGAAATGAAGGACGTTCTATAATCCCAACACTTGAGAGGCAACAACTGAAGGATTATGAGTTCAATGTCCGCCAGGCTGTCCTGTCTCAAAAAAAATAAAAATAAAAAATCCATGGTTATAGACTGAATTGTGTCACCCTATGCCAAAGTGCGCACTACCAGTGGGGAATGGGCCTCGAAGCAGATAAAGTGAACTCATGCCATCAGGTGGTGCTCTAATCCTATGAAGCAGGTATGTTTACACAAACAAAATTAATAATAATAAACAACAGGTATTCCTTTGTCCTTTGAGGACACAAAGAGGAAGTCATCTGCAATCTAGTAAGACTAGTGCCCAGAGTCTTGTCTGCTAGATTCTAGAACTGTAAGAAAATAAAGTTCTCACTGGGTATGGTGGCACACACCTGTAATCCAGGCACTTAGAGAGAGAGAAGCAGGTGGATCTTTGTAAGTTCGAGGCCAGCCTGGTCTACAAAGCCAGTCTAGGACAGCTAGAGCTACAGAGAAACCCTGTCTCAAAAACAAACAAATAAGGAAACAAAACAAAGTTCTCATTCTCCGTCTGTTGTAGTCTGTGATACTGGACTAACAGAGTGACAGACTCAATGGTCCTGTCTCTAGAAATGGATACTGAAGATTTATTTCTTCAATATATAAATACTGTGTAAAATACCGGCGTGTCCAGGATGAAAACTACATCTGAACGCATTAGGCAAGGGGTAGTTCTCCAGATGCAGTATGAAGTGAAAAGCACAGGACAGAAGAATTTATATGCTTTGCTGCCATTTGTGCAAGAAAAACAAGAGCATATGCACACAAGTGCTAGGGATTTCACTCAGTAGGTAAAGTGCCTGCTTGCCACAAACAAAGCCCTAGGTCTGAACTCCACCACCATTTGAATCACAATGTGTGGCTGGCCCTTGTCCATAATCCCAGTATTCGCAGGAGGATCAGGAGTTCAAGGTCATCCTTGACTATTTAGCAAGTTCAAGACCAGTATGGGCCACATGAGACCTCACACACACACAGACACAAACCTCTTTAAAAAATAACAGATAAACTGGAAAACAATAGAACTAGTTTCCTACAAGGGATGATGAAGAATAAACAAAAGAAATAATAAGTGTGCACATGTGTACATGATTTGTTTGGTTTGTTTTTATTTTGAGTCAAGGTCTCACTATGAGCCCAGGCTGGCCTGGAACTCACTACGTAGACCAGGCTCACTCAAGATCTACCTGTCTCTGCCTTCCAAGTGCTAGATTACAGGTAAGCACCACCATACCTGACATGACTCTGTTAGTTTTGACTTTTGGAAGGATGTTGACGGCATACATATTTAAAAATAAATGAACAAGGATTTAAAAGGAAGGTAAAAAAAAAAAAAAACCTAAAGCTGGAGAAGACCTCAAGGGCCAGGAGTATAGCTCAGCAGTATAGTGTTCTTAACATGCACAAACGATAGTTTCTATCACAACAACACGTACAGAGGGAGGAAGAGCAGGCTCAAATGAACCTAAACTAATGAATAGATGTTTGATTTGGGTGGGTCTGGAGAAAAACTTGCAAGCAAACCCTGAATTCTTACTTCTCTTGTCTTCTTATTTGAGATGGGGATTCCTGATACACCCAGGTTGCCTGAGACTATGCAGCCAGCGCTCAGTCGTGTTGCTGTTGCTGTCTACACCCCCACCCTTCCTCTGTCAAGCCCACAAAGGACAAAAAAATCTACCATGGGCTGATACCTCTGAAATGGACAAAAGAAATCCTTTCCTTATTTTTCTAAGAATTTTATTACTTATTATTTAAATGATCACACTCTGTGTGTATGCACACATGTGCACAAATGTTCATGCCACAGTACACATGTGTGAGCGTCAGAGGGCAGCTCCTGGGAATAAGTTGTCTCTTTCCACCATGTGGATTCTAAGGATTGAACTCAGTCATCAAGCTTGGTAGCAAGTGCCCTTAACCACTGAGCCATCTCAACTGCCCCCATTACACTGCTCTGTCAAGTATTTTGTGATAGCAACAGAAAAACTAACTAACCCACCTTACCTTACCCATAAGAGCCTACCACTTACCAGTTTGGGTTTACTTGCCAAGGAAACACTGAATACTGCAAAAATAAATGGGTGAAGTTCAACAGAACACAGAACACTAACACAGCTCAAGGTTATATGACCTCAAGTCTTTAGATTTGAATCATGAGGTGATACTGTCTCTGACTCTACTGGGAATTCATAAGTAACTTTACTGGGAAGTCTTTTAGTAAGTAGAGAAACGCAATTTCACCCTGCTTAGTACTGCCATCTACCAAAATAAATAAATAAATAAAAATAAAGCATCCATATCTCTTACAGTATTGTCTAAATTTAATATAAGATCAAACAATCTTTACTACAATGGTATAAATCTCTAGGGCCATTGTTTCTGTTTGCTCAGAAGATATACTCTTACCTCAAGCCTGTTCATTGAAACAAATCAAGACCAACATTAGGTTCTTTACTCCAGGGTTTAATTAAACTGGGCCCTGCTCCAAGCCTGCCATTATGTGGAGCTGGAACTGCTCTGCTCAATTGGGTTGGCCACCCAGGCTGGCGCCTCAACATTTTAATGCTATTGACCTTCCACCCAGGAGAGCTAAGCAGGGGGTAAATAACAGGGAAGTTCCCAGGCAGTTCTGTCTGGATGAAAATAAGCATGCTCCTTTATGGAAAATTCACATCTCTACGGCGGTCTCTTTACCTGTTAAGTAGGGTCTCACAAAACAAATGTACAGCAGCCTTCACCAGAGAACTGTGCTTAAGCCTAAACCAGAGTTCAGAGCCCCAGTGGTAGGTAGGCGCAAGGCTGGCCAAACTGCTGCATGTAGCCTACCGCTGGCAACCACATCGTCGTCTCAGCGTTCAACCACTGAACTACATCCCAGCCCTTCTTTATTCTGAAACAGAATTTTGCTAAGTTACTCGGGCTGTCTTTGTACTCCACAGATAGCCCCACTGCCCTGTGCCTGCCATCCTCCTGCCTCAGCACCCTAAGCAGCTCAGATGACAGGTGGGGAGCCTCACATGCCCAGGTCCATCTCAGGAAATGCTGGCAATGTATCTCTAACACAGGCAAGCTTTGGGGAAAGGTCCACAGAGAGTACAATGGGCTGGCCCACCATGGGGCACTCCTTCTACTTCCTTAACACTCACTGCACAAGCCAAGCAGATGGGACCTGCCTGAGTGCCTGTGAACAGGAAGGAAGCCTCTCTTCAACTCAGGCTGCAAGGCTGTGCTCAATACACGATGACTAAGAAACAAACTCCGAAGACTCTGACCGCTGTGTTCTGTATAAACAGGAGATGCTGACTACCAGGGAAAGCTCCAGGAGTTACAACAGCTTTCACCTTAGTCTGGAATAGAGTCTCAGGTTCCAATTACGTTCAGTTAACAGCCCACTGTTGCTAAGCAAGTCTTTTCAATTTTCTCAGCTTCCGTTTCCTCTTCTATGAAATAAGAGCGGTCTCCTACCTTACCTCTAAGTCAAAGGTCCTATAAATTATTTCACTCAAAGTCCATGATAAGGACCTGCTAAGAAAACAGGAGTTTGTGAAGGTCTCCCCAATTCACTTCCTGATGTCCTAAGCAAACAAGAAGGAAATAAACATGAAGCCCTGTCCTTCTGTTCCCTATACTTTATTATTTTATGGCAAAACCCATAATAGCACTTCAGGGCAAATGATATCAACTTCATTAGCATATGAAGTTATTCAAATAAAGCAGAGTGTTTGGCTTTGCAATCAGACACTGCTAGGTGTAAGTTCTAACTCAACAGTACTTTGTCACTGAGCTGCTCTGAAATTCAGCTCATCAGCTGTAAAACAGACATCTGTGTGTCAGGTTCATTCTGGAGAGTAAATGAAGTCTCTGGTACACAGCAGCACAGCACGGCCTCCTTCTGGATTTTACACGCCTAGGCAGCAGAACACAAACCATCTCTCCACTCCCTGTTCCAGCAGCACTGGAAACTAAAGTTGGTTCTGGTGAGTCATTTCATTATTCTTTTAAAATGTTCAGAAAAACTGACTTTCATCTGAGAGCCTCTACGTGTTATTAATGAAATACTTTAAGTTGTATAATTCTTCTGGCTTATAAAGTCTCTCTATTCAGACACAATGAGAAAGCAGAGTGGTTCTTAGTAAGAAAGAGCAGTGAAGACTCAGCCTTCATACACCAGAGAATGTACTGTTTAGATTCTCACCTAGAGAGAAGAGCCTCTCCCTCCTAAGGGAGGAAACACTTCGCTTCTGTGAAAGCCATGACAACAAGCTTATGTTCCTCAAAGCTTAAGCGTGCCTCCAAAAGTCCCTTCAGAGCATTAGAGAGCAGAACCTCCAGAGTGCCATGGGTTCTCAAAGGTAAACCCTGAAGACTACAGTGCCAGTGCGACCAAACTGGTCCAGGGTCTCTGCTCTGATTTTCCCACCCCCACACTCCCTTTAGCAGAGATAGGGATGGAACCCAGTAGTGCCTTGTTCAGTGGTAACTGAACCCCCCAGCCCCTCAGCAGCCACCTGACACCACCCTTCCCCTTACTGCAATCATTGCAAGTCCTGTTTGATGCAGTAAAGTTTAATAGCACAACCAGCTGACACTCAAGCGGCGCTAGCTCGTGGTCTGCTCTAAAATGAAGTCATTTTCTCCCACTCCAACACTGTGACTCCAGCACGGCTCTCTCCACTCCAGAGAAAGCCTCAGAGCAGCGCTGCATATACCTTCCCAAACATGAAGGGATCCTGAGAGACAGGGACGGGGGGGGGGGGGCAGCAAGAGAGGGGAGGGGCCAAAGAGAGGGGGAGCAAGAGAGGGGGGGCGAGAGAGGAGGGGGGCACGAGGGGGGCCGAGGGGGGGGGTGAGAGAGTCAGGCTCCTGACTGGCACTGAACTCTTTCATTATAAAGGCATCCTCCATACCACTCACATGATTATTTTTTCTACAATGCTAAATCCACCATTCCAGTGTTTTATAGGAGGTATGCAAATGAAGGTTCTTCAGAAACTGGAAGCATTTGCCTATCCACTTTGGACCTCTGCATCATTCCTGCCTATCCACTTTCCAGTATCAAGAAACTTCATCCTCTTCTGAACACCTCTCAAGTGCCATGTCCTCTCCAAACTGGCCTGGCAGAAATCCCTGCCAGGATTCGAGGTGTCCTTCCCCGTGACCTTAGCGTGACCTTAGTGCACCTTCTCTGCCCTTACAGAGTCTCTCCTCTCGGTGCTCACTGCACCGCTCTAATAGCTCTCCCCCTTCCATACTATTTCTGGGACAAGTCTACATGCCGCCCCACACTGGGATGCAGACTCTTTAAGGAGCAAGTTCATTTAGAATAAAGATTTCCTATGTTCTTATGCCTACCCAGCATGTGGCAGGTGCTTAATAAAGTATATGAACTGAACAACAACTTGTTCACAACTACTGCCCCATCCAAACAGTGAGTGCTGCAGCGCCGCTCTCCTTACTTTCCCCACCAGCATCAGAGCTCTTCTTACAAGTGGACCACCTTCATCCTAATCATTTCTACTAATTCTCCAATTTCCCTAATATATAAGGAATTTTAAATTATATGTTAAAAGTTTTATATATAATTTTCTTCTTTAATGAATAATCCTACAAGAAAAAAAAAATCCTTCCGTGGGGAGTAGTAAAAGAACCCAGACCCAAGAGCCGTTTCAGCCCAGTGTCAGCTTCACATAGTATGAAAATCATGTCTCTGCAGCTACAACAATTCAAGTTCTCTAGGCAGCCTGAAAAGTCCCTGGTTGCTGCAGGCAGATCTATAAGCCTTCAGAATGCTCTACCACACACAGTTTTGAATCACTGTTCTTCATTACTGATGTGCTTTCAACCAGGCTATGCTGTGAGATAAAGTGGAATTACAGTGGAATTACTAGCTATAGATGATTGAGAGATACACAGGGTTGTAATATACTTCTTGAACTTGTGGACAGTAACACATTTATGAATCATAACGTGAGCAAGACAAGACTGAAAAAATAAGGTGCCATTTACCTGCAGATCATATAGATGAAAAATGCCTTATGGATGTCTGAGAGCAGCTGAATCCCACATTAAATACGTGGTTTTAGGGAGCTGAAGCACAGGAATGGTGGCGATAATGTCTACAGCCAAATAACATTTCTTATATAACCGATAGTGCAAAGGAAGGTAATTTCAGGAAACACCCTGCTAAAGTAAATTTCATTTCCTTAGAGTGAAGGGTGTGAGGTCAAAGACAAGCATGCTATCAAACAAAGAGGCACAAGAGCCACTTATTTTAAAGGAAGAAGCTGAAGGACAATAAAGGGTCAGGATGGGGCTTCTGAAGCCCAGTATGATGGCACACCTATAATCCCAAAACCACATGAGAGGCGGTGACAGAAGCATCACAACTTCATGATTATCCCCAGATGTTCATCAAATTAAAGACCAGCCTGAGCTATAGAGACCCTTAGAGTATGAATACATTTGGTAGCAGATCCTCTACTGAGATAACTACAGTAAAAATGAAGTAATATGGATGGGCTCTAACCTAATGTCTGAGCCCATATAAGATCAGGAGAGAGAAACAGGCACAGGGAAGTTCATACCTGAAAAAGATGGTCATTTGCAAACCAAGGAGATTGGTTCTGAAGAAACCAATCCCAGCAGCTGACTTAGATTTCCAGGCTCCAGAATTTCAAGGAAATGAATTGGTGTGTATAAGCCCCCGGACATTAGTGCTTTGTTAGTACAGCCCTCCATACCAATCTACGAATGTGAGCTTGACAATGCCAACAAACAAAAACCAATTATAGTGATAGTGATAGTCAAAAGCTGAAGCAAGCACAAAAGGAAAACCGCCCTTCTTTAAACGCTACTTACAACACCATCATAGACAGGGAAAATTCAGGATAACTTTAACGAAAGTAGAAAAGTAACACCAGGCATGGTAATTCACACCTGCAACTAAGCATTTAGGAGGCTGAAGTAGGAGGATCACTTCAAATTTAAGGCCAGCCTGGGTTATACAGTGAGCAGACCAGCCTGGGCTACAAACAAGACCCTATCTCAAAAAGCAAGAAAGGAAGGATGAAAGGGAAGGACTACACCTTCTTTCGCTTTATTATTTTTTTTAACTTTTTATGGCTTTTTTGTGAATTTCACATCATGCACCTCCCTTCTCTCCTTATCCCTTCAAACCTGTCCTTTATCCTTGCAACCTCCCCTGAAAAGAAAAAAAAAAAAAATCATGTTGTGGAAGCTGTAGTGTGTCAGTATATCCCACAGTATACCCTTTTGTCCACACTTCTCTGTTTGCAAATGTTTGTCGCAATGAGTCATTGGGCTGATGCAAGGCCTCTGACTTCTGCTACGCCATCAATAATACTGGATCCTCACTGGGACTCCTCCCAGATATCCTGTTGTTGCCTTGTATCATAGAGATCCTGCTTTGGATCTGTAGAACAGTCCCTTCCACACACTCCATCAGTTCATAGATGGGGTAAAAATTGGGGTGGGCCTCGGTGGTAGCTGAGTTGGTCAGCCCACCACCAGAGTGAGCTTCCAGCACTGCCCTGGCTAGGTCATCCAATGCCATGGCCAGCAAGAGACAGAGCCAGCTCTCCTGCTCTCCTGCTCTCAGAGCAGTTCACCTGCACCCACACTCACTAACAGAGCCAGCTCTACTGTGCTGCCCAGGTCAGGTGCAGGCCTACTCTCCCCAGTGCTCCAGCTGACAAGGTGCTGGGCCAACTCCTTTGGGGTTGGCTAACCCTCGTCCCCACCACCAGGGCCAGGGAGGTGCAGGGTCTGCTCTCTCGAGTGCTGCCTCTGATGAAGGGCAGGGCCAACTCTCCCACTTGCCACAGGTGGTGAGGGACAAGGCGGAGGAGGGCACCTCCCCCTCACCCATGCTGCCACACAGCAGACCAGTTGTGGGGCCAGCTTTCCCATGTTCCTGCCATCAGGTTCCCTTTGTTTTAAATGAAGGATGCTGATACCACCCCTCCACATGGACTAGGTTGGCTTTAAACTCAGAGAACCTCCTGTCCCTGCGTCCCTAGTACTGGGATTAAAGGCCTGGTTACCACACCGCTGATTTCACCCCTACCTCTTTTAATGATCTCTATCAGAGATCTCAGATGAGCTTAGGAGGAACCAAAATAAAACCGCAGGTCACCTCAGTGAACAGACAGACAGACGGGTCCTCAGGCTTCCAGAGCAGAAGTCACCTGACCTGGAACCTCACACTAGAAAATCCCTGCGGGCTTTTAAAGCCACTGGCCTGTCACTCTAACACGAGAATGAAGCTCCCTAGAAAACCTCTCCCACATAAAACAGACAGTGGTCCCTCTCTTATTTCCTCCTTTATGCTCTTCCCCTGTTGCTCCCAGGAAATGGTTTAAAACAGGAAGGAAGCTATCTCAGTATGAAGTCTCCCTGAAATCAGGATGAAAGTGGTTCAGGCTGATTAAGCCTAGCATTATGTTCAAAGCCGACAATCTCATTCTAGAAGAATTAAAGCAATTTTTCCAGCAATTGCTCCCTATCAGCCTAATCCAGTGGCCAAAAGAAAAGAAGATAAAAAAGTATGCCCACACCTACAGAGACAAACTAGTCACAATGCATTTGTCCCATGTGAGGCAGTCACAGCACTGCAAACAACTAACACTGAGCTTCATTTACACGGAAGAGAATTTCAAAACATCTCTGCCAGCAAAACCTGGCAGGCCTACATGATGCTGTGACACGTATGTTTCTATTGCTTCTCTTTTGTCTTGTGCTGCTGGTCCAGGCCCGTGTTCTGCCTCTGAACCATATCCCTCACCCCAGCACTTTTGAACTTCTAGACCACCTTCCACTCCCATGCAAAGTGAAATAACCTTGCTTCAGAATGCTAAATGAAAACTGTTCTAATGCACATGTGAGCATCCGACATGTACATACAACCTTGTTTAAGCACTAAAAGCCAAGTTCATCATTACGATTGGCTTAAAATTCTCTATGAAGCCCAGGCTGTCCCTCAGGTAGGCACATACCTTTGGATCCCAGCACTTAGGAAGCAGGAGACAGAGGTAAGTAAATCTCTCTGAGTTCAAGGACAGTCTGCTCTACATAATGAGTTCCAGGACAACCAGGATGACATAGAGACTCTGTTTCAAGAAAGATAAAAAATTTTTTAAAATAGCTTAGAAAAAAAAATTATACCAAAAAAGTATCCACTGCCACTGCTGCAAAGCTATCTTCAAAGCTATCAAAGCTAACTTCATCTAATCTTGTTTTGTTTTGTTTTCCAAGAGCATCTCATATTTCCCAAGCTGGATCATATTCACTAGGTATGTGAGGATAACCAGGGCCCCTCTATCCTAATGCTAGGATTACAGGTATGTCCCACCATACCCTGTTTACTCATTGAACCCAAGGCTTCCTGCACACTAGGTAAGAACTTTACCAACTCAGTTACATCCCAAGCCCACCTAATCCTAACGCTCTAAATGATACATTTTAAACTAGCCAATAGTAAATATAGAAGTATAGCTAACACGTCTCAAATATTTAGGCACCATGCTGAGTACTTTAACTCATTTAATTCATCCTACAATGTTCCCAACCAGGTCATAAGTTCATGTGCTCAACTGTACATAAGTAAGGACTCCAGAATCAGATCTGAAAACTATAGACATTAACCACTATTGTATTTTAATCCCACACGATTTATTACTCTCTTCATTACAGAATTAGGAAAGCATATCACGGACAAAAGGCAGGGACCTGGAGAGACAGCTCAATGGTTAGGAGCACTGGCTGCTCTGTTTGGTTCCCAGCACCCATGTGATGGCTAACAACCATCTTTAATACCAGTTCTAGGGTATCTGTCACCCTCTTCTGGCTTCACAGGCACTTCATGAACATGGTACATAGATAAACATATAAAATAAATTTAAATACGTGTTAAAATTAAACAAATTTTCTTTTTCTGTCATCTTGGTGCCTGTCGAAGCCCGCTAAGTATAGAACTTCTAAATAGCAAATATGTCTGGAAGGCTGTGTCACAAGGCCATTTTTGCTAACTACAAGCAAGGTCTGTTGAACCAAAGAGAGCACAGAGCTCTTCTTAAGATTGAAGGTGTTTATGCCCGAAGTGAAACTGAATGCTACTTAGGCAAGTGATGCACTTATATGTATAAAGCAAAACTCCTGGAGGCAAACCAAAGAAAACCAGAGTGATCTGGGGAAAAGTAAGTTGGGCCCAAAGGAACAGTGGCATGATGCATGCCAAATTCCAAAGCAACCTTCCAGCAAAGGCCACTGGACACAGAATCTGTATGCTACCATCCACTTCCTAGACTTAAGCTAATGAAAAGTAAATAAATAAAAGTGGGAAAAAATTAAACAAATAACTCCCAGGCAGTGATTGTACACACCTTTACCCAGCACAAGGGAAGCAGAAAAAGGTACATCTGTATGAGGCCAGCCTAGTCTACAAAGCAAGTCCAGACAGCCAGGCTACACTGAGAAACCCTGTCTCGAAAACAAGCAAAAAACCTAACCTGCCTTTATTTAGGGGGTGGGGGTTGGCAACAAAAATGAAAATCTGAGCCTTGCACAGACAAGGCAAGCACTTTCACCTAGCTAGAGCCACAGCCCTGCTTCAACTGTATATGAAAATTAATTGAACTAAATATCTAAAAATTAAAAAGCAAAACAAACAAAACCATTCACGATCTGAAAGAAAGCGTAAGTAAAGTTCATTTTACAGTAATACAAAAAGTTATCAAAAAATTTTGATATCAGAAAGTCTACAACACAAGAAATTTTTAAACTAGACCATCAAAAGACAATATTTTTATTCCACAAATAATACTGGCAAGAGAATAAAAAGACAAACTATATATTGGAAGAAAATATTTGTAAACAATATACTCTTGAGAGAACTAATATCCAGGATAAAAACAAGAAGGTGCACGTGGGTGTGGGCATGCAAGTGTACAAGCACGTTTTGTGTATATGTGTGTGTTTCTCAACTAAAAAGATAACTATCTTTAGGACAGAGTCTCACTATAAAGTCCTGGCTAGCCTGGAACTTGCTATATAAACCAGGTTGGCCTCGAACCCACAAAGATGCACCTGTCTCTACCTCTGAGTGCTGAGATAAAGATGTATGTCACTACACCAAGCAAACAACCCATCTTTAAAGATTTTTACATGTGTGTACCTGGGTTTGTGTACAAGCAGCACAAGTATGCAGATGCCCTCAGAGGTCAGACTTAGTGTCCGACTGGCACTACAGATGGATGTAACCCACCATGTGAGTGTGCAGAACTAAACCCACTTTCTCTATAAGAGCTGTAAATGCTTTTAACTTCTGAGCCACTTCTCTAGCCCTAAAAACAACCAATTTGAGATAGGCAAAAACATGAAAAGGTAGCTCACCAAAGAAGATATAACAAAGAGTGAAAAGAAAAGTTGAGCATCAGTAATCATTAGGAAAATGGAAATTAAAACTGTATTAAGATGCCACTCCATAACTATTCAAACAGCTAAAATTTTTTAAAAAAATGACAACAGGGCTGGGTATATAGCTCAGTAGTAGAGTGCTTGCCTCACATGTGTGAGGCCCTGAGTTCAATTCCCAGTACTGTAAGACAAGAGAACACTGGCGACACGAACACTAACAAGAGAGAACAGCTGGAATCATCATATGTGCCACCGGGGATTGCAGACTAATACAAACACCCTAAGAACTGCTTGGTAACTTTTAAATTAAAAATAATTATTGAAAGACACAGAGAGAACGTGTGTGTGTGTATGTGTGGGTGTGAGTGGGTGTGAGTGAGGGGGCAAGTTAAAGGTATGTGTGCATGCCACAACACTCATGTAGAGGTCAGAAGGCAACTTCGTGAACTCAGGTTTTCTCCTCCTGGCTTACATGGGTTCCAGAAACCAAACTGAGGACGTCAGGCTCCTACGGCAAACGCTTTTACCCACTGAGCTGTCTCACCAGTCCTGGTAGTATTTTTATAAAGTTAAACATATGACTACAACACATACTAGCAATCTCACTCCTGGGAAATTAATGTAAGGAAATGAAATTTTATGTTTATGTAAAAACCTCTGCACAATTGTTCACAGCAATTTTATTCATAATTGCCAGAAACTAGAAAAGGCCAAATGGTGTGCTGTAACAAATGGTTGAATAAGCAAAACTGCAGCACATCCATTAAGTGGAACCTAGCTGAGAGGAGTGAGGAGCTAACTGCTGATGTACAGCATGGATGAAGCTCAAGCATTGCCCTAAGTGAAAGAGGCCTGTGGCAACAGCCTATCAGCATGACTCCATGAAGACAACATGCTCAGGGAGACAACAATTAATGGGAAACCCAGCTCTGAAGAACTGCCTGTGACCATGAGCCTGCTCTAGACTTGAACAGTGATGACAGTCACAGCAATCTATGCAGTTGTTAGAATCCATACAAATGTACACCCCAGAGTTAATTTCACTGTAAGATAATTCTGAATATATTATTTTTTTAAACTTTAAACTCTTAAGAAGACCACACACATTTTTAAAAAAATGCCCACGGTTCAGGGAAAAAAAATAGTAGAGGAGAAAAATTTGAATGGCAAAGGTCCAGGGTCTGGAAAGATAGCTCAGCAATTAAGAGCACTGGCTGTTCTCAGAGGATTCAGGTTCAATTCCCATCACCCATATGATGGCACACAATGTCCAACAACTCCAGTTCCAGGGGACCCTCTCCCCTCTTCTGGCCTCCACAGGCACTGCACTGCTCCACAGGCACTGCACTGTACACATACAATTTTTAAAAGGCAATATATCTTTAAAAAGAAAAGAGGAAGGTCCAGAGGCAAGCAGCATCTCTGTACATAAATATCTAATGCACTCATTAGCTCACAGTAGCTGTGGCTGCTTGCACAAGAGAAAAGCAGGGAGACAGTGGAGGAGCTCCTACAAAGACTGCCAGAGAGGAAGAGTCAGTTTTCTTCAGCAGTATGGTCCCCTCGTGTGTGTGTGTGTGTGTGTGTGTGTGTATGTGTGTGAGTGTATGTGTGTGTGAGTGTGTGTGTGTGTGTGTGAGTGCGTGTGTGTATGTGTGTGCGAGTGTGTGTGTATGTGTATGTGTGTGTGCATGTGCGCATGTGTGTGAGTACGTGTGTGTGTGTGTGTGTGTGTGTGTGTGTGTGTGTGTAGGCACCCACGTGGAGAACAGAGGACAACTTGTGCAAGTCAGTTGCCTCCTTCTGCCATGTAACCCCAGCATTTGAGCTGGAGTTTGTCATGCTGGACTCAAACCCTTTTCCCTACCACCTCCCTCTCCAGCCTCTAGGGAATGTTTCAGCAAACTTGTTTGAGAAGATTAATGCTATCTGAATTAAGTTGCACCATCTGTTGTACAGAACAGATCTGGTATCTTTAAAATCTTTATAGCTGTGCTTGTACCGTACCTTGAAACAGCTGTTTAAACCATAACCTAAATGCAGAACCTGCAAGTGCTAAAAGACAAGTAACTAGAAAATACTACAATCTAACAAAAATCTTCCCTGCACAGCATCAACTCTATGATGTGTACTACTGGCTTTCCTTTGGAGCACACTTTGTAATGAAGAGTCTAGAAATAAAACTTGTGCTTCATTCATCCTTTCCTAAGACAAAAAAATACACAGAAGAAGAACATCGAGTATTGACAAAAGTGGAGAAAGAAGTCTAAAGAAAATTCTACTTTGGAGAACATAAATTTCTTGAAGACAATTTAGATAAATACATGAAAATGACTCAAACACATACTCCCATTTCCAATTAAGAAAGAAACAAATCAGGACAGCATAATTACAGTAATGAAAAACAGAAAAAGACAATGTTAAATCGAATACCAAATAGCATTCAAAAGCTAAGTTATCTAAGACAAGTATGACGTCACATCCTGTCATCTCAGCTATACAAGAGGCTAAAGAAGGACTGCTTGAACCCAGGAGTTCCAGCCTACACAATACAGCGAAAGCCCCTATCACAGAAAAAAAATTAAAAATAAAAAAAGGAGGGAGGAGTGTTGGGGGAATTTAGGGGGAGGAAGCGCCGTGGCACAGGCCCAGTGCCAGAGAGGCAGAGGCAGATCTGTGAGATGGAGGCCAGCCTGCTTTACAAAGAGAGTCCAGTTCAGCCAAGGCTACACAGAGAAATCCTATCTCAAAAACACAGAACAAACAAACAAAACCCAAAACATATACATACACATATACATATATATACATATATACGTACATATATATACATATATACATACATATATGTACATATATACATACATATACATATATATACATATACATACATATATATATATATATTGCCCTGCCTATAATACATGCTGGGGTAAGGTGACACAGAAATTGTGGGAGTGGCCAACCAATGACAGGTCCAGCTTGAGAACCATGCCAAGAGGGAGAGCCTGTGGAAGGGGAAGGAAGAATTATAGACCTAAAGAGTGACCCAAGAAAACCAAGACCCAAGGAAACCACAAGAAAATCCACAGAATTAACCAACCTGTGCTCATAGGAGCCTCAGAGCCTGAACTGACAACCAGGAAGCCTGCATAGGACCAACCTAGGCTCTCTGTACATATGTTACAGTTGTGTAGCTTGGTCTTCTTGTGGACTCCTAACAATGAGAACAGGGGCCGTTTCTGACTGTTGTGCCTACTTTAATTAATAGGCCTTTCCTCCTACTGGGTTGCCTCATCCAACTTCAATATGAGAGGAGGTGTCTAGTCTTACTACAACTTGGTATTCCATTGTTGATTGATATCTATGGGAGGTCTGCCATTTTCTGAAATGGAGGAAGAGTGGATGAGGAAACAGAGAGAAATTGAGGGGGAAAGGCTATGGGGAAAGGAAGGAGAGGAAACTGCTGTTGGGATAGAAGAAAGAAAAAAGAGAGAGAGAAAGCAAGAAGTAAAGGGAGGGAAAGAAGTCATTTCAAATATGTTATTTCACTTTATTCAAATATGTTATTTCACTTTAGTCATGACTGTTGTAATTTCATATTTGATCTCCAAAGAACAGCTGAGGGATTGAGGGATTTGTCCCACACAATATTCATGATGGAGTGCTGTTTCAAACACAGCACAATATAAAATCATACAGAGCCGTCCTGGTCTGGTTTTTGTTTGGTTTTTGGACTGGGTCTCACTAAGCACCTCAGGCTAGCCTCAAACTCAAGCTCCTCCTCCTTTCGGTATCGTGACTGCTGGGGTTAGAGCATGCGCTACACATGCGGTGGGAAAGCAACTACAGGGTCTGCAACTGCCTCATGACTTTATTCAGTTTGCTTCCTAATTTTTGTTGTTGTTTCTGTTTTTTGACAAGTCTATTTATCCCACACTGATCTCAAACTATAGTCTCCTTCCTTGCCTTGAAATGCCTCGATTGAAGGTGTGCACTACCATGCTGAGCTAAAGTCTGTTTATCTGTTATCCTAGTCACAAGAATTTCACTGCTCTGTAACCATTCTACAGGTTGATTTATTTTATCTATGTGTATAAGTGTGTGTGCTTTGCACGAGTACCTGGTGCCCACAGAGGCCAGAAGAGGACGTTGCATCCCCTAGACCTGAGTTACAGACAATTCTGAACTGCCATGTAGGTGTTAGAAACTGAACCCAAGTCCTCTAGAAGCCAGCGCTCAAAACAGTGAGCCATCTCTCCAGCCCTAGAGTTCTACACACAAATTTATCTTTATCATTGTACTAACCCCAAATGAGCCACAACTGCCTACATGAAGATAGAAGATCAGCAGAGGATGGTACTTCCTTCATCCTCCCACCCAAAATGCATGGTATCAAATACTGTACATGTAGAAATGGCCTTTTATGCAAGGCATGGTGGTACGAATCTGCAATTCTAGTTCTTGGGAGGTGCTGGCAGAAGGAGCCAGAGTTCAAAATAATCCTCTGCTAAAAAGCAACTCCAGTGCCAAAAGATCAATGTTCTCTTTCGTTCTCTTCAGACAACAGGCAACAAACACACGGCACACAGATATACACGTGTAGGCAAAACTCACATATGCATAAAATCAAAATAACTGAAAATTAAAAAGAATAGAGAGGACCAGGGAGATGGTTCAGTAGGTAAAATGCTCACTGTACAAGCAAGGGGACCAGATTTCAGATTCCCTGCCCCCACATAAAAGCCAGGTGCTATGGCGTACATCTCTATCTTTAACATGGGAAGGAGGAGTAGGGGGCTAGAGATAGGAGGACCCCAGGGCTAACATCAACCTGTGGCCTCTACATGAGTGATTGTACCCTACACACATTAATGCCATGCATGAACATGCATACACATAAATAAATAAATTTAAAAAAAAGAAATATTCTATATCATATATAAAAACATATGGGCATATATATCTATATTCCTGTTTGAATTATGAACCATTTCTTACTTTTAAAAAAAAGTTTTGATTTTGTTTTCTGCTTACCTTGGAACACGTCTCCAGCACTTCCTCCTGGAACTTCAGAAATCTTTCCTGAACTTCTACTTCATTGAGGAAAAAGGAAAGGAAGTGAGTGAAGGGCTGCCTCCTTCTGAACGTGTGCAGGAGGACATCAATCCGAGTTCGGGCTGAAACCACACCATTTCGATGCTGGCCAGTGATCACTGAGAGCAAAAGGAAAAAAAAAAAAAACAGGTTCAAGAGACCACAAATGCTAGACAGGCAGATGCCATCCGATACTGTCAACCCTAGGGGTCTAAAAGGACTCTGAGCGCAAGAATGAAGCTGGGGGAGGGACAGGGACAGCAGCACCAAAGCAAAGAAAGCTGCTAGAGAGTTTAATAGAAGCAATGACCTCGAAAATAACGTATCTGGGGCTAGGGAGGTGGCTGAGCCCATAAAGTGCTGGCAGCACAAGCAGGAAGGCCTGAGTGTGGATCCCCAGAACCCACATACCTGAGTGTGGATCCCCAGAACCCACATAAACCTGAGTGTGGATCCCCAGAACCCACATAAACCTGAGTGTGGATCCCCAGAACCCACATAAACCTGAGTGTGGATCCCCAGAACCCACATACCTGAGTGTGGATCCCCAGAACCCACATAAACCTGAGTGTGGATCCCCAGAACCCACATACCTGAGTGTGGATCCCCAGAACCCACATAAACCTGAGTGTGGAGAGCACACCTGTAACCCGGCGCAGGGGGTGGAGAT
>CM053756.1:34883096-34973754 GCA_028658305.1 Pachyuromys duprasi | reverse complement strand
GGGGAGTAAGGGTGGGGTAAAGACAGAGGGCTCCTGGGGCTTGCCAGCCAGCCAGACTAGACAAATCCCCAAGCTCCAGTTTCAGTGAGAGAACAAAATAAACAAATAGACAAATAAGATGGAGAGCAACGGAGGAAGAAAGACACCTGATAACCTCTGGCTTCCACACACACAGATATACAGATGCATACATACCCACAGGAACACGTGCACAACACACACTCTCACACGCAGAGCCTTTAACACACACACGCACTCTCACACGCAGAGCCTTTAACATACACACACTCACACGCAGAGCCTTTAACACACACACTCTCACAGAATGTTTAACAAACACTCGGTCACACAAACACTTCAGTATCTTAGACACAAGGGGTAGCACATGCCTCCAATCCTAGCACTTGCGAAATGGAAACAAAAAGATCAGCAGTTGAAGGCCAGCCTGGGCTATATGACACACTATCTAAAAAAAGGGGGGGGGAGGGGAGAGGGCTCGATAGATAAAGGCACTTCAAACCTGACAACCTGCGATAAAGACCTAGAACATACATACCGGAAAGAGAACCAACTCCTGCAGATTGTCCTCTGACCTCCATGTTATAGCACTATGACTCACACACAGACACAGACACACATACACACAAAATAAATGTAATGAAAAACAATTTAAAGGTTGGGTATGTTTCTGTATGTCTGTTAAAAAAAAAAAAGAGAAGTCAGTCTCACCGATCTCTCCTCCTTGTCCAGGTTTAGGGATACTAATAGATGTCTTAGTCTCCACCTCTATTTTCTTCTTGGTGTCCCCTCTCTTTCCAACTATGTGCCTATAATTAAAAAAAAATACATATATGTACATGTTTTAAGTTCCATGTGGCCAGGGATATTCCCTAATGGGACAAAATTTCAGTAGACATTCAATATAAACAGAGAAATACAAGTCACTAAGCTTTATAGAACATGCTCTCCTCCCTCACAGGAAAAACGATGTCATCGATGATTCAATGTGCAAACAGGATATCCCATGCCTGGCACCTGTCTACTTCTCAAATCAGATTCAAGGTCTGGGTCTGAAGTGCAACCAGTAAAAGCAGACACAGTCTCAAACAGCGCTATCAGCTACCAATGGATCTACAGTTTGAAGCAGAAGTTTGTTCACTTTGGAGAAAAAATTAACCATAAGTTAATTTTATAAGTTAAAAGTAACCATAAGTTAATCAAGGGACTAACCTTGATTGCTTTGTTGGGGGTTGTTCTGATGCCAGCCCTCAAGGTCTGGTTAAAACTATCCTTGTTGTGTAAACCTGCCTAAGTCATTATATCTGACTGGTTGATTAAACCACCTATATCTGGGCAGGGGAGATTGGGATAGGCATGGCTAGGGTTCCCAGGCTTCAGGTTCAACAGAATCATGGGAGATAGACAGAGAGAAAGAAGGAGGACGCCAGGATGGGTTAGCATGAAGAAACCATGTGGACTTTGAGGAAGGACTTCTATAATGGCATAAAATGGCCCAGATGTAGAATACAAGCAAGTCAAATGGGATTATGGATGGAGGTAGCCCAGATGAGGAGGACTGAGGTAGATGGCATTGGATGGGGGCTGGGAGACAAATATAAGGTAGGTAAACAGCATAAGTAGGAGTATCTGCCTAATCCAAGAAAAATAGGGCAATTATAAAATCTAACAGGTGTCTGTGCCTCATTATTTGTGATAGTGGGTTAAATAATACTACCATAATAATCTCAGGGCTAATAAGAAACAATATATAACCCAGCCGCTCAATTATTATTTATTACAACATTGTTTAAATAAGGGTGTCCTAGTTACTGTTCTACTGCTGTGAAGATACTATGACAAGGCAACTTATACAAGAAAGCACTGAATTGAGGGTTTGCTCAAAGTTTCAGAGGGTTAGCCCATGACCGCCATGGTGTCAGCACGGCAGCAGGCAGGCAGGCAGGCCTGGCACTGCCAGCAGTAGCTGAGGGTTCACATCTTACCTACAACTATGAGGTAGAGAGTAAGTGAGACTCGGCCCAGTGTGGGCTTTTGAAATCTCAAAGCCCACCCCAAGTGACTATACTCCTTGAACAAGGCCACACCTCCTAATCTTTCCTAAACAATCCACCAACTGTGAGCCAAACATTCAAATATCAGAGCCTATGGAGACCATTCTCTGTCAACTACAAAGGATAAAGAGCTTAGGAAAGAGGTCAGGAGTTAGCATTCAGATGGTTTGTAGTGCATAAAAACAGCCATGTTTGCTGATCTGGATTCAGTATTTAGGAGGCTGAGGCAAGAAGATCAGTAAGTTCATGACTACTGTGGAATACAGAGAGAGAGAGGGAGAGAGCTTGTGTTAAAAACAGGAAGAAAAAAAAGGGTACCAGAAGTAAGCATGTAAACCTTAAATTAAGCACAGCACATATTCATGTTTTGTTTGGGAGATTTCACCATAGATATAATATATATTATAATATTATATTAGTACTACACACATTGTTACTGTATTTGTATGTGTGCAGGTTCTGAAATACGAAAAATCTGATGACTCACACCAATCAGAGTAGAGCCAACTTTTAACCTCCCCCTGCAGAATGGACAAACTAATCACAACCCCTGCTCTTCCCTCCCAGCTTTCACCTACCCCATTTCAGCCATTCGCTACCAATTCTTTGTCTGGGCCTCAAGGGTAAATAACACTGGCAATCAAGGTTATCTTCTGGAACCTACAGTATTAGAAGTACTAACTGGATGAGTCTACTGGATCCCAGGAGACTTTTTGAATCTATAAAACCTTACAAAACCATCACAGGATGATAAAGCTAATGGGAAAGACCCCCTTGTCATCAACATTCAATTACACACCCAATACACAGCTGACAGTGTCTGAAACTATTATTTTACAGAAGTGTTCAGGAACTGAACCTAAGACCTCGCTTACACTGTACTGCTGGAGCACGCCTGTAGTCCTCAGTCAACCGCCTTTACCTGGAATAACAAAGCCACTGAGAGCTACTGTGGTAGGCCAGTTTCTTCCAATAATGAGGTGTTCAGCTGGGGACACAGTTCAGTAACACCACACCTGTCCAGCGGTGCGGAAAGAGGCCTGGGTTTCACCCCAAGCACTGCAAGACCTTGACCCAAATAAGCCCACAGAAATAAAATAGGGAACCTGCCAGCATGCATGCAGTGCACACCTAAAATCTCAGCAGTTGGGAAATTGAAGCAGACACACTACATGTTCCAGCCCAGCCTGGGCTATTTGGAGGCCCTACTGGAAGGGGAAGGGGTGGAGAAAGGAAAGAAAGAAAAGGGTTGGAGCTTAGGGGTCTTCTCAGTAAATATCATCTATTAATTAGGGTTTAGTAGGACCAACATCTAATCTAACATCCATATGTTCATCAGGAATACAAGAACTTAAGAGTCCACAGAATTCAGAAGGTCCTCATCGGAATCAGACATCTAAGAAATTCTGACACACTTCAGCAGTAGCACTTATAAACATTAAGTAACACTTTTTTTTTTTCCAGAAAGCTGAGTCATGTCATTTTGAAATCACGTCTCCTAGGAGAAAATGTCAGCCTTTTCTAGAAAGAAAGTGAACTATCAGGGTTCGCTTTGGTTTCCCTTTTGGCTACATTCAGGGAGAGTATTATCCATAATAGGTATTTCAGAATGTTCCCAAGGATGATGAAAAGGAACTACTAGAGTTCAAATGTATTTGAGTATATATTTTGTAGCTCTCCTGCCCAGAGCAGACCTAACTCATCTGGTATAACAGAAAAACAGCAGGGACTGATGAACTTTTTAGACCAGCTGACCTCCCCAGGCAAGTCCAAAAGCTCAGCTGCTGACAGCATTCTACTGTTGGTTAGTGTGAGGAACAGCTTGAGAAACATGCGCACAGGCATATGCTGATATGACAGCAAAGTTCATAGGCAATTCAAAACACAACACAATTCGAAAAACACAACAGTCTTGATAAGCACTAAGGATTAATGGAACAGACATATCCCTGCAAGAAGCTTCCCATAGGGGACATCAAGCAGCACACAGATAAATACAAACACAGACTATGATAAATGTTACAAACCACAGTAGGGGCATTATATCCACATACAGTAAGATAATCAGTGATTGGCAGGGATGATCAGGAGCAAAACAGGCTTCTCGAGGAAGGAGAATTTAGCCAGGTAAGAAAGAAGAAAGACTGAAGCAAAAGGCACACCACACAGATGAACGCAAAGGCTGGGAAAACCAGGGCACACAGGAGGAACTGAAAAAATCAGACGGGTGTTCTAACCCTAAGCACAGACAGAGAAAAAGTAATATAAGCTACAGAGAGAGGGGGGAAAAAAAAGGAAGAAGGAAAGGAAAAAAACAAAATCACCTAAGGCACAATCATAATTTTGGCCATTGCTTTAGTGAATCAGAATTCCATCTCCAGTGGAAAACCACTGACAGGGTTTTTTAAATGTATTATGAGTGTGCACATGTGTATACATAAGTGCGTATGTGGGCATGCCTGCCACGGCATGTTGCACAAAGGTCAGAGAAAAACTCTGTAGTGTTGGTTTCTGCTGTCCACCTCTGCAAAGGTTCCAGAGTGGAACTCGGGTTTCTAGGCATTATGCTAAGTGCCTTGACCTGCTGAGTCATCTCACCAGACACCAAAGGTGGACTTTAAGCAAAAGCGGTAAAATAATTAAATTTTCCTTTTAAGAATATTATTCCAAGCCTGGTGAGGTGATGCACATTTGGAATCTCAATAAATGGAAGGCTGAGACAGGAGGACCAAGAGTTCAAGGGTTCCATGTCAGCCTCAACTATAAAGAAAGACTATGCCTCAAAAACAATTTTTTTTAAAGGGGAGACAGGGACTGGAGAGATAGCTCAGAAGTCAAAAGCACTGACTGCTTTCCCAGAAAACCTGGTTTAGATTTCTAGCACTCAAATTGTGGGTAAGAACCATCTGTCTGTAACTCCAGTTCCATGAAATACAGTGACCTCTTCCGGCCTCCACAGGTACTACATACATGTGGTGCATGGACATAAATGGAAGCAAAATACCAATTGCAGAAAAACAAATCTCAAAAAAAAGAAAAATTGTTTTTAAATCATTACACTTCCAATTTGAGGCACTAAAAAGAGATCAGAGATTCAGAGAGAGTACTGAGGTCTGTTTTAGGAAATCCACAGAGGGGCTGAAGAGATGGCTTAGTGGAAAAGGGCCCTTGCTGCTCTTGCACAGGACCCAGGTTCAGCTCCTGCTATCCACGTCAGGTGCCTCACAACTACCTGTTAACTCCAGTTCCAGAGGACTCAACGAGCCCCTCTATTCTCCTTGGGTACCAGACACATAGGTACACATAGGTACACATACATACATACATACATGGAAGCATTACACATACACATTAAATATTTTTTAAAAGAAATCCATAGAAAAGAAAGGGGTAGCAGTGAAGATAAACGGATAAATATCAAAGGATATTTAAAAGTAAAAGTCAACAGGATGTGGCAATAAGCACAAAATGACTATATTAATCTGTAATCAGCCCTCTGACATTTCAGGACACAGAACACTAAACTCTTATCACAGCAATCAAGTATCACAGTGAACGTGACAGACTGAAGAGGCGGCTTCCTGCTGAGTTCCCTAAAACTGATAGGGTACTCAGTCACTCACTTGTAGAGCAGGCTAGGGGCAATGACAGTAGACCGGAATCCTTGAGGGGTCTGCTCCACCTCATAGGCATCGCAGGGCTCATCAGAGTACTCCATAGAGTCTGCAAAGAAACCAGAACACCTTTGAATGCCACTGCTGAATGGAAAACAGCCCCCTCCTTAGCTGCCAAACACTCTCAGGATTTAAGGAGGCAAGTACAAGTGCAAAGAACAGCCCAACTATTGCTTTAGTACCACAGTCTGTTCACAGAAGAAATAAAGACAAAAAAGAGAGCTGGAGAAATGGCTCGGCAGTAAAGAACACTCTCTGCTCTTCCAGAGGTCCTGAGTTCAATTCCCAGCAACCACATGGTTTACAACCATCTATACTGGGATCTGTTGTCCTCTTCTGGAATGCACATGTACATGCAGCTAGAGCATGGTGGTTATTTTAAAGCCTTCAGTCTCAGAAACTTGGTAAAACAGTATATACATACCAAATATTTAGCTGCTTTCTCTTAGAAAGTTAAGGTTCTAAACATGTTTTACTATTGCTCTGTTGAGATGAAGTTCACACAAAATAAATCCTTTTTACATCTAGAAGTCAGTACTTTTTAGTATTATGACACAAAATTACTTCAATGAATTATGAATAAATAAGAATGAGACTGGGAGAACTTATTCCATAAAATCTCAACACAGAAAAAAGAGAGGCCAGGCAGACTGACACACACCTGAAGGAGTTCCAGCATTTGGAAGGCTGAAGCAAGAAGAGCACTAGCCTGAGCTATACAGTAAGGAGAGGGAGAGGGAGAAGAATAAGAATAAAAACAGGACCTCAAAGCTCAAGGATGACTGCAGACAGTAAAAAGAATCACAGGGGAAAGTGATCCCCAAGGTTTAGGGCTCAGTGGAAAACCTCAGGAACCAAAAAGGGAAAGTTGCAAAGAGCCTGGGAGGCCCTGTTTATGTACTAACACTAACCTCACGGTTTCATTACTCTGAAAATATGTATCAGCCACCTCAACTATTTAGTTTACAAAATTACTGTATGTTAAAATACAGTTGTGTCTTTGGAACTGTTAACACATGACTACAAAGAAAAAAACATAATAATATTTAACATTATCTGACACTGTACTAAATCCTTCACCTTGTATTTCAATAATTCATATCTTAGCCAGGGCTGGTGGATCTCAATTATTAAGTTGAGGCCAGCCTGGTCTACATGGTGAATTCCAGGATAGCCAGGGCTACATAATAGAGAGACTCTGCCTCAAACATAAATAAATTTATGTAAATAACAAAAAATAGAATAATTCCTTATGGTCTTATATGGGACAGTTTCTCCAACCAGGGACCATGTATGGATATGGCCTAGAACCCCTGCTCAGATGTGGCCCATGATAACTCACTGGTGAACTGAAGACCCTAGTAAGGGAAACAGGGGCTGTTTCCGTCTTGAGCTTGATGGCTGACTCTTCGACCCTCCCCCATACATGCCAGGGAGTAACAGCCTGGCTAGATCCCGGGGGAGGACATTGCAGCCAGCCCAGAGGAGACAAGATGATCTGGGGTCAGATAGAAGGGGAGGAGATCCTCCCCTGTTGGTGGACTTCGAGGGGGCGGGGAGGAGATGAGGGAGGGTTGGGGAGGGTGGGAGGGAGTGAGGGAGGGGACTACACATGTGATGCAAAAAACCTAACCTGTGTTTGATATAAAAATAAATAAATTTATTTTAAAAAAAGAATAATTCCTTATTTACAATTTCACAGATAAAGGGGCTTAGTTTTGCCACAGAACACTAAGAGTTAACAGTAATTACTAATAATTACTCCACATGGGGGCTCAGCAGTCAAGAGCTCCTACTGCTCTTGTCGGTGACCTGAGTTCAGATGCCAACACTCACACTGGGTGGCTCACAACCACCTGTAAGTCCAGCTCCAGGAGATCCAATACCCTCTTCAGGTTTTTGGGGCACCCGTGATCCCATTTACACACAAACACACACATATATATGCATACATACAATCACGAGACACACACACTCACAGCATACACAGCTCAAACACATCATTGAAAATAATAATAGAGGGGCCTGGAGAGATGGCTCAGAGGTTAAGAACACTGGCTGTCTTCCAAAGGTCCTGAGTTCAATTCCCAGAAACCACATGGTGGCTCACAACCACCTACAGTGAGATCTGGTACCCTCTTCAGGTAAGCAGGCAGAATGCTGTATAAATAATAAATAAATAAATATTTTTTTAAATGAAAAAAATTTATTCCACATGGCATTTAAGCCTCTGTACAAGATGAAATATACCTTGACACATGAAACGCAACCAAGAATGCCTCACTTGAGATGAGGTGTGTCAGGACCATTAAACAGCTGCAAAACAAAGGCCCACAGTACAAGGAACATTTTACTTCTCATCTGACCTAAGAGCGACTAGGATTACCTTGACAGAAACCTTCATCTTCTTCATGTTGGTAACTTTTTTCCTGGATGGGATTTTTTCTATAATTCCGTCCATCGATTGTTATGAGCTGTGGGCGTAAAACGTCCATGACACTTTCTCCAGATGATACTCCAGTAAAGTCCTGAAAAATAAATCCTCCTTTTACCTTTTTTTAAAATTAGATCAGTGAGATGGTTCAGCAGGTAAAGGCACTTGCTTCAAGGCTGCTGAGCCACATGGTGGGAGGAGAAAACAGCCTCCTGCAGGCTGTCCTCTCAACTGCACATGCAGGCAGGAAGCATAAGCACAGACTAAACTAATTAAATGAACGTAATAAAATGTTTATGTAAAAACCTCCATTTTTTTTTTTACATGGACCATTACGTAGGCCTGAAAGGACACAACTGGTCAGCAGTTCACAGCACATCCTAAGGAAAAAGTGTCACTTGTCATTTGCCTGCCACTGCCTGTAAGCTTTAAGTCAAGGGTTGCATTTTCCACCATCCTACTACACTTCCTGACTCATACTAGATGGTAATTTATTACCTGTGTATCAGCCCTCCAATTAGGTGGCTAGGAGGCCTTAGTAGTAAACAGCCTGCCTGTGACTTTGAGAGAATATAGGTATCTTATTAACTGGGGTTCACTCTTAATACTTACCTAACCATGTGCAAAGTGCTTCACTCTTTCTATCCAGGATGATAGTACAGTGAGGACTCATTCATACAACATCTATGGAAGAGGGCTAAGTACTTTAAAAGTGCTAGAAAGACATACATATTTCCCTATCAATCAAAGTACAACTAAAATAAGACTAACAGTTCTCTGACACGTTACTAACACATAGTAGACACATTACTGAGAAGGAACAGTTTATGGTAGCCACGGCCCGACAAACTATGAGAAAGAGAAGCTTCTAGTAACTGCAGGATCAACAGTTAGGAAGTAAAGGCTCTTCATAAACTAACCCTTGTCACCACAGATGACTGGGTCTTCGAGACCACGTTACATCCCAAAGGAAACACAACAGCCTCTTCTAAATAATTACTTGTCCCAAACCTCTGCCAAATGGCTAATCTCAGCGGTCTGCACACAACCAGGGAGAGGGTTTGTGTTTTGAAAGCACAGGAAGTCAACGTTGATGCAATTATCCAAGTCTTATGACTTAGCCCCCTGGTGTACTAGTCCTTTAGCATCCCTTCCCCACTTCAAAAAAGAAAACAAGTTCTGTGCAAAAGCAGCCTTTGTGAAGTTTGGTTCTGAGCAGAGTGGCCGTGGTGCACCCTGATCTACCTTCCAGGGACGCAGGCGGCATAGCCCTGCGCCGTGGAGGTCTGGAGACGGAGAGGCACGTGTGTCTCTCCTGTACACATCCCGAGGGATGCTCAAGATCCAAAACACATAAGTGAGTAAAGGTCCCTACGCCTGAAGAACAGCACCACAGAGTGACCCGGAAGTGTTCCCGGAGAGCTCGCGCGGGCCCGGCGCCGGCCACAACCGCTCCGCGCATGCGTGCTGGCGAGATCGCGCAGCCCGGGCGGGCGCGCGCCAGCCGCCGTCTGCCGCGTGGGGAGCGGGGCCGCCGGTCAGCGCGCACAGGCTGCAGAGGTGAGTAGCCGCGGCTCCCGGAACCCTCGGTGAGGCGCGGGCCCCGACGATCCTACCTGAGGGGTGCAGAGAGCGCGGAGGCCGCGCGCAGGGGCGAGCTCCGCCGACTAAGCGCGGAGGGCGTGCGCCTGCGCAGTGGGGCGGCCGCGAGCCGCCGCTTCCACCGAGCGCTGCCCTGGGTGCGGTCAGCGCGGCCAGGACCTGCGTGCTCGCTCTTCCAGTCTCCAGCCGGTGTCTTCCTTCCCCACCCCCCACCCCGGAGAGAGAGAGAGCCGCTGCGTCCGTGCGCTTTGCGCCGTGACCCGTTGGTTCGGGTGGGACGCCCCGGAGTCCTTGCTGGCGGAACCCAACGGCTGTCATAATTAGCCTGCGCGGGCGCCACATCGACGTAAGCGTCTGGTTTGCTCTGAGATTGGTTTTTACGAAGGATCTCTCTCTCTCTCTCTCTTTTTTTTTTGTTTTGTTTTAAGAAATAAGCGGAAAGTAATTTATGAGTGCAAGGTCATCTCTGTCGTACACAAAGTAAGTATTTAACCAAGCCCTACTGTGTCCCACAAATACCATTACCTGCTGACCTCAGCTCCTGATATTTCAGCAGCAACACTGAGGATAATTTTACTGAGTACCTCCTACGGGCGTGGTAGTCTCCTGGAAGGCAGAATTGTGTACTTCACACAGTAAGAAAAGAAAAAATAGGACGGACTGACCTTCATGACTCCAACCGTACCTGTCCCTGAAGTCTCTACTGGAGCTGCCAGCTCTTGTTCTGTGTATAAATCATTCACCCAGGTGCCTCAGGCATACAAAGGTCGTTCGTTAGTCTTCTGCTTTCCAACATCACAGGATTCTTTTCACTGCCTCACACACGCTGAGGCAAATGCTCTACCACTGAACTGTACATCGCCAGATCCAAGATCACAGGTTAGATTTTTACATGTGTGAGTTCCCATGCATGTGTATTCGTGAAGCCAGCGTCTGCTGTCTTCCTCCATAGCTTTTCACACTTTCCCTGAGCTCAGAATGTTCCTTTGCTGCTAACCTAGCTAGCCATCTTGCTATGGGAATCACTTATCATTCCTTCCCAGGTACTGGGATTTACAGGCAGCTGCCACACCTTTGAAGTTTTTAAGTGAATTCAAAGGATCCTACTCCTCCAGTGCAAGCACTTTATCCATTGAGCCATCTCCCCAGCCCTAATACAGGATTCTTAAGATCATAAACAAAAATGAATGTGCAGACTGAGGATGTGGCCCAGTGGTAGAATGTGTAAAGTACTTAGTAGATAACACTGTCTGCCTCCTGAGCAAACCCTTGCAGGAGTTTAACATAGCTGTTTGAAAGAGAATTTGAACCTTCTGTATGTGTTGGAACATAATAAGTATGAAGACAAAAAACTGGCTCTGCATAGGGAAATCTGGGTGTGGTGATGCGTATCTGTAATGGCAGGCCAGACCAAGAGAATCTGGAATTGAAGACCACCCTGGGCTACCAGGCAAGAGCCCCAAAAATAAAAAATAAAAATAATCAGGAGCCAGCATCTATTACTGATTTGCTTTTGGTCTAAGAAGTAGTGTTTTCTAAGCCTGCAGCTATTCTAGTTGCTAAGCCTGTATTTAATCTTTATAACACTTCTGCAAGGTAGGTACTATTATTGATTCCATTTTATAGGTGAGGCATCCAAGGAACAGAAAAGCCAACTAATTTGTCCAGTCACATAGCAAAACCAGAATACAGACCTAGTCAGGCAGGTGTTTTGGGTTTTTTTTTTGTTTTGTTTTTAATAGTAGTCGGTACTTAGTTGAAGTTTACTTATTTGTGTGTGTGTGAGAGAGAGAGAGACCAAGGAGGTCAGATGAGGGCAGTAGGTGCTCCACAGCTGAAGTTGCAGGTATATATGAGCCACCAAACATGAGCACTGGGAACCTAACTCTGGTCCTCTGCAAGAACAGCAAGCACTCTTAACCTCTGAGCCAACTCTACCACACTCCACCGTAGTTAGTCCTTAATCACTGTGCTACCAGCCCTCAGCACAGCAGCAGCAGCACATCAACAAGACACTACGGGGCTGGAGAGATGCTCAGAGGTTGAGAGAACTGGTTGCTCTTCCAGAGGTCCTGAGTTCAATTCCCAGCAACCGCATGGTGGCTCACAACCATCTCTAATGAAATCTGATGCCCTCTTCTGGTAATGCAGGTCTACAGGCAGACAGAACACTGTATACATAATAAATAAATCTTTTTTAAAAAAATAGACATTGCTTCAAAAAATAGCAGACCTTTAGGAAATCAGGGGTCCTGTGAACTACAGAAGCATTCTCTGAACATATTTAAGTGAGTGGCTGTTTAGTTAACCCTAAGCTCAACATTTATGATCTAGGCCTTGTTCTGTTTACACCTTAATGATGACATTCAAAACCTAGAGATTAAGGTATAGCTCAGGGTGGAACATGTGCTTAACAGACCCAAGGCCTGGCTTTCATTTCCAGCACCAGAAAGAAAAGAAAAGAAACAAACCTTAAACAGATCTTTAGAACCAGACATCACGCCAGTATGTCTCTCCATCTCCGCAGAAGACAGCTGATTTTAAGTGATCCTTGCGCTGGTTCTACACTGTTTTCCCGACTGTTTTGTATATGGAGCTTTCCCTCTAAGAATTAGGAAGAAAATAGGATGAAAGGACATCCCTTTGATAACCTTCATCTTTAGAATAGTCATTGCGCTGGCCTTTGAAGCTAACTGGCAGGCACTTGGGTGCTCTATGGAGCGGCTGATCTCAAAATACAAAGCATTAGCAACTAAACAGAATATTACCAGGGTGGAAGTTAAGAAGATCAGAATTTAAAATCTTAGTTGAGAAGAATAAACAGTTCCCAGTGGGCTTTGCTCTGAAGGGGGGGGGGGTAAAGTCAGAGCTGCTCTCCAGGGAGAGGCTCAGTGGTCTGTATGCTTCATTTGAATCCCACCAGGATAGCGACTTGGGCCCCATTCATCAATACTTAAGTCTTTAACAATTTAAACCTTACCAGGCCACATTTCTGGTCATTGTGGTACAAAGGAGCAGTTTTAAATTCCACATGAAAAATTGCTTTCCTTGATGAGTACAAGTCAATTCTGAAAGTAACCTAAGAGCAAAATTAAGAGCATTATCAATGAGCTGGGCGTGGATGGCCACACTTTTGATACCAGCACCAAGATGTAGGTGGAAGTCTGAATTTGAAGCCAGCCCGAACTACATAGCAAGTTCCAGGGCAGCCAGGACTACACAGTGAGATTGTTTCAAAAAAAGGAAAAAGATCATTAATTACTTTGCATTTCCTTTTTATTTATAATAGCTTTAGGCCTGTTTTAACAACTAGATCTTATCATCCATGTTAACCCATTCATATTTATGTGTTATCACATTTTTTAGTATAATTTTTCCCATTTATTTATTTAATCAGTTTACAGCCTGACCCTAGCCCCCTAATTCCTCCTCTTCAAGTCCTACCCTTTTGGCCCCCTCACTCCCTCTCCTTAGAGGAGAGGAGTCCCCCAAGGGGTACCAACCCACCTGTGTACCTCAAGTCACAGCTGGACTAAGTAAATCCTCTCCCACTGAGGCTAGAAAAGGCAGGCAAGCTAGGGGAAAGGGATCCAAAAGCAAGCAACAGAGTCAGAGACAGCCCCTACTCCCATTATTAGGGGACCCACATGATGACCAAGCTGCATTTCTGCTACATATGTGTAGAGGGTCTAGGTCCAGTCTCTGAGCTGCCATGGACCCAGGTTAGTTTACTCTGTAGGTCTTCTTATGGTGTTCTTGACCCCTCCAAGCTCCCTCTATCCTTCCTCCTACTCTGAGCTCAGCCTATTGTTTGGCTGTGGATCTCTGCATCTGTTTCCATCAGCTGCTGGAAGAAGCCTCTCAGAAAACAGTTATGCTAGGCTCCTGTCTGCAAGCATAGCAGAGTATCATTAATAATGTCAGGGGTTGGCTCTCTCCCATAGGGTGGGTCTCAAATTGGGCCAGTCATTGGTTTGCCATTCCCCAATCTCTGTTCCTTCTTTATCCCTACACTTCTTATAGGCAAGTGTGTGGGTGGGTTGGTGTCTCCCTCCCTCCACTGGCAACTTCAGGCTCCATATTCACCACTGCTAGAAGTCTTAGCTAGGGTCATCCTCATAGACTCCCAGGAGCTTCTCCTATCCCCGAGAGACAGGACCTATACACCAATTCCCATTCTCTCCTGGTCTTCTCTACCCCCACTCCCATTCCCCACACCTGATTTCCACCTCCCATTACCGTCTCCACCCCCTCTTACACCCACTACCTTCTTTCCATCTACTTCAGATGTCTATTTTACTTCCCCTTCTGAGTGCGGTTCGAGCATCTTCCTTTGGGCCCTCCCTGGCTGCTTTGGGTTTGTGGATTGTAGCATGGTTTTCCTATACTTTATGGCTAAGATGTACTTATGAGTACATACCATATGTCTCTTTCCGGATCTGAATGAAGGTAACCAACTCACTCGGGATGATTTTTTCTAGTTCCATCCATTTGCCTATAAATTGCATGGTGTCTTTGTTTTTAATAGCTTTTTAATTTGCATTTATAACAAGCTGATAGTCTGATAACAATAGCCTTACTATTTCCTTTCCCTACATCACTGTTCTTCAGTACAATCTATGACCAACCACATGATGGAACTAGAAACCAGGCTCTGCTTCTTTGCTAACCACATGTCACTACCACATAGTTAGGACACAGCAGCCACCATCTCAAACATCATGTGTCATTTTCCTTAGAAGGACACTAGATGCTCTGGACGCAAAGGATTTACAGTAACATAGCATTTTCTAGTATTTTCCTGTTCTAAAATTTTTTCAACTTTTCAATCATTGACAATTGAAACTAGAGCATGAAATGCTCAAAACTTGTGCTCTACCACAGACTACACCCAAGCCTTTAACTTTTTCTAAGAAGGAAAATAAGTAAAAACTACTCAGCAAAATTCTCCCTGACCATGAAAGAGGGGAGTCGTGGGTTTTGCTGATGTTGGGTTTAGGTTTTTGAGGGATTCCGCGTATCTCAGCCTGGCCATGAACTTGCTATATAACCAAAATCGACAGTGAGCTTCTGATTCTCCCACCTCTGTCTTCCAGGTGCCAGAATTTTACTTGTGTGCCACCATGCCTTGTCTATGTTGTGCTATGAACTGGACCCAGGGTTTCCTGCAGACTAGGCCAGCACTGCTAAGTGGACAGCACCCCAGCCCTGGAGAGTTCATTTTAGATCATTTTTAATCCACACGTGGTGGCACACGGCTATAATCCTATCACTTGGGAAGCTGACACAGTGTGGGTTGCTATGAGTTTCATTAAGGCCAAGCCAAGGTGTATAAGTTCCAGGCTAGCAAATCAAAACCTCTGGCTGGGTGTGCAGTGGCACACGCCTGTAATCCTAGCACTTGGGGAGGTAGAGGCAGGCGTGCCTCTGCCCAGAACAGCAAAGGGTACACAGAGAAACTCTCTCTCAAAAAGAAAAAAGAAAAAAAAAAAGACCTCTATAAATAGATAAATAAGTAGCCATTTTTTTAAAAAATGCTAAAATCTATGTAATATAAAAATTAGCCAGTGTCTCTTGTTATTAAAAACAGGCTCTTGGCTATGTAGCCCAGGCTTCACAATCCCCTACCTTAGCCTCCTCTTTAACAGGAACATACCAGTGTACTCCCTTACTCCCATGGAAAGCCATTTGTTCACTTAAATACTAGAATCTATCCAGAGAGAAACTACTAACCACTTTTGTTGAAATGTTATTCAGCATTTAAAAATGGACATACATAGCTCCTCAGTTACATTGATAGGCACCACCTGAGGCTCATGTTGGACAGAGCCGTATTGGACAGAACTAGAATGTCAGAACATTTCTATGGTAACAATGTTCATGGTACTAAACATTTTTAAATCATTCCCTTTAGAATCTTCCTATGCTTCTGAGGCCATGTCTTGTTCTAAAGTTTTGTGGTACATCATGTATTCGGTCTGGGTTTTCTGATAAGAATGCCGACAGATGCTCAATTCATAACAGCCATGATTTCTGAGATTAATTCCCGAATTATTTTGTTCCAGTTTTTGGGTGCCATCAAGTGTTAGATTTAGGGATTACATTTAGATGAAAAGGTTTTAACAATCTCTTAATGAATTGCCAACATGTATTTCCTAGCTGATCTCCCTTCCTTGGGAACACAGCACAGTGTTATTCTGAACTTCTACTTGGAAAACTTGATAACTGAACTTCTTGGTATAGTTTGGTGACAAACTATCCTGTGGAGCAGTATTATTTTATCCTTGGTCCCATTTCTGTCTTGTCACAACCATATCACCCTTCATAACTCATAAATTAGCCACATTCAATCTCAAACGGCACAATTTGCTAATGGGGGAAAGTAGGAGTCTTTAAGTGGGAAACCCTTTTTTTTTCGCCAGCCAGGGTTCCTCTATGTAGCCTTGGCAGTCCTGGAACTTGCTCTACAGACCAGGCTGACTGGCCTCAAACACAGAGATCTGTCTGCTTCTGCCTCCCAAGTGCTTAAAATAAAGGCGTGCACCACCATGCCTGGTTGCAAGCTATTCAACCTGTTTTTACTTCAAAACTCAAGTGACATTATAAAAGACTGTGTAAGGGTAGAGGATAGGAAAAACTATCCCTACTAGGCTAAAATAAAATATTGTTCATCTGTCTTTTACAAACTTGTCAATTGCTGTTTTTTTTTTTTTTTTTGGTTTTTTGTTTTTTTCTTCTAGTGAAGAGAGAATTCTACTGGAGGGAATGGCTGCCTCCTCATCCTCATCTTCAGCTGGTGGGGTCAGTGGAAGTTCTGTCACCGGATCTGGTTTCAGTGTGTCAGACCTTGCCCCACCACGGAAAGCTCTCTTCACCTACCCTAAAGGAGCCGGAGAGATGTTAGAAGGTGATCTCATGCTGCGTTTGCTGAGTAATTAGCATCAGACCTTCAGGGCATGTGCAGTGTAAAGAAGCCAGGACTCAGGTTCCGGCTGGACTCCTTTAAGCCAGAGCCCCGGAGTGACTGACCAGAGTTAGTGTTGGAGCCGGAAACCTTACTGACCTCTTGACCTGTTTTGACACCTGTTTGATGTGTTTTCTTTTTTTTTTTTTAGTGAGTGTCTACAGATAAATTAACCCCACCAGAGAGGCCTAAAGGGGAAATAAAAGTTAATATATTTAGCTCTGTGAAGGTGACTCTTAGGATCCACATCACTGTGTGACTCTATGGTTCTTATAGCACTGGAGACAGATTTGCAGCCACCATCTTACCACACCTGTGCAGACTGGCTGGCTGGTCGCAGGCAGTAGTCATGAAACACCGCTGATGACTGGAATGCATCAGATTCATGTTACGCTAGACAGGCAGTTCATTGTAGGAGCATAAAATTCATGGAGACACTTAAAATGAGCGTGTCTTGCTAGGCAGACGGATTTCTGAACTCTAGGCCAACCTTATCTTAATAGTGAATTCCAGGCCAACCAGGACTGTACAAAGAGACCCTTTTTCTTTTTAAAAAGATAAAATGCACATGCCTGGGCATGTGACACACTCAGGCCCTCGAGATCCTGAATTAGCCTAGGACAGTGTCCTAGGGCAAAAAATTGGCAAAAAAAAAATCTTAGCAAGCACTCAAAGTCCACTTGACTCAAGCATTTTTGTATTGAATTATAAAATGATCCCTTTTTTTACTTTAAATCTTGTGTATTTGCATGAATGTATTTTAAATTAATTAGGAGATGTCTCTGAGAAAGATAAACTATATTTGGAGGCTGGCTTTTTGGGATGATCATTATGTATTTATATCAGATACAAAAAAAAAGTTTTGAGTTAAACTATGCTAAACAGTATAACTGATTCCTTTTTCTTGTAGAGTTGGGGATTGAACACAGTGGCCTCATACATTCTAGGCAAGCACTCCTTGACCCAGCTGCATGCCTGGCAGACTTTAGTACATAAGGCTGTGGGGTGGTTGGCATCTAATTGGTAGGGAAGCAGCAGGCCAGGTGTGGTGGAGAAAGTGTCGTGTCAGGCGTGCATACTTCTGCTCTTGCTCTTATTGTCTCCATTTGTGTTAGTTGGTATCACCAAGTCCAACTGGACGTAGTGTCCTGTTCGGTACTAAAAGTAAATGACAACTTTAGCTTTCTGCAACAGAGATGTGGTTAAGGAAGTTTGCCACAAAACAAATGACAAGTTGAAGGCACTCAAGCTCTTAATGAGCTTTATAGAGCAGAAGAGAATCCATGCTTAATCCATGCTTCAAGTCATATAAGTTAGTCTTAAGCTGATGTCCTAACAGGTTTCTATCTGGCCATTTTCGTTACCTCATTGAGGAATTGATTGAGTTCCGGTATAGCATGGGTTTAGCACAGTGCACATTGTGGCCCTCCTTTGTCCAAGAGTCTCTCCAGTAATAAAAGCTGCTTACCCTTAAAGACAGCCTGAAAAACAACTGGCTTTGCCAAATAAGTATCTGACATACTATTTAATATCGAGAATACAGAAGAGAAGCCGGTGAGACGGCTCAGCTGGTAGAAGGTGCCTGCCACCAAGCCTGACCACCTGACCTTAATCCCTGAGTCTCATGGTGGGAGGAGAGGACTGATTTCCAAAAGTTGTTCTCTGACCTCCCCATGAGTACCCATACATAAACAAATGTCAATTTTAAGAAAATGAAAGCCCAGCAGCACCCCCACAGGATCTGCTTCTATTCCACCTCTACTCCACACCCATGCCTCATCTCCACGGATACTGATGCCAACAGGTGTTCAGGTTTCTTACGTGAAACGACATGGTACTTACATATAATTTATTCCATGTAGCTCTCCTAAATGTGATGTCAGATTTCAATGTGTAGTGTTGCACATTAATGTGTGTGCATCAAAGCATTTTTATTCTTCATTGTTGGTTTTTGTTTTTTGTTTTTTTTTTTTTTTTGAGTCTTGTGTAGTCCAGGCTGACCTCTACCTCCATGAACTCCTTCTCCTCCTCCTTCTACCTCCCAAGTGCTTAGACTACAGACATATACTACTACATCTGTTTTGTTCCATGTAGGGGACCAAACCCAACAATGCCAACTGAGCTACATCCCCAGCTCCCATTTTTCTTCCATTAGTGTAATAGAAGAAGAAAATAAAAACAAATCGTGTTGATAGATTCAAATAACCCAGCACTCAGGAGGCTGAGATAGGAGAGTTGCTGTTAATTCAATGAAAGCCTGGGCTACATAGAGACTTCCGTGCAAACGTGGGCAAAGACTGAGACTTTCCAAAGGTTGCCTTTGAGAGGAAGGCACAAAAGCATTTAGGAGTCAAGGTCAGGTCATGATCCTAACAAGTTCAACTTGATGTTGCCTACTTCTAAATCTAGGATATAAATTCAAACAACCTGCACTAATCTCTCAGAGGAACTTCTTGGTGTATCCACTGTCTGCTAAGAGCAGCATGCAGCAAGCTTTACCAGTCTCCTGCCCTTGGCTAAGTCTGTTCTCACCCAGTCATTAGCAAGCAAATTACAGGCTACCTTCCAGCCCAGAAGTGGCTGTTATTTTAGGGACCTCACAGGCCACTGATTTATAAATCACCTGAGATTGTCTCATTTCCTACTGTGAAGTAATACCTTTTAAATGAATTTTCTTAGCATTGATTTCATGGAATTGGTGATAGAGTTAAATTTGGGCTGTTTACTGAACTTTTTCAGCATATAAAATCTTTGCTTGTCCCTTAAGAGGAAAGCTGATACACTGCCGACTGTCTTGATGATTACAAACATGTCGCCTTGGGCTGCCTTCTCTCTGGAGAAATCCCAGCCTTTAGATTGGTAGATGCTACAGCTGATAGGATGTGGTTTAAGAAGCAGTGGGCTTTGTAGTTAATGCAGAGCTTCAGGAATGCGTGCTAAGGCCTGAAGTGTGGGAGAATGGCACCAGGGCACCTTTTTGAGAAGTGAGCTTCTGTCTTTCTTTGGAATTCATTTTCAAGAAGGATAGGCCATTATCCTCTTGGTTGCATGAGGATGGGAGGCAGCTCTTCCAAGAGCCTCCCCAATGTCACTTGATCCTTGCAGCCCTTAATTCCCTCATCCTGCAGTTCAGGACCAAACCACTTGGTGGGCCAGCTCTACTTCTCTGTTTTGTTTGCAAAGCAAACCCTGAGCTGTAGCTGAGCTCTTCAAGAAGGCTGCAAATGTGGTGTTTACATGCAAGAACATAATAAATTGCATTGGAGTTCCCACTGCTGTCTGCTCTTACACTTGATGATATCATGAGCTTGTCTTTACTCCAGTCAGAAGCAAGGGGTAGACCTGGTATGGCAGTGCTCTAGGCTTGACCTCCACCACCTCAAGATTGAAAAGCCAGGGGTGGAAAAAAGACTTGAACTTAATAGACTACTTATCCTAAGAGTGACATATATCACACACACACAAACACACACATCTGTCTTTCTATCCCTGGCTCTCTTTCTCTGGCACTGATTTGAAGATGGTATTAGCAGGAAGCCTTTTTGTTATTGTTCACACCACTCAGAGTCAGTATCTGTACTTTTCTTTTTGATTTCCCGGACTTGTAAAGAAAGGTTTGCTGCCTGAAACTCAGCATGAGGCCGGAGTGTGCTATTGCCACTTAATACCCATGACACAGCAATCCGTGACTAATGAGTGAGTGCTGACATCTAGCAGTGCTAGTGTGAGCTCCCACCTTTAGAGGGAGGACAGCTGTGTCCTCTCTTTCCATTTCTTTGAGAATTTTGGCAATAAAACACTTGGCCCTGGGGGGTTGCCCTTTAAAACATGGAATGTTCCTACATGAATTGTGTCTTTGGGGATATGTTTTGCAGGATCGGCCTTTCCACCAATGAACGTTGTAACTGAGCCAGCTACCTTCTTGTTGGCAGTTGTTAGCACCAGCTCAGAGCCCAGTTCTGAGCTTGCACCATTCCCTGATCGCCATTTAAATTGCAGTGCTTGGTTCATTGGGAAAATCAAGGTTGCATTTTGTGTTTACAGAGTGAAGTTTCCCCAGCAGGGTTTTGTGATGGTCATGATGGTGTAATTTGATATACTAAAAGTCAACAACTGTTTTTCTCTTGGCTCTGTCTTTTAGAATGAAAGTGATTGGAGTTCTGGCACAAGTAAGGGCACACAAGTACCACATGGCTGGTGTGCCAGCTGCCTCATTTGCCTGCTATACAGAAAAGAGCAGGTCAGGAGGCGGGCAGTGGTGCCCAGGTCATCAGGCGTAGGCTTCTTGTTTTTGTTTTCGTAACAATATTTTTCAATTCTCAAACAAGAAAGACTATTTTAATATTCTAGGTATAGAAGAGGTAGCTCTTACATAAGAACAGTGTTCTAAAGGAACACTTGTTCCTTGTTCACAGCAGAAACACCTTAGGCCTCAAGTGTAGAGGCAGGGAAAGGATGGACAGCCTCTGCTTTTCTAGAAGCCGTTAGAGCTGTGATGCCTGCGCCCTTTCTCTCGTAGATGGCTCTGAGAGGTTCCTCTGTGAATCGGTGTTCAGCTATCAAGTGGCGTCCACGCTTAAACAGGTGAAGCATGGTAAGTACGTGAGCTTCTGTCCAGTACATTCATGGGAAGCAAAGGGGCACAAATTCTGAGAGGTTTAAAGTGGACTTCTGACTGAAGACCATGCTAAGATCTTGTCCAGCTTGAAAATCTCCTTGGAGGTTTGATGGGTTCAGTTCTCTAGAGGAGTGAGTCACGGCTTCCTGCTCCTGTTGCCTTTACCTCTCCTTTCTGCAACCTTTACTGCTTCCCTTCATGCAGCACCTTCCTCTAGTGTCTGTAGCACTAGACACTGTAGCCTTATTCTCTAAACCCTGAGCCCTGGGTGACCAAGTCTCCATTATGCATCAGGGAACCATTTCCCCTTCTGACCGTTCGTCCTGTGAGACACCATAGGAAAGTCTTAAGTAGAGTCCCTGTGGCATGACCTGTTTATGTTGCGTTTCTGTTTTTAGATGGTCTCATGATGGCTGGCTTCAGGCTCTAGGGCCTTCTGCAGCAGCCCCTGAGTACTGGCGTTATGTGCGTGAGCCGCTAAGTCCATCTCCAGTTGTTAGACTCTAGCACATACGAGAGTGTGGTGATGGTAATTGTCCTTTTAATTTCTGCAGTCCCAGGGCTCAAATAAGGAGCATGGCATGTTCCAGCCATGCTGGGGCTCATCCCCAGCCTGTAAAAACTGTGTTTATTATTACTATTATTTTCTCACTCTGAAACTATGTAGTCCAGGCTGGCCTGGAACTCTAACCAGTTTCCTGCCTTCACTTCCCAAGTGCTAGGCTTGAACTAGTACACTTTGCTTTATTCTCTCTCTCCCTCCCCCATCTCTTTCTCTGTGTGTGTGTGTTTATCTGTGTCTCTGTCTCTCTCCCCTTCCTCTATATGAGCTCTATATAAGCTTATATATACACTGCCTCTATATAAGCGTGTCCTTCTGTCTGTCTCTTTCACACTCTCGCTCTCTCTTCTTTTTTCTTCTTTTTATTATACATGTATGTATGCAGTCTGTGTGTGAGTTATTCAAGTGAGAGCAGGTGCCTCAAGAACCCAGAGATGTCAGATCCCCCTAGAGCTGGAGTTGCAAGTGATTGTGAGTCACCTGATACAGGTGCTGCGAATTGAACTCAGGTCCTCTGAAAGAGCACTTTGTGCTCTTAACTCCTGAGCCATCTCTCCAGCCCCTCTCTTTTTTAAGTGAAGAAGAGAAATTTTAGGGCAACTCGCTTCGAGTGCCTCTCTTGCTACAGGGAGCTATTTTGCTATAGCAATAAAATCCTGCTTGCCTTTTGTGGAGAAAGGAAATTTTTACTATAATTTTATTTAAAATTATCTTAATATAAAAAGCTTTCCAAGCCATTGAGGCAGCACATGCCTGTAATCCCAGCACTCAGGGAGGCAGAATCAGGCAGCTCTCTTTAAGTACGAAGCCTGGTATACAAAGCAAGTCCAGGACAGCCAAGGCTACACAGAGAAACCCTGTCTCAGGAAACACACACACACAAAAACGAGCAAAACAACTTTCCAGACTCAAAAAAAGAAAGAATATGGAAGCCCCCTCTTAAGATTTGGTCATGGAGAGGGTTGAGTCTGAAGGGAGATAAAGGGATTACAGACTTGGCTGGATTAGCACAGCAAGAGAAAAAAGAACATTCAGATAGAGCCTGGAGAGATGGCTCAGCATTTAAGAACACTAGCTGTTCTTCTAGAAAACCTGGGTTTCATTTCCAGCACCTACGTGGTGGCTCACAACTATCTGTAATTTGTTCCAGGGGATTTGACATACCCTCTTCTGGCTTCTCTAGACACACACATACACATAAATAATAAAAAATAATAATGAGAATGAATGGGTTCAGGAAGACATCCAGTGCCAACATCTGACCACTATCTGTATGACACATATACATGCGCACATACACACATAAAAGGCAGTGCACATGGAAGCTGACACAGCTCGGTGTTGGGGCACTTGACCCTGGGTTCAGTCTGCACTGTTGCAAGCAAAGGGACGAAGTAATGCAAATTAATGGAGAATAGTGGAAATGTTTGTGTTTGGGGTTTTGTTTGTTTTAGTTTTTTTCAAAAATTAGTCTTCAAGACCTACTTTTAAAAAGACCCCATTACTAAATCACAAGTGGAAAGTCCGTCTACAGATTAAAACTGGTTGTCATGTTGGTGATTGGTGACAGTCTCATGGGAAATGCCCTGTGTGTTCTGTCACTTCTCAATTCTTTACAGATCAGCAAGTTGCTCGGATGGAAAAACTGGCTGGTTTAGTGGAAGAGCTGGAGGCTGATGAGTGGCGGTTTAAACCCATTGAGCAGCTGCTGGGGTTCACACCCTCTTCAAGTTGATGTTGCCTACATAGTCGCCCCTAGGGCACAGCCACTCAGCGATGCACAGCTGTACTGTGAGCTGCATGTCTGAATTCACATCCATGCTTGCTTCCTCTGTTTCTCTTAATAGGCAACAAATGCTCCTGTGAGATGTTGCTGCAATGTTTGTTACATTCTCGTTCTTAAAAGTATTGGACAAAGCTTGGGAAGGAGTTCTAGGACATCCAGAGCTATGCAGAGAGATGTTGTCTCAAAATATATATATATATATATATATATTGGTTTTGGTGATCAGATGAAGATAGTCCTTTCAGGGAACCAAGATTTAAGAGATATTTATTCTCACATGCCAGAGTCTGCCTACTGAATGGTGTATATCCTGTCATTCATGGAGTATCTAGAAGCTTTCACCAGTCCAGTCCAAGGTTAGGATCTCCAGTTTCACGGTCACAGCCCAAACATTTCTCTCTGAAAATGAATGTGATTTTTAGCTCAGGGTCTGTCCAGGTTAGGAAATTTTAAAGTTGTCTTCTTCCCCCCACCCCCAGACATTTAATATTAAAGATTATTTTTCTCAACTCTTATGACGTTCCAAGTGGTGCTGCTACTCTACCCCATCCCTGTCCCCAAAACTTGCTTTTTGAATGTTGTAGCACTTGAAAAAATAAAGTGGCCCAAATCCTTTTAGACCCAGAAGCCCCTAGTCCAGCGCACTGGGGTATGAAAGCAATTCTGTAGCAAATAAATCCTTACAAGAGTTCCAAAATGGTGTGCTTATCTTTCACAGTCTGGGGGATTTGGGACAGAAAAAAAGTTCAGATTAGTTTTTCACTAGACTCTGAAGTGCCCCACTTACTATATGAGAGTAGGCTGTTCATTGGTTCATTTATTTTTTTGGAGCATATTTTCTCTCTGTAGCTAGGCTGACCTCAAACTCACAGCAGTCTTCTTGCCTCAGCCTACGGACTGTTAGAATGACCCTCCTCTCTTCGCTAGATTTTTACACAATGATAGAGAAAAACCTTGAAGACCAAGACCTTGTCATGGGACCTCACACCATACAATTAGGATTGCAGATTATGTTCCATACAAATTTCTGCTAGCCAGCATTTACTGTTCTGCTCGTAATTAATAACTTACACCTGATCTGCTTAATTATAAATAAAATTAATCCTAGTAGCAATTGGCCTTAATCTCAGGAGTTCAAAATATTTAATACACATTCCCTGATGGGGAGTTGTTGACCTCATTCACTTGGTAAAGTCTAAGCCCAGCGAAGATAAACTGCTGCTCGGGGTCTCGAAGCTCAGGCAGAAGATAGTCTTGTAAGTTGGAGTGGATAGATTATGGAGCCCACTGTTCTTGTCCGAAGCAAACCAGAGCTACAGCACTTGGGGCTGGAGAGATGGCTCAGTGGTGAAGAGCACTGTTTGCTCCAAAGGACCTACATTCAATTCCCAACACCCACATGGCAGCTCACGACTGTCTGTAACTCCAATTCAAGGGATCTGACACCTTCACACTAATGCACATAAAATAAAATTATTTTTAAAAATACATTATTTTAATCGAATAAATTATTTTTTAAAAAAATAATTACCAGCCCACAGGCTCACCTTCTCCATATTATGCTACTCAACTACTGTGAGAGCACTGTTCCCAGCTGTACTTCCCAGCATCTGTCATCTTGCTGCTTCCCTAGAAAAGAGTTGAGAACCTGCGTGTAGTCAGCCCTTGGGTCAGAAACTGCCTCATTTCATATGCAAAACTGCAGCACTGATGCTCACCTCCCTTTACCCTCTGGTAGTTGGACTTAATACAGATGATTTCCTCATTTAAGCTGTGCATTTTTTAAAGCTTTATTTATTTAATGTATTTGAGTGCTCTGTTTTCATGCACACCAGCAGAGGGGATAAGATTCCATTACAGATGTGAGCCACCATGTGATTGCTGGGAGTTGAACTCAGGACCACTGGAAGAGCAGCCAGTGCTCTTAACCGCTGAGCCATCTCTCCAGCCCAATCTGGACATTTCTTAATATGACCTTGGACATTATAGAGAAGCCAGGCTTGGTAGCACACACCTGCACTGAGGAGGTAGAATTTGGAGGAGTAGGATTTCATGGCCATCCCAAGCTACATAAGGCCTTGGAAGCTAGAGAGGGTGAGGAATGGAGGACGGGACAGAAGAGAGCTGGGGCTGAAGTGCTGTTTTCACTTGTGAATGGTCTGACAGAGTCAGAGCTGCATCACAGGCCTGCCAGCAGGCCACTTTCTGGAGGTGTGCTGTATCTCTGCACCTTTCTGTTGACCATTGTCTCTCAGTTCTGCCATGCTTTGGGCTAGAAACGACCATCTGACATGTCTCATCTGTGCACTTATTGCGTGCAGTTACCAGCAGGACTTACTCTTTCTTTAGCATACATGCTGTATAATGCCCCACACATGAGGCCCTGGGCAAGCCACACAGCTAAAATCTACTCTCCAGCTCCCAAAGCTCAGACTCTGAAATATGACACTGTTTTCCAGTGACCCCAACCCTAAACCTGTACAAAGAGAACTTCTGAGGCTGCTAAGCCGGCTCAGCCAGTAAGGTCCCTCACAAGCATGAGGCTCTGATAGGCTCTAACGAACCCACATAAAGCCAGCCATGGCAGCACACACTGAGGACCCAGTGCTGGGAAGGCAGAACTAGGAGAATCTTTTAGACTTACTGGCCACCAATCTACCATAATTGGTAAGCTCCGGGCCAATGAGAAGCTCTTTCAAAGGACATGTTGGCATTCCTGAAGATGATATAAATTTGTTCTCTAGCCTACACACATAGACATGCTCACACAAACAGATACATACACAACAAGGGGGAAAGTCCTAAGAGTTTATGCATTGGTACAATGAATTGTCGCTGCCCGGTCTTCTCCCTCCAGGCTTTGTAAGGAGGACTCTTAAGTACCATAGAGCCCTTCTTCTGGAGCCAGTAGGAATTAACTATATGGCAGGCTGGGTATCCTACGGTGATAAAACATAAGCGGTAAACCTAACAGCTGGGTTCACTTGAGACAGGGTCTTTTGCACCCAGGTTGGTTTTGAACTCAAGTCTGATGTAACCCAGGCTAGTCTTCAACTCCTGAGTCTCTTCCTCATACCTCCAAAATGCTAGAATTAGTAAGTATGTGCTACCAGGCCAACCAAAACTTTCCATTTTTAACTTTGTATTTAAAAATTATTTAGTATCAACATTAAAGTGCAGGATTTAGGGGCTGGAGAGATGGCTCAGGGTTTTAGAGCACATTTTATTGCATACAGCTGGGTTCTATTCCCAGCACCTACATGATGGATCACAACCAGCTGTAACTCTGGTTCTAGGGGATCCAATGACTACCCTCTTGTGACCTCAGGCAACAAACACAAAAATATGTACATACATATGTACAGGTAAAACATTCATACACAGATCTTTAATAATAATGATAATAGGGGCTGGAAAGATGGCTCAGAGTTTAAGAGTACTAGCTGCTCTTCCAAAGGTCCTGAGTTCAATTCCCAGCAAGCACATGGTGGGCCACAACCCTCTATAACAAGATCTGGTACCCTCTTCTAGCATGCAGGCCTACATGTAGTCAGAACATTATATACATAATAAATAAATCTTAACAAAAAAAAGAAAGTATAAACTTTAAAAATAATAATAGCTGGGCAGTAGTAGTACATGGCTTTAATCCCAGGCAGATCTGTGTGAGTTTGAGGCCACTATGGTCTACAGTGCAATTTCCAGGACAGCCAAGTCTCTTGCACAGAGAAACCGTGTCTTGAAGAAAAAAAAAAATCATCATAATAATAGTGATAGTGAAGCACAGGTTTTAAGGTGGGGTTGCTGGGTATTTAGTCTTATCCAATTTGGCCACAAACTTCTGGGCTTAAGTGATCTTCCTCTTTATCCTCCCAAGTAGCTGGTACTTACAGATGTCTACAACCATGCCAGTTAGAAGCCTAGAGTTTCCCGTGGTGCGTCTTAAGAGTATTGTATGTCGTGTATGTGTGCACACATACATATGCAGGTGCATGCATGTAAAGGCCAGAGGCTGATAGCAGGTTTCTTCACAGTCACGCACCACCTTCCTGTTTGATAAAAGATTTGTCTGCCTCCCCTGTACTGGCATTTTGGACACATTCTGGTGTTCCTTTTTATGTTAGTCCAGAGGGGTCTCAAGTCCTCATGACTAAGACATAAACACCCTTTTGTTTTTTTAAGATTTGTTTATTATGTACATGAGTACTCTATCTGCATGTACATCTGTATCCCAGAAGAGGGCATTAGATCCCAGTATAGACTGGTTGTGAGCCACCATGTGATTGCTGGAAATTGAACTCAGGACCTCTGGAAGAGCAGTCAGTGCTCTTCACCACTGAGCCATCTCTCCAGCTACACCCATTTGTTTTTGACACAGGATTTCATGTAGCCAAGGCTAGCCTTGAATTTGCTGTGCAGCTGAAGATGGCTTTGAACCCCTCCCTGGTCCCCCTGCCCCTGAGTGTTGAGGTTATAAGCATGTCCCACCAGGTTTGACTTGAGAGTGTAATTTGTCACTGTTATCCCATACCTGATGCTCATACGGGCATGTCAGTGCTCTGTACAGCAGCTTTCTTTTTTTTCATGAGAGGGTTTTTCTGTGTAGCATTGGCTGTGTGTTGGCTGTCGTGGACTCACTTTGTAGACCAGGCTGGCCTTGAACTCACAGTGATCCACTACCTCTGCTTCCCAGAGTGTTGGGATTACAGGTGTGTTCCACCATGCCCAGCTTGTACACTAGCTTTCTGACAAAAGGAGTTTTCTTTGCCATTCATTTGCAGCTGTGTGTGGCTTTTCCTTCCCACAAGGTTGGAAACCTGGAATCCTATCCCTAGTCAAGTATAAGAGTTGCAGAAACTTTGGACCATAAGGCTGAAAACCTGTACATCCTTAAAAGAAGTAGATAGACCAGGAGAGAGCCCCCACGCTGAGGAAGGACAAAGGCCTGTCCCATTAGAGACAGCAGGCTCAGGCAAAGGGTGCCTGCCTCTCTGACCTTTTGCCAAAGCACCTAATTTTGCCTGAGTATCTTGACATTGCCTGAATTGCTACAAAAGAGGTAAGTCTTAATGACAGAAACTTGAGAGTTAAATATTGAGCTACAGGCAGAGCATAAATAACACCAGATTTTTTTCCCCATTTTTTCAAAGCAGAGTCTGGGAAGGAGCCTGCTCCAGGGGGAGAGGAGGACAGGAGGACAGCAGTTTGGCACTTTGCACCCTAGTCTTCTGTGCATTCCTTTATCAGCATCTGGTCAGGGAGGATAGGGTCTTCCAGCTAGAAGAGATGAATCCACCTGGCTTACACAACAGGAAGATACAACCCACTGTGACTGCTGGGTCTTCAGCACCCGGAACAGTGCATGGTGCATGAAAAATATAACAGGGCTGGGGATGTCACTCAGGGGTACACTTACCTAGCATCTGCACACAGCCCTGGATGCCAGGCCAGATACCACACAACTAACTAAATAAATAGCAAGTCTTTGTTTTCAAGTGCTGGAATTTCTGTTAGTTACTTCTGTTGACCCTGTGACCAAATACCTAGCAGAATTTATTTAAGTCAGGAAAAGTTTGTTTGGGCTCATGGTACAGTTTAGGGGACATCGTGACAGAAAAGGCACATGCTAGACCTGGTCTATGGAGTATAACAGTTGCCAGTTATGTGGCTCCAACCAGAAAGCAGAGAGCAGACTGGGAGCCAGACAACTCTATAATGCTCACAAGCCTGCTCCTACAGCCTTAAGTCCAAAGGTTCTACAGGCTTCTAAAACAGTACCACTAGCCACAGCCCATGTGCTCAAACACATGTGCCTGTGAGGGATGTTTCATATTCAAACCATAACAGGATTGAGCTCAGGGCTTCGCCTTTACTGAGCTACATCCTCAAGTATTTCTCTAGTCTAAAAATTACTAGCAGTTTCCAATGCAAAATCCCCAGTGGAGTCGTGTATTCAGAAGCGTAGGGACAGAGTTAAGACTACCCCAGAACTTAGCCCAGCACTCTCATCTGTGCCACTGATGGGTATAAACTATGGAACAAATAGAAACTTCCAAAGCCGCCGTGAGTCACATGATTCTATCCATGCGATGAGCCAAGGCCAGTGATGCTGGTGGCTTCCTGCCCACATGCAGATGACATGGTGCCAGTGCATGTGTCAGTAGCCACGAGCCAGTCTCTGCTTCACACATTAGTTTTCCCGTTTGTCCAGTCGCCCAAGCCGGAACGTTTGCCTATTATAACTCGCTGCCCAGAGCAGATAAGGAAGCAGCGTGCGGGTTATTGCCTCCAGAGGGGAGAGTAGCCCCTGAGCACACCCTGAGCACTAACTCAGTATGTACATCTGTTGGAAAATAAGCCATGGTGCAGAGCAAGACACAATCATCAGCCACAGGAGTCTGTGCAAATAGCATGCACAACAAAGGAACTTAATTGGAAATTTTGGGGTGCTGTAAAATATCACAACAGAGAGGAGTGATCCAGCTGGGCCACAGGTCTGAGAATGCTTTCCAGAAGCAATATGGTTAGGGTGGGGAAGAGAAGGAACTGTGTAAGAGAGGAAATTAAATATGCACAGACCCCCTGGGATGAGCAACACTCCAGCGCTCTGGGCTGCAGGCAGCTTGTCATGGATGGTTCAGTCCATGCAGGACAAGCAGTGAGACTAGGGACCTGTGCGTCCTTTGAATAATGTGAACTTTGACCCCTCTGAGACCAGGGGAGCCATCAAAGGCTGAAGGGGGGAAATGCCAAGATGTGGTTCTGACGCAGAGAACTGAGTTGGAGGGCATAGTAGAAAACTGGAGATCAGGAGCTGGAGAGATGGCTCAGAAGTTAAGAGCATTGACTGCCCTTCCAGAGGTCATGAGTTCAATTCCCAGCACCCATGCAGTGGCTCGCAACCATCTATAATGAGATCTGGTCTTCCTCCAGTGTGCAGATGTGCAGACAGACAACATTGCATACATAATAAATAAATGAATCTTTAAAAAGAAAACTGGAGGCCAGAGAAATGCCTGCAGTTTGAATTGAAGACACAAAGACAGGAGGGTGGATTCATCCAGGAGCTACCTGTGCAGGACTCGGTAGTTGGTGGAATTTGCCGGACACAGAGCAAACAGCCAAGTTTCTTGTGTCAGGTAGTACCATTCATTAAGATGAGAGCTCGCAGACAGGAGCAGGTTAAGGAAGCGTCCAGTGACTGTAAGTCTAGAGCTTGGGAGAATGCACTGTAAATTGAATTCCAGATTCAGCAGCTTAGAGGTGTTTGTTAGGTCAAAGGAAGGGAAGAAATGTAACTCAGTGACAGAATTTCTGCCCGGTATATATGAGGGCCTGGGTTTCATTCCCAGCACCACAGGAAAAACAGTGACAGAATACAGATGAAATTGTCCATAGAGACCGTGAAGTGAGCAGAGAACTGCAGCCAGAAGGGTTCCTGAGAAACTGCCAATGTGTGTAGGCAAAGGGGGTGCCAGGAAAGGGACCACCAGGCTGTTACCAGAGAGATGGCTGAAGGAGAAAGCTAGCGCCACCACCAAGCCAGAGGAACAGACAGCAGAATCTAGGGCAGCCACACAAAGGAGCTTAGGGATGAAGGCCTCCCTTGCTGGCCTTGTTTCAGCTCAGCCACATCAGAGGTCAGGGAGGCGGTGATAGCTGGGGGAAGGGCAGGGCAAAGCCTTAAAGTCCTTCCTCAGAAGGATTGTCACATAGAAGCATCCAGTCAAAGTGGAAAGGCAAGGGAGGCTGGAGGTGAGGCTGCTGAGAAACCGAAAACCAAAACCGGTTGGAGAGAGGGAGGAAAAGGACACTGCTGATATGGGTAACCTGATATGTGAGGTGACAAGAAGTTGAGGGAGGTCTAGTTCTCTCAGATCAAAAGAAGCTGGTCTTCTGCCTAAAGGAAGAGGCAGGAAGAGGTGATATCTATGGGGTGAGGAGTTTCCCAGACTCAGAAAGACTACGTTGGCAATTGAGTCCATGAACTGCCCAGCACAGTCTTGAGGGGAAGTACATAAACAGTTCCCACAGCCTGGCAATGGGAAAGAAAAAAATAAATAGCTGGTAGAGATTTTGCATGGTAAGGGCAAGGGCTAGAGGGAAGTGAAAGAAAAAAAAAATTCATGGCATTGGCAACATGCAGGAGGTAGAAATAAAGAGCAGGACTGAGGCAGCCACTCTGGCAGAGTGCTCACCCAGCCTGTGCAACACCTTGGGTTACAACACAGCACCATGAAAACCATGCATGAGGCCAAAGTTCCCAGGCTTGGCCCTGCCTCCTATTCAAGCCAAGTGAAAATACAGGCTCCAAGCTGGGTGTGCTGGCACACACCTTTAATCCCAGTACTTGAGAAGCAGAGGCAAGCAGATCTCAGATTGAGGTGAGCATGGGCTACATGGCCAAGGTTTTGTATAAATACCTGTCTCAAACAAACAAAAGGTTCCTGAGCCAGAGCTATGGCTCAGGAGAGTGCTTGCCTCAGATGTTGGAGGCCCTGAACTCCATCTCCAGTATAAAATACACTAAGTGTGATAGTGCACATCTGTAAACACTAAGTAAAAGGATCAGAAGGTCAAGATCCAGGCTAGAGAGATGACTTGGTGTTTAAGAGCACTGGTAGTTGTTCTGAGGGATCCAGGCTCAATCCCCAGCACCCACATGGCGGTTCACAAACACCTGTAACTCCAGTCTTAGGGGATCTGATGCCCTCTTCTAGCTTCTGCAGACATACACAATGATAATACACTCAAGACACAATTGTTTTGTAGTTAAGTGCATGGTCATCTTTAGCTAGGTAGCAAGGTTTGACAATAGCCTGGACTACTTCCTGTCACCTTGATTTAAAATAAATTATAAAGGCTGGGAAGATGGCTCACAGGGTAAAGCCATTGCCACCCGAGCCTAAAGAGCTGATCCCCAGAACCCATGTGGATACAAATGTCAGGTAGGCATGGGCACACCTGCTTGTAATTCCATACTCAAGAGACAGATCCCTGGGGCAGGATGGCTAGCCTGATCAGCAAGCTGTAGCTTCAGTTGAAAGGCACACTGCCTCAGTGAATAAGGAAGGAAGACATCCAGTGTCACTTTTGGGCCTATACATATATGTGCACACACATGAACATGCATACATAGATGAACACCACATAACTAACTACAGTCTCCTCTCATTTTTTATGGTGCTCAGTAGCCTTCAGGCTCAATTGACTCTTCTGTAGTCAGATTTGGAAGCCATTTGTGTAGTAAGCTCAGAATATTCCAGGAGGCTGACGAAGAGGGCCAGGAGGTAATGATAAGCCCAGGCTGCGGGTGAAAAGATGCACCAATTAACCCAGCAGAGGGGAAGGTGCCAAAACAGCGTTCCAAGCCCAGGGTACAGTGTGTGCAAAGTCAGGGCCCCATCTGTGGGACTCCTGATCACTTGGAACACACCATGTAAACAGTAAACAGGAGTGGTGCGGCGTCTGAGGAGAAGGAAGCAAGAAGCACATTGTTCTGCGCCTCCTTGCCTGTGCTCCACTTTCCACCCAAAGAACCAGGAAGGAGATGCCTGCAGGAGACTCCACCATTTAAAGGCTGGGAAAGTAGGCTCCCAGGCTGTGGGCAGAGCCACTGGCTGGTCCAATGTATCAGGTACAATCTGCAGGCCAGCTCAACACCACAGCTTCGAAGTTATTTGTTTGCTTTAGGGAAAAGGCATATGTCCTAAGCTGGAAGAGAATTACCGAAGGACCCTCCCTTCTGGGCTCCTGGCCAACAATCAGGATAAGAGCAATCTAGGATGATCCCATTCAGAGGAGTGTGCCGACTTTGTGGGGAGTTGTTTTCCCCAAATTGCTGCTTCTCCTCCCTTCTTGCGACCCGAACAGCCTCAGCTGACTCCCAGGCCCTGCCCTCCCTTATTCTCAGAAGTGTTTGGACATGCCCTGGAAAGTAAACCACACAAACATGGGCGTTTAGTTCCATAGACCCCAAGGTCACACTGGGTCTGACTGAGTCCACTCTGCTGAACCTCAAAAACAGGATCCATCTGGACCACCCTACAAAGTGAGGGTTCCTCAGCTGAGAGACAACCTAGGACACGCTCATCCCAGTCCGGTATCACTGCCTGTCTCACCCTAAGGCCCTGTGCACTGAATGCATCCAGACAGCATTCCTGAAGATGGGAAATCAGACCCTCTGGGAAAGCTAGGACAGCAGTAGTACAAGGGATATGGCCTTCAGAGACCCAGACTCAGAAGAAGACTCTTCTTTTTTTTAGGATTTATTCATTTATTTATACAGCATTCTGCCTGCATGTGGGCCTGCATGCCTGAAGAGGGCACCAGATCTCATTATAGATGGTTATGAGCCACCATGAGGTTACTGGGAATTGAACTTGGGACCTTTGGAAGAAGAACCAGTGCTCTTAACCTCTGAGCCATCTCTCCAGCCCCAGAGGGGCACTCTTAAGAGCTAGATGAACCTTACTGTCTGAAATTATAAACTACTAACACCCTCAGGAGTCAGGCCCTATCGAGACCCTCAGTGACAGGAGCACTCACTAGTTAGGCTAAAAGCAGTGCCCAGGCTTTAATCCCAGAGGTCTGCAGTTCTGACTTACCAAAGTCAACCAATGGCACAGAAGAATTTCTTACCCAAGGACAGAGAAGTAACTTCCCATTGTGAGTTTTTCTAAACCTGCTGACTCGGTCGCCAAAATGAGCTCCCATTAAAGAGCACTATGGCAAATGCCAACTGGGTACATTTAGATGTAAAAGTTGCTGAGGTGGTGAGGAAGAATCTCTGATAACAAATATAGGCAGGATCAGGAGAGCTCAGGCTCAAAGCCAAGCCTCTCATTTTAGCATTGAGTATAGGGTAGGTACCAGTAGCACCCAAGCTCTGGGAAAGCTAAGGACATTCACCCTGGTTAGCATAGAAAGGCATGATTACATGTGGGGTGTTATGCCAGGGACTTCCCACACATCATTTACTCCCTGAGAAAGGGGAGGAAAACTGCCATGTAATAGGGAGGAAACCACCAGGTCATGGCAGGGATGGTCATGGCAGGAAGAGTCATGGCCTAGGAACTTCAAAAAAACCTAGGGACAATGTTAGTTGGGGCTTCTGTAATAGGGAGCCATAGACTGACCTGCATACACAGCAGAAATTTAACTCAACAACTCTGGAGACCCTGAGTCCACAATTATGTCAAGAAGGACCCTTCAGAGGACATGAGGGAAGGCTCTATTCTAGAATGATCCATGTTGCTTGTAGATGCCCCTACACACCTCATATGACCCAGCCTGGCCTGAAATTCATTTGGTAATTGACAATGACCTTGTAATCCACCTGCCACCAACCTCCTGAGCTGTGCCCAGCTTATGCATTGCTGGGGACCAAACCCAGGGCTTTATGGAGGAGTTAGTTTTCTCCTTCTACTATGTATATGCAAGGGGTTGAGCCCAAGTTACAAGGTTTGACAGTAAGTACCCTTCCCTGCTAAGACATCTCGTTGTCCTTCAGCTGTCCTTAAATGAGGTTATGAGAAAGTAAAACACACAATCACCCAGCAAGGTAGAAAAAACTAAGAACCTAGGTTTTTTAACGCTCAGAGCTTTGGGTAGACTTGTCCAGGACCAGAAGAAGCGGGACTTGGAATGTGGCTCAGCTGGTAGAGAGCTTACCCAGCACTGCATAGAAGTGGGTATGACAGCATAGATTTGTAACCCCAACACTCTGAAGGTAAAGGTAGAAAGATCAGCTTCTCAAGGTCATCTTGCAGTTCTGAAGTTCTATAACAAGTTCAAGACCAGCCTGGGCTAAATGGGACCCTGTGTCACATGATCAAGAAATAGCATGCAGCTTGTCACACAGCTCTGTGCTTGTCTTGTGAACCCCCGACTGCTTGTTTAGAATTTGCTGGACTCTCTTGCTCATTCTTGGGTCCAGAAGTCAAGTGGGTATGTTTGGAGAAGTCACTAAGAAAACACTAGAACAAGTGGTCTAGGTCACGTTTTTGTGGCCCAAAACATACACATGGCCAGGTACAATTAGCTATAACAACAGCACTCATGAGAAGCTGAGACAGGAGCATTACCATGGGTTTGGGGCCAGCTCATTATTTGAAACCCCATCTCAAAAAAAGTGAACACACACAGACACAGAGGCAAAAATTAAGACTGAATATAGCACCCGGGCTGTGAGGGACCAGACCACAAACCAAGTTAGCTTCAGGGAAGGAAGATCACCTTGTCCTTCCCTGTACCAGGCCTCCTGGTTTTGCAGACGTTTGTTGTTTTTCATTTTTTCATTCAATAAAAATAGCTCTATGGGACAACATATTGCAGCATTCGTGGAAATAAAAACTAGGAGCCACATCACAGGGTGTTCTGCTGTGAATGTGGCCCCAGCTCCTCACACTGATTATTTCGCACAGGTGGCCATCCCAGGGGGGCCTGGCCTTAGAGGAGGAAGGGAGGAGGCTGTCTCGGCTTTTTCCCCTCACCCAAGCTAGAAGCACAGCGTTGTCTGAGCCTGCCTTCTGCACTATAAAAAGTTTCTGCCACAAAGAGCCCATTCAGGAAACCAAGGTCAGGGACCCTGGGCTTCCTGGCTTGATCGCTCTCCTGGGGCCTGAGACCAGCCTGGAGGTGGGGTGTGTCGGCTTTGCAGGTTACAGGATGTGAAAGTGAGGACCGAGGTTCAGAGAAAGAATAAAAGGCCAAGAGTGGAACACGCCCAGCAGAGGCTGTGTGCAGTTCTCCTCTTCAGGGTTTCCTGTGGGTGAACTGAGAACTTTGTGTTCTGGCTCTGAACTTACCCTGTGGGGGCTGCTGCTCTCTCAGCTTCTGGGTCCTAGTGCCATACGTCACAGGCCTTGGCATCCCTGCAGAGCCGTTTCTCCTGACTCCTGCTGTGGAGTCAGATGGTGGTCCCCAGCCAACTCCATAGCATCTTCCAGGTTACGGTGCTGTCATACAGGAACACTTCATATCCCTCATACAAAATATTTATGGAGTGGCAGGGCTGAAGTTCAGGAAGTGGGTAGAACTCACCAGCATCTGTGTTTTCCTGTCTTCAGGATGCTGGGAACTAACATTGAACCATATTTTCATGAACCTTTGCCTTCAAAGTTCTCCAAAGACACTGAGAATACAAGCCTTTTAAATGGTTTGGTTTTTGTTTCTTTGTTTCTGTGTTTGTTTTTTCTACCTTGGCAATGCTTGCAGATAGAATGCAAGGCCTTGCACAAGCTAAACACAAACTCTACCACTGAGCTGTACTTCTAGCCTCAGCAGACATTTTGTTCATTGTGACAGTTTCATCTAGCCCAGGCAGGCCTAGAACCCTAGACAATCCTCCTAGCTTAGTTTCCCAAGTGCTAGGGTCACAGGCATGAGCCGCCAGGCCTGGAAATAGGTACTTTCCTTCCTTTTTCTTTTTTTAATTGCATTTATTTAGTGTGTGTTTATGTGTGCATTATGGTGTGCATGTAGGGGTTAAAGGACCACTTTGGGAATCTCTTCTCTCTTTCCACCATGGGTTCCATGGATCGAACTCTGGTCATCGGGTGTCCTACTCGACCACTCTCTTTATTCCCCTGAGACAGAGTCTCTCTTTGAAACTGTGCTGTGGGTGTGCCCTACTACCTCGTACTAGGCTGGGGGTCAACATGCCCAGTGATATTTTTGTTTCTGTGCACTGGGCTGCACAGGACCACACTCAGCTTTCTACACGAATCCTGGGATCTGAACTCGGGTCCTTACACTTGCACAGTGAGCACTTATACCCACTGAGCCATCTCTTAGCCCTAGTTAATTATAGGGTTTGATTTGTTTGTGTAGATTTATTTTACTTGTAGGAATGTTTTACATACATAGACCACTACCACATGCCTGTCTGGTGTCCTTGGAGGTCAGAAGAAGGTGACAGATCCCCTAGACTATATTACAGATGATTGTGAGCCCCCATGTGGGTGATGGGAACTGAACTTGTGTGCTCTGCAAGTGCAACAAGTAATCTTACCCATTGAGCCATCTCCTAGCCCCTACTTAGTTACATTTTTTAACACACAATCTCATGTATCTCTTGTTGACTTCAAATTGATGTGAAGCTGAGGGTGACCTTGAACTTCTGTTCCTCCTGCCTACCATTTCAAAGTGCCGGGATTATGAGTGAGTGCCAGCACACCTGGTCTGTGTGCTACTGAGGATTGAACCCAAGGCCTCCTGCATATAAGGCAAAGTCTACCAACTGAGCCCAATGCCCTACCCAGGCCCTCAAAGGCCTTACCGCTCGACCACTTTATGAATCAAGCTTCCAGGACACAGACCCTTAGAAGACACACTTAAACCACATCCAAATCACAGCAAAAACTCTCTGGTTCAGAGAGGATTTTTGACATTTTTCAGACCATTTCTGGGTTATGAATATCTATGTTAAGATTGTACACCTTTCTTAGACCTGGAAAGATGGCTCGGCACTTAAGAGCACTGGCCATTCTTCCACAGGACCCAGGTTCAATTCCCAGCACCCACATGGCAGCTCACAACTGTTTGTAACTCCAATTCCATAGGATCTGGCACCCTCACACAGGGTGCCAATGCACATAATATTAAATAAATCATACCAATGCACATAATATTAAATAAATCAGCCAGGAGCTGATTACACCTGTAATCCCAGCACTTAGGGAAGCAGAGGCAGCGAATCTCTGTGAATTCGAGGCCATCCGGTCTACAAAATGAGTCCAGGACAGCCAAGGCTACACAGAGAAACCCTGTCTTGAAAAACCAAAAATAAATAGATAAATAAACAAATGGATAAATAAATCTTTTTTTTTTTACAAAAAGATTGTACACCTCTCAAGTTATTGCATTCTGTCTGGTAACACCCTCTGCCTTCTGTGTGCAGTCATTTACCATCTCTCACTGGGAGCTCTTTCCTCCAGGCAAGGAGCCAGCCCCCGGACTGACGGCACACTGAACACCTGCTCTGCAGCAAGATAAAACAATGGGCATGCGACTGCCAAAGTCAAGTACACAACAGAGGAAAGCAGCCCCAGACTCTGACGCTCTGAGACAACACAGTCTGCTGGAACTACAGACATGCCCTACAGAAGAACAATATCCCAGGTCCCTGGGTCTCCTAAGGCAATGGTTCTCAACCTGAGGCTCAAGACCCCATGGGAATGTCAGATGATTCTTTCACAGGGGTTGCATATCAAATATCACACACATGATATATTTACAACTCATAACCATAGCAAAACCACAGTTATGAAGTAGTAACAAAAATAATTGTATGGTTAGGGGTCACTACAACATGAAGAACTATAGTAAAGACCACAGCTTTAGGAAGGTTGAGAACCACTGTCCTAAGGGAGCCCAGAGGAGAGGTGTGCACAGACCTCACACTGGAGTCCCCACACTGTAGGCCACAATGCAAAGAGGAAGTAAGAACTAGTCAAGAGGTAAAGAGGGATAGACACAGCATGGCTAAGGGGCCCAGGGGTGTAGCTGAATAGGGGAAATGAAGCCAATGTCCTAAGACAAGTAGGGTAACTATGGATGGCAAAACCTAATTGCATGTTTCAGAATAACTAGCTGGGCGTAGTGGCCTGTGTCTGTAATACTTAACAACACCCAGGAGCCTGAGGAAGGAGGAACTCAGGTTCAAAGCCTGCTTACATAATGAAACCTTGTCTCAAACACAAAACAGTCTCACAGAGTGCTGGCCCAGCATGCATGAGAACCCAGCACTTCAGAAATTGGACGAGGTGACATACGCCTGCAATCCCAGAATGCAAGAGGTAAAGGCACAGGAGTCAGGAGTTCAAAATCATCCTCAGCTACATAGCACTTTCAAGACTAGCCTGGGGTATATAAGACCCTATCTTTTATTTATTTTTCTTGGTTTTTTTGAGACAGGGTTTCTGCATAGCCCTGGTTGTCCTGGAACTCACTACATAGACCAGGCTGACTCTGAGCTCATCTACCCACCTCTGCTTCCTGAGTGCTAGGATTACTGACCCTGCCTTTATTTACTGAAGAAAAAAAATAGTAGAAAGTATATTAACTGTTCTTAATACACACACACACAAACAGAACCACCAATTATCCTGATTGAATCATCACACATTGCACACAAGTATTGAAACACTGTATCCCATAAATTATGCACTGATTAAACTTTTTAAAACTTAAGTTGCATACTTTGAAAGTACAGCTTGTCATATCAACTATTTTCCCAATTAAATTGCTTAAAATTCATTTTAGAAAAGAGAATGGCATGTCTGTAATCATAGCACTGAGAACTAGAGGCAGGGAGATCAGGAGTTGGAGGTTAGCCTTGGCTTTCTGAGTTTGAGGTCAGCCTGGACTACATGAAGACAGTATGTCAAATAGATAAAACAAGAGGCTGAAGAAGGAGGTAGAAAAGGGGCCAGGCGGAGATGGTGGTGACTGTAAAGCCCCAAGAGCAGGTAGCTCCCTGAAGGAATTAAGGTGAATATGCAGTCTTTCTGAACTCAGGCATCAGGAAGGCCTAACCTCATCCCAGGGGATAAGCAGGCATTGTTGCTGCCAGCAAGAAAGAAAACCCAGTGCCCTTCCCAAAGCACACTCCAGTCCAGGGAAATAAGAAAACCCTAAGGGATGGCTTGAACACCCTGAGGAATGCAGCAGATAGCTAGGAACAGTGAGTTCCACCTAAATATTGGAACCCTGCAAGAAGATACTTGGCAAATTCCTGCCTTTTCTTAGACCTCAGTTTTCATACTTAATAGCTACTCAGAATTTAGCTTAATTCCTGCCTTCTTGAACACACAAATGACGCCTTTCAAGCTATAAAATATTCAGTCTTGCCGGGAAGTGTTGGCACTCACCTTTGATCTCAGCACTCAGGAGGCAGAGGCAGGTGGATCTCTTAGTTTCTGAGTTCGATGCCAGCCTGGTCTACAGAACAGCCAGGGCTACATAGAGAAACACTGTCTCAAAAAAGAAAAATAAAATTTATAAAAAACAAAACAAAACGAACAAAAAAACGAAAAAATCATTTCTTCTAGGGGCCGGAGAGATGGCTCAGAGGTTAAGAAAGGTACTTGTACTCTTCCAGGGAGCACACACAGGGCAAACTCTTGCTGAATGAACAGTTGCATGAAGTCTCTGTAGAAGCTCACTTTAAGCTTCTCGTGCAGCTGTCCCTCAATCACCTCTCCTAATTCTCAGCTACCTACGTTGGCTCCAGTTGGTGGTGGAAATGACCCCTAGCTCCTGATGGAAGCTGACTGGGTGATGTGGAGGGGCAGAAGACAGATAGCAGGGCAGGATGACACACACGTGGCCTCAGCAGTAGGAAGGGGGGGGAGGATCCGGAATTCTAGGTTATCCTTGGCTACATGGAAAATTTGAGGCCAGCCTAGACTACATGAGATCCTCTCTCCAAAGATGAAAGCAGAGAGAGAGAGACTAGGATTTCCCTAGTGAAAACTGAGACATGTTCTCACATGGCACCCTGTATCTTAGTGGTTTGGTTTGGTTTGTCTTTTGAGACAGGGTTTCTCCGTGTAGTTCTGGCTGTCCTACAACTCCCTCCATTAACCAGCCTGGACTCAGAGATCCACCTGCCTCTCGAGCGCTAGAATTAAAGGCGTTTGCCACCAGCACCTGGGCACTCTGTAGCTTAGAAACAGCCTGATAAGGGTTCCCATAACCCCAGACCACTAGAACCCACCATGGCTGAACACTGCCCTCAGTGTCCTCTGCTTGCCATGAGTCAGGCAGCTCTGCTGAGGGCAAAAGTTCTCAGGCGGCACGCCCTCCCATGCTTCTGCACTCCTGTGGCTTTCCAGGCTGGCCCACATAAGCCTGATTCATCCACTTCCACAACCGCACTAAAACATAGAATTAATTCGGGTACAGCCTGGGTGAACTTGGCTGCGGTAGCCACACCACTCCTCACAGCACTGTTTTCTTGGGAAAATGTGTCCTGAGCTCTAAGAAGCCAAATTATAACAGAAGGAAGGCACACCCAGGTTCACATCCAAGTTTCTATACTTCCTAACAGGCAGCCATGGGAACGGCACCGTGGTCCCCAGCCTCAGCGTTTTTTGCGTTGTAAGAACACCCTCTTTGGAAGGTTCTGGTGCAGACTAGACCTCTGTGAACACGCCTCCGCTGCTCCCAGAAGCTGGAAGCGCTCGGAGGTAAGACTTAAGCACAGCCCGAGAGCAGCTCCTCACAGGCAGGGTCAGCCCCCGGCTCTGCGCAAGTATTCACTAGATAACCTGGCTGCTGCCCTCGAAATCACAGAACACTCCCCTATCTTTGACCTTCTGCAGGCTCTTACTAGCTTATCTGACCCGAAACCCTATCCACCCCCACTCAATGTCTCCCCCACCCACCCCACCCCACCCCAGCTCTCCTGCGCTGCACTGTTCTGGCTTCCGGGGCTTGGGAAGGGGCTGAGCCTCCGCCAGCAGCGGCTTCTCCCCCTGGACTTGGACGGGAGCCCAGCCTGCCCCAGCAAGCGGGTGGGGTGGGGGTAAAGAAGGCAGACCTCCCCTCCAGGCTCGGCTTCGGCCCCTCCTAGCTCTGTTTGTTTTTCTGCAGCGGCTGGAACGCTCTGTACCCAAGGACTTGCCGACTGCCAGGGAATCCGTAAGGTCCTAAAGGTCGACGGGCTTCCTTTCTTTGCCGGTTTTCCCCAAATGTCAAAGTTTGCTAGCCTTGGACACAGGCATGCAGGCTCCAGCCCTGGGTTACTAGCCCCATGGAGGTCAGACACTTCAAATGAGCCTCCTCTACATTCCCCCAAAATGTCGCTGTCCCCATTGATTTTCTATCTTCAGTGTCCCTTCTCCAACACTTCTCCTTCACCAGCTTCAGCCTACCTCTGAACCCCTTTGTCCTCAACCCTGCAAAAGTAGGAATGTTTCCGTAAACTGGGTGTGTACCTCAGTGGTGAGAGTACTTGCCCAAGCTGGGCACGGTGGCGGAGGCAGGAGGATTGCTGTGAGTTAGGAGGCCAGCCTGCTCTACAAAGGGCATCCACAACAGCCAGATAAATAGATAGACAGACAGACAGACAGATAGATAGCTACACAGTGAAACCCTGACTAAAAAGGAAAGAAGGAAAGGAAGGAAGGAAAAAAGGAAAGGAATTTAAAAAACAAAAAAGGACCTAAAGCACAAAAAGGGCTGGAGAGATGGCTCAGAGGTTAAGAGCCTTGTCTGCTCTTCCACAGGACCCAGGTTCAACACCCAGCACCCACATGGCAGTTCACAACTGTCTGTAACTTTAGTTACAGGTGGTCTGATACCCTCACACCAACACAAATAAAATAAAAATTAAATGAATTTTATAAAGAGAGGGAGGGAAAGAAAAAGAAACAGAACAATAAAGAAAATAAAATTGTGAAACCTAATATGGTTTGGTAGTCCATGGCTGTGAATCCAAGGGGCAGCCTGGGCTACATACACAGAGAGATCCCACCTCAAAGAAGCTGAAGAGATGGGTCACTGGGCAGAAAATATGGGTCAGTGGGTAGGTGGGTCAGTGGTTAAGAGCATGCTCTTCAGTTCCCGGCCTGCATAATGGTGGCTCCCAATTGCCTGTAACTCCAGCTTCAGGAGGTCCAACACCCTCTTCTGGTCCTTAAGGTACACTCTACACATAGTCTATGCTCACATAGACACACACATGCACATGAGTAAAAATATACATCTTTTTTAAAAAGTAGGTCTCCATCCTCTAAGGAGAAGGGGAGGGGTAAGTGGGAGAAGGGGACAGTGGGGGAGGAGGGCACTGTGGGGCTGTGACTGGGAGGAGAGTATGAAGAGGGTGGGGAAAGGCTGTAAAGTGGTTAAATAAATAAATTAATGGAGAAAAAAGAAGCATGGGGAAGAAGAAAAGGGGAAAGGATAAAAGGAAAATAAGAAAAAAGTAGTATGTGCTCATGGTGAAAATCCAACACTGAGAAGGATGAAGAATAAGCCGCCATAGCCCCTCCCTCAGAGAGAACTCTGAACACTCTCCTAACTTCTACATGTTTGTTCAATGTGCATAAGCATGTACGGGTGTGAGTTTCAGGCCAATCTAAATCTACATATAGTGTGCCAGGCTAGCCTGGACTAGGATCTATTTTTTTAAGTGTATGTGTGTGTGCTTGTGCCTACATGTGTGTATGTGCGTGCATGCCTGCCTGCATAGTTCTTTTCCTTTAATAGTGTGCTGTGAACATCTTTCCCAAATAGACCGCCCCTTCTTGGTGTAACAGGGGTGTGAGGATGCACCCAGATCCTTGCTCATGCGAGGTCAGCCCTCTGGCAGGGAGCCAGATCCCTCGCGCTCTCCCCACTCTTAACATCCTCAAGGTTTCCAGTCATTTGGACACACTGTACTTTATTGAACATCATCTCTGCAACTAACATTGAGGTGAGTTTCCATTATCATACTCACTATCAAATTAGACCCAGCTTGGGGGGCTCAAACACTCAATCTGCTATTCACACCAACAAGTCCATCTCCCATCTAGTATGTCTTCCTGGCCTCTGTTTTGTCTCCCCTTTTACCATATACTCCTCTAGTCAGGGTGAAGCCTGGGAACTCCTGGAAAGGCGCTCAACAGGCCTGGCGACTCAGCAGTGTCTGATCCTTGGGGCTGCCTAAGAGGAATGTCCTCAGGACAATGGGTGCTCATGTGTTTGTTCTTTTCCTGCTTCTTGCTTGGGAACACTGGGTACTGGGAGATCCAGAATAAAACAGACGCAGACCCTAGCCTCCTAAAGGCTGCATTTGATACATACAGAAAAGCATGCAGTGGGCACTGACAGATAAATGCATTTGTGATTTTGAATGGAGTGAGCACTTAGATCAGGGGCAACCAGGGAAGCATTCTCTGAAGAGGTGGCAGCTGCAACAGAATGACCATGGGATCTGGTTCCCTGTTCTATGTTCTTGGGACACTTCCCCTTTAGTGTCTTCAGATTTAGAAGGGAAATCCCCCTTCCAGTTTGAATTTTCTATAACTGTAATAAATGTTATTCAAGTTCAAAGGAAGCAGAATTCCCAACTGTTAGAGGGAGATCACAGAAGAATTCTTGCCAGTGGGCTCTAGCTGTGTTCAGTTCCGATTCAAATACTGACTGCACAAGTATATACTGCACACATCTAACATGGACAAGGAGTATTGAAGAGAGTTGGGGAGCTGTTGAGGTGTTAAACATTTCAAATCTGTAAGTTCAGGCTGGAGACAGCCCCAGAAAGTGCTTGCCTAGCATCTCATCTCTGATACCACAAATATAAATAAATAAAAACCACTCTGTGGTTAAGAGCACTTGTTGCTCTTCCAGAGGACCCCCGAGTTTGGTTCTCAGCACCCATGTCAAGCAGCTTACAACCATCTGGAACTTCAGGAAACCTAACACCCATTTCTGCCCTTCACAGGCACCTCACAAGTACACACTCATATTTTTTTTAATTAAATATATAAGCTCTGCAGAAGTTAACACTGGCTCTGAGCTAGGGTAGGGTCATCTCAGTATAAGCTGCAGACTAAGCTCTGGCCTCCAAGGCAAACAGGCCTGCCCCACACTCTGCTCTTCACTCCCCAGTACAGGGATATGAAGGAGGGTGAATCTGTCTGAGAAAGGCATCCTGCAAGTACCCCTGGTTCAAGACAAGCTGAGGGGCAGCTATTCCACAGAAAGGACCTTTGGAAAAACACAATAACTGCTTGGTACCCATGGGGGAGAAGGTTCTAGATTTCTCATTTCGCCCCTACCAAAATCCACTGACGCTCAACTCTCTGGTGATTATAAAATTATTCTTGCACATGTACCTCATGCCTAGCCTCTGACACGCTTCATCTCTTTGATTACTCCATCAAACGGTTGGCTATAGCGGGTTGACTTTAGCTGATGGGAAAGGAAGAACATGTTGGAAAAGAACTAAGAACATAAAATGGATGCCATTTCACCAGGCACAGGAGATCCCAACAAAATCACTTTGAACACCGTTGAACTAAAAAGCCAACTGAAGGCCCAGCAGGATGGCTCAATGGGTAAAGATGCTCGCTATACAAACCTCAAGGCCCGAGTCTGATGTTCAGAATTCACATAAAGGTGGAGGGGAAAGAATCAACTCCACAGTGTTGTCATCTGACTTCCGAAGGTACGCTGTGACATGCAACACACACAAAAGGGGGGAGAAAACTTGGAGTGAAAAAAGGGCAATGTTCACAAATCATCCCCCACTCCCTCCACTCTCCTCAGGGACCAAAGATTTCAGGCGGCTTGGGGAGGCAACAGATGAGAGCAGATAAAAATCTGCTGTTTCCTGTCTCAGGCTCAGGTTTGATTTAAAATACTGTAAATTACATCCTTATAGTCGGTGTTTGCTTTATGATCCACCTTAGTGGCTGTATATATTTTTTGAGCATCCACATTACTGTGCAGAGCTGTGTGCACAAAGCCATGCATACTGTACTTTAGGGAAAATTTAAGAGCATTTCAGAGGTAATTGGAACCATATGTGCTTTTCCCCCTCCTGGGCTCTGGGAGGGAGATGAATCTGAGCTAGACAAGGGTTTGCCCCGGAGGTTTGCTAGGCTAAGGTAAGGAGCCAGACTTGTTCTCAAGACAAGAAGCTATTAAAAGGATTGGAGAAGGAGGCCTTAGTGAGGCCCAAACAAAGATAAAATAGAGTTGCAGGGGGATGAGGGTGCACAGCCACACTTAAAGCAATAAATCCTAAGTCAGTTTTATTCACAACTCATCTCTGGGCCTCATGTCCTCTTCTATAAAGAAAAGCCACAGTTCAGGGCTGCAGGAATCATAAGGTCACCCTGCCAGGGAACCAGACCCACTGCTTTAGGTTGGCAGAGGTAATAAACACCCAGTGACACTACTTGTCCGGTCTGAGCCTGGTTCTCTGCCTGCAGGGTTGGTATACCAAGGCTGGGGAAGAGCTTGGGGAAGCTTCTTCAGACCTATAGATGCCCTTCTTTTCAGCCCCTGACACTCTTAAAACTTCCTGGGCCAGTGAGACTGTGCCTCGTGCCTCATTGTGCAGCCTTCAGGCAACACCACAGCCCCATGGAGTCCTACGGAAAAGCTCCCATAATAACCGCACAATAATAAAGAGATAAAGAGGCAAATAGGTATGTAGGTCAGCTCAAAAATAGCCACCCACCCACTCGGCCTGGGAAACCATTGGGGCCAGGTGGGACAAAGAGCTGACTTACTGTCTCTGCCCTGCTCTTCTCAAGGTCACCTGAAAAATTTAAAGTCTCTGTCTGTGCTACTGGGGTTGGTAAGGTGATGGCAGACTGCAGGCCCCAGCCCTCTCCCATCACCCCATCACCAAGTAAATCCTAGGTCAGAAAGCACAGAGGCTGGCCTCTCTGAGCTACATTATTGGGCCTAAGTGAGGGTTTGGGGTGATGACTCACACAAATCTCCATCCCCCCTCACCCCCCTTTAAGTTGTGCACGCATGCACGGCTCCCCAACCCCACCCTCCACCTCTACAGAGCCCACTTTATTAGCACGACCCCACCCTAACAGCCTCAGGGGTTTGAAGGCCCCTTTGGCCTTTCCCCTTTTTCGATCCTTCCAGGACCCTCTCCAGAAAAGTGCCTAGCGACCCGCCCCCACCTCAGAGCAGCCAAAGTGCTGAGCTCAGCAGCTTAGCGGCGGCCGCCGATGCGGTGGGCGGAACCTGAGAAGCCCCACCCTTCCCTCCTCTAGGCCCACAACTTTAACCCCGCCCCCAGGCACGTTCTCCAAGTCACGTCCTGGCTTTCCCCCTCTGCAAGGGGTGGGTCGGCGGGGAAGGAGCCCCAACTCCAAGTCAGCTGCTCTGCATCTGTCACCTTGTGTGTGTGTGTGCATGTGTGTGCGTGCGTGTGTGTGTCTGTGTGTGTGGGTGGGTGGGTCTGTGGGTCTGTGTGTGGGTCTGTGTGTGTGTTTGTGGTGCGCGTGTGCGCGCCTATTTGCAGAGCAGAACTTGTCTTTCTGTTTCTCTGCATTTGTTACTTTTTTTTTTTTAAACTTTTTGGAGACAGTAACTCACCTGGAACTCTGTAGCACTCACTGCAGCTGAAGATGACCTTAAACTTCTTTCTGCCTTTTCTGTCACCTGCCAGCTGCCGAGATTATAGGCATGTGCCTGACATCTTGTCTGGTTCATGCAATGCTAAGTTTTGAACCCAGGGCTTCCTGCACATTGTGCAAGCTCTTTGCTAAGTGAGCTGTAGCCCCAGCCCTGAGACTGTTTTTTAAATCAAAATTCAACTGTGGTTCTTGGGGGTCTGTGCCAAAGTCTGTCCCTTTGTGGGTTACAGATAAGACAAGAGCCAGGAAGACCCCCTGAAATGATGATGTGCACAGATATTATATGAAAGAGGTTTATTGGATGGAGATGGAGACAGAGAGGGAAGGACAGAGAGACATGGTAGAGGAGGTGGGACACCCAGATGGAAAAGGGGGAGAGGGCAAGAGGGCACAAGAGCAAAAGGGCAAGAAAACAAGAGAGTCAAAGCGGCAGGTTGGTCCTTTCATAGCTTCTGTGCAACTGAAGCCAGGTCTACCTGGCAGGGAACATGTGATGACATCATAGGTTACTAGGCAGCCCAGAAGCAGGCTACCTTAATACTAACACCCACCTTCTCACACACCATTTCTAGGGGGACAGCAGAGCCTTGGGTGAGGTGGAAGGTGGAAGTGGACCCCAAAGAGGGGCTGTGGGGACAGAGTCACTTATCACTTCTGGGACTCAGGATGTCCTAAGAAGGGAAACCCCGTGGGGGTCAGCCTGCCTTTCTCACTATTTTTGTCAAGACACCAGTGTGATGGCCCTGCTGAAGTCTGAAGGAGGAAGAACCTGATCAGCTAGCACAGAGAAGGTGTCTTATGTCAGCAACTCCATGGTTTGCAGTTGCTCACTCCAACTATTCTGTCCCCTCCCCCCTCCCTGTGGTGTCCTGTCCCTCCAGTCTTTACATTCCCCTTAGGTTCATAAGGGTATCTGGGGCCTAGTATCTAGGACTTGTCTAAAATCATTGTTCCAATCTGCTGACTATGCAACCTTAGGCTAGTCACTCCACCTAGCTGAACTCCATTTTCTAAGCCCAAACGCTACTTAAATATGATACCCAAATAATGGTGTGTGCACATGCTTGTGTATGTAAGGATCAAAGGTCAACCTCTTCAATCTTGTTCACCTTGTCTTTTTGGGAAGAGGGTGTCTCTTGATAACCTGGAACTTGCCAATTAGTCTAGACTTGCTCGTTAGAACCCTGGGATGCGCCTGCCTCTACCGACCCAGGGCGCTGGGATTACAAGCTCACGCCACCATGCCTGGCTTTTCATGTAGGCACTGGAGGTTGAACTCAGGTCACGCAGCTTGTGAGCCAAGTATTGTTTTGACCAAGCCATCTTCCCAGCCCTGTATTGATGACTTTATTTGACAGATATATAAACACCCACTGTTGGCTGCCAAGGCCTTTGGAGATAAAGACAGATGTTTTTGAGCTGGGCCTGGCGGTGTACCCTGTAACTCAGTACTTAAAGCAGAGGCAGGAGGGTTATCTAAGAATTTTAGGCCAGCCTGATGTATATAATAAATTGCAGACCAGCCAAGGATGCAATAGTAAGATATGTCTCAAAAATAAAAAATAAAGATGCCATTGAGATAGCCCAGCAGTTAGGCACACTTGATGTTTCTCCAGGGTCTTGAGTTCAGTTTCTGATATCCATGAGCCTCCTGCCCCCAACCCCTTGTGCACGCTCACATTTGGGAATCCAACACAGCCAGGGCAGCTTTTTTTTTTTTTTTTTTTTTTTTAAGGCAGGGTTTCTCTGTGTAACCCTGGCTATCCTGAAACTCATTCTGTAAACCAAGCTGGCCTTGAACCCAGAGATGTAACTGCCTCTGTCTCCTGAGATTTGGTATTAAGGACATGCACCATCACCACCCAGCAACACACATTATTGTTAAAATAAATAAAATCAACCTTTTTAAAAAGAAAAGGGGGCTGGAGAGATGGCTCAGTGGCTAAGAACACTGGCTGCTCTTCCAGAGAACCCTGGTTCAATTCTTGGCGCCCACATGGCAGGTCACAACTGTCTGTAACTCTGGTTCCAGGGGATCCAACACAAATAAGATAAAAATAAATCATTTTTTTAAAAAGGAAGGAAGGGGCTGGAGAGATGGCTCAGAGGTTAAGAGCGCTGGCTGTTCTTCCAAAGGTCCTTAGTTCAATTCCCAGCAACTACATGGTGGCTCACATGCAGGCAGAATAGTATATAAATAAAAAATTAATAATTTTTTTTAAAAAAGGAAGGAAGAAAACAACGAACTTGCTCGGATGTCCAGGCAGGTGATCTTTAATTCTTTAATTCTGCTCTCCGGCATGGTCAGCCTTGTTATTTCCTGTTCACTAGTCTCTAGCTTGAGGACAACCCACCCTGTCCCCGATCCTCTCTTTGATAGTTGACAAGTGGCACTTCTCAAAAGGAGGAAAACAAAAACAGATGGGACAGGATCGGTGTCTGTGGCTGCTATGGCTGTGGCTGGTAGGTCCCCCTGGCCTGGGACTGTCCTCTCTTTTAGGCCCGGGAGTTTAAGGAAAGCAGCTCCTGGGAATTTGTCATTCCATCCCACCCAGACTCCCACAATCCTTGTGAGATTGAAAACACTGTTGAGAGCCTCTACTTCTGAGATTTTAGAACAGGCCTATGAAAATGTCACTCACATAAAGCAACAGAAAAACACAGGGTGTCTTTATTTTATTTCTTTCATTCTTTAATTTTATTTATTTGTGTGTTGGGTGATTTGCCCTTGTGCACACATGTACCTGCTTTATATCTCCTGGAACTGGAGCTATAGACAGTTAAGTGCTGCCATGTAAGTGCTGGGAATCAAATCTGGGTCCCATAGAAGAGCAGCCAATGCTGAGACCTTGTGCTTTTGTTGTTGTTTGTTTGTTTTGATTTGTTTTGTTTTTTGAGACAGGGTTTCTCTGTGTAGCCTTGGCTGTCCTGGACTTTGTAGATCAGGCTGGCCTCGAACTCACAGAGATCCACCTGCCTCTGCCTCACCAAGTGCTGGGATTACAGACGTATGCCACTGTTAGTATTCTGCAACAACCTGGTTACCTAGCAACAATGACATCATGTATCGCCCAGCCAGGTGGCCACACCTGGGGGCGTGGTTATTACCTGACGTATAAAAGGACCACCAGACACGTGTTCACTTTCTTATTCCTCTCTCTCTTACTCCCCTCACCCTCTTATTCCTCTCACCCTCTTACTCTCTACGGGGCGCCCTACCCCTCCTCCCCTTTCCTCCTCTCCCTCTCCCTTCCCCCATCATGGCCCACGCCTGTTCCCCCTTCTCCCCTAATAAACCCCTTTCATAGTAAACCTGTTGTAAGCCTCATTCTTATTTTTTATTTCTAATAGCCACTTCACCCAGCCATCATGCATCTTTTTAGCCATAGGTGTCTCTATTTTAATTAAAGGATTTTGTTTTTAACTGAGCATGGTGGCACACACCAGTAATCCTTTAACTTGGGAGGGAGAAGCAAATGAGTTCAAAATCATCCTCATCTACACGGAGAGTTCAAGGCAAGCCTGAGCTATGTAAGAAAAAATAAAAATAAAAAATTGGGCTAATGAGACGGTTTAGTGGGTGAAGATGCTTACTAGCAAGCCTGCCGACCTGAGTTTAATTCTAGGGGTCCACATGATGGAAGGAAAGAACCAACTTCAGAAAGTTGTCCTTTGGCTTCACCCAGCCTAGCAGGCTGTCTGGGTCTTTGCTTCTGTTAGAATAGTTTGGCAGAACCCTGCCCCTGCCCCTGCCCCTGTCCCTGCCCTGAGCACTCAGGATCTCTTTGGCCCTCAACGGGAGCAGTTTATCAAAACAGCCCTCTGTGGGTTCCCACCACCTCTGCCCTGTCCCCAGAGGAAATGACATCTTGTGACACTCGGGACCCTGAGAGAACTGGCCATTTGTGAGCTCACTATTGTCACATGGAGGCCCTGTCTTTGCAGCTGTAGGCCCTCGCTCACAGCACCCTGCCCCCACAGGGAGGCTTAGATTGGCTGAGAAGCCAGCCTAGCTTCCATCCCTGGCCCTGTCTTTCTTCCTGAGAAATCAGCAGATCTGTAGAGATGAGCACAAAATTTTGTAAACTCACTCATACAAAAGTACCCCCAACTGGACCCACCCCCATCAAAACAGGGTTTGGGGAGAGGAGCACCTATATGTTACAAGTTCCCTCCCTGGAAAATAATCTCTTCTGTTGTTTTTGTGTGTGGTGCTGGGATTGAGCCCAGAATTTTGTGCATGCTAAGCACTTATCTCTGAGTACACCCACAGCCCCCAATACCAATATTTAATCAGATTCAAAAGCCCCTTGGGGATGGAAGGATTAATGGGCTCTCTGGGCATGGGCTTTTTCTTTGGGGTGTCCTTTTTGGATAAGATTTTTAAACCTGCTTTGAAAGCTGAGCTATGTTGTGTTGTCAGTATTTCCATTTCAAAAAGCAGCTTCATTTGCAAAAAGCCTCCCACTGGGTTTTTAACTCTGCTTTAGACAATCAAAATCCCGCTTGAAGTCTTGTGTTGTGAGCTGTCAACAGCTTTTCACAACCTTTCAGCGGGCCAGGTGCGTCTACAATCTTGCTATTGTGACCAAGCTGTTTGTTGTTGTTTTGAGTAAAGGACGCAGAGAAATCCGAGGGAACACTTTTGCCTCCTCCTGTTCCTGCTCCACCCTCTCTCCCACCACTGAGGTGCAATGTATTCTCAGTCACCTCCGAGTTGGCATCACCCTGAAGTTTCCAGCGGGCTGAGAAAGCCATTGCTAGCACAGGAGTGCACACAACCTGGCTGGTCTTCAGCGTTTTTTATCTTGAATTCTGGGGTTCCCAGACTCATGCCCCAACCCCCAAGATCTGGTTTAACTTCCCAAACCCGACTGGGCCGACTTGCCAGACAGAGAGGCCCTAGGAACAGGCTCAGGACAGGCACCACCTGCAGAGGGAGGGGCAGGTGGCCAGGAGTCAGCGCTCAGGGACTTTACACTGCAGGCTCTGGTGGGTCCCAGAGCGGAGCACAAACAAGGGTGAGGCATCCATTCTGCATGGTCAGGACTCTGGCCACAGAGACTGGGGTGTGAGGCCTGATTACCCAAGATGTGACATTAACCCACTACCAACTGGAAGTCAGCCACCTGACTTCCTGACCCTGTCCAGTAACTAGGGTCTTCTCTATGTAGGGTGCATGATGCACATTGAGTGCATGTGAGAATTGTCCCCTGGAGCAGGGCCCCTCCATGACACGTGTAAAAGGAAGACTGCCGGGAATGACACTTCTATGTCTGAACAGAGGCCACCCTGCTTGCTCTCACCTGACAGGAATCATAAGCCCTGAAGGTGTTTTGAAGGGAGTGATGGGTCCTACTTTTTCTCTTTTGGGGCCATAGAGATGTTTTGAAAGAAGTGGAGGAGGTAGTTGCAACATTTTGAACATAGTATTTGTTTACCTTGAAATGATTAATTTTCAATGAAAATCTCACCTCCATTTTAAAAACATTTTACTTTGGATGTGTATGTTAATGGGAAGAGCGCTTGCCTAGCATATGTGAGGTTGTGGGATCCATTCCAACATAAAGAAACAAAATACTGTCAGTATTTTGAGGTAATTAAAGGAAAACGAAGCTTTTCAAGATTCCCTAGATGGAATTTCTCTGCGTCCTTTACTCAAAACAACAACAAACAGTGGCACACACCTGTAATCCCAGCACTCAGGGAGGCAGAGGCAGCTGGATATCTGTGAGTTCGAGGCCAGCATGGTCTACAAAGCGAGTCCAGGACAGTCAAGGCTACACAGAAACCCTGTCTCAAAAAAAAAAAAAAATCCCCTAAATGGGCTCTGTGTACAGGGGTGATTGGTTGCCTGTTGCCTATGGATGTTACACTCCAGCTGGAAGAACTGGGCTGCCCTTGAGTGGTGCTCCCTGCTCCCACATGAGGAAAGGGAATATTCAGATTTGTGCCTAGTTCAAAGGGGCTAGAAGGGTGGCATGGAAGTCCTCTGAGGGGCCGATGTGCACTGCTAGCCAGTTATTCATCTGTGTAGTTCTGGGAATGCTGTCTTTTCATTTCATATAGCTGTCTACTGTTACATCCAAACGTTTAAGCGTTGGTGGGGGAGGGAAGGGGGACGAGTTCCTGAGACTCTCCTGTGGAGCTAGCGAAGTGTTGGCTAAGGATAAAAAGATGGACAGAACACTGTCCTTAAGCTTTGGAGAGGAAAAATGAAGGGCAAAGAAGGGACATAAGGGTTGGGCTGGGGCTGCAGGGAAAGCATGTCCAGGCAAGCCCACCTTGCCAAGGGTTCTGGGGGGTGGGGTGAATAATAAATACAAAGTTATGGCCTCTGACGGGGGTCCTATTTCAGAGGCCAGCAGAGAGTAGTCCCTTCACACAGGGAAGATGTCACTCCAGTTCCCCAGAGATGCCAATGGTCAGCAACACACACACCCATTTCTAGGTCCAAATGTTCTCTTAGCAGGTAAAGATACGTCTTGGCCCCTGTAGGTCTCACACAGTAAGCCAAGGCCTTCACTCTAGGCCTCTGTCAGGCCTCCTTGCAGGACACTCTTTTATCCACCCTCTCCTACTCTGAAAAACATCACCAGAGCTAGGTTCCTAATCCTGTTTTCATTACTTAAAAAAAAAAAAAGAGAGAGAGAGAGAGAGAAAGACTTATTATAGTTCAATGCAAGAGCCCTTGCCTAGCATGTGCGAGGCCCTGGGTTCAACCCTAATGCAAAACAAAACCAAATGCTGAACAAAACCCCCAACAAAAACCAAGGATGGATATCTTGGGGCTGTTGAGATGACTCTGTGGGCAAACATGCTGGCTGCCAAGCCCAGACCCCTAGTTCCATCTCTGGAACACACATCATGGAGGAAAATGGCTGACTCCCAGATGTTGTCCTCTGACCCCCAACACAGGCCCCCTCACACACACAGACACACATGAACCATGAAAAGATACATGTAAAAGGACATTTGGAAAACAATTAAAATGTACTTTTAATATTTTAAAATATATGCATAATGATCAGATTGTCCTTGAGGTGCCCAAATGGCCAGGACAAAGCTCGGGTCCGCAGGAAACCAGTCAGTACTCTTCACAGCCAAGTAGTTTCTCAAGCCCAGTTTCTTTTCTTCTCTTTTTTTGAAGGACAAGCTCCTGCATTCTTTGTGTGCTGCTGGGAGTACAGATCAGAGTACACATCTGATCTGTGTGGGCATGGACCCCAGGGCTTCATGGTGCTGGGGTGGCACTCTCTCAACCGATATTCTAGCCCCTGGATGGATTTCTTTCCGGGTGGGGGGGGGAAGAAAACCCCTCAAATTTTCAAAATTATCCAGTGCCTATGAACGCAACCCTTTCCCATTTGAGGGAAGCTGGGGGCTTATGGTATTTTTATTATTTTTTTGGGTTTTCAAGACAGGGTTTCTTTGTATAGCATTGACTGTTCTGGAATTGCTCTGTAGAGAAGGCTGGCCTTGAACTAAGAGATCCTCAAGGGAAGCTGTTTTATTAACAAAGACTCACTGATTGAGTGAGGATGCTGCTCAGCTAGGGTATGCACAAAATACTGGGGTCAACCTGACCTCAGTACAGCACAAGCCAGGCTTCACAATGCATGCCTGTAATCCCAACACTTGCAAACACGGGACCCTGTCTCAAAAAATAAAGATACCCCCCCCAAAAAAAGCGCTTACATAGCCCATAATGATGTCTGTCAGATGAATGCGTGAATTCTAATAAATGCCTTTCCAAATTGTTTATTAACAATTCATTTTAAAGAAAAAATCATTTTTTGGGCCAGTATGTCATATTTTTCTGAAGTAATTCACTTTTTTTCTTACCAAAAAGGAAAAAGGAGAGGGAGGAGGGGGAAAATCCTGTCTCAAAAAACCAAAAAACACAATAATAACAAAAGCCCCCAGCTTCCCTCCAATGGGAAAGGGTTGCGTTCATAGGCACTGGATAATTTTGAAAATTTGAGGGGTTTTCTTCCCCCCCCACCCGGAAAGAAATCCATCCAGGGGCTAGAATATCGGTTGAGAGAGTGCCACCCCAGCACCATGAAGCCCTGGGGTCCATGCCCACACAGATCAAATGTGTACTCTGATCTGTACTCCCAGCAGCACACAAGGAATGCAAGCGCTTATCCTAGAAAGAAACATAGAAAGAAGAAAGGAGAGAGAGAAATAAGGAAGGAAGGAAGAAAGAGAGAGAGAAAGAATCTGGGCTTGAGAAATGACTTGGCCGCAGAGCTGCCGGGTTCATAAATAAACGGTAACAGAAAAGCTACCACGATCTCTGTCCATGGGCTCAGCCTCGTGGGAACCGGTGTCCTGCTGCTCGGTTTCCTCCTCTCTCCTCTCTCCCTGGCAGCTGCGAGATTCACTCACAGGAGCCCCCAGCACTCTCCCACCTGTAGGAGAGCAAGTGTGGGAGACCGTGGGCTCTGGGACCCAGCTGAGGCTCCGATCTTTAGTCCCAGCAGTGCAAAGGCAGAGACAGGCTGTGAGTTCAAGACCAACCTGTTCTGTTCACTGAGCTCGGGGAGGGCCAGCCACAAACTGTCACAGAGATGGAGCTGGGGCGTGGAGGGGGAGCGGAGGGGGAGTGGAGGGAGAGCGGAGGGGGAGTGAAGGGGGAGCGGAGGGGCAGTGCAGGGGGAGCGGAGGGGGCAGTGCAGGGGGTAGCGGCCTTCCCGGCGAGCGTCGGCGTCCCAGGCCAACCTGCCCCGCGGCGGCGCGGTGCCCGCCTGTCCGAACCGGTTTGGATCCTGCCCGCCGGGCCAGAGAGTGTCTGATGCAAGTTTGGTCTTCTCTTCCATCAGCTTCCCGCACTGATAAAGCTTAAGAGAGAGAGAGTCCACCTGACTCCCCGCCTCCCCGGAGCGCTCGCTTTCAGGCTGTGTTTCCTGTGGCCTCGCCCTAGTGATGAAACCCCCGAAGCCTATTGCATCCCGGCTTTTCCGAAGGCCTCGGTCTCGGGTTGCACTGCATTGCCCTGGTCTTTCTTTTTATTATATACATATTTTTTAACACAAAGCGTGAGGGGAGCTGTAGGACCCGGCGGGCGCCAGGGCCGGTGCCGCAGCGGTTCGGGGGTGGGGGGAGCTGGCCCCGCGGGGCTCCGTCCATCGTTCCCCTCCCCTCCCCCCGGCAGCGCGACCCTCCACAGCCGCGAGCGCCCCGAAGCCCTGCCAGAGAGGGGGCGTGGCCGCGGCCGGGGGGCGGGGCGGAGGGCCTCGAGAGGGAGGAGCCGGGAGGAGGGGCGGGGCCGGGCCGCTGTCACCGGGCAGGGGAGAACGTTGCGAACGTGCGCCCGGACCCCATTGGCTGTGGCAGACCACACTCCCGGGTTGCGATTGGGCCGTCGCCGGGAGGGGGCGTGGCCTCCCCGCTGGAGCCCTTATAGGGGCGCGGGCCGCGGGCGCCGGGGTCGCGGCGGCGGGGGGAGGTGCGGGAAGGTACGCGGGGACGTGCCCGGGCAGCGATCGGGGGTCCGGCTACAGTCTGCTCGCCCCTCGGGAGGCCGGGTCCCGCCTGTTCTTGCCTTTCAGCGTCCTCTGCGCTCCGCCAGCTGGAGCCCCGGCGTCCGGCCGCGCCATGCCCAGCCTCTGGGATCGTTTCTCGTCCTCGTCGTCCCGAGCTCCGGCCGCCCGGGGGTCTGCGGCCGGCGGGGACGGCCTCGAGCGCTGCGCGAGCCTGGAGAGCTCGGACCGTGAGTCCCTGCACAGCAGCGGCAGCGGCGGTTCCGGGCCGGAGGAAGGTGAGCGGGGCGCCGGCGCGCAGCGGGTCCCCTCGGGGTTGGCGGGCGGGAGGAGGGGGCGCAGCGAGCGGGGCCGCCCTGACCCCCCGTGCCTGTCCCCCACCCAGACTCCTCGTGCCTGGACGGGGCGTCCCTGCCCGACCTGGAGCTGCTGAGCGACCCCGAGGACGAGCGCCTGTGCGCTAGCCTGCTGCAGCTGCTGCAGGAGAGCCTGTCCCGGGCGCGGCTGGGCCCCCGGCGCCCCGCGCGCCTGAGGATGCCGGGCCGGCTGGTGAGCCAGGTGGGCCGGGAGCTGCTGCGCCTGGCGTGCAGCGAGCCGTGCGGCCTGCGTGGGGCGCTGCTGGGCGTGTGCGTGGAGCAGGGCAGGCACTGCCACAGCCTGGCGCAGCTGGCGCTCGACCCCAGCCTGGTGCCCACCTTCCAGCTCACCCTGGTGCTGCGCCTGGACTCGCGCCTCTGGCCCAAGATCCAGGGCCTGTTGAGCTCGGCCAACTCTTCCCTGGTTCCCGGCTACAGCCAGTCCCTGACTCTGAGCACCGGCTTCAGAGTCATCAAGAAGAAGCTCTACAGCTCCGAGCAGCTGCTCATCGAGGAGTGCTGAACCTCGTCCTGTGGGCCACGCTGCCCGCAAAGCGGAGACAGGGAACTCAGGCGGCGGAGACCAGCAGGCTGGGGCCGAAAGACTGACGCCCGCGATAGAACTGACAGTAGCTGCCGGCGGGGGCCAAGGCCGGGTGGGAGGAGGAAGCGCTACCGGGAAAGGTCTCCAGACCGTGTGCAGGTAGCTCCCTGTTGGGGCTCATGCGCCTCAGTACTGTAGCATGAAACAAAGGCTTCGGGCCGCACGGGCTTCTGGCTGGATGTGTATGTAGCATGTACTTTATTTTGTGTATACTGACAGTTACAACAGTAGAGGGACAGAGCCGAAAGGGCAGCTGGTCTGCGCTAGCCTCTGCCAGGGAAGGGTTGGGGGTGTCTCGGAGATAGCTTGTGTATCTCAGGGTCTGCAAGGACCAAGTGTGTTTGTTTTGTACCTTTTGTTTTCGGGGATCGGAGCCTCACTACTGACCTGTTCCAGGCAGCTATCTTACAGACGATGAATGTAAGAGTAGGAAGGGGTTGGGTGTTAGGATCATTGAGATCTTTGACACTTGAAAAATATAACACCTGGGAGCTGCTGTGTCCAGCCGGTCCCCTGCTGTGTCCTGGAGGATTGAACTGTGGGGGGAGGGGCTGGAACCCCTTCCCAAGAGGAGTGCCCTCTGGGTCTTCCATCTAGAACTGTTTACATGAAGATTCTCACGGTTCATGAATACACTTGATGTTCAAGTATTAAGACCTATGCAATATTTTTACTTTTCTAATAAACATGTTTGTTAAAACATTTGAATCTCCGGGAATAAAAAGGAGGGGCCTGGTGATGCTGGTGAAGACAAGTTTCATCAGGTTCTAGGGGCCACTTGTGTTTTCCTTGACCCCTTCCCGGACTACTTGGCACCTGGTAACAGTGTGTATGGACTGTGTCATCAGGGGCAAGAGCCCAGGCTCCCTCATCTCTGATACTAAGGGAATGTGCTGGAAAGCACACCAAGGTGAAGGGTGAGTCAGACCTCCCTGGAAGGCAGAGTCTCCATGAAGAGGGTTACCTGGTGAGGAGGCCCAGACACGGCCTGTTCAGGAAAGTCTAAGCTGATCTGGTGTACTCGAGTATGATTTTATCTCTGGGTAGGAACAGGTTAAGAGAAGCTTGAAAAGGACAACTCCGCTCAACCCTCACTAAACAAGGAGCCTAGGCTCAGGAGATGTGGCTCAGGCAGGCACAATGGCAGAGGGCCCAGCCAGACAATGGGCTGGATTTGAGTTCCTTATCAGAAGTATTGGAGTTGAGCCAAGAAAACTAAGGCTTTCTCACTTCTCCCTGACTCCAGGGTCCACCCACCCAACTGCTCTTTGGAGAGTTATTGCCTCCTTTGTTTCTCTTTGTGATCTCGTTGATGGGCTTTGTGTACCCAAGACTGTAAAGTGGTTCTTTACTTTGCATCCTTTTGGGGGTCTTAGTTTAAACTGATCCCTCAGGCTGAGGATATAACACCTAGCATGTAAAGGGCCCTGGACTTGATCTCTGCATATCCCACAAACCACAAAGGAAAACCAGGTCCCTTCAGTGAGTTTAAGGGGTGGGGGTGGGGAGTAGAGTCTGTTTTCCTCAGGGATTCTATCCAGGGCCTAAGACCCACATTCCTTTCGTAGAACCCTCAGGACTTATTCCCCTCAAATGAATGAACCTGAGTTAGAAACCAGTGTGACAGTCAGTGTGCAACTGGAATCTCAGAACTTGGGAGGCAAAGGCAGGGAGATTGCCATGAATTCAAGGCCAGTCTGATCTACATGGTGAATTTGAGGTCATCCTGGGCTGTAGAGTCAATTTTAGACTTTCCTGGGTCACATAATGAATTTGAGACCAGCTTTAGCAACACAGGTTCTACTTTTCTCTCAAAAAATACAGTAAAATAAGAAAAAGCAAGGAAAGAGATTCGACACAGCCTCAGGAAAGTCGTCAACCATCTTCTTAGTGTACTCTTAGTATCTACCCTGAGCAGGGTGGGTAGGGGACTGGTGTTCTGGAATGTCTTACAGATGAGGAATGGCCATCTCCTTGGACAAAGGCTGACCCATGCTCACTCAGCCTGAGGGTACAGCCCAGCCCTCCCTCTTAGCTGACAGGCACTGTTCAAGAAACTGAGACTATGCTATTGCTTGTTCTTCCCTGTTCCTGGTCAGAAGCAGAAGCAAAGCAAGCCTTACCCAGCCCCTCTCCTGCCTTGGTATCGCCTGGCCTGAGTGGCATAGTTCAGTAGGCCCTTCCTTTATAAAGCTGGTCAGGTGGAGGCAGGAGGAAGAGCTGGTTCTGCAGAACCAGTGTGACCAAGATGCCTTCTGAAAGCCTGCTTAGTCCCAGGCTTTGATCTTTCTTGTTGCCTCTACAAGGGACATGGCCCCCTCTGCCTTTCCTTTAAAGCCGAGAGAAAAGTACAGTCCTTTCAAGGCTGTCCTCTGCCTCCCCCGCCCCCATCTTTCACAATAACCAGGATGAAATCTTGGCAGTCCTAGGTGTCATTGTATCTGCTTGTTCTGTATCCCACCGGCCCTGTGGGGTGCTCTTAGGTTCTTCCCATGTACAGTATCAGAGTCTTTAGCTACCCACTCCCCCTAGACTCAGAGAACACTAATTTCTTCCAACATCAGCCTTGTGAAGAGATAGTGTAGAGTCACTTAATTGTTCAGTATGCCTACTAGCTAGCTTAGAAAACTATTACAAGTTAAAGTCTTTTGTGCTGAGAATTGAAATACAGAGCCTTATACATGCTAGATAACTGCTTTAGCTGAGCCTAATTCCCAGCCGCTTAGAGATTTGGGGTCTTGGAGAAGGTATGTCTTTTGCGGCTAAGGCCACATGATTTAGAACTGATGAGATTTGGGTTCAGACCCTGACTCAGACATTTTGTAGGGGATAAACTAGAACAAGTCGCTTCATCTTTGTGATCTGTAAAGAGGTGATAATATTGGGAAATTACTCTAAAGAGGATGTCACTGGGGTCCACCATGGGCAGAGGCAAAGCCAACTCTGGGTTGAGGATCCAGGAAAAGGCAAAGTAAACAACAGCACAGACACCAGAATTGTACAATAGATCATTATAGGATGTGGTAGTAATCCCCAAGTGAGGGATTTTTTATGAAGGAGTCACAGCTTACATAGCAGGACCACTCTGTATTGAGGACTGGATAAAGGGTCCTCATCTCCATGTCAATCAGGGAGCTCATAGAGATCTCTGGGGCAACCTGTGGCCGCATGACGGTGGCTATGAAGACGGAAGCTGCTGGGAATGTTGTTTCATTATGGACCTCACCTGTTCAAGCTGTGTATAAATAATTGAATAGATCTGTGGGAGCTTCATGAGAAAGACAAGTGGAGTAGGACTCCCTAATAGATTTTATCACAGACTTTATCCCTGTTCCCCAAACCCATTTCTTTCACACATATGCAATTATAGGCAAAATGAGAGGTAAGGACACAAGAAGACAAAATGGCACACCCTGAACTCTCTATGCCTAAGTGCCTAGCAAAAACATTCCAAAAGTATCGAGTGATCAAAAGTTTACAAACCTGGGCTGGAGAGAAGGCTCAGAGGTTAGTAATCTGCACTGCTCTTGCGGAAGACAATTCAGATCCCAGCACCTACACAGGGCAGCAATGAGTGACTATAACTCCAGCCACAGGGGATCCCAAGACTTTGACTTCTTCAAGCACCTGCACTTACGTACGTGTCCATACTGAGACACACATATATAATTTTTAAAAAAATAAAAATTAAACCCTTTTTCTTTTCTTAATCATATAAACTTTATCTGAGCACTCGGAACAGAAAGGTAGGAGAATCAGGAGTTCAAGGAAGCCATCATGGGCAACAAAACTGAAGAAACCTGAGAATTTATCCCAAACAAAACAAACAGCAACAACAAACAAACAAAAAGCCAAGCAAACCAAAAATCCCAGGACAGCCAGGGAAACACACAAAAAAATCCTGTCTCAAAAAAACAAAAACAAAAACAAAGCAAACCAAAACCAAAACCAAGCCTGGCGTAGTGGCAGTCTGTAGTTCCAGCACTTGGGAGGCAGAGGCAGGCACATTTCTGTGATTTCAAGCCTGGTCTACAAAAACAAAAACCAAAATTTTAATTCAAAGTATTCTATAGGCCTAAAGAGAAGGGCTAACTGTATAAAACTCTTAGAAGAAAACATAGAGGCAGATTGTCCTGACTTGAGTGAGTAATATTTTTGGCTTTTAAAAATGTGAGCAAGTGGTCACTTACCTATATGTATGTGCACCAAAATCGAAAGACAAATCAGACTTTGCCACAGTCTAAATGGCAGCTACTTTAATTTAACATGATGACACATGCCTGTATCCCTATGCTTGGAAAGCAGAGGCGGAAGAATTTCAAATTCAAAGCCACTCTGGATTACATAGCCCTAGGCCCAGCCTTCACAAAGCCAAGGGCTGGGGGAATAACTACATGGTAAAGCATTTGCCTGGCATGTACACACAAGTCCAAGGCTCTTGTTCATAGCACCACAAAATAAAAATAGACATTAAAAAAAATGCAGCTAGAACTGGGGATGGTAGTGCACACCTCTCTTCCCAGGAGGCAGGAGGCAGAGGCGGGCAGTAGAGCTCTGTGAATTTGATCCTAGCCTTGTCTATGTAGTGAGTTCCAGGCCTGCCAGAGATACACAGTGAGACTCTGTCTAAAACAACAACATAACAACAAAATGCCAGCTACTTAGAAGGCTGAGGCAGGAGGATAGCTTGAGCCCAGGGGGTCAAGGTTAGCCTAGGCAGCACACGTTTCAAGACGATTACAAGAGATGTACTAGAGACACATTCTACAGTGAGCTGGGGGACAGGCCTAGATTCAGAACTGGGCATTCTGCCAGCCATGGAATGACAAAGCAAGCTCCGCCTGCAGAGGCCAGGCCACTCACATTTGCCACTTCATAGTCAAATTACATCATCAACCCTACAAGGCTGTTGCTGCAACTGTTATCTTGATTTTACAGGTAAGTAAAACCAAGAAACATGGCAACACAAGGAGCCTGGGCCAGCAGATGAGTGACCTGTGGCTTGTGTGTTTCATCATTTCTGAATGTAGAGGATGGATGACATCTCAAAGTGATTTTTTTCTTTTCTCACCTCCCCTGCCCCTTCTGGATCCCAGTCTGGGGTGGAGGGAGAGAGGAAGAGCCAGAGCCACCTCAAAGGTCACTGGGTAAATGCTTGACTGCTTTCTGGGGTGAGTCCAAGTCTGGAATGAGTTCCCAAAGAAGAAATTTCCATGGCCCTTCCCCCAAGGAGGGATTTTCCACTCTGCCTAGGCAGATGTGCCTCTCAGAGTCCCCAGAGTTTGGGGGAGGCAAGCCTTAGGTCTTGTTGCATAGCTTAGTCCAGAACTGGAGGGGGTGGCGGAGAGGGGGAGATTGTTAGAGAGGAAAGGGTGGCAGAAGGATGGCTACCCTGATGCTGTCGAGCAAAATAGTCAGTCTTCTAGAAGAACCCCAGCCAGAGACCAACGTGGATAGCAAATCAGGGTGAACTTCCTCGAAGAGGCAGGAAGCAAGGGAGCAGAGAGATCAGGTAGGCAGCTAGAAGTCAAGAATAGATGAGCAGGGGGACAGCATGGAGCTGTCTGACAGTTTCCATTGGTGGGGGGTGGGGAGGGGCGGCATGCAGTGGCCAGTAGTTCTGGATGCAAAGAAAGGAAACTGCGGCAGCTGTGGTGGACTGTGGCGAAGATGCAGCTGGGGCAGGCTGGCCAGGCAGCCTTGGCATCAGCTGTTCCTGCACAGAGCTCTCAGAGCTTCCTCTCTCCTCTCCCTCAGAGCTCTACCTGCCTGGACCCTGAACCATCAGGTGCAGCTCAGCAGCTCTCTGCTCCCGGGGAATGTTCCCTGGCTGTTCCAGCTAAGGCCTCGGTGTTTCCCTTTCTCTCCCCTTGACTTAGCCTGAGTCTTCTTTTAGGAATGGCTGTCCTTCCCAGTGGAGGATGGGAGTATCCTGAAAATGAAGACATTATTAAGGTTGTTCCCTACCAAATTGGCAGGGGTCCCTCACAGAGCAGGCTGGGGAGCTGCTGAACTCCCCAGGCTGAGATCCACTGAACTGCCCTTTAGAGTGTTCTTATAAAATCACAGCTTATACTCATTTCCTGAGCTCTTAACTGCATGCCAGGCATCATGTGGACTCTACAAACATCTTACTTGTTCCTTTGATCAGCCCCATCAGGGAGGAACCACCTGTCCTTTCCCTTCTGAGAGGCTGGCTGCAAGGTTCAAGGGCACACAAGATCTGAGCCTAAACTCTTACCTTCTAGGCCAGTTCCATCCAATCGAAATATAATGCAAGCCATATATGTAATTAAACTTACTTTCCAGTGCCCACATTAAAGTGTAGGATCAAGTGAAGTTAATGTGTTTGCCTGATGTTGGGTCTCACTCTGTTGCCCACATTTATGTCGATCTCTTACCTCTGCCCCCAACGTGCTGCAGCTATAGGTTTGAGCCAGCAAACCTGCCTCAGGTAAAATGAACTTTGATGATATGCTTTACTTTATCTGACATATAAACTAGTATCATGTCACCATGGGTCAATAAAACTATTAATGGGGCCAGGCAGTGGTGGTGCACGCCTTTAGTCCCAGCACTCAGGAGGCAGAGGCAGGCAGATCTCTGTGAGTTCAAGGCCAGCCTGGTCTACAAAGCAAGTCCAGGACAGCCAAGGCTACACAGAGAAATCCTGAGAAAAACAAAAAACAAAAAACAAAATATTCATGACATCATTTACATTTTCTTAGATTAACTAAGCCTTTTTAGTCTGGTGCCTACTTCATACTTAACAATACTTGATAACGTTTTATAAAAAGATAATCTGAAATTAGGCCCACCTATAATCAATCCCAGGGCACAGGAAGCCAAGGCAGGAAGATATAGAATTTCAGGCCAGGCCTTGCTACATACCGAAAATACTGTCTAGAAATATAAACAAGCAAGCAAACAAACATAAATAAAGAAATCAAAGTTTACATTTAGAGTTTTTAAAATTATAGTTAAAAAAAATAGATTCAGAGGTGATAGAACACGATTTAATTCAAACACTCTGGAACCAGAGGCAAGCAGATCTCCAAGTTTGAGACCAGCCTGGTCTACAGAGTGAGTTCCAGGACAGCCAGGACTACACAGAGAAACAGCTAGGAATGGTGGCAGCAGGAGCTAGAGACAAGAGGATCATGAGTTTGAGGCCAATCTGGACTACTTGAGACCTTGTCTCAAACAAAAATCAGAAAAATGAGGGGTCTGGAGAGATGGCTCAGTGGTTAAGAACATTTCTTGCCTTTTGGAGTTCAGTTCCCAGCACCCACATTGGGGGCTTCATAACCATAAACAGTAGTAGCTAGCTGCAAGGGATCCAACGCTCTTTTCTGGCCTCTGAGTTTACTGCATTCACATGGTAGACACTCAAACATACATGTACACATAAATAAAAATAAGTCTTTAAAAAAATGAAAGAGAAAAAAGTTATATGCCTAAGTTTGTCTAAATATAATAAAAGTTTTCCAACAACTGAATTATATATCACTTTTTTAATTTGTTCATGATATAGCTCTGGCAGGTTTGGAACTCACTGAGCAGACCAAGAAGCTGCAGCAATCCTCCCTCCTGAGACTGAGAGCATGTGCCTCCATGCCTAGCTGCAGAGCATTTTTACAACTTACAAGCAAATTAATCAAACTAAGTAAAATGTAGAATTCAGAGTCTCAGCCAATTCTCATTTCAAGTGCTCTGCAATTGTGTGTGTGTGGGTGGCATAGAACTACAGCCTTACCTGGCAGAAAGGCTGCTTAGTAGAAGATGGAGACTGGCATGCAGGAAAAGGAAAGGATGGGTGTGCATGTGTGTGTGCATTTGTATGTGTGTGTATATGGGGGTGGGGATCCTGACAGAGCAAGGATCAGTTGTGGAAATAAGGATGTGAAGAGAGAGAGACAGAATCCCAGTGGACAGCACAGGTATGGTCCTCATCAGGGAGGTCTTCTGGCTTTCCCCATACCTTAAGGTCCTGTCTATTAAGGAAATGACAGTCCTGAGCCTCTCGTGTAGAACAAATAGTAGCTGTTCCTAAGTGAGAGCCCTGTCCAAGGCACGCAGAGCATAGGAGCAGGGGCACAGGCTAGATCTGAATGGGTATGGGCGGGCAGGAAGTCCTTCCTCTCCATTTCCTGACCTAAGATTTAGGTGTATAGTACTCATTAAATCATTCTGGAGTTAGCTCTCCCTGGTTCCGGTCCCTCTCTGTCAACTTCTTGCCATGTGTCCTTGAAGAAGTTTGAGTGGTGGGTGTAATTCAGGAGGGCTTGCTTTTTTGCACATTTTCAGTACTAAAAACATTTTAAAAAATCCTTTCTTTGAAAGATTAGTTTTCTCTTGCGGAAAGTGAAAAAAAGAAAGGAGTGTTGTGAGGTGACGGGCAAGGACCTGCTGTCCTCTCCAGGTCAGGCCCTTTTTCTATTAGAAATAGGACATGTTAGGATTGCTACGGAGCTGTCAGGGTGAACTCAACTAAGTAGCTGGAGTCTCCTGCATGACACTGAGCTGGTTGGACGGAGGAAGTCATGATGGGGGCATGATGCTCCTCCGGATGCCAGTGCAGGAAGCAAGACAACTTAAAGTGAGTCAGGATCAGGTGAGGCCACCCTGGTCCCTGCAGTCACTCAGAACAACACTGGGACACACCTGGCAGGAGTAATGGGTGGACTGGACTCCAGGGAAGTGGGTGGGGCTGGAAAGCACCTAGGACAAGGAAACTGAGAGCATCACCCAGAGCCAGAAGGTTACCTGGATAGATGAAGCAGTTTGGAGGGTTAGCATCTCTGACTTCTTCTTTGAGTCAGCACTGTGCTCAGAGCCAGGCACAGTGCACCAAGGTAAGGGACCCAGGCTTCCTCATTTCCTTCCCCTACTCAGTCCTTCACTATGCTGGATCCTCCACCGTGGGAGCCAAGGAAGCCTCCTGCTCTGCACTACCCATTCTGCTGACTCTAGTCACTTTGCCCATCTACACCACTGGTTCTCAGCCTGTGTGTCGTAACCCCTTTCACAGAGCTCACCTGGGAGCATCAGGAAACACAGATATTTAAATCATGACTCTTAGCAGTAGCAAAATTACAGTTATAAAGTAGCAATAAAAATAATTTTATGGCTGAGGGTTACCACAGCAGAAGGAAGTGTATGTATCAGAGGGTCCCAGCATTAGGAAGGTTGAGAACCACTGCTCTAAACTTTTCTCCCTATGAGTCTCTTCCTCACTATTGGCACACTAGTCATAGAGGGAGGACAGGCCTCTCTTGGTCACTGTTCTAACTCTTGGGTTCATCTTAGCTTGTGACATACAGAGAGAGCTTGGTAGATCCTGTGTGGGGTGATGGATGAGTCCCAGCTATTCAAGCAGGATGATTGCTTGAGTCTAGGGGTTTGAGCCTAGCAAGAGCAACATAGCAGGATTCTATCTCAAAAATAAAATAAAATAAAATCAGGCAAGGCATAGTGGCAGAAGGCTTGTGGGTTGAGGTTAGCTTGGATTGCACAGATCTGATCTCAAAGGGGGTGGGTAATGGTTTAGCGTTAACATCTCAGTGGATAATACCTGGGTTTGGTGCCTGGAACCAGCTTCCCAAAAGTTGTCCTCAGCCATACCATGTGTGCGACACCTCCCCACCAAAAAAATTAATGTAATTTAATAAAAATATTAAAATTGGATTTGTTGGGTGTTGGATCATACTGTGACTATAGCATTTGGGAGGTGAAAGCAGGAGGGTCAAGGATCCAAGGTCATCCTTAGCTTTATAGTAAGTTAAACACTAGCTTGGGATACATGAGACCTTGCCACAGAAAGAAGAAAAGATAATAAAAACATCTGGATGAATGTTCCCCTCCTCCTCATATGTGTGGTATGCATGCAAACATATGTACGTGGGTGCACATGTGTATGCCTGTGTGTGCAGGTGCAAGGTGGATGCCAGGTATCTCTATGGGTCACTTTTCCACTTTATTGATAAAGACAGCATCCCTCAATGAACCCAGAGCTCACCAGCTCCAGCTAGTCTAGACAGCTGGCTTGCCTCAGGGATCCTCTGATCTGCCTGCTAATCAGGGGATTAGCCACCATTCTTGCCCAGATTTTACATGGGTTCTGGGGATCTGAACCCTCAGCCTCATGCTTTCATGGCAAGTGCTTGATGGAGCCATCCTCTAGCCCCTGAACGAGTCCTTGATGTATTTCTAATGCTTAGCTGTAGGCAAGCTCTTGAGCCTTGTCTCTGCTTCTGCAAACTGGGAAACACACTTGAGGTGAAGGTCCAGGAAGTGCCCTGTGAGAAATATGGGAGGCTGGGCATTTAACTGACCCAAAGATATTTCCCACAGATAAGCTTCAGGTACAGCTTGGCCACAGGTCAATTCACAGAGAAGGAGACTGGGGCTCAGGAAAGCCTTTGAGATATCCTGGGAGACCTTTCCAGCACTTAGCTTCCTCCTTAGTCTGCACTGTTATCAAATGCTTAGGGGGCTTCCAGGCACAGACCCTAAAGTTCGCTGGCTTGTCCCTTTTCTGCTGAGGTGGCTTGTTTCCTGGGGGAGGAAAAGAGCCAGGAGGCTGCAAGTGTGGCTGCCTCTTGTGCTTCAGGCTGGAGTCAAAGAACTAGAGGCTCTGTGTGTGTTTGTGTGTGGCACTCGTGTCTCTGAGTGTGCACACACATCAACCCGGAAGGACCTACTGGGCTCTCTGTGCATCTCCAGCTAGAGGTCTCCAGCCTCAAGGTGAGAGGCTCAGCTCTGAGGTGTGGTTGGAATTGGCCTTAGTTGACCTTGAATCAGTCTTTCCCAGCCTCCTACGGGAGAAATAAAAGGCTCTAAACAGCTGTAGACTCAGCACTCTGCACAGTTCCGCCCTCAGACACTCAAAAACAGAAACAAGGGCTGTTTCTGTTTCCCAGAGCCTTACATCGTCTAGACAATTGCTCTGCCATGGAGCTACACTCCCAGTTCGTTTGTTTAGGTACTGTTGGCTTTCTGAGGGGATATTTGTTCTGGTCTCCCTAGGTTTTACCCTCAGTGGGTTCTCAGTGGCTAAATTAATGAATGGAAGGAAGGAGAGAGAAGAGAAGATTGGCAGCAGAGACAAGAGGAAGGAAGGTGAAAGTCTGTTCCCAGGAACTCCCAGCTTCTACTCCACCATGCTGGCCCTGTCTCTGGGGTCCATTGAGCTGCCTCTAGTGTCTGGTCAGGCTGAGTTGATCAGAGCTGGGAATGCTGGGGTGAAATCCTGAAGCTGTTGCTCACCAGCCATCTGAACTTAGGCACCTCCATGCCTCCTCTGTCCTAGCAGCCACCTGCATGAGCAGAAGGAAGGACAGATGTCCTTGCTTATGTGGGTGCACTAAAGAGTGATCAGTGCTGTGTATGGTCAGTATATGAAGCAGTGACAGACTGGGTAGGAACTAGAACCATACTACTCGCCCTCCTGTCACTGCTCTGTGCTTGCAGACCTTTGGCTCCCTAACCTCCCCAGACCTCAGTTTCCTGCTCTGTAAGACAAGAAAAATAAAAGCATCTGTCTCAGGAGCTGTGAGAATTAAATGAGGTGATACACGAGGAGCTTTTGAGGGCTATGACAGTGTGTGTGCGCACACACACACACGCTCCTGGAGGGCTGGAATGAATGCAGGACACATAGCGAACAGTAAACAGTGTTCATAACAAAGCTTGCACTCAAGAATTCTGTAATGTGTTTGACACTAAAGTGTCAAGGAATAAAATCCACTATTCTAGCTAGGCACATAGGGGACTAAGTCAGGGGATACTTCAGGTTCAAGACTAGCCAGGCCTGCATAGTTTGTTTAGAGGCCAGCCTAGACTACACAGAAAGAATAAGTCTGCTATATTATCTTAGGGACAATTGAATCTGACCTGTCTAATGACAGAATTTTCAGAAATAAAGGCATATAAGGGACTTCCTAAGGGTCCTGGAGAATCACAGTAGCTGGCTACTATAGAATTTCTGTTTGCTGCAAAGAGACTACAAAGAGAAAAAGGAAAGCAGATTGAGATTCAGAATATTTGGCCTTCTGCTTGGAAGCTAGGAAGCGGCTGTCGGCCAGGAGAGCTCTGGCTAACTGTGAGAGAGCCTCTGAAGGCCTGCAGGCAATAGCTGGGGTCAGATCCTGACAGCCTGGATATCTTCCTGGCAACAAGAAGAGCTGCAGGGAGGTGAGGTAAGGACTGTTGTGGGAACAGAGAGAAGATGCTGAGCTTTGCCCTCAAGGGCTTGGTGCCAGGCCAGCTTCCATTAAGGACAAGGTGAGCCGGGGTATGGTGCTGGCCATACCCTGATTAAATCAGCAGCCTGGCTCCAGCCTGACAAACCAAGTCTGTTTAGGATTTAAGGAAGTTCTGTTGCATTTTCTGTTTTTCCCCGCTGAGAAAGTGCCAGAGTTCCTTTCTTCGCCGAGCCTGTTGAGTCAGGCTTTCTGACTTTCGCAGCACATTTTGCAGCAGCTGATAAACTGACTTAACTTCTCTGAACTGCAGCCTCTCAGTCTGCAAAATGGGTGTGTCCAGGGCTTTCTTTCCCCCAGAAATGAATGGCTATTTGGAACAGTCAAAAGGTTGTTCTGAATCCAGCAGGAAACCTTCCAGCCTGAGGAATGCTGAGGCCTTATTCAGTAAGAACTGGCCCCTGGAAATGAGGCCGAAGACCTTTGGGTAGAAGCTTCTTTGGCTTTGCTGGGGTTCAGGTAAGTGCCCTGTCTGACTCTTAATCACCACAAGCCACACCAAGAAGCCTATGTGTGTGTGGTGACAATGATGGTAATGATTGAGACAGGGTATTTTTGTTTTTGTGAGATAAGGTTTCTCTGTGTAGCTCTGGCTGTCCTGGAATTCATCTTCATCATCTTTACCTTCTTCCTGTTTTGTGAGACAGCCTTACTCTGTATTCCTAACTGTCCTGGAACTTGCTATGTAGACCAGGCTGGACTTAAACTTGTGGTACTCCTTCCTCTGCCTCCCAAGTGTGCTGGGATTACAAACATGAGCCACACACGTCCCACAAGTATCTTACAGCTAAGGAAATAGAGGCTCACAGATAGGTCCTGTCCAATGTCAAGTCCAGAGCTCACCGCAAGCAAAGGTGTATGGTCCAACCTCTCCCATGGAGCACACGTGTGGGCTCAAGGATGCGGGGAAGTTATACTCTCCTTTCTTCTCAGGAATGGCTTTAACTTTACCCGGAAAGCTGGCGATGTATGCTTTTTGATCTTTCACATAGCCAAGGCTGAGCACCAGTTCCTGTCGGTTAACCCCCAGGGAGACTCTGACGCAGTTTGACTAAAGGAAACCACCAGTCTTGGCACAGACCGCCCTTCTGGGCAGGCTGCCTGAGGTCAGGGTGGGGTGGGACTGGGAACGGCATTGCTCCCCCCAGATACCCACCAACTACTGCATGGGCACAGGGTTTGCCATGAGCCTCAGTGTCTTCATCTATACAGTGGGGTGAAGGTAGCACCCCTCTACTGCTGGGTCGTGTTGAGGAAGTGAAGAAACATTCTTAGAGGAGGTGGTGGCTCATGCCTTTAATCCAGCACTCAGGAGGCAGAGGCAGGATCTCTGTGAATTCGAGGCCTGGTCTACAGAGTGAGTTGCAGGACAGACAGGGCTACACAAAGAAACCATGTCTTGAAACAAAACAAAACAAAACAAACAAACAAAACCCCACAACAACAAAGAAATGTTCTTAGGATGTTCAACCTGAGGGTTAAAATAAGGTAAGAAGTGTTGACTCCTCTTTCACCCCTGGGAACCACAGAGAGGAAAGGTGGCTGTTTAAAGTCACACATCAGCAAGGGCATACAGATTCGAACCAGTCATCTAAGCTAGCGAGACCCTCACCACCTTCCTGTACAGTGTCCCTCCTCTCCTGGCCCATAGCTGCCTAACCTTGCAGCTGTAACCTCGTTCATCCACAGGGGCTGCGGAGAAGAAATTCAGCCTCCTTCCCACTCCCCTGTACCCAGCTCCCTGCATCCCGCTCAGTGAGGGAATGTTCTCCTAGATGCCGCCCCTGAGCCCCAGGACCCCACTGACAGACGCATTATAGCTAGTTTGTGGGTGCAGACCCAGCTGGGTCTTCCATGCAGTCTGTTTTTGGTTGGTTCCTTCTCATGGCGGAGGCGGGGTGTCAACTTTCGTAGTCGTTGAGAAATCGCTTAGGAAGATGTGGAGGCTACAGCAACAAGGAGCTGACTCCGGTTTCTCTCATGGGGCACTTTCCAGGACCAGCCACACAGTGGTCACGTGCTCTAAAGTAGGATGGATTGGGAGGCAGAAACTAGGAGATTACTAAAAACCAACTGTGGATGAGCCAAGACTGCCTGGAGGAGGCGCTCAGCTTTCCAGGCTGCCTCACGGATCAGCTGAGGAAATTCTGTACTGCTGGCTCCCAGGACCTGAATGGGAAGGGTTCTCTGCTCTGCTGATCTCAGGGCTCCGTGGTTCTGGCATCCTCAGCCGAGCCTTCTGAAAACCAGGTAAAGATGCTTGCCACCAAACCTAACAAATTGAGTTCCATTTCAGGAAGAACAAACTTCCGCGAGTTGTCCTGCCTTGTTTGGCAGCCTGCTCCTCCCCAATCAATAAACACAACAGAATTTTATTTCTATTTTGTTTATTTATTTATGAATGAACAAGGACTGGAGAGACAGCTTTATAGTTATGAACACTTGTTCTTGCTGGGTGTTGGTGGCACACACCTTTAGTTCTAACATGTGAGAGGCAGAGAGGTGGATCTCTGTGAGTTCGAGGCCAGCCTGGTCTACATGTTGAGCCTGAGGACAGCCAGACTACACAGAGAGACCTTATCTCAGTGTTCTTTGGGAGGGATCCTGGTTTGCTTCCAGGCACCCACATGGGTAGTTCAGTCACCTGTAACTCCAGTTCCAGGATATCCAACTTTGCCTTCGATCCCTGAGCACTGGGCACGCATGTGGTGCATATAAATGTGTTCAGGCAAAACACTGTCACACGTAAAAATAAATAAAATAAAAATATACTTAAAATGGACCAAGAAGCCTGGTGTGGAGCAATAGAGTGGATAGACGCACACAGGCCGACACAAGCGGCCATCTCATTGGAGCAGCTGCTTAGCAAGCAGATCAGGAAGTGTCAGCCAAAATCCACCCAAGGCAGGGTGGGTCAAGGTGAGCACCAAGGCTGAACTGTGTGCCTTACGCTCCTCTCAGTCTCGTTGGAGGAAGAGAGGACCAGGGGTCAGTAAGGCCCTTGCCTCAGGCATCTTGCACTGGTCTCACACAGAGACATGTCCAGTGCTGGGCATGGATTAACCGCACCCTGTAATTTCTTGAGGTAGATTCTTGTCAAGGGAAGCTCTGTACTTGGTCCTCGCTGAGGATGCTGGGACTTCTGGGTCCTGTGGTCAGGGAGGTCAGAGCCCCTGCCTCTGCTGGCCTGGGCCCCCGGGAGATCTTCATTTTCTCCTATTCCGGTAGAAGGGCCTGGTTGGTCCTAAGAGACTAAGGACTCCTAGGCAGGGGTAGTTATTTTCCCCGAGCCCTCTCTGTTAAAGCAGGAATGGAGCGGGACAGTGGGGGCTCACGCCTCTGACCCCAGCACTCAGGAGACAAGGCAGGAGGATCTCTGTGAGTCTAAAGTCATCCTGGTCTACAGAGTGAGCTCCAGGACAGCCTGAACTACGCAGACACACTGTCCTGAAAAAAACATAAATAAAATAAAATAAATCAGGGTTGGCTGTGACACACAGACTGTGTGCCTGTGGGTGTCCCTGGAGGGCATGGCTTCTTTCACTCGCATTGTGTCTCTGCCTCCCATCTAGGACCTGGCACACAAGGGCGCAGATATCTTTGTCTCTGCAGGGCCTCTTTGTCTACTCCCAAACTGAGAGGAGCAGAAGAAATCTGTTTAAGAAGTTGTAAGTTTCTGTCACTGACTGTCAAGTCACCCCTGAGTGACACTGCAGGGTTGGAGTTGTCTACTTGCTTCCAGCATAGGGAAGGAGGCTCAGCCTCCTGGGCCCATGAACAAGAACAGTATGCTTGACCCGGCTAAGCTGGAAATCTTACAACTGCCAAGCTCGGGAGGGGGCAGGAGGGAGAAGACAGATTGTTCTAGAAAGCAGAGAGGATCACATTTGCTGGTTGGGTGCCCTCTACTCTATTCTCTACACTGTCCTGATGCTTCCCTCCTCCAAGATGTCTTCTCTCATTCTCCAGCTGGGTTGTTCTCCAGTGAGCATTTTCTCAAACACCTCACTGACTTCTGCCAGAGACAAATGCTGCCTACACCGTTAGTTACTCTGGGATTGATCTATTTCAACTTGGTCTTATGTAGTTCGGGCTGGTCTCAAACTAGATGTATAGCCAAGGGTGACCTTGAGCTCCTGACCCTGCTGCCTCCACCCTCCCCGCCCCCAGTGCTATGATTACCATGCCTACTTTTTACAGTTCTGGAAGGGCTTCATGCGTGCTGGGTGAGAACTATCAACTGAGCTACATCACCAGCCTTCTACTTATGTTTTCTTAAAAACAATGCTAAGTTTTGTTGTAAGTTGACCTGGTATAAGCAATATATAGACATATACATACATATATATGGAAATATACATTTATAGAAATATATATATGTGTGTGTGTGTGTGTATTTGTTTGTGAGGCAGGGTTTCTGTGTGTAGCCCTAGCTGTCCTGGAACTCACTCTGTAGACCAGGCTGGCCTTAAACTCACAGAGAACCACCTGCCTCTGCCCCTGAGTACTGGGACTAAAGGCATGCATTACCATTGCCCTGTAAGCAATGATAATTTTGAAACCTGGAATTGATGCTTGGTTTTATTTTTTTTCCTAAATGTATTAAATTTTAATTTAAGGGCTGGAGAGATGGCTCCAAGGCCCTAGATTTGACAGCCAGTACCCACATCACAGCTTACAGCCATCCAGGAATTCAACGTCCTCTCTAACCTCTACAGAAACCGGGCAGGCACATGGTACATATATATACATGCCAACAAAACACTCTTACATATAAAGTTTTAAAATTTATTTGTAATGTGTGTGTAGTACACACATGCACATACACGTGCACACACACTCATACACATACCCACATGTTGTTCATGTGGAGGTCAGAGAATAGCCTTTGGGAGTTGGTTCTTTTCTTCTGCCATGTAGGTCCTCAGGATGGAACTCAGGTCCTTACCCTGAGTGACACCCACTCTCACCCCCTAAGCTGTCTCATTAGCCCTGTTCTTGTACTGTTTAAAATTATTCCAGCTAGCCATGGTGGTACGTGCCTTTTCTGTCAGTGCTCCAGAGGCAGAGGCAGGCAGATTTCTGAGTTTGAGGCTAGCCTGGTCTACAGAGCTAGCCTGGTCAAGACAGCCAGGGCTACACAGAGAAACCTTGCCTTGAAGAAAACAAAAATCAATAAAATAAAAATGTTTATGCATTGTTGCATTGGAAATGGTCATAAAGAGTAGCATAGCCAGGAGATTTGGTTAACGTTTATTAATAATAACAGGAGGGATATCAAGATAGTTTAGTGGTTAAGCGCACTGGCTGCTCTTGCAGAGGGCCTGAGTTTGGTTCCCAGCACCCACGTGGTGGCTCCCAACCATTTGTAACCCCAATTTCAGGGAATTAGATTCCTCTTCTAACGTCTGTGGGCTCCTGCACAAATGTGCTGCATATTCGTACACTCAGACTCACACCTACACATAAAATTAAATATTTAAAAAACAATGATAAGGGAGGGCAGCTGCAGTGTTCGGTGGCAGAGGGCTTCCCTACTGTGTGCAGGGCCCTGGGGTTCATCTCCAGCATCTCAAACCTTCCCCTGCTCTCTACACGCAGGATCCTGTTTCTCACCTTCTGAGCGTTGCTGGCCTCAATTTACATCGAAGAAAACTGAGGCTGAAGGGCGACTGCAACTTATACCATAGAAAGGACTTTGACTGTGTCTCTGGTGGTTCCTGACCCATAAAAAGAAGGAAAACAGCCTTCAAACAGATCAACAAGACTCCCATGAGGAGTTTGGATTAGACATGAGGAAGGACTTCCTGACAAAAAATGTTTAGACATCCAGAATGAGTGTCCAAAGAAGGGTGTGTAGTGTCTGTCTTCGGAAGTCCTCAAAACAAGATAAAGGCTTGCCCAGCTGGGCTCATTTCAGTACTGCCCGAAGGCAGGGGAATGGACTAAATGACCTCTGAGGCCCCTACAGCTCCAAAGATTACTATAACCTGCTATCATGATAACTATCCTCGCCACTTACCCCAAAGCAGCTATTAAGCAAGGAAGGCATGTAAAGACTCCAACTTAAGGGGACTAAGAAAACCTTGTCTTGGCCTTTGGCCACAGGAGGGAGTGGCTAAAACCAGCCTCTTAAGAAGAGGCTTGGGGGGAAAGCAAGGTGTGTGTGTGTGTGTGTGTGTGTGTGTGTGTGTGTGAGCCTGCCTCCTCCTCTGCTCAGTCATCTGTCCCACATGCGACAGGGGCAGGGGAGAGGGGGTGGTCCAGGACCTGGCTTCTTGATACAGCGCATCACTTAGGGCCACCCAGCCCATAGGACTGTGGTACCTGCACTTCTTACATATTCTCCAGGGAAGGTCTCATAAGCCACAAAGGTAAACACAGGCTCACTTCAATTGTTGTCTCTCTGGGTCCAAAATGTTGTGTTTTTTTGTTTGTTTGTTTGGGGTTTTGCTGTCATTTTGTTTTGTTTTGTTTTTCAAGAAGGGGTTTCTCTGTGTCGCCTACTTGTCCTGGAACTCACTCCATAGACCAGGCTGGCCTCAAACTCAGAGACCCACCTGCCTCTGTCTCTCTTTTTTGTTTTTGTTGTTGTTGTTGTTTTTGTTTTTTGAGGGTTTCTCTGTATAGCCTTGGGTGTCCTGGGCTCACTTTGTGTATGTGTGTATACTTCAGTTTATTTTATTAAATGTGCACTGGTGTTTAGCCTACATATATGAGGGTGTCAGCTCTTGGAGTTACTGATAGGTCTGAGCTGCCATGTGGGTGCTGGGAATTGAACTCAGGTCTTCTGGAAGAGCCATCAGTGCCCTTAACTGCTGAGCCATGTTTCCAGCCCGTGTTTTTTCTAGACCGAGTTTCTCTATGTAGTGGAGTTTCTTTGTGTAGCTCTGGCTGTCCTGGAACTCTGTAGGCCAGGCTGGCCTCAAACTCAAAAAGATCCACCTGCCTCTGCCTCCCAAGCACTGGGATTAAAGGAGTGGGCCACCCCCCCCCACTACCACCCTGTTTTTTTTTTTTAAGTCAAAGCAGGGTGTGATGGTGTATGCCTATAATCCTAGCATTCAAGAGGAGAGGCAGAAGGACTGGGCATGAGTTCAAGGCCACCTTGAGCTACAGAGCGAGACATCCCACTCACCCCTACTCCACCCCCATCTCAAAAAAATGAACCAAAATAAATGAGCCACAGACGACATTCTTCTGAGCTGAGACGGTGAGTCTGAGGTAGAGCGCTCACCTAACCTGTGTGAGGCAGAGCTCCTGTGCACCACAATAATAAATAAGCACAGCTGTGCTGAAGGCCTAGCTCTTGGAAGGCTGAGACAGGAGGATGTAGATTTTTTTACTCCAGCCCTAGTTTTGGGCCAAGATCATGCCTTAAACAAACAGCCAGCCAGGCAGCGGTGGCACAGGCCTTTAATCCCAGCACTTGGGAGGGAGAAGCAAGTGGATCTCTATGAGTTTGAGGCTAGTCTGGTCTGCAGAGTGAATCCAGGACAGCCAAGGCTACACAGAGAAACCCTGTCTCAAAAAAAACAAAACCCAACCCCCACAAACAGACTGGGAATTAAGGTGATGCTTGTAATGTAGTAGGATGAAGAGGATGAGGTGCTTGAAGGGCTCAGCTATATGCTGAGTTAGGGACTGGCTGGAGCACTTCAGACCTGTCTCAAAAACAACCCCAAGTCCCTCAAACAAATGAGCAGGCCCCCCAAACAACTAAATAATCCAACCAACTAGCAAACAAAGGTCACAGAGGTGGCAAGTACTGTGTAGGGTGGGGCACGTGGGCTGTTGAAGTTCAAAGGCCGATGGTGGCTCTTTTGAGGTCAATGAGGAAACAGGGTCTGGCCCTGGATCTCAGTGAGAGAGGCAAAGGTAAGGTGAGGAGAGTGAGACTAGTCCTCCTGAGGTCACACCTGGGAGGGGGCGGAAGCTTCATGGTCCCCACTTTCTTTCTCAGTCCTCAGGTGCCAAACAAGGGTCGCCTTTGGGGTTTTGTTCTCTTGTGCTGTCGCTGGGGATGGAGCCTCGGGCCTCAAGCACAAAGGGCAGGCAGCTGTGTTAGCCCTCTGTCACCAAGCGAGGACTTCAGCTGGCACCAGACTTCAGCCATGTGCCCACAGCCTCCTCCTGGGGGCACAGGCACTGGTTTCAAAAGGACCCCGAGTTAATGGGCACAGGGTGACTTGTCTGCTTCTGTATGTCAATGTCTCTTCCTTTCCAAATGAGGCCTGGCAACTCATTGATATGACCTTATCACATGCTAATTCAGCCTCTGTGCACCAGAATGGGAAGATATTTTATTTATTGTAATGGTGTGCGTGCGCGTGTGCCTGTGGGCTGGTATTACCATGCCTGCCACCATGCCTGGCAATTTTCACAGGGTTTGAACCTGTGTCCTTACATTCAAATGCCCAGCATCTGGTCTGCACAGCTCTCTGCCCGGCGTGGAGCCGGAAGGCAGAGGGGAGCACTCCCTGGGGCCTTCCCTGAGGTCCAGCGCCCTGAGGACGTTCTTTATGCATCGGCAGGGTGAGGTTTGTGCACAGTCTCACAGCAGAAGCTCCCGGGGCTCATTCTGAGGGCCTTCCAGGACAGCCTGGAGGGCTTCCAGGAGGAGAGAGGAAACGAAGGGGACTTGGAGGTGCAGAGCGCACCTACTGAAGGGCAAACCACCGGAGGAGTTTCTGGGACGATCCTGAGATGAGGTGGAGCCCGGAAGTCTCTCAGGGTGCAGGTGTCCTTTCAGGCCAGCCCTGTGCAAACGTGGGGCTCGGGTTACCATCACGAGCCGCTCTGGGCTCGCGGCCTCAGCATCTTCCAGGAAAATGGCTCTGAGGAATCCTCCAGCCTGGCGGGCATGACGTATTTGCTAACGCCCCGGGAAGAACACTGTCTTCCTCACACCGTGTCCCCACTCCTGCCTTCATGTTTACGGGCGGCAGGTGCTCAGCGCAGGGAGCCACACCCGGCCGAGAAGACACCCCGCCAGGACTGCCCGTCCTCCCGGCCCCGCCCGTCCTCCCGCCCGCCGCCAGCGCTGTGCCTAAGCTGGCTTTGCCAGAGTGCTGCTGAGTTCACGGGTACGAGGACACCACACGACGTTCCCTCGGGCCCGGGCAGGCCCCCGCTTCTCGCTGCTGCGAGATCGCAGGCAATCAGTTTAACCTTTCCGAGCATCAGACGCTTCATCGTAGATGAGGGATAATAATTACTTCCAGAAGGTGAACATATGCGGCTTTCACGAGGGCGTTATGGCCTCTGTGAGGGCTTTTCCCATAGGTTCCAAGGCTTAGGAGGCTGTGGGGACTGGCGGAGCCACTCTGGAATCTGGTCATGGGGTTTCCTGTCCCACCCTCCTGCTCTTAGCCTTGTGAACAGACCTTACCCGCCAAGGTTTGAGTCAGGCACCAACCCTGCCCACAACCCTTCTCAGGAAAAAGGGCATAAAGATGGGGACTTGGGAATTCTGCCCGCAGTTGCAAGGGGTTGTGGGGGAAATGCAGAAGCAGAATTTGAGCATTGGCCATTTCCTGTTCCCCTTTTCTTGGCCCCTGTGAGCTCAAGTCCATGTTTCCATTCCGTATGCTGGAGACCCGAACTTTGACTCAGGGGCCACTTCTGGGGGCCTCAATCCGCTGGTCACCTGCCTTGGGACCATCTCTTGCTCCTGACTTCCCCTCTCTCTGTCTCAGCCCTCAGGACCCTTCCTGGCCATAGCTGCTTTTGTTGTTGTTGTAGTTTGCTTGCTTGATTTGTTGTTACTGTTTTTGTTAAAGGCCGAGTCTTAGCTGAAAGCTGATGGCACATCTCTTTAATTCCAGCACTCAGGAGGCAGAGGCAGGCAAATCTGTGAGTTCAAGGCCAGCCTGGTCTACAGAGAGCAAATTCCAGGAGAGCCAGGACTACACAGAGAAATCCTGACCTGAAAAACAAACAAACAAACCAAAAGGCCCTCTGAGTCTTATATATCCTAGGCTGGGCAGGATGGAACAAAGGATGCCCTGGAGCAGCTGATCCTCCTGCTTCTCCTGTCTGAGTGCTGTGACACAGGTGTGTGCCACCACACCCAGTTTATGAGGTGCCAAAGATCGAAGCCAGGGCAAGACATGCGCAATGAACCACACTCCTAACTTGGTTAGCCGCCTCTTTTTCTTTTTCCTACTGTGGTCTTCTCTTTTTCTTGGTCAGCTAATAGCTGCAGCCTTTCTATTCAAGGAAAGGGAGGTAGCTGCAGGAGGGAGAGGAACCAAATGTGATGTGAGGGCTGGGAAAAGCCTGGAAAATCTGGGCAGAGCAAGCTGGGGAGCTGTGGTTGCAGAGGCAAAGTTGGAGACTGGCATAGACTCAGGCCCTTCTAGCAAACAGGATGTCGGCTCCCCCAGACTATACTGACGCACACTAATTCCTGCACGCTGGATGGAATGATGGGAAAGTGGTGGTGGGCAGGCACCGACCTGACCCCTGCTGAGGTAGTTTTTCCAAGTTCCTACATGGAGGGATTCCCAAGCTCTGACCACCATAGAAACACCATCAGAGAGCAATGTTGGCTTAGCAGAACTATGGCAAATTGACCATCCTTAATCTTCTGAAACCCAGCAAGAGTACAAATAAGGAGACTCACATGCCATCTGTCTAAATAGTTGAGATTCATCTGGGCATGGTGGCACAGGCCTGTCATCACAGAGTTTAGGATATTGAGGCCATAGAACCCTCAATTCAAGGCTAGCCTGAGAAACTTAATGAAACGATCTCGAAAAACAACAAGTAAAGGGAGAGCTGTGAGGTGGCTCAGCTGGTGAGGAGCTTGCTGTGCGTGGCAAGCTTTAGGACCCGGGTTCCACGCCAGGGACCCACAGTGGACAGAGAGAAGGAACCCCTGAAAGCTGATTTCTGATATCCACACGTGCACTGTGACATGCGCCTGTCCTCCCACAAGAATATAAACATATAAATTCAACTAACATTTTTACAAGGTTAAAATAGTATATTTAATATTGTTTTCCTTTGGATTATTTTTTTCTAGTTTTTCAAAAATTTTTTTCCCCTGAGATAGAGTTTCTTTGTGTAGCCCTGGTGGTTATATGCAATGAGTGTGTGTGTGTGTGTGTATACTGGTTTTTCAAGAGAGTTTCTCTGTGTAGCTCAAACTCCCAGAGCTTCACATTCCTCTGCCTCCCAGAGTGCTGGGATTATAAGGCGAGCACCCCCACCTCCAGCTTCCTTGGGATTTCTTTTGTCAGAGTTGTCATAAATTATTTTGAAGCTGGTGTCTCAGACAACAGACATGGGCTGGGGTTGGTAGAGTGCTTGCTTAACATACATGAAGTCCCATGTTTAATCTGTAACACCATATAAACCTGGCCTGGTGGTACACACCTGTAATTCCAGCCCTCAGGAAGTAGATGCAGGAGGATCCAAAGTTTAGGCTACAATAGAGGTTTGTGGTCAGCCTGGACTACATAAGTCTCTGTCTGAAACAAAAGTAAAAACAAAACCCAGCAACAGGTGAATAAGGACTGGTTCCTTGCAAGATCTGTGAGAGAACCCACGTCTTCAGTCTCTGAAGTTCGCATCTTCAGCATCTGATATTTGCTGGCAATCTGTCTCATGACTTGGCATCATAGAAGTATCACCCAGAATTTTGCCTCTCTCTTCATGCTTGTGCTTCCCCCATGTTTCTCTGGTGTACATATACAATATGAATTCTTGTATGAGATTTGGAAATTCAGCTCACAGTGACCAGAGTCCACAGTGGCTGCTCCAACAGCGAAGGTGAAACGTAACTTGTGACTTTCAGGTCTTTTCTCTAAGTCTTCAAAATGTGTTGTGCCCTTCCTCTTCCTTTTGTGCCGAAGATGGAGCTCAGAGCTTTGCTAGTTCCAAGCAAACACTCTGCTATTTAGTTACATCCTCAGTCCTTGTTTTTTTTGGAGGAAGGATCTCCCCAGGTGAACCAGGCTGGGCTTGAACTCATCATCCGTATCTCCCCTCCCAAGTGCTGGTGTATGTCACCATGGTGCATCCTACAGATCAGGCTGATTGACTGATTGATTGATTGATTTTGGTTTTTCGAGACAGGGTTTCTCTGTGTAGCCTTAGCTGCCCTTGAACTTGCTCGGTAGACCAGGCTGGCCTCAGACTCACCGTGCCTCTGCTTTCCTAGTGCTGGGATTAAAGGTGTGCAATAGCCGTCCGGCTACTTATTTATTTTAATTCTAAGCCAATGAATTCTCAGTATTTCAATATTTCAGTCTTCTGTCAAGCATTGGAGCTCTTGAGAGTGCAGCCGAGAGTGCAGCAGAGGGAACATGCCTGTAATATGGCTGAGGCGGCTGAGGCAGACGCTGCTGAGTTTTCGAGGCCTAATGAGCACATAACTGGATGTCTACTCCAAATCTAATCTTATTGTTTTTCTCCCTCTGTTTCCCTTCTTCCACAAGCTCTTTCTTGTTTAACTCATTTATTTGTTTATTATTATTATTATTATTATTATTGTAGCATTGCCCCCCCTCCCCCAAGCTAGGCAGGTGCTGTCCCACACAGCCCAATTCCCGTAGCTGTTGTTTTTCTGAGCTAAAACTTAGGACACAGGTTTGTTTGTTTGTTTTCCTGTTTTGGTTGGGGTGCTCCTGGGTCTTCTCTTCTGTGGCAGTGTCTTCTTTCTAGAAGTACTGGGCAGGAAGCCTTGTTAAGACTGGCCCAGGACCTCCTACATTTACCTACCTCTCTGTAGCAGTTGCTAGAGGCAGCAACTGGCCGGAGGAGGCAGGGCAGCTGTAAAGAGCTGCCCCCTTTGAGGCTGGTCCTGTTCTACCCTGGTATAGCTGTTGCATGGTCATGAGCCGTTTCTGCAGAGTTCCAGACTACACCACTGCCCCAAGACTGTCCCAGCCTGTAGAAACCAGCGAGGCCACAAAAAGGAAGGAAGAGTGTATGGGGTGCACTAACCTGACTGAAGGGGAGGTGGGGGTGCTCTTTCCCTCCCTTCTCTGCAGGCCCTAGGCTCGGCCTGAAGCCTTAGGTTTTAAAAACCTAAACAAGAAACAAGAGCATTAACTAGTAAAAAGGGGGAAAATATATGCAGCCAGTGACCCAAACTGTGTTTCTTCCCCAGCTCCAGGCTTGCTCCAGCTTGCCAGTAAGTTCCAGCCAATGTATTTCTGGCTGGGATGGAAGCCAGGGGTCAGATAAAGTCCCAGCGTGTTTTGCAGCACTGTTGACATTTTGCCCAGTGCCTCTGCTGGTGACAGCTGCCAGAAGAGTTGTTGGGAAAGACTACCCAGAAGTTGCTCTAGATGGGTTAGAGGGAGCTAGAGAACTCAGCACCATGAAATCCCAAAAGTCACAGCTGTGGGGACCCAGGATATCTATGCATCATTTTGCTAGGACCCCAGAATCTTTAGGGTCAAGATCCAGATGTACCCCTACCTTATTTTCTGCAAGACAACAAACCATCACATGCAATCAACTCTGTTAGGGCACTGACCCCATCAGGGCTGCAGGGGGTGTGTTATTCTGGTCACAGGTTAGCAGCCCGAACATACAGAACACACACCATGTATCAATGGGCTCTAACCTCTTCTAATGCACTGCCTCACTCACTGAGGAAACTGAGACACAGAGGGGCAGGGTCACATGACACCACCGACAACGAGGTGACTTCAGAACCGAATGTCACCCTTCACTTCCCAGAGGAGCTAAACAGGTCCTGAGATGGGTTGGAGAGAGACGGGGATGAGGTGAGTGACTGCTCAGAGCAGGCCGTGTAATGAGCCTGCACAGTGAAGCTTGTTGCCCTGTGTGCTAACTTCGATCCTGTTTGTTTGAAACAGGGTCTCATGTCACCCAAGCTGGCTTTTGAACTCACTGTATAGCCAAGGATACCCTTGGACTTCTGATCCTCCTGCATCCACCTCCCAAGTGCTAGGATACAGGCATGTCCCACCATGTTCATTCAGTGCTAGGGATCAAACGTTGGGCTCTGTGGATGCCAGGTAGTAGCTGACTTACTTCCCTAGCCCTCAAATGCTAACCGCAGCAGGCTCAAGCCTTGCACTCCTCTGCTTGTGAACCAACAGCAAACACTGCACCCGAGGGAAGAGAAGCCCAGATAGCTGACCCCAAGCCCTGACAGACTGCTGTCGAGCACGCATTCTGGTAGCATTGCCATCCTGTATGCCTTCTGCGGTGCAGCCCAGGCTTGTCCACAGGCCAGGTGTGAGCCAGCTGGATCCACCCCTGTGCTAGGCCATAGTGTCAGCTGTCGCTTCACTGCTGGCTGTGTGCTTTCATCCACACTGGGTGAAGACTCTGGTGACATAGTCACTGTGCTGGGAAGCAGCTCCTGGGCCAGAGGGGAAGTCCTCTCGGGTTTCCTGCACACAACAGGTGGTGAGAACATCTGGAACTGTCCTTTGATGTTACCATGCTTGCTGTTTGTTGCTAAAATTCCTTCCCAGAGGCACACAGGCAACATCTACCCCTCCCTCTAAGGTTCCAAGACAAACTGAGGCACAGTTCCACTGACGTTCCCTCTGGAGAGCCAATGAGAGTCTATTTGGCTTCCTTACGGGGCATAGGTGCGGGTTCCTTACAGGGCTGGGGGTGCTCCTCCTATAAGGCCACACTCAGCCTTACCCATGACATGAGAGGTTTCCATACCCACCCCCTCCCCAGTCTTCTTCTGGCCTCTCTCCCTGGGTACGTGCAGTGAAGACAAAGTTGCATACAGCAGGAGGTAGAGAGCATGGACATTCAGGTGAGGGCCACTGGTCCTCTCCATTCTTCCGTGGTGTATATATAAAGCACTGACAAGTCCTGCTGGGATAATCTTTTGCAAGGGGGTACAGCTGAATGCCCCAAGGTGGCAGTTGCTTGGCTTGGAGGGCAGTCACTTATGAAACTGTCCTTTCTCTATTCCCTTGTCTCACTCTGTAGTCCAGGCTCGTCTTGAACTCACAGAGGTCTGACAACCTTACTTCTGGAGTCCTGAGATTATAGATATGCCCTGCTATGCCAGGCTTTTTTTTTGGTACCAGGGTAAGCACCTAGGGTCTAGAGCATGCTAGGCAAATTTCTATCACAGTGGACTGTTTAGGTTAATGCGTACTGTCTTATTTTAAAGCATATTGCTTTAAAATCTACTGTTATTATTTACTGTATTTCACAAGAAGGCAAATGCTCTGAACCCTGAGGTATAGCTTTTGACTTTTGGACAGCAAGCCCTTTGACTATGTTTAAGATACACGCAAGCTAGGCATGGTCGTACACACCTGTGCAATCCTGGCACTCCGGAGGTGGGGACCGGAGAAGCAGGAGGGCTTCAGAGCTCTGGCTTTCTAATAAATTGCAGGACAGCACAATCTACATGAAACCTTGTAAAAAAAATTGGTTCAGTTGGTAAAATGTCCATGAGAATGGGTGTTGGATGGAAGAACTCACATAAAAACAAAAAACAAAAACAGTTGATGTGTGTGTAGGCCTGCTGCTGGAGAAGCAGAGAGAACTAAAGTGCTGGAACTCCCTGCCAGGCAGAGGCACCCAATCGCCGAGCCTCAGGTCCTAGTGAGAAACCTTGTCTCGAAGAAGGTGAAGAGTGACTGAGGAAGACTCTTGTCAACCTCTGGCCTCTACACACACACACACACACAAACACACACACACCATGTGCTCCTCCCCACATGGACACATGAACACATGGACATTCACCTACACACAAATAAGCGGAGAAAGTTTGTTGTTGTTTCGTTTGTTTTTTAGAGATGTATTCAATACCCGTTAATTGACTGCTTGCTTGCTTGCAGGGCATGCCGGCCACATAAGAGCTGCATCCCAGCCCGCTTTATGACGCTCGATACTGGTGGCCAGCTGCAACTGATTTATATCAATCAGTCACAAATCTCTTTTTTCCATGGTGTTCACTGAGCTCTTACTGCATCCCAGATACGTTAGGTTGACAGAGTGGACAGAGAGAAAAACACCCGGACTTCCCAGCGGCAAGATGGTGGTTCTGGAGGGAAAGAGCGGGAAGCTCTGAGCAGGAACCAGGACCCCTGCTTGAACCCAGTTTTGTGAAAAGTCCTCTTTGCAATGGTGACATTAAAAAGGAAATCTCTGGGCTGGAGAGATGGCTCAGAGGTTAAGAGCACTGGCTATTCTTCCAAAGGTCCTGAATTCAACTCCCAGCAACCACATGGTGGCTCACAGTCACCCATTATGGGATCTGGGACCCAATTCTGGTGTGCAGACACAGATGCAGGCAGAATGCTATTATATATGTATGTATATATATTTAAAAGCAGTCTCTATAAGGAGTCAGTTGCTTGAGGCATGTAGGGAAAAGCATTCTGGCAAAGGGAACAGCATGAGCGAAGGCATAAGGAAGCCTGAGACTACTTAGAACTGCAAGAGTGTAGGTTGTGGTGAGGCTAGGCAGGCAAAAGAGGTGGTGGATACTTTGGATTGGATTCCATAAGTGATGCAGACCTGCTCTGGTCACAGGGTTTCAATCCATAGCTCTAGGCTAAGGACATGGATTACAGAGCCCACGCCTAGCATGTAAGGGGGCCTAGATTTAATCCCCAGCACCAGGGATGGGGCTGTCCATGCTTCAAATGGAACTGCAAAGGCTGCCCCTGTGCTTTGGAGCCTTGGGGCAGGCCCTAGTGTGAATTTATACAGAAATGCTGCCCAGAGAGGCCCAAGCAAAACAGCAAACCTACAGCAAAGGTAAGATCCCAAAGCAAATGTTAGCCTTTGAGCCCTCAATCTAGCCACCCCCTACTGTCTGGAGAAGTTTGAGGCACCCATTCGAACAAGAATCTGTGGAGCTCCTCATCTTATGTCCCGCCTCCCTCTCCCCTAACCCCATCGCCTCCCCCCTCCCCCTTCCGCTTCCCCTCTCCCTCTCGTCCTCCCCCTCTGCTTCTCCTCCTCCCTCCCCCTCCCCTCTCTCCCTCCTCTCTCCCTCTCCTTCCTCCCCCCACCCCCCACCCTGCGCCCTGGCCCTGGGAGGCAGGAAGGCCTGGCGGGAGGGTACTGGCGGTCGTGGGGTGCCCCGTCTCCTCGGCTTTAGAAATCCCCGCAGGAGGCACGCCCCCTTTCTCCCTGCCCCGCAAAGCTGCTGAAAAACACAAAGGGCCTTTGTCTCCCTCCCGGCCGCCGGCTCGCTCCGTTTTCCTCGTTTGTGTGTGGCGGGAGCGAAGGGCAGCGGTCACCGGGCGTCTGGGAGGAGGCGCTGGCCGCCTGGTCAACGGGCCGTTGGGGGCCCGGACCCGGGACAACCCGACAACTCACGCTGTGTGCGCCGTGCCGGGGCCGGGGGCAGACGTGGCCGGTGGGGCGATCCCAAGCAAGCGTGCGTCCCCGCCGCCCCCCTTCCCAGGAGTCCGGACCTCCTGACTCTGTTCCCCAGGCAACCGCTGCTCCTGTCCCTCCACCCCCACAGGCACGGACAGACACTGGGACTGGGTGCCAGGCCACAGGCACCGGGGCAGCCCCGCGTGGAGAGCAGTTCTAAGTCCCTTCTCGATTTTCTTGTCTTCTCAGGCCTGTAGGGACAAAGAGTAGGCTGTGTGTCCTTACATAAGTTGCTTAACCTTCCTGAGCCTCAGATGACTAAATGTGCTGAGTAGGGATGATGGAAGCATTACTGAGTTGTTGCAGGGATTTAAGTAAGACAGTGGTGGGGCTGGAGACATGGCTCAGCAGAGAACCCCTGATGTTCGTCCGGAAGCCCACAGTTCAATTCCCAGCACCCACATGGCAGCTCACAGTGGTCTGTAACTGAAGCTGGAGGGATCTGACGCCCTCTTCTGGCCTCTGCAGACACCAGGCATGTATGTGGTGCGCAGACCTCTATGAAGACAAAATACACATTCATAAATAATAAAAATTTAAAAAAGAGTGACTAAAGTGTCAAGCCCATTAGTCACTAAGACTCGCCCGATGCGTGACTGGATACCTCCGTGAGGCAAGGCGAGGTGGCTCACCTTTCTCCTTTGGATTTATTCTCATGCTTTCTGAATGAAAATGAGGACACTGTTGCTCCTAGGTATGGTTGAGAGAGAACAGAGGCATCTGGAAGGATCCAGGCTAAACTGGATCACGAGGTAGGGGAGAGGGAAGGGGAGAGCGCGAAGAGTCCTCTCCCGAGGAAGGGAGGGGCGGGGAAGCAGACCTAGAGAGGAGCCAAGGACAAAGTGGTCCAAAGAAAGCCTGGTCAACGGGAACAGGAAGCGTGGGGGACAGAAGCCAGCTCAGCCTCTGGTCTGCAGAGGTGGGGGGGGTGCAGGGTGAGAGGAGCCGCAGGTGAGACTCGGTCCCCCTTTCTTTCAGACCTGACATTTTCTGCATTAGAAACCCAATCTGCAGATCCGGCCGGGCTTGAAGCTAACTGGTCAGCCTGCACGCTGCTTTCCTTCCTTTCCTCCTTCTTTCCTTATGGATTTCTGTGTGGCATTAAGACTGCTCAGCTGCAGGGACAGCCTGGGGTTACCCCCAGTTCCCTTGGTTGCACCTGTGACCTGTCCACCTGGGTGGCTGCCAGCTCTGGTCTCTGACTCATTGCAGTAAGCCTCTTCCTGCCTATCTCTGCATCCATGCAACAGGGACCGGAAGTCTGCTCTCTCCTGTCTCCTGGGACTGTTGAGTCAGAAAACGGGAGAGGAAAGCCAGAGAAGCAGAAAGAGGCTTCTAGCAGAGCAGACTGGCTAGCTGATGGAAGGTTTGGGTTTTTCCATGGAGCCTAGTGCGTGCAAACAGGGATGGTTCCCAGCAGATGCCAGAATCCCTGTTCCCAACAGACTTCCTGCAGAAAGGGCTGTGATGCCAGGGCTCACTCCAGGCTGTTACCCTTAGTTCTGTGACTGGAAGTATTTGCCCATGACCATAAGTTCTGCCCACCTCTGTTGGGAGGGGCTGTGGTTTCCCAGCCTGGGATGTTGCCTGAAGCAATAAGGTGGTGGATCTTGGCCCTCCGTGCTTCCCAGAGAGGGTCCTGAGATTCAGTGAAGGAGAGAGGTGGTCAGAAAAAGGGCAGCCTCCTAAACAGAGGGGCTATTCCACAGTCCTCAGGCATTGAGGTCAGTGGAACAAATGCAGAAATAGTCAGAGATTAGTGTCCCCTCAGACTACTTTGGACATGGCAGACCCCTTCCTGGGCCCTGTATTGCACAGGGAGCTGTTCTCAGATGTGACCCAAGTCTGAATCCTGTTACCAGTTCATGTCTCCGGCCTCTGTTCCACGCGTAGAGTGGAAACAGCAACACCTATTGAGAAGGCAGAAGGGAGGGAGGGAACACTCACAACCCCAGTGATTGCTGAGTGGAAACTGAGACAGGAAGATCATGAGTTCAAGGCCAGCTTAAGCCACACAGCAGTTGCTATTGTAAAACAGCCCCTTCAGCAGCCATCACTCCCTCACTCTGTCCTCAGACAAGCTCTTGTCATAGGTCCTGAAGGTGGCAGTGAGCCCTCACATCTTCAGGACTTTATTTCTGATGCCAGGCTTTCCAGCTTCATCATGTGAGCTTTCTGGGAATTGCTGCATTTGGAGAGTCAGTGTATGTGAGTGACCTGCTGTGGATGGCAAATGGAGGCAGAGAGAGAGGAGACAATTTGTCTAAGGTCACACAGACAGGACTTGAACCCAGATCCTCTGAGTCAGATGGTTTACCTCGCAGGGTCTGGGAGCCTTTGCTTCTCTCCTGTGCAAATGGTCCTAAGCATAACTTCCATGGTTTACAGAGTGTGGCTCAAGTAGGGGTAGGGGAGTCCACTGCTGGTCTCGGTCTCTCTCCTGAACAGGAAATGGAGGTGGGTCTTCTGAGGAGAGACAATGACTCAAGCAGGTGATGAGATGGGGACTGAGTCTATGTGTCCATGCGCGTGGGTGGGAGGGGAAGAAGTGCTGCTGAGGAGCTTCAGGATGGAAGTCCCTCTCTGCCGCCATGGTGGGGCGGAGCGTTAGAAAGCATACCTCCATCTGGGTTGTTTCCAGGTTCTGGCTATTACAAATAAAGCAGCCACGAACATGGTTGAGCAAATGCCCTTGTTGTGTACTTGCGCATCTTTTGGATATATGCCTAAGAGTGGTATAGCTGGGTCTTGAGGAATCACTATTCCT
>CM053756.1:34870705-34882027 GCA_028658305.1 Pachyuromys duprasi | reverse complement strand
GGGGGCTACGCCTGGGATTCAAAGTACCTAACCTGTGATTGAGATAAAAATAAATAAATTAAAAAAAAAAAAAAAAAAAAAGAAAGCATACCTCCAGCCTCGAAGTCCTCCCTCCTCCAAGCTCCTCTCTTTTCGGTCCTGTGTCTTCTTCTCAAGGCCTCATGCCCAGCCCACACGGAGCCGGAAGGATAGGGTCTGGGTGGGTGGGCAGACCCAGCTGGTGTCAGTGCCACCAGAAGCTGGAACTTGCCCAGGAAACTCTTTGGCCACCTTCCTTAGTCTGGGGCCTGGCTATTTTTAAATGTCTTCCCTCTCACCCCTCCCCTCCTTCCTCTGCCAGCTGAGGGAGGAAATGACTCACCTCAAACCCAGACAGGTAGCTGCAACCCTCATGGGCCCCCAGCAGGCTCTGGTTGCTGCAGCCTTAGGGTGCCCTGCTCACTGTCTCAGCCAAAAAGCAAAGTTGGACTGTGATCGAGGCCAGGGACCAAACAGGCCCCTTCATGGGCTCCCTTTGCCATTTATTTCCGAGGCCTTAGGACAGGACTGGTTTAAACCAGTGAAGGGCAGGGTGGGCCTGACTGTAGGGCTGGATGGAAGGATTCCAGAAGCTTCAGCGGGGGCTGTAGAGGGCCTTTGTCCGTGGGGGGAGGGGCAAGGGATAGCAAGACCTGATGACAAGCTTGTGCCAGGTTAGCTGGATCCTAGGGGGACTGCTTCCTGGTGTCTCGGTGCTGTGCTATGAATTGGGGAGAGGGGTATCCAGGATTAAGTTTCTCTCTTTGGACCTAAGACTCCTGACTCAGGAGGTCCTCTGGAATCCCTGCGCTGGGGACTTGTGGCTCTGGTGTGGGCCACAAAGTGACAAAGCTCTTTCTCCTTAGTCCAGAGCTGGGTGTCCTAGGCAGTGACTCAGGCACACCTGAGTCAGGTGATCCTGGCAACTCCCTTCTTAGGGCTTTTTCCTCACTGGTAAATGTGTGGTGAGGTCAGGTCTTAGCTGTTTTATTTTTGAGCTAGAGTCTCACTATCTGTTGCTGGCCTGAAACTTTTGTTTTGTTTTTGTTTTGGGGACAGGGTTTCTCTGTGTAGTCCTGGCTGTCCTGGACTCGCTTTGTAGACCAGGCTGGCCTTGACCTCACAGAGATCTACCTGCTTCTGCCTCCCTGAGTGCTAGGATCAAAGGCATGCGGCACCACTGCCTGGCTTGAAGCTTTTTATATAGGTAGACCAGGCTGGCTTTGAACTTGTGTCAATTCTCCTCACTCAGCTTCTCATGTGCTGGGGTTATTTTGGGTTTTTTGGAGACAGGGTTTCTCTGGGTAGCCCCGGATGTTCTGAAACTTGCTCTGTAGCCCAAGCTGACCTTGAACTCAGAGATCCACCTGTCTCTGCCTCCCAAGTGCTGGCTTAAATGTTTATTTTTATCAGGGGACTCTCTAATACAAAGCTCTAATTGCACCAAGGACAGGCAGGGGGGAGGAGTGTCACCTAGCCTGAAGCTCCAGGTTGTCCCTCTTGACAAAGGCCTTGAGAGGAATGGAGAACCCCTCTCCACAGAATCTGCTGCTTTTAGCACTCTGTTGCATATGCCTAAAAAGTAAGGATGCTGTCTTTATCTCCATTTCGTGAAGGTTCCAGGGTTTCTGGAACCTTCTGCCCGGGGATGAGATCTTCTGATTCTAAAACCTCAGCTCTTACTAAGCAGATGTCCCATCAACCTCCTGTGTTCCTCAGTGAATCTCCAGGACCAAAACTATCAATAAGGCAACAAAAATCTGTGGCATCTTTAAGAGCCACATCTGGCAGCTCAAGAGAAGGACTCCAGGGCTCTGCCCCTTGATGCTGTGCTGGGAAACTTGTCCCTGGTACCCTCTGGGAGGAAGAGTCTGGGGCACCTGGCCCAGCCCAGGTTTTCCTGGTTTGTCCCTGGGGTGATGGCACTGCAGGTACCTATCATGCAACGTCATGATAGGAAGGGATGGCAGGGAAAGAAAGGAGGGACACTGTACTCCTAGTGATGAGGAGGCTTATCATTTAGGCTTAGCATAGCCTGACACAAGCCAAGTGGTAGGGCCAGAGCAGTAGGGGAGGCCTGGTATCAGATTAGTCACATTGCACAGGTCAGCCAGGATCCCAGAGGCCTGGGTACATGCGCTGTACCCAGGAGTACCAACAGCACCCTGGAGTAACATCTGATCTTCAGGCCATCCTCCTGGGTGCTCAGGACACAGAATGAGAAGCTGTAAGAGGCCAAAGGGTCCCCTCCCCCCTCCCCTATTATCCCTACCCCAACCCCACTGCCCCAACCTTTCCCATGTTCCCCCAGCAGCCTGGCTAGAAACAAAGCCAAGGCCATAGTTCCTCGAATTGTGTTTTAGCTTTGGCTGCTTCAGCCCAGGCTGCCAGGCTCTGGTGCTATTAATAATGGCAGATGTAGGTCATGCAATTTGATCTTTTGGGCTGTGATCTTAGCTAGCTTCCGCAGTGAGTGAGTAAGGTGATGCAGGCTGGGCTCAGGATCCTGAAGACTGACTTCTGGGCTTTGGGATCCTGGACTGATGACCCTGAGGACCCAAGTCAGGCTTGGCGCCCAGGAACCTGAACACCTGCAAACTTGGTGGCTGATGGAAGGGCTAGTCTAGACGACAGATGGGGCAGCCCGTGGGAGGATGAGGTAATTATGATGAAATTTTACAAACACCACCAGTGACGGCTGCTCTCTTATCCTGCTGGTACTGGACCTTGATGTCCATGTGGACTTTTACACATTGCTTCAGATCTGAAAAGGTGCCCGGCAGACACAAGTCCACCGTGCCTTGGAGACAGCCCCCTTTACAGCACACGGCTGCTCCCTGTGTGCTACTCGAGGAGCTGGTGGTAGCTCTCTGTTGTGGCTAGTAACAAACACTGGGGTGCAGAGTGTCAGCCTTAGAGCCCAAGGGCCCGGGCGTGGTAGCCAGCAGAGTAACGATGCCTGAGATGACAGGAGACAGGTGTCCCGGCTAGCACTGGGGAAGCCAGGAACACAACTCTCTCTGATTCCAGACAAAGGTGGTACGGCCTGGCATAGGCTCAGCACAGCTGCCAGTGGCTGCTCCCTGGCTGTTGGTGTTCCCAGGTTGGCTCCTGGTCCTGAAATCTCTCAGGAAGAGGAATTTGGGAGCATTTTCAGTAGGATCCTGCTTCCCTCAGCAGGTGAGGCAAAGGAGAAAATCTCTGTGCTTGACATGAACTTTACCATCAAGTGGGCCATTTGCCTTAGAAAGAGACACACCTTGGTCTGAATCTGTGGCTGCAAAGTGGTCTACAGTTGCTCCTGGCAAAGAAGATGGGAAGGCACAAGTACTAGGTAGACAGCTGTCTCTGTGCCCGGGGTATGTTCTGTCCTCCAGCCTTGTTGATGGTGTAGTAACAGAAGCGCTGATGCACCATCTGCCATTCTAGGTGAGGGTGCTGCTGCTGTGGAACTATGCAGACACTTCTGGGTCAATCCCTCAAGCTGATGGCTGGGGCCTAGGCACTGAAGAATGAGAGAAGCATCTGGTTATTCAACATGAGTTGCAGGTGAAGGGGTAGCACCAAGGTGCACATAGAGGGAGATGCGCAAGAGGCTCGGAGGGCAGCAGAGGCTTCAGTGTGCAAGCCAAGGCAGGCAGGCTATGTGGAGCTTGGGAGGTTATCACAAGGAGTGACATGGTCAGAGCAATTAGGTGCTGTCAGTAATGGGGGGGGGGGGATAAGGCCTGGCTGACACCCTCAGCATCCCTGTTGGTTCAGGTACCTGTCTCTTGTGTTTTCTCATCCATGTCCAACAGAAAGGTGAACAATTAGATAAGATACTGGTGCTGACAACCCTACTGAGTACCCAAAGGCCCTTGTCCCACTCAATGACAACTCCACTTGGGCACCTCTCCCAAGGAAAGCGTTCCCAGTGTCTGAACTACCACAGCCTGTCCTGCCTTTCCTTGGGACCTCATTTAGACCAACTCATATCAGAGGGAAGGGCAGGGTGTGGCACCAGACACTCCTTTCCAGAAACAAAGCCTTAACTTTGGGCCCTCCGCAGGGTTTCCTGGCTGAGTCTACACAGCTGTCTTCTGCCTCTGACTGGCCTGTGTGCTGGGCCTTTGCTTCCTGCTCAGCTGGCTGTGGAAGTGAGAGATCTGGGCCCTGTCCTTGGGGACACCCTATTACTGCAGTTTGGGCCAGTATCCTAGTCCCCCCCCCCCCCACTTTCCATAGGTTTCTCTTTTGCCTTATAGAATCACCCCCAGATCCTGGCTAGGAAGGGTACCAAGAATGAGCCAGAATTCTCAGGGACTTTTATTATTGAACTCCTCCTTCCCCCCTCCCCCACTGCCGCCCCTGTCCAGGACTACTGTGACTGGCCAGTGTGATAATTACAGACTGGGGCTCTGGCCTGCATATTGTTCCCTGGCTTGCTTGCTTGGTCCCTGATCATCTTCAGGCCTCTGTCACACTGCTCCCTCTGTCTGGAATCTCTCCACTGTTAAAGTACCAACCTCTTACCCTAATCAGAGGCCTTGAACCCCCGCCAGACACACTTGTGCATCCCTCATTTCCTCAAGAGCTCCTGTCACCTCTGCGGTTTCAGTGTCCAGAATAGGACTTGACATCAGTGTCAGGTCATCTTTGTTGACAGGACAAACAGTGCTTGGATTGAGCTCGCTGGGACCAGACACTGTGTGAAGTGCTGCCCGTGAGCCAACTTCCTTCATACACCTGCCCCACAAGCATGGTGTCTAGGCCCTTCTCACTGTGTAGCATGCCCAAGGGTATGCAGCCAGTGCACATTAAGCTTGAGCATGGGCCCACAGGGACACTAACAACAATTTTTTAAAATGCTGCTTCTGGGGCACAGGCGGAGCCAGTGGACAACCATGCCATTGTGAGGAGAGACACCTGCTTGAATGTTAATCCCGCTGAGGTCCATTTCCCCAGCGTGGCTTTTTTTTTTTTTTTTTTTTACCTTGTTCATGTTCCTAAACTTACATGCCAGCAACACTGCACTTGAAAGGCTGGGTTTGGCCTGGAGTTGTGGTCCATGCCTAATTCTTATACTCTGGAGATACAGGCGGGAGGATCTTGGCAAAGGCCAGCCTTTGGTACATAACAAGTTTGAAGCCAGCCTGGCCTCCATAAAACCTTGTCTCAAAAAGAAAGAAGAAACTCAAAATCCTTAGAAGATGCCAAATATGTGGTCTCTACCTGTAATTTCTAGCACTTGTGGTGCAGAAGCAGGAGGCTCACCACTGAGAACTGAAGACTGCTTGGTCATAGTGAGCTCCAAGCCAGCCAGGGTTATATAGTGAGGCTATCCCACAAACCCCCAAACCATGCTGCTGTAGAGATGGCTCAGTGGTTAAGAGCACCGTCTACTATTCCAGAGGTTCCGAGATCAATTCCCAGCAACCACATGGTGGCTTATAACCATCTATACTAGGATCTGATGCCCTTTTCTGTTCTGCATGTGATCTGTATAGAGTACTCATATAAAATAAATCTTAAAAAAAAAAAAACCCAAGCCAAACCCACATGATCATGTCAAACACAGTAAATTTGATTTCAGTGACTGTCTGTAGACTGTTTGCTAGACTCCAAACATGCAAACACAGAGCTTCCGGAAGACCCTTGGGCCACAGGACTTTTGGCAAGTTTGTTTCCAGCTCTGGGAAATGGGCAATGTGGTTTGAGGTCTGATAGGGAATCCTGAGCTGTTCCCGAACCAGTATCAAATGTTGGCACTATGTACACCTGCCCCAGCCAGCCAGGTGACGTGACTGTCTAGCAAAAATCAGGTCAGGTGTATGAGGTGTATGTTCCTGGTCCCATGGAGCCCCTCCTGCTCTGGACCAGAGCAGGGCAGGTCAAGGAGATAGCAGGCAGGTCCCAGAGGCCCAGACTTTTCTTGCCACCTGACAGTGGGAGGAGCACACTGCTCAAAGCTTTTTTTTGCTGCAGATGGATGGCGTCCCACCCTTTCTGGCTCACAGAACTGTTTAGTCAGGGAGGGTGGGGGCAGGAAGCTGGCTACCTCTGCCAAGTGGAGCTAACAAGTAGCAGCTTGCAGGCCGGGGCAGGCTGCGGTGACCCTTCTGGGGACAGCCAATGAGCTCCCGGGCTGCGGTGGCACCACCAGGCGCCTGCCTTTGGCTGGCTCACTGGTGGGAGGGGACTGGGCCTGCCAGCCCTGTCTCCGGGAGGCCAGGCAGATCTGGTGCTTGCTTACCCGGAGCCCTAGGCTGCCTTAGTGTTAGCTTTCCCCATCTCCCAGGGAGAAGAAGTTGTGGGTCAGAGAAGGCAAGCCCACTTGAGAATTCTCCCAATGTTCCAAATCAGGAGTGGGCTCCAGCTCAGCCCAGTGACAGAGAAAACCAGAATGTGTCAAGGGGCAGTGGGCAGGTGGACACCACATTCTGCAGCCCGTAGCCATTTCTTTGACCTCTGTACCCTTTGTTAAGAGGGTCAGGCCTGTCACTGAGAGTTCCTGAGACAAAGGCTCGGATGGTGCCAACAGCAGTCGCGGGGGCTCCCTGCCCCATCCCCTGCTCAGTGCCCCATCCCCTGCTCAATGCAGACCCACCACTGCCAATCACATAATAAACATATATTTATAGATGTACAATAGCAAGAATTCTAATTCAAGAAATACAGCTTCTCAGGGATCCTTCAGGATCTATGTTCTTATTGCACATGGCTCAGCCCCTGTAGGGACAGTTACCAGGACCAGGCAGTGGGGTGGTGGGAGACAGAGCACCAGGGCCACTGTGGGTGCGGTACTCCGGCTTTTGTCCAGTTCTTGTTTCTTTAGGCCAAGGTGGCTTCATTGCAGGGTGGAACTTTGTTTAAAAAAAAAAAACAACCAGATTTGACAATTCCTAACCAAACTTCTTTTCCCAGCAAGAATTCTATTTGTTAGGGGGTCATATTTTTAAAAAGAGAGAGAGAAAAAAACCAAACAAAAACCCTGGATGCACAGTTACCACCTCTGGGCTGGCAGCTTGGGGAAGTAAGGCTCTGGAAGTTGGCAGGTACAATGACATACCTGCTACCATAGGAAAATTAGGGGAAATGGCAATTCCCAAAGGCCAACAAATGTGGGGGTAGATTAAACCTCCCTCCTTCCCCTGGCAGCAATGGTCTGTTTTGAGAAAAATCCTCATCTGGAGGAGAAAGCCATTCTGGTTGTGGTGGATTATTCATCCAATAAGCGGAGGCCTGGTGGAGTCCAGTGCAGAAGTGAAGACAGGCACCCACAGCATTGGTTCCGTACTCAGGTCCTGGGTCAGCTTTGGAGGAAGAGCCTTCTGGAGTCCTTGGTGCACAACTTAGAGAAAGCCTGTTGCCAATGGTGGAGCTGTGCCCCACGGCACCTGTAAGGCAAACCCAGCTGGGGACTTGGGTGGGGAAGAGGTATGGACAAGGGACTGGATGTAGGGCTCCTGGGTGTTAGGGCAGAGAGCCCACCTGAGGCTGGCCAAGGTGGAGGCAGCATGAGGAGCTGGCCTCATCCCAGTAGGCCCTGTCTGGGGTCTCTACTATGGCCTGGCACTGAGCAGCCATCTTCAGGGGCACCTTTCCCTACCTGCACTTGCTTCCCCTACCTTAACCACAGCCTGGAGACCTTTGGAAGTTTTCTATGGATTTTTACCACCATGATTACTGCTGCCATTAAAGTCAGGCTGGGACTAAGGATGACACTAAGAGCATCCAATTTGACTTTCTGAAACGGCTACTGTCTAGGTTTTGAAAATCAGGTTGCATTCCCAAACAAGCCTTATTTTCTAAAATATAGAAGAAATCAGTTGAATATCTTAACCCAATCCCTGCATAGTTTAAAAAGACTTTATATATATATATCTTCATATATGTCTATTTACATATAAATAGATATATATACATACATACGTATGAATTTCTAAATTATGTTCTCTGGAATTCTCTCCTCTCTGTTCCTGGGCCCATGCCTCTGCCTGGCTTCTCCAGTGAAATGACTGGTGGGCTCCTGAGAGGGGGGAGGAGAGACAGTGGGGTGTCCCCTCCCCCAGTTCTTCCCCACAGACATTTGCTGCAAGTTTTACATTCTACTTTCGTTGCCATGGTTTCGGTATCCTAGGACCCGGTGATGTGGAGCTTCTTGCCAGCCCTGGGAGGGGAGGAGGCAGCTCCGTGGCAGGCTGTCTGTCTGTCTAAGAGCCTTCTGCATTCACTGGATGAGAGGGCGGCTGTGCAGTGTTCGGCCTCCAGGTCCATTTTATTTTTTTCTGTGTATGTCTTTCCTTAAATATACAGTCCATCACCATGGTTGGCTCAGTGGGTGTCACCAAAAATTCTCCAGGGATTTCATAGTCTGGGGAGGAGAGGGACACAGTTAGGTGGCGGTTGTAGCAGGCACCTCTGGCTCAGCCCCACAGCCCCGGCCCTGCCAAGGCCTCTGCAGTGCCCAGTGCTGACACTAGCTAGCGCTATTGAATGGCCTTGGAGCAGTCTGTGGCTGGCTCTATGACAGGGGACAGGCTAAGGAGGGGGTGGGTAGGATACTAAGGCCATCAGCTCTAAGCACTGGGAACTGAGCCCATGACCCACACGCTGGGGAAGGGGCAGGATGGGGTGCCTGGTAATAGCACTTTCACTTTTCCTCACCCCTCCTGTGCTCAGTGGCTGCTTTTGACCCTGAACTTGTGACCTTTTGTTCCTCTCTCCAAGACCACAGGAGAGACGCCTGGGTGGGGCCGGATGCTTGCGGTTTCCAGACTCCCAGGTGCACAGCACTGGATGGAGGGCCTCACAGCCCACCAGAGAGGGAGTGGTCAGGGTCCACAGACCTCCCCTGCCCACTGGTTCCTCTTGCTCCATTTCCTCTTGCCTGGAAGGATGGAGGGAGATGGACTCCTGCCCACTTAATCCCCATGGATCTTCCTGACTCCAGTGGGTGCTGTATATAAGGGGCTATTTGGATCCAGTACTATGAAAATACACAGGTAACAAAAGCCAAGCTTGGGAAAGGGCTGAGGTGGCTTGTTTATTGGAGTAGGTCAAGGAACCACAGGTCCCTACTCAGTTTGGCTTTTGGGTACATCCCTCCCCTCCCCTGGCCCTCGAGAGGGGGAAGAACAGGGTCACTGGGGCAGGGTGACTGAGGGCCACCATAGGCCTCAGTTTTCCAAGGTGTCAGGATGGTGAGGAACGTTTCTGCCATCATTACCAGACTTTCTTCCTTCCTCCACCACACCCTCCCTGCCCCCCATTCTCCTTCCTTCTCTTCCTCCCCCCTCTGCTTAAGACCAAGGCCAAGGCTGCCAGGAATTGCAGTCCTGGCTCATACTTGGACCTGGGTGGTGTGGCTGGCCCAGAACTATCCATGCAGGGAGGCCTGCACCTCTGACAGACGATTGCAGCTTGGGGTGCCCATCTTCTGTGCTCTGTGGTACATATCTGTGTCACCGAAGTATCGGGCCCGGTACAGCAAGCCTTCCTCTGCAAAGAAACAGGGCAAGGTCAGGGCCGCAGAACTGCATGGAGTTTATTTGCCTAAGACCATGGGGAAATAGGAAGGCAGGGGCAGGGGCAGGGGCAGAACTGGCTTCCCAGGAAGGAACAGGAAGACAGGACCAGGGGTTGGGGAACAACTGGCTTCCCAGGAGGGACGGGAAGACAGGACCAGGGGTTAGTGCAGAGCTGACTTCCCAGGAGGGACAGAATGACAGGACCAGGGTCTCACAGATAGACCGGAAACATGACCAGTGGGTAGCCAGGGGTTTCCAATCTATTCTTATATATTCACCTCTAACAACTATAATGGTAGGCACCAGTGACTCATGAGGGTCTTAATACAATCATCAGATGGCCCTGGGTCTGCAGCCCCAGAGGAACCCAGGAATGGAGTTCAGGCCTTGGTAGGGAGGTGGCTGGCACAGGGCAGTGCCAGCTGTTGGGTCCACAAAACACCAGAGAAGGGTTTTTCTATTCTCAAACATGGTTTCTGGTTACCCTTCTTCAACTACCATCACTGCTACTGGCCCTACCCTTTCATGCTCACGAACACACGTGTATCCACAGGCGCACACACACATTAGTGCACAAGTGAATGCAGACACACATGCACTTACTCTGCTGCTTTTCTTTCCAGCAGTTGTTTCGGAGGTTGGCGATATAATCGTCTTCCACGTTGCGTTCAACTGTTTTGAGGCTGGAGCCCGTGTACTCTTCAGAGAAGGTGTCTGACACGTAGTACACGACATTCAGGTGGTCAGTGACTCGCTTGTGGACATGGCCCACTGACCTGACCGAAAATATACCAGGTTCAAAGTGGGCAGCTGGAAGGGTAATGGCCCAGTGGTGGGAGGTGCCACACAGGACATAGGAACAGCACCCCCCCCAGCAGGAACTCACTGGCTCCCCAAAATGAAGGTCTGTGGCAAAGGCAGAGCATCCCGCCACACGAGTGCCCAGCCTATGTCAACCCCTCTTTTAGGCGTTCCTCTGAGAACGGGGCATGTGGGGAGAGAAGCCCATTTTGAGGACCGACCCTAGTCTGGAAAGCTGGTCTTTGCCTTCCATGTCTCTATGCTCATAGATGCCTACGGCCACGAGTCTCAGGTCAAAATGAGAGGTCAGAGCTGTGTCTCTAACAGAATGGTACGTCAGCATGAGTTAGGAGTTCATTCCCAACCCCACAGGGAAAAAAGAACCAAAAGGAACAGCATGTCATGGAGAATCTAGAGCCACAGGATCTGCAGGCAGCAGCAGCAGCCCCAACTCTCAGCGGGAGTCACTGCTCGGGGGAGGGGACCCCAGCATACTGCTTTCTTTATCTCTCTAGATGTTGGAGAGGAGTCACATCTGGCTCCAGACAAGTGGGGTTGCCGCAGGAGCAGAGGCCAACTCTGTCTCCTGCTGGCCGAGGGAGCCTGCTGGGTCTGCAGGCAGTGGCAGGCCAAGCGGATGAAGTAGAAACCGAGAACCCATGTTCCAGGCACTGGGAAAGAGGCACTGTGTGACACCGTGGAGGGTCCACCACCTCACCCATGCTGACCACCAGCAGCTCCTCAACAAACACTGCTGAGAATTTCCAATGAGTTAGGGTTAGGGTTAGAGTCATACAGGGCACTCCTTAATTCTTACAGGGAGGTGGATGCTACTGTTTCTATTTTACAAAGAAGGAAAGCAAGGTTACATAACACATCTGGAGTCACAGCTCTCAATGCAGAAGCCAGGTGCAAAGCCACCTTCCTCTGACTGATGAAACTCTGCTCTTCCTCAGGGCATCAAACAGATCTTAAGAGCAGAGGACATCTT
>CM053756.1:34838588-34870605 GCA_028658305.1 Pachyuromys duprasi | reverse complement strand
CCACGGTGCTTGGCTCAGGGGCAGGATGCTGCTTTCTGTACTATGGTTGGGCATCTGCTAAGTCAGGACCGGAAGGCAGAGCTCTGGTGGGGCCTGGCGGGCGGGGGGGGGGGGGCGGGCGGGCACTCACGGTCTTGGGCTCAGGCTGTAGGGTGGACTGGACACCATGAGCTGGCTGAGCGCCGACACTAGGATGAGGATGAGGATGGGCATCAGCTGGACAAACACCCCCAGGCCGCCCTGCAGGGAGGAGAGCCAACGGTCAGTTCCCTAGCATAATGGCACCTCAGTGGCTTCCCTTTCCTCCCAAAGGTCTCCCCTAGGGCAGAAGCTCCTCTATTTGACAGTTTCTCCAGAAAATGACAAAGCAACCATTGGTTGCACATGGTGCATGCAGACCCGCAAGAGAGCAGCAAGGAAGGAGTGGGGGTGGGGTGTCCGGGAGAAGAGAGGCAGGCCTGGGTGACAGGCTTCCACGGTACACTGCTTTTAGAATTTTGAGCCACACAAATACAGCGCTCGTAAGAAAGCGTCTAATTAAAGGGCTGGGGGTAGTCTGTGGTACGGAGCTTTCCTAGCACCCACAAAACCTCAGGTGTGATTATTAGAACAGAAACAAGACAAACAAATAAATTCATTATCCAATAATCTGTGATTTAAACCTCTTCTGTATGCTGTCTGTGGCAATGACTCTTCCGTATGTTAGATGTAAAGACATGCCTATGATCCCAGCACTTTGGAGGCAGGGGCAGAAGAACGGTTGACAGTTGGAGTTCCAGACCAGCCAGGGTTACACTGTCTCAACAAAATACAGTGCTGGATGTGGTGACACACATCTTTAGTCCCAGCACTCAGTAGGCAGGGGCAAGCAGATTCCCAAGTTCCAGACCAGCTAGTCTACAGAGCAAATTCTAGAGCCCAAACCAAGACCACCCCAGTGAAATGGATACGCTAGGCATGGTGACTCAAGTTTAACCCCAGTGTTTGGAAGGTGGAAACAGGGACAGCAGAGCTCAGGGGTTTTTTTCAACTGCATGGTAAGTCCAAGGAGAGAGAGGAAGGAGGGAGGAAATGGAGAGAGGGACAGGAGGAGAGAGACATGAAGGGAGTGAAACAACAGAAGAAAGGGCAAGCTCAAGTGTGTACCCCTCTGTTAAATGCTCTGCACTAGCTGTTGGCAGTGTTCAGGTCCTAGCCATATGGCTGTGTTGATCCATGTGTCCCACATGTGTCTGAAGCACTGCCTGGTAATAAAGCTTTTACTCACTGTTCTAGAAGCCTGAATACCCATGCAGGCCTTTTAAAATCTCTCTCGATGTTTTAACTCTCCATTGTTCAGAAAATGTTACCTCAGTGTTAAGAACTAATGGGCTCCATGAAAGCTACTGCACTAAGCTGCCGGGGCTGGAGAACTTTGTGTTGTGCACTCTCCAATCGAAGCAGGAGTATTCCGCAACCTGGAGTGTGGCTCCCTCTGGTGTCCCTAGGCAGAATGGCACTGGAAGAAGCAAAGATGGCTCCTAGGCTTGTGTTGAGGATGTAATCGGATCAAGACTCCCTCCTTCAGGGTTCATCCCCTGGAGGACCTAGTGTGCTGCTCAGCCCTTGTAACTCACGTCACCCTGGTTTTCCCTGCGGTCCTGCCTTTGCTGGTAGGTGTATCGCATTCGGCCATTACTGTAGACGTGGACGTTACCTGAAATATGGAAGCACTGAGTTAGGGGCTGTAGCGTTCAAAGCTCACCATCACCACCAGAGAGAGCTGGTTGTGGACTTACTGGAAGGGAAGCCACCACCAAAGAACATATTAAAAAGGTCTTCAGGGGAGATGTCTGCTTCAAAGCCTCTGTGGAAGTCCCCGTGGCTGTGGCCGTGCCGGGCAGCCTGGCTCTTGTCATCACCAAACTGATCGTACTGCTTCCTCTTCTCTGGGTTGCTCAGCACCGCATATGCTGTGCCGATGGCTGGAAGGGGAGAAGACATCAGGCCTTAAGAATGAGCTTGCTTCTTTCAGGTCTCAGGGGAAGGGGGACTTACGGGCAAGCGCCAGGGAGCAGGCAATCAAGAGCACTCCTAAGCAAGGCCTCAGTCTGGGCGGTAAGAAGAGGCTTTTTAAAATGTAACTTAGTTTTTGGTCAGGGTCCCTGTTATATCACCTAAACTGCCAGAACAGTCCAGGAACTTGCTAAGTAGCCCAGGTTGCCCTCCAATTTTTTACCTTCCTGCCTCGAAGGTGGGGTTGTAGGCATGATCCTACACACTTGCTTCAGATGTGTCCTGTTGCACCGATATCACAGAGCTGCCCCTTGCACACTCTCATCTCATGGGGAGACAGGGTAATACTTAAGTCCTGAAGTCATAGCGCAACCAAAGTAACAGACACACGAGGCCCTCGTCAATGGGAGTGCGGCAGACACTGCTTCTGGTGGAGACTGGTGTGCGGCGTGGAAGAGTCTGCTGTCTCCAGGGCCCAGGCTCCCAGGCTCCAGCTGCTGTGTTCCATCTGGCACTGGGGCCTCCTCATCAAAGCACCCAGGGCAGAAAGCCAGGGCCTCCCAGGGCACGCCTCCCTCATTCTCCTCTCACTCAGAGCAGTGGGCCCCGGGCTTGTTTTATGTTGTTAGCACTGGTAGCCCCTGGGAGGGAGGATGAAATCCTCCTTTCACATCTGACAAGGCTGCACCATTCTGTCACAAGCTTCCTACTCAATCCAGTACTGCATATCAAGGCTCCCAGTCACCCACAGTATCCCCCAAAGGGAACAATACCTAGGGACCAAGAAAATGCAAGGCCTAGCAACACAGGGCTGGCATGAAAGCAGTGCACAGCAGTGCCAAATAGAGGAAAGATGAAAATCTAAATGTTTATGATTTTGGCCAGAGGTTGACATACCCAACTCCACAAATAAATAGGTTGTGAGACCAGAAGATGCTTTGCCCCCAGCGCAGGGCTGGGACAGGTTGTGGGAAGCTGGAAGCTGGCTGCCTAGCCTGAAGAAGCCCTCCTAGTAAAGGGTTCCCTGCCCCTCAATACAGGGACTGTTGCCAGACGGTCGAGGTAGGAGTCTGCTCCTGCGCCAGGTTGACCCTGCAGAAGGTACTAGAACCCTCTGGCACCTCTACTGTAACCCTGAAAATGAAGAGGAGGCAGCGTGGGCATTGTGTGAGACCTGCTAGTCTATATGGCTAGAGGTGGCTACTGGAACTTTCTCAGGGAACAGTTCCTGTACAATTACACTTGACACAACATTCTTCTGTCCCAACTTCCTGGGAAAGCCACCTTGGCCCTGTATTCTAAGACCGGAGATAAATGCACCAAAATGACTGGGCTTGGTGGGTCACACCTTTAATCCCAGTTTGACAGAGGCAGAGGCACTTTCTTAAGTTCCAGTCCAGCCCAATCTACATAGGTCATATGCAAGCAAACTAAGAAACAAAACCCCAAACACCCCAGGGCTGGCCCACCTTTGAAAGCTTCGGTGGCCCCAGGTGCGTGGTTCTTGTCTGGATGGAACTTGAGAGCCAGTTTGCGGTAGGCCTTCTTCAGGTCCTCATCGGAGGCACTTCTGCTTACCCCCAGGATCTCATAGTAATCTTTGCACTGCTTGACCCTGGAACAGGGAGAAGAGTGTGACAGGGTGTCTGAGGGAACAAGCAGTGTGAGGCGCTCAGCTCATGGCAGGTGTGGGGACCAGACTTGGGTCAGCTGTCTGACTTGCGGGGCAAGGGAGCCACAGGGTGCTCCTGGGCTTGGAGAGCTGGGCAGGGCCTACTGGAAACACCATGAACATACTTAGGACTTGACAGGGGTGGCTGCTGTCTTTGGCCAGGCCAGTATCCGATCCTCTCTACCGCCTCCTCCACGGGAAGCTGACTTGGAAGTACTGAGTGTCTTTTAACTGGAGAAGAGGTGCCCTGCTGATGGCAATGGCAGGCGTCTGCTCATTCAAACCACAGGGCCCTAGAAAGGCTGCTTCTGTTGTAATAGACCTTCCTTTCTGGGCCTTGGAGGACTCATATCCGTGGGGTGCTCTAGGACTTCTCTGCCCTTCCAGTCTGCTTCTATCACCTATAGCTATTAGGTGTGTATGGTTGAAACTGTGCCTGGTTATGACAAACTACTTGGTCACATTTGGTCATATTCATCTTGCTTGCCAGGAGGTGTGAGCTTGACCTCAGAAGGATTCTGAGGCTAAATGGTGGAAGAAAAGATGACTGGGAGGGTTTAGTCCTGAGCGATCCTGGCTAGTGATGTCAGGCCTGGGAGAGCTTCACTCTGCAGGGCTGCTAGGTGGCATAGCTCTGCCTCTTGCCCACAGGCTCTGGTCTGAAAAGGTCTTTGTTGGTGTTGTGGGTGAGGGCAAGATTGTGGTGTCTTTGTACGACAAACAGAGCTGTAGGAGGCTTAGGGCTGCTGCTAAGGGCAGAGGAAGGCATAGGTTGGCAATGTCTCTGGTCTGTCAGCATTGGGGGGTAAGCAATGAGGCCCTGGCTCCCACCCTGTGGGAAACAAAGCTGGACTTCCTCCATCTTCCAAGACCCTCCCAGGCTACTGGATGAAGTAAGAGAGGCTTCCCTGGCCCTCTTCAGTTCCCACCACCCGATGGCCTCTACCTTTTCACAGCTGCCACCTGCTCTGAGGTATAGCCCTTGGTGCTCTCTCCTCCTCCTGCCTCGCCGTTGGCTGAGGGGCTTTCGGTCCCACCTGCCTTCCTGTGGGTGGTGTGGCTTGTGTCTGTGGGTTGGGGTTGATCTCCGGCAGACTGTGGTTTCTGGTTGAGGGACTCGATCAGAGCTGTGAGAAAAAAAGAAGCCACTGAGGGGTCACTGGGCAGGTCATGTTCAGCAAGATCACTGCTCTCCCAACTTGGACCTGTTCTTTTAGGAGCCCCAGATCTCAGGAATAGGAAGATTATGGCTTTTAAAATATTAGCAATATTAATTTTATTGCCAAATCCATGTGATTCATGTAACTAAAGTAACCGCCTTATATTCAGGTATTGTTTATATATGCATCCATTTTCTTTCTTAATAAGTTATACAAACACTTGTCGGTTGGGTTAGTGTTTGCTAACATGCTGGAGGACCAGCACTGCTACAAAAACTGTCCCAGGGACACACACTTTAAACCCATGGTCTTAAAATCTCCGCTCTCAGGTCACCCTCTACTACACAGGGAGTCTAAGGCCAGCCTAGGTATGTGAGAGCTCCTGCCTCAACAAACAAGCAAACAATAAAAGAGGAGCTGGGTGTGCTGGTGTATACCTTCAAGCACCTGGGAGGCAAAGGAAGAGGCAGGGGGATGTCTCTGAGTTTCAGGCCAGCCTGGTGAGCACGGTGAGTTCTAGAACAGATAGGTCTACAGGTATGAGAACGGACTTAACAGCCTCCCCCACCCCCACTGAAAACAACAAAAGAAGCCTGGTGAGAAACGAGCTTGCAGCCATGTCTAAGGACCAGAGTTTGATCCCCAGAATCTATAAATGGTAGAAGAGAAAGGAAGGAGAGAAGGGGAGGGGAGGAGAGCAAGTACACAGGCCGGGCATGGTGGCACACGCCTTTAATCCCAGTCCTCTGGGAATTCCAGATCAGCCCGGGATACGCAGCAAGACCATGCCACAAACAGACAGACAGAGGCTTGAGTTTGGCTAATGAGCCTAGAAGTATCTGATCTAGATTCAGTTACTTTTACTTTTTTTGTTATTATTTTTTAATTTATTACAATTTATTCACTTTGTATCCTAGCTGAGGCCTCCCCCCCTCCCAGTCCACTGATAGGGGAGGTCCTCCTCCCCCTTTTGTTCTTATTGTTGTTGTTGGAACAGGCCCTTGCTTATGCAGCCCAGGCTCTTCTCAAAACCACCATCCCCTGCTTCGGTTTCCCAAGTGCTGGATTACAGGTGTGTACCACCATGCCAGGCTCGATGGTACCTGGTATTTCTTTCAGTGTGCTTGCTTGCTTTACTTTTAGGAATCATTTTTGTCTACTGCCCCAGCTCAGATCTTCTCTCAGCACTGCCTCACACTATCTGGAACACTAAGTCCTCAGAATGCTTTCTGTCGTGCTTTCTATTTTCATGCTGGTTCTTTAGAATGCTTTATTATTAAAGAAATATTATTTGTGTAAAACTAGTAAGTTGAAGTTAATGTTAATTTTAATGTTTCCTAGTTTAAATATTTGCTTATTAATACAGTACATCAGAATTATAAACTGTTCAATGTTCCTAGTGTAGATTTAATAGTATTATATCCTTTTACTTGCAAACACAATAGTTTTTCCTCACTGTGATAACAACATAAAACTAGCCATCTTAACCCTTTTTTGTGTGTATGCCAGGGGCTGACTAGGGGCTCCTTCCTCAGTTTCTCTCCACACTAGGTATCTCACCGTGGGGCTTGCTGATTTGGCTAACTGGCTGGCCAAAGACCATCTTCCTGCCTCTGTCCAGTGTTTGTATACAACCCAGCTTGGGCTTTGCTGGCTGCTGGGGTCTGAATTCAGGTCTTCACTCTTTACATGTGTAGCCCAATATGACCTTGAACTTGTAACCCTGCCTCCGCCTCCTTGAGCAAATTTCTCCCTCCCCCCCCTTCCCCAAGACAGACTTTCTCTGTGCAGCCCTGACTGTCTAGAGTTCGCTCTGTAGACCAGGCTGGTCTCAAGCTCAGACATTCACCTGCCTCTGCCTCCCAAGCACATGCCAGCACTGCTTAGCCTCCTTGAGCAAAGTTTACTCACATGTGCCACCACAAGTGGCCATGTCCTCATTCTTGTGGCCAGCACTGCCCAGACTTAGTAATTATTCCCCAGCTCCCAATCTTAACCATTTAAATATGTAATTCTAGGGAATTTTATTTTTTTAGACATTCTCATGTGGCTCAGGCTAGCCTTGACCTTCCTATACAGCCTTGAACACCCTGATCTTTCTGCTTCTGTCTGTAAAGTGCCAAGACAGGATCAATCTTGCAACACTGGGGACCGACATGGGCCTCACGCATGCTGAGCAAGTACTCTACCATAAACAAGGCCGTGGCCCACATCCTCTGCTGGTGGAGCAGCCCGTCTGATTCAGGGGGATTGAAGGCTGACCCCTGGAGCCTTTGCTTAGCAGTGACGAGGAATCGGGGAAGTCTGTCCCTGAAGACCCAAAAAGATCTCTGGGTGCTCATTTCTACAGCTCGTTTTTTCTTTGTGGTACTAGAAATTGAACCCAGGACCTTGACCACCCAAGGCAAGTGCTCTGCCATGGAGCTGGTCCCTCAGCTCCACTGTTACATTTTATTTATTTAGACGGGGTCTAATGTAGGCCAGGCTAGCCTCTGATTCTCTACATAGCTGAGGATAAATTTCTTGCTTCCACTTCCTGAGTGCTGTAAAGGTGTGTGCCACCAAATCCCAATTATTATTGCTTATACATATTTATTTTATTTCATGTGTACAGGTGTTTCATCCGCACATATGTCTGGGCACTATGCGCATTCCAGGTGTCCACAGATACCTTGGGACTGGAGTTACATATGGTTGTGAACCACCATTTGGGTGCTGGAAATCGAACCTGGGTCCTCTGTTGAGCCATCTCTCCAGCCCTATTGTTCTATTTTTTTTTTAAAAAACAGCTGGCCATGTCAAATGATCTGTCATTGGGGTATATATGAGGTGTACTGTCACCCTAAAATGGGATCATGGTGATTTAAATCCAAGCTTTTGGTTCTTCTTGATTCAGCATCCACAAACTCTAGCAAATGCAGTCATGTGAGGCTTCAAGGTCCTGGCGGGTAAATTACAAAGCTGTTGCCAGGTCCTTGTTGGGACCCAGGATACCTGTGGGCCAAGGACAAACAGTGGCGCCACTCAGACCAGATCCAGCTTCTTTGTCAGTTGTCACAGCACCGTACGGAGCTCCAGACACCTTCCACCACCATACACCTGTGCCATAGCTTGGGACCACTGCAGTGTAGAAAACTTGCACCATCCTCCTGGGATTGGATAACTCAGACAGGGAGCTGACAGCAGAGTCTGAGGCACATAGGGAATGGGGGCTTTGATTGAGGAAGGAGTGCTTGAAGAAGCATTCGTAGTAGGATTACTACCTGTAATCCTAGAACCTCCTCCCAACTCCCCCACCCCTCCAGTTTTTCTGTGTAGCCCTGACTGTCCTTGAACGCAGAATCCACCTGCCTCTGTCTCCTGAGTCCTGGGAGGAGTACTAGGATTAAAGGCATGCACTACCACTGCCTGACCATAATCCTGGATTTTGAGACGCTGAGGCAGGGGGATTTTGAACTGGAGGCCAGCCTGGGCTACAAAGAGAGCTTAGGCCACAGGACAGGATGCTATCTCAAACAAAAAAAGATTAGCAGCAATCAGCTTTTTTTCTTGCTTTACTATGGGGTCAAGGCTGGCTTCCAAATTATGATCCTGAGATCACAGGGGTGTGCCAATATGGCTAACTTGTACTGGCCATTTCTGTTACTGAGCATTCAATGTGTGTCAGCCAGGCACCACCACAATACTCTGTAAAAATTAGCTCAATCATCACAACAACCTTAGACGGGAAGTGGCATCACCCACTGGCCTGCCCCTCCGGGAGGAGGCACCGCTGTGGCAGAGGGGAACTCCAGATGTTATGTTCACAGAGGCCAGATCCCCTTTGCAGCTCTGCCACTTAGCAGCATAGCAGTAGGACACTGGCTGATGTATGACACTTGTTGGCACCTCAGTTTCCTCAGTGCTGGCCTGAGGCTGAAATAAGATAACACATGCAGGTGGTCTGGGGACTGGCAAGGCTTCAGGTTCAAAATAGCACAGCCTGGGTGACCAATGAGACAGCTGGCTGTGGAGGAGAAAGAAGCTACGGGCTGGGGTCAGGGGTGCCTAGAGTGGTTCAGGCCAAGGCAGAGGTAGCCAGATCTCAGCCTGAGCAATGCCACGAGACACCAGGCAGCAGTGGAGGCAAAGGAAGAAACCAACAGATGAAGAGGGGCTAGTGCTGAAGGCAGAGGAAGGACTGGGTCCCGTGGTTTTGAAGTGGTCTGTAGTCCTGGCCCTGCTTACGGTGCATGTCCCGAGGGCAACATCACCTGTAATCCAATCAACACAGCTGTATAGGTCAGAGGGCAGAGGCCTACACATGTACTGCTCTGCAAAGATTCTGGCAGCTCTTAAGGCAGCTCCACTGGTTAGTCATTCTAACTTCCTTGCGCTGCAGAATCAAACGGAGAGTGGATACATATACTCAGCATCACCCAGATAGGTCAGGTTGAATCGAAAACGGGAGACTTCTGGTTGCTGGCAAGCAAGTCTCCCCATTAGCCTGGATGTCCCTAACAGGCCCGTAGCATGTGACGGTATCATCCTGACTCATCATGACATTCCCTGTAACACAGTGGCTGACAGACAATGTGCAGTGACACAAAAGAGTTAGGTAACAGGCAGTCTTAATGTTAACTTCGGCTTTGGCTGTGCCAAGCAGATAGACCAGTGAACCAGGAGGTGTGAACCATGGTCTCTTCTACTTGGGATGTGAGGCATGAAGACTGCTGAAGTCCAGGGGTCTGAGGCCAGCCTGGGCACCACAGTGAGATGCTGTTGTTTCAACACTAAAAAAATTTTTTTTAAAAGATTTATTTATTTAATCTGTATATATAAGTGTTCTGTTTCATGCACACCAGAAGACGGAATTAGGTTTCATTACAGATGGTTGTGAGCCACCATGTTGTTGCTAGGAATTGAACTCAGGACCTCTGGAAGAACAGCCAGCACTCTTAACCACTGATTCACCTTTCCAGCCCCAACACTAATTTATTTAAAGAAAGAAAATGATTCAAGACCAATCAAACAAAGAGCCTGGTAATGATGGCTCACACCCTTAATCCTAGCACTTGGGAGGCAGAGAGGCAGGCATATCTTTCTGAGTTTTAGAACAATCTAGCAAGTTCTAGGATAGCCAGGGCTACATAGAGAGATCCTGTCTCAAAACAAAACCAAACAAAAAGGTGGGAAAGCCATAGGAGAAGGCCACAAGGTAGCCGAGGAGCCAGTAGCAGATTGATAGCTCCAAGACCTCCCAGCCTTCCTCACACCAGTGTGGAGCCAGAACTGAACTGCCTCAGGCTCAGCCAAGGCCACTCGCTAGCAGGGTCTTACTGGATAAATTAACCTAGTGTCTCTGGGCATTTCCCTCCTAAGGGCAGTGTGAGAAGGTATGTAGGTATATACAAGGCTTAGCACATTGGTAGCAATTGTCATGAATGACTGTCTCTGACACTTTTGTTCTTAGGTAAGTAGCCTCAGAGTGAGGAAAGAACCTAGGTCAGAGACAGACAAGACTGGGGCCTTTGGCATCCAGGGTGTGTACTTGCCACCATAGTTAATTCCTCAGTGTAGGCTTGACCCTGCCCCTGGCTGCTTGGAGAAGTAAATAAGATAAAATAAGGAAATAAAGACTAGAAGGAGCTAAGTGGACAACTCTATGCTGCACCTTGTTGTTCCTACAATTCTCTTTCCCACTGACCCTGAAGACCCAAATCCCTTCTCTTCCTCTTCCAAAGTCAGCTTTCTCTGACTTTGCCCAGACTCAACAGTGAGCCACTTTATAGATGCTTGGGTAACACGAACTGCAGGTACCTCATCCAGGCAACTCTCTCTTTGTGAGGGAAACTGAGGCCTAGTTGTATTCTCAAGGCCTGACTGCAAGATCTGCTATCTTCTATTTTCTTTGAGACAGATTCTCATAGAGTCCAAACTACCCTGGAACGTAAGACACTCTTGTCTTCTGTCTGGCCCCCAAGTGATTACAGATGTATGCCACCATGTCCCTACCATATCCAGTTCTTCTTTTCTTTTCTTTTCCTTTTTTGGTTTGTTTTTCTAGAAAGGGATTCTCTGTGGGTAGCCTTGGGTATCCTGCTGTAGACCAGGCTGGCCTTGAATTCACAGAGATCCACCTGCCTCTGCTTCCCAGAGTGCTAAGATTACAGGTGTGCGCCACCACATCTGTCTCCATGCCCAGTCCTTTCAATCACTTCACTAAGTATCAGGTGAAGCCAGTGACCAACAGATGCTGGATAGAACATCCCAGAAAAATGTCAGACATGGTAGTGCATGCCTGTAATCCCAGCACTTGGGAGGCAGAGGCAGCCAGACCTCTTTGAGTTCCAGCTGGTCTAAAAAGTGAGATCCAGGCCAGGCAGGGTTACAGAATGAGTTCTTTAAAACAAAAAAAAAAAAAGTCCCAGAAAAGGACACAGACAGTATCACTTCTGCGGTGTCCTCCCAGCAGCCTTATGCCTGTCCCACAATGCAGCTGCCCAGTTGTGTGTTCCTCTGTCCTGTTCCCCCTTTCAAGGACCCCTCCTTTTCTTTCCATGGAGAAAGCTATGGTTCCTGTGTGAGCCACTTTCCTGACCCCTCCCCCACCCTCCTTTACTTCTCAAAGACCAACAACGGCTCTACTCTGGCTCTCCATCCTTTCCCTTCCCCTCCTGGCCTCTGCACACCTGTCATCTCCATGGCTACAGCCTCTGTCCTTTCCTCGGACTATGCTCCTGTTGTGCGGTCTTACTCCCTTTAGCTAAGGGCAGGCATGATGCATGGCTGTCCACCAGCTTCTCCATGTTTCCCACCAGCTTCTCCATGTTTCCCACTTTCCCAATGACCTCAGCTGTACCCATTTCCAAAGAGTGTCAACAAGCTGGTGACAACAGCCTCTCGCCTGGAACCTGCTGCTTTCTCTTGTTCTAGGCAGGTGGTTCTCCAGGAATGTCCCACTGGCACTTTCCATCCTGCCCACCTCTGCTCACTTAGCTTCTCAGCTTGGGCCTTTTTAGGTCAGAAAGGTTGACCCCAATTCCCCAGTACCCATCTAAGCCACATTATCATCACACAACAGCTCTTTACCTTTGCATCCCTCCTTATGCCATCATGCCCTAACCTATTTGGGCCATTGTCCCTCTCATCAACCTTGTCTGACAGGAAAGGAGTTCTACAATCCGGCCCCATTTCACTTTCTAACTTGAACTCTCTCTATATCCTACTTCACTTGCATCTAAATCTTGCCCAAACCTTTTTAAACTTCCGGCTTCCATGTCTTCTCCTAGCATGCCTTTTCTATCCCTTCCAACAAAGTGATGTTTGACTGTTGCCTCATTTCGTAGAGCCTGAAGCCCTTCCCTCTGTGAGATAACATTATTTGTGCCCTCATTACAGTGCTTCCCAACAGCTTATGATATGATCAGGAGTTTAGCCTCCACACTCTTTCCCATACGGACTAGATTTTTTTTATAACTACCCTTAAGGCCTCAGTATCTAAACAACTGTGCCTTTTTAAAAAAATTTACTGTTATCATCTGCCTTGCAATCTTCTTCTTTGTCTGTTTCCTTGCAGATCTTGCCAATCCTGCTATACCACTTGGCATCAACCAGTAAACTTTGCAGGCAAAACAAAATAGATTCTCAACATCAGCTACTGTTTTGTTTTTGTTTTTTTGGTAAATAAAGTTATGAAGTCCAATTAACCTCAAACTTGAGGCAGCCCTCTTTCCTCACCTCCTGAGCTCAGGGATCACAGGCATGGGCTAGCATACCTGCAACAATGTGCTGTACTGGAATGAACTCCTATCCAAGCATTCAGGGTAGACAGCCACCTACTACTTTTACACCAAGATTTCCCTATCACCTTTTCCTTGCACCTTTGTCTGTTCAGGCTACTGCTTAAGCACGAGACACATATTCTAAACAGCAAAGACCTAACAAATATCCAACAGGTAGGCCTTTCAGATGGCTTAGACAGTGAAAGTGCTTACTGCTGAGCCCGAGAGTTTGATCTCTGGGACCCACAAGACGGAAGGACAAAACTGACTCTGCCAAGTTATTCTCTGACTGCCATATGAAGAGCGCACCCCCCCATCCACCCACACCCACACCAATCCCTGAAAGCACACCCTGTCCAAGTCCCTGAACTAGCACAGGTGCCTTCTGCAATGCCCTGTAGGCCCTTATTTCATCAGCTTTCTTAGCTCCTCAGCAACCAGCAGTAATCAGACGGAATTCTGACAGTCTGCACCCCACCATGCTCCCCATTTATAAAGGTGATTATCTCATGGAGGGGAGGTACCTTGCGCAAGTTACCAGAGTAGTCCTGGTAAATACAGAGTGCAGCTCTCTTCTAGAGGAGGCAAACAGGTCAAAGATCAACTGGCAGAGTCAGGAGAGAAGAAAGTTCAGGAATCCAGCACTCCTCTTTCTCCATTTCCAGATGTGGGCAGGGAAGGTGAGCAGCAGGTAGCTGCTCTTAATTTTATTTCAATAAACATTTTTGGAGTCTCAGGGCTTTCCAATGTCTAGCTATGTCATATCCTAAATCCCTCATCACCTCACCTACTGAAGATATAATGGTGGTGCTGTCTTCCTGATGGCACAGGATCGGGTAACAAAACCGATGTGAAGTCCTTTCTACACTGAAAAGCTCGATGGGTATTCTTGTTATATACCTCATCTGCTCCAACTCCCCAAACTTCCAGATGAGGAAATGTCACAAGGCAACGGTCACGATGAGACGTGGGTCTCTTAAATCTCAAAGTCTGTTGCGCGGCACAAAGCTTGCTAAGCCCACAGGCACAAATACTGTGTCCTTCTCCTCTCCGGAGGGTACCGGAATGTTCTTTGTGAACTTAGGTTACAAACGCAAGAGGGAGGGTAAAGCGAGGCGACGGGCAGCAGAGACGCGCTCACGGGGGATCCTGGCCCCGGTCTACCCCGCTGCCCGGCACTCAGCGGCCGTAACACCCGCCCCCCGGGCCTGCTCCGGGCCGAAGGAGGGACAGGGTGGCCGAGGCTGAGTGCTGCAACAACCACGTCCACCCGAAACTCGGCGCTCGGCAGACCGCGGGGAGGACTGCGAGCTGGCGTGGCCGATGTCGCAAAGGGTTCTCTGACTCGAGCAAATGAAGATCCGAAGGTGCCTTTCTGGGAATTCCTTCCCTCTCTAGAACCCATTCTCTCTTAGAATAGTTGTGTTTATTTTCCTCAACTATAATATTTCCCAGGCCGGCCACTGGCCCTGGGCCACCGAACAGCCCTCTGGGAAACGTAGTTCGCTCTCGCTTCCACGTGAGCTCTCTTCGCCGGGTCTCCCGGCGCGTCTCCTTCCCAGAAACCTCGTATTTCAGAAGATTCCACAAGCACCGCAGAGGGCTGAGGGCTAGGCCCTCGGGAGTCTTCAGGGGTCCAGCGACCCACAAAGTGCCGGACGCCGGGACTACGTGTCCCGGCAGCGCCCGTGCGCACCGGCGCGCATGCGTGGCCGCGCCTCGCTCCCCCTCCCCCTCCGCCAACTGCTCCCGTCGGTCCGTTCCCGGGTTCCCCCCAGCTAATGCCCCCCGACGCCTCCACTCACCGCGGACTCGCGGCGTCGGGTACAGCCGCTGCGCCTTCTCCAGGAAGCGCAGCGCCCGCTCGGGCTGGTTGCTTTGGATGGCCTTGAGAGCGATGCTGATACAGCGCTCGGCTTCATCCTTGTTGGATTCCATGGCGGAACCCGAGCGCGGAACCAAGGAGGGGGAGGCCGGGCGAGCGGAGGGTGCGCCAGCCGGCGTCGCGTCGTGGGGCAGGCCGGCGCGGGAGGATGACATCGCTCTCCGCCCCTCCTTCCCGAGCACGGGGCGAGGGCCGGGCCCGGCGGAGGCCTACCGTAAGTCTCCTAGAAGGCGGACGCCTGGGCGGAGGCCTACCGTAAGTCTCTTAAAAGGCGGACGCCCGGCGGAGGCCTACCGTAAGTCTCCTAAAAGGCGGACGCGCAGGGGCTCCGGAGCGCGGACCCTGCGGCCGAGCGCGCGCTCGGGGTCCTCTGCGTTCCAGCCAGACTGCTGAGTTCTGTCAGACGCTGCTGTTTGGCGCGGCAGTGCTGTCAGAATGCAGCCCTGTCCTCACAGAGCTCTTCTCGGGGGGGCGGGGAGGGGAGAAGTCCAGTAAGCGGGAACTTTCAGGTACGTTAAGGCAGAAAAACGAAAAGTGGGGGATGGAGGGGAAGGGTTACCATTTAAGTTAGCTTCACGTATCAGAAGCATCTGAATTCTGGAGAAACGAGAACATGTGGCTCTCCGGAGGAAGAGCGGTCCGAGCGGAATAAACTGTATAAAGGCTCGAAACGGTGATTTTCGTGGCGAGTTATTGGGGGAGTCACTGCTGAGTGGGGCCGAGCAGGACGCAGCTCCGCCTGCACCTCCCCTTCAGTGACAGCAGCTTCGTGAAAGTTACCAGTGACTTCCGCCTGGCCACATCCACCGGCTGTTTCCTAGCCTCGCGGCCTTTCACAAGAAACCACAGCAGTAAGCCCAAACGAAAGCTAAAGAGCGCTTTGCGGTGGAGGCACACACCGTTAATCCGAGAACGGAGGCAGAGGCAGGCAGAGGTCTGCGAGGTCGAGGTCAGCCTGGTCTGTGGAGTGAGTTTCAGGACAGCCAGGGTTGTAGAATGAGACCTTTAAAAAAAGGAAACTCCTCCACCAAAACAAGACAGAAGCAAACAAACAAAAACCAGGAGACTATCCGGGCAGGTGGGAACACACTTTTAACCCCAGCACTCGGGAGGCAGAGGCAGAGGGGTTCTCTGTGAGCTCAGGGCCAGCTTGGTCTACAAATGGAGCCCAGGACAGCTAGCGCTCTGTTACACAGAGAAACCCTATCTCAAAAAACCAAAACCAACCTAAAACAAATAAGTCCCCAAAGCTGGAGCTGGACAACTAATTTTGGAAATTATTAATGGACATGAGTGCTTTTTGCTTTGTTTTTGTTTTTTTCAAGACAGGAGTTCTCTCTATGTGTAGCCCTTACTGTCCTGGAACTCACTCTGTAGATCAGGCTGGCTTTGAACTCACAGAGACCCGCCTGCCTCTGTTGGGATTAAAGGCTCGGGCCACCACCACTCTGTGACATGAATGCTTTTTAAAGCAAGCTATGGGACTAGCTACACCAAGATGTAAGTGCCAAGCATAGGGGAATTGGATTACAGAGCCCTCCATTGCCCAGTATTTAGAGGGCTGGAGGAAGAGGAGACTCTGAGTTAGTGTGTGTGTGTGTGGGGGGGGGTTGCCAAGTGAAGTGTATGTTTCTAAGGGAAGAAGAAAGGGCTTAAACTACCAGATGTTATGTTGAGAAATGATGGCCTATGGAAGGCTATGGTCACTGTGATGCGGTTGTTTCGAGTGTGTTCCCAAAAGGTTCTGTGTGGTCTTTTTTGTTTTTGAGTCAGGGTTTCTGGAATGTCTTGGAACCCACTCTGTAGACTCTGGTCTTGAACTTACAGCATTTTGTAATAGAAATTTTCAAGATGCAAATAAGAGAGGAAACACTTAGACATAAGGTGTGGGATCTGGGGACACAGGGACACTTGGCCTTGGACAGGCACATGGACACATTACTTTTAGGAGAGGCAGCCTAGCACGTATGGAGGCAGAGGGACAGTTCTCTAAGGAGCAAGGCTGTGTGTCTCTGTGCTCCTCCTCTGCATGCACACTCTCAGTAATGAAGAAATCATGTCCCTTTCATGAGACATCCCTACGTTTGACTAGATTAGTAAGTTCCTAATGTGTTAATGGTTAAATATTGTGTTGCAAGATATTTGATCCCATTTTGAACCCTGAGATTGTGAACTGTAAAAACCTGTCTTTTGTTTGGTGTGGTTCAGCCATAACACAAAGCTTTAGTCCAAGAACTGTTTATTGTAAACAGGTGATTATGGTGTGGCTTAGCCTTAGCACACACCTTTAATCTAAGAGCTTTTCTGTACACAGGATTTAATAAAGTTAACCCTAGTCAAGAGGCAGAGCAAGTAACCAGCTGACAGGGACTAACAGAAAAGGGGGACTTTGAGTTAAGGGTATTTAAGACAGTGTGGAGAAGAACAAGGGATTATTTTGGTTCTTTGGCTCTTGGCTTTAAGATTTGGCTTTGTCCTCCTGGGCTGTCAGGTGAGCTAGTAGGTCTTTTCCTCCTGGTGAGCTGAGTAGGAAGGTCAGTTGGGTGCTTTCTATGCCTCTCTGAGCTAACAGGTTTCCACCCTAATATCTGGCTCCTGCGTCTTCATTGGTAAAATTGAATGATCTGGGATTTTCATTATAACAATATTGGACAAGGAAGCTTTCAAAAGGCCCTCCCTGAGGATTGTTGACCTAGAACTATAATGCCCATCTTTCATCTCCTGCTAAATGTCTGAGTTCTCTTTCATTTTCTGAGAGTCAGGAGTCCCCTCTTTTGGTAACCATGGGTGCTTCTGTGAAAAGAGTATTTAATGGGGTTGGAGCTGTTTTATCAGTGTGCTAAGGACCTGGATTGTGGTTGTTCTGTTAGCACCTGGCAAGCCCTCCCCCTTCTCCTGCATGTAAAATGGCAAAGTCTCTCTCTTTTGTTTTTTTAAGACCAGGTTTCTCTGTGTAGTCTTGGCTGTCTTGAACTTGCTTTGTAGACCAGGCTGACCTGGAACTCATAGAGATCTGCTTGCTCTGCCTCCCTGAGTGCTGGGATTAGAGGTGTGCACCACTGTGCCCAGCTTGGCAAAGTCTTATTTAAGATTTTAATTAAGAGTCTGTCTGGCTCGTTGTGGGGTTGGCAGGTGTCTCAGTCATTGTTGCATTGCTCTGAAGAGACACAGTGGCTCAAGCTTGTAATCCCAGCACGCAGGGAGGCAGGGACAGGCAGGTCTCTGAGACTGAGGCCAGCCAGTTTACAGAGCGGGTCCAGGACAGCCAAGACTACACAGAGAAACCCTGTTCCAAAAAAAACTTAAAAAAGAAAAGAAGCCAGGTGTGGTGGTGTAGGCCTATAATCCCAGCATTCTGGGAGGCAGAGGCAGGCCTTGAACTCTGAGTTTGAGGACATCCTGGTCTACAAAGTGAGCCCACGAAAAACCCTGTCTTAAAAAACAAAACAAAAAACAAAGAAAGAAAGAAACAAAGTTTAATTGGGGCTTGTTTACAGTTTCAGAGGCTGAGTCACTTATCATCATGCAGGGATCATGGCGTGGTGACAGTCAAGGCCGACTGTGAGCTGGATGGAATTGAGAGCTACACCCTGACCGTTAGGGAGAAAGAAAGGATGTGGGGCTGGCGCCGGTGTTTGCACTCCCAGTAACACACTGCCTCCAGCAAGGCCATACCTCCTAAACCTTCTCAAATAGTGCTACTCCCTGATTACTAAGCATTCGCAACATTTTGCCAATGGGGACTGTTCTCAGAACCATAGCAGATCCTAATCAGTAAGGATGTGGAGAGGTGGCTAAGCATTCCTGTGGTGGATGTGGGGCCTGTTTGTGCCTCAGCTTCCTATCTTTCCCTCTGCTGCTGGGCTGGCCTCCCTTCCTCCTCCTGTCTCTCTTCTCCTTTCTCCCTCATCCCCTTCCTTCTTCTCTCCGTAACTCCCTCTCTCCTTCCCTTTTGTCGTACTGGGAACCAGAGGCATCGTGTGTAGAGCACAGAGCAGGTGGAACTCAGAGACCTGCCTCTGCCTACTGAGCACTGGGATTGAAGGCATGTGCTACCACCACCCAGATTTATACTTGTAATCCTAGTACTTGGAAGGCTGAGGCAGGAGGATTGCTGTAAATTCAAGGCTAGCCGGATCTACACAGTAAGTTACAGGCTAGCCTAGGCTACAGAGTAAAATCCTGTCTCCAAGACAAAACAATCCTGTGCCAGAAAGGAACTGCAGTTACACTTCTTTCTCCTTTGAATGCATGTGCTCTCCCTGTAGAGTAGGCAAGCCTCAGCTTTCCCAACACAGACCTGCATACCAGAGGGAGAATGTCACAGTTTTGTTCTGAGAGAAAACCTGAAAATTTCTTTCCTGACCAGCGGGACTGCTGGAGTTTAAACACAAAGCTCTCTGGTGGTCTCCTCTGAATACCCAGAGGTCAATGCAAAAGCCTCACCTGGCTTTGCCACTGCACCTGAGCCCACCTACCCTTGTGATGGCTCGATGTTAGCTCTGAGTGTCTTCAGCACCACATCTGTCTCCCCTTATTCTCTTCCCACATCCAATACTTCTCACCCCTATGTGTCTGTTCTGGAAGCCAGAGCTTCAGGGATCCTGAGATGCACCATGAAGAAGGACAGAAGCTGACCTCAGGAAGCCCAGGCTGGAGGGAGGAGGAAGGGAATGCCGTGGCACCCTATAGGCTCCAGATGCTGGAACCATCAGCGGCTCCAATGCTGTTAGGGCTGGAAGGGGTCTCCTCAGGGACTGATACCTGAGCCAGGGTCTGAAGCTGAGAAAGTGCTTTCTTCCTCCTCTGCTTTGAATCATTTAAGCTTGGATCCCATAGAGATGTCACCCTCTTGTCTTACAGTTGCCTTCTCAGTTGTCTTTATATCCTGCATTTAACCAAAGCAAGACCAAGAACTTAATCTCATTTAACCCTGGCCTGAGCATAAGGCCTACCAGATTTGTTTTGTCTCCTGGCTTCTGTCCCCAGTTGGCTTGCTCCATTGCTGTGGGTCTGTGGTGAGGAAGGCCATCATGACAGCGGTATAGTGAACACTTCATGATATCCAGGAAGGAGAGGGAGGGAACGAGGGAGGGAAAGACAGACTGCCCTCAGTGATCCGCTTTCTTCAAATAGTACCCACTTCCTAAGAGCTCATTGAGGAGGAACTTACCAGCGGTGGCACCATTGCTGTTATCGTCATGACACTCAGGAGCGCCACCTGTTGGCCAGGTCTGTTAGGGACACTGTATTCAGACATTTCCTTTCCTAAAGCTTTGGGGCTCAAAATCTTGCCTCCAACATTCTGTCTATAGTGTTTATCAGCGGAAAGGCAGGCAAGGTAGGAAAGGACACTGAAAATGGGCACGTTGATCTGAGCTCCACACCTACCTGATGTTCAGTTTAACACTGCCCTGTCAACAGTGATTCCCGGGCCTGCTACACAGTGGCAGTGTAGGTCAGAGAACAACCCATTGCCTAGTGTGAGACTCCGAGGTCAATCCCTCACATCATTGAAGAAAAAGAAAGCAAACCTAAACTTCACATTGCAGGGAATGAATTACATTCATCCAGGAGCAAGAATGGCTGATAGGTAATTGGATTTTCACTTTGGGCTTCAACACATTTGCTTTTGGTTTTTGTTTGTTTGTTTCTTGAGACAAGGTTTCCCTGTGTAGCCCTGGCTATCCTGGAACTTACTCTGTAGACCAGGCTGGCTCCTGCCTTCCAAGTGCTGGGATTAACTTGAAGGTTTGTGCCACCACCATGGGCTTCCCCCTCTGGCCCCATATTTTCTAAGACGGGGTCTCCCTATGTAGCCCTTGTTATTCTGGCACTCACTGTGTAGGCACGGCTAGCCTCAAACTCGGAGATCTGCCTACCTCTACTGGGATTAAGTTTTTCATTTCCTTATTTTGTGTGTGTGTACATGAGAGTGGGGTGACACTCATGCCACGGAGCATGTGCGAAAGTCAGAGAACAATTTTTGAAATTCAGTTTTCTTTTTATACCATGTGGGCTCCAGGGATCAAACTGAGGTCCTCAGGCTTGGCGTGGAGTGCTTCTATTCACTGAGCTGTCTCTATGGCCCCAGTAGAGTCTTACAATAAATGTAATGGGCTTGGGGCATGGCTGGAGAAATGGCGTAGAATGTGCTTGCAATGAAAGCATGAGTACCGACGTTGTCTCCAGCACCTGCATGATAAACTTGGCCTGGTGGCACATACCTATGAGCTCAGCAGTGGAGAGGCAGAGTTGGGATCTCTAGACTATGCTGGCCAGTGAGCCTAGTCAAATGATAAGCCCCAAATCTGGTTAGAGACCCTGTATCAAAAAAAAAAAAAAAAGAGGTAGAATGTGGGATTGGAGAGGAAGCTCAGCAGCTAAGCTTGCACACTGACCAGAGTTCAGTTTCCAGCACCCATGTTGGGTGGCTTACAATTACCTGTAACTTTAGCTGCAAGAGATCCAGTGTCCTTTCTTGGCCTCAGTGGGCACCTGCAGTCACACACACATATCCCCACACAGGGACATATGTAACACATTTCTAAATTATGGTGGAATGCCAAAGAAGACACCTGCTGTTGTCCTCTGACTTTTATGTATATAGATAGACACACACAGACACTGGAAAAACAGAAAAACTTTATTTTTAGAGACTGTGAAGTCTAGGCCGGCCTCAAATCTGTGGTGATCCTCCCACCTTACTCTGGGATTATAGGCATGGGCTACCTCACAGGCAAATCAGCTCTTTGTAGACTCATGAATATATTCCTCTGGCACATCTTGAGCTGCACACTAGAGAGACAGGCACATGGCACTCACACTTCTACCAAACCAGCCTGTCTCCTGGCTGGTTCATCATAAGGAATTATTTTTAAATTTAAAGTCCTTTTGTTTCAACCTTTATCTCAGTTTCCCTTGGGAGACATGTGGAGCAGCTATCAGTACTGTACAGTTGGAACCCAACCCCGGAGAGCTCATGTGCTAATGGGTGGGTGGCTAGCTTGAAATTGGAAGTGTAACTTGGGGGAGACTTCCATTGTTGATGATCTTTCCTGGGTTTGGACCCTTACAGTGGCCTACCTACAGGATACCTCTCTTGATGTCTTGCAGGCACCTCTACATTCTTTTTTAAATATTTATCTTGTGTGCATGTTTTGCCTGCATATATGTGCATACCACAGGCATGCCTGGTATCCTTGGTGCTGAAAAGAGGGAAGGCTTCAGATGCCCAGGAACTGTAGTCCTAGACAGCTGCCATGTAGTTGCTGGGAACTGAACCTGGATTCGCTTCGAGAACAAATGCTCTTAACTGCTCAGTCAGCTCTGAAGCTCCAACCTGCACATTCTGAAGAATGGCTCATCTTCTGCCAGATCCTGGCTCTTCTGTCAGCTTTGTGGGGCCACGAAGAGCAACCACACTGTGTTACCCAATCACAAGTCTGCTTTCATCACAAATGACTGACAACCTAGCTAGCCTCCAAGTCTCATACCTCATGCTTGCCCCTTCTCCAGTCACATGACTCTGTGACCTCACCTACTCCTAAACCTGTTCACTTCTTTCAGCTCTGCAGCCTGATACAAGTTTCTAGGGCAGTGGTTCTCAACCTGTGGGTCACAACCCCTTTTGGGGGTCAAATGACACTTTCATAAGACCATCAGAAAACAGACATCTGCATCACAGTTCATAACAGCAGCAAAATTACAGTTATGAAGTAGCAATAAAATAATTTTATGGTTGGGCATCACCACACCATGAGAAACTGCATTAAAGGGTCATAGCATTAGGAGGGTTGAGAACTACTGTTCTAGTGGGTTTAAGACTCATTGTGGATTCTGCTGAAACCCTAATGCATCTCAAGACTGACTTCAAAAATGCAGGACTGGTCTTGGGAGTGCAGCCCAGTGTACATTGCTTGGCCGGTGTATGCGCAAGGTGATGGGTTCCAACCTTAGCACTAGAAAACCCAAGTATACTCAGAGCTCATTACAGTGCTTTCCCACTTAGAGCCCTCAGCGGCTCCTAGTTAATAGTCTTACTGGGGATTACAGGGATTTCTCTGTGTTTGGCACTTTTTGTGTAATTTTTTATGGATTAAATTTATTGTGATTAGGCTACTTGGATTTTTCTTTTTATGTCTAACTGGTAAAGATATCTTCTAGGAAACAGTAATTTCAAATTTATTGGCACAGAGTTGCTCATATTTTTTTTCCAATTCAGGGTTTCTCTGTGTAGCCCTGGCTATCCTAGAACTCACTCTGTAGACCAGGCTGGCCTGGAATTCAGAGATCTACCTGCGTCTGCCTCCCAGGTGCTGGGATTAAAGGCGTGTGCCACCACCACCCAATCTTTCCCCCCCCTCCCAATACTTTTTATGCTATTGATTATCGGTAATTTTATGCTTTTAAAAATTCCTAACATTGGACACGTAGCTCAGTTGGTAGAGTGCTTGTCTAGCATGCACGGAGCTATGGGTTCAGTCCCCAGTACTATTCACAACTGACTATAACCCCAACACACCTGTAACCCCAAGTTTATTTACACTCGTGGTACTTCCTCTTTGTGTCCATATGTGTTCAGGCACACATACTCCAGTGCATGTATGTGGAAGTCAAAAGACAATTTTGGGTGTCAGGCCTTACCTGCCATCTTGAGATAGGGTTCACTGCTGCATAGGCTAAGAGAACTAGTCCCTGAGCTTTGCAGCATTCTTCTGTCTTCACCTTCCAGCCCACAGGAGGCTCAGCTGAAATTAGAGTCTCTTCTACTGAGTTTGGAGGATCCAAACCTAAACTCACGATGTCAGGCCTGTGTGGCAAGTGCTTACTCGCTAAGACATCTCCCTAGTGTGCCACCACTGCCCCGATGCAAATGACTTAAGTTCCCTTTAGTTGTGTCCTTTTTTATGGTGCTAGGAACCAAACCCAGGACTCCGTACACATTGAGTTCACGCTGTCAGTGAGCTCACTGCCTCCATAAATGGCATGCTCATTATTATGTCCAGTTCTGAGCACTGGGTAATGCTCATGATTGCACCCAGGGCTTCGGGCATGCTGACACAAAAACTACCACTGAGATACACCCCCAATCTCAAATGTTCACGATTGTTCCTGAGTTACTTTTTAGGACCACTCTCTTCATTTCCCCCCTTTGCTTGAGACAGTTTCACCATCTAGTCCAGGTTGGCTCTGATCTCAAAATGCCTATGCCCCCTCCCTCCCCCCATTTCTGGGATTACAGACATGTGCTACCATACTTGCCACACTTGGCTCCCTATCGCAATTCAGAACACTCCCTAATCCATGCTAGCAATTCTGCACTCGTTTCCAGGATGGACTTGGCTTTGGACCTTTGCATGCTCAGCCTCTGCTTGGCCGTCCTGCCTCTCTGTCTATTGAGAGCTCCTACTCAACCCACAGGTCTATTTAATACAACAAACAGACCCCAGACAACCCCAAATCCCACTTCTGCGGCCTGCTGTGAACAGGCAGGTGGGGATCAGGTGGCAGGCTGGTTCTCTGTGCTGAGGAATTTGTTTCATCTCCCTGTTTTCCTCTCTAGGACACATGCTCCTTGAAGACCTTGCTCAACGCCCAGTCCACAGCAGCTGCTAGCTAGAATAGCACAAAGAACACACTAATTTAACATTGCTGTTCTAAAGCTAGAAACCAGCACATTGATATTTTATCCCCATTTCAACTGCAGTTAGATCCTTTCTTCATAGTTCCTTCTGCCATGCTGCCAGCCACCCAGCATGACAGCTGGACTCCCTGCACTGAGCTGTTCTGCCAGCAGGTGGCGATGGAAGCCCGCAGCTGAGCCAGCCTCAGCCTGACTTTCTGAGGCTTTTCACGGCCCCTGTGGCTTGGTCTGCGCAGGGCTTGCAGAGGGTGCACAGCCACAGCAGCAGGGTCCCCGACTCATAATGTCCCTTCTTCACTGTCCATGTCTCCTTTAGCTTCTGGAGTGCTATAGCTGAAACGTGGTGGGGAGAAGCAACTGAAATTATTGAAAGCAAAACAGAGCCTATGGCACATTCTTAAGTTCCCTTTGCTTAGCAACAGTCTCTAGGATCCCTCCTCTTGTCTCCTTAGATCACACTGAACCTCGGGTTAAGAAAGCCCAGCTGCTCCCCTGAAGAACTCTGCTTGTGGGAGAAGTGAATGTCCCACCCAGGCTATGGATGGACTTCTGGAGAATGGGAACAGAGGAGAGGGTGCACATGGATTCTGGGACAAATTTAGAACCACTTATACTGCGCTGATGCTTCAGGTTTAGAGCAGCCAGCAAGCTTGCACTTAGAGGCCAGGCAGAGTGGAGAAGACAGAGAGTCTAAGGAGCAGGAAGCCGCTGACTCTGGAAGGGAGGACCTGGAGGAAGTGCTGGCCTTTGCCTTCCTGTGCAGGTATGGGCAGAGGCCCCAGCTCTCTTGCTGCCTAGTAAAACCTGGCTGTGTTCTGAGTTAGGGTGGAGTGCCAAGCTGAGGCAGAACCCAGAGGTTCTGAAGAGCTGAAGCAGAGGCTCATGGGAAGGAACTTAGGGCGCCTTTAGCTCAACTTGCCACTGAATAGCTGAAGGAACAGATGGGGAACAGATGACTAACTCAGCAACACACTGAGTGAGTGGCAGAGCTGAGTCCACCAGACACTGTTGCTATGGATCTGAAAATGCAGGTCCACCATTCTGGATGCTCACAGTATATCCACAAGTAAATTTCTTGTCAGGGACCATGTACTATAGTCCTCAATAAAATTTCACTCCAACTGAGATGGGACATGGTCACTCTAATGTCCAAGCACCTTCACTTTTTGTCGCTGCCTCAAGTTACTTGTGATGAGAAAGTTGCAGCCTCTGGCTAGAAAAACATGGTCTACTGCTACAAACACAAAATGAAATGGGCCAAGAGGAAAGGCCTAAAAGAAAGGACACAAGAGCCCTTGGGAATATTTACTGCAAACTGTTATAGTTAAAGTGATATTTTGGACATGGGGCAAATAGACTCTGAGCTAGGTCTGGGCTCTGTAGAGAGGGGAGTTGACACAGGAGGTCAGGTGAGGCAGGGTCTCAGGCATCACAAGGAGCTTGAGAGTGTAGAGAACCATGAAACAGCTACTTTGAATCTAGAATTCTGCTGGGAACACAAGGCTTCCTGGAGTCACCGCGTCTAATGACTAGATGCCAGCTCAGGGTGCCAGGGTCATTTTCATTATCATTCATCACAGATTTCCTTTCGCCTGCCTGCCAGAGTTTTTTCAAACTTGTAGCTCAAAAAAAGCAGGAGGAGGAAGAGCAGGGGATGTTCTCATTAACATAAATCCACATTGAGAGAGGCTGGAGGGTGAGATGTCTGCCAGGCCTGGCAGGTACTGGGAAGGGTCCATGCATTCATCCTTTACCCACAGGGCACTTGTTGAAGGAGCTAAGGTCTCCACGTATAAGACTTGTTCATGGTTTTTCAGAACCTTTGAACTGACTGCAGACTCGGAACCTAGCAGAAGGGTGTAGAGGGAAGCCAGTTTCGGCCAGAAGTCACTCCCAGAAAGATGGGGTTCAGGGCCACTACTCCCAGAAGCAGCAGCAGCATGAAGGGCCATTCCAGAGGGTCCAGGGTGCTAGGGTGCAGGAGATGGGATACTATTTGGGCAGAGCAAAGTCCCAGGCAGTTTCCTGGGCACATTTCCACATAGCCTGCATGAGACGGGTGAAGCCCATGTCCTTGGGCTTCTCTAGGCCTCTCATTAGCCGCTGCTTCATGATGGAAACAAACTCTTTATTGCTCAGCTCCCCATTGCCTGGAGAACGAAGAAACAGAGGTGTAAGGAGAAACTCTGGGACAAAGCCATCGAGAAAATACCACTCCTCACACCCTCTCTGCAGACAAGCACACACTCAGCCAAGTTCAGCTCCTGCCTTGATGTTTCCAAATGCAGCCCACTGACACTCTACGACTAGGGCACAGGTCAGGTCCTATGACAGAATAGAGATGCATGAACTTTGTGCATCGGTCCTTGGGATACTTCCTGGTTGCAGGAGAGACGTGACGTCAACTGTGAGGCAAGTACCATCATGAGGCAAAGAGAGCATGCTGTGGGGGAGCACTGTGGTCGCTGGAGCACTCCAAGGAGCAAGGCATTAGATCCCCCGGATGTGGGGGACTCGTGCTCCACCTGCTTCCCAACCTGGAACATGTCCCTGCCGCCCTTCACCTGTCCATCCTGTTTATCCTTGCCCTTGGCCCTAGAGCCTTTACTGATCTGGGCTTATAAATCCCCGCCCCTCCCAAGCCAGATCTCTCCTTTCCTTTTAATTTTTAAAACTCTATGCACATGAGTGCCTGCCTGCATATATACACATCCCAGGTGTGCCTGATACCTGAGGAGGTCAGAGGGGTGGATCTCCTGGAACTGGAGCTCCAGAAGGTTGGGAGCTGCTATATGGGAGCTGGGAACTGAACCCTCCTCCATGCTGAGCCTAGCCCCTTTCTCTCTCTCTCCCGTGTGACATAGGCCCTGGCAGCCATCATGTTCTATAAGGACAGAGCTGCGCCATCTTCTTTCTAGAGATGTTGAAACTGTGCCTCTCATCTACTAGCAGCAGATAGTGTATGTGTGTATATGGGGAGGGCTGTTAATATATTTTTTTCTTTATTTTCCAGAGAAAATTACATTTCTTTGGGGATCATCAGAATTGCAATTTGGGAAACACAGCTTCAAGCCATCTTACAAATGTAATTCCTGTTGTCATTTTGAAACTCTTGTGGTCACTAATTTAAACCCACAGGCATGATGGAATTACAGGAAATGAAAAAAAAATGTACTGGATGTGGCAGTGCACACCTTTAATGCCAGCACTTGGGAGGGAGGCAGAAGCAGGTGGGTCACTACGAATGACCTGAGACTAGCCTGGTATATATAGTGAGTTGTAGGCCAGCCAGGGTTACATAGTGATACCCACCAACTCAACAAAACACAATTAAGACACACACACACACACACACAGACACAGACACACACACGCACACGCACACACACACACAAATGAAAGTAGAAAACGCAAACTGGGGCCCAGGGTGGTAACTCAAGTTTACAATCTTGAGGGCCAGGCTGCTGGTGGATGTCACCATATAAAACTGCCTCACTATAACCCAGGTGTGGTGGAGCACTCCTGTAATCACAGCACTCGGGGAGGCAGAGGCAGGTGGATCTCTGTGAGTTTGAGGCTAGCCTGGTCTACAAAGAGAGCCCAGGACAGCCAAGGCTATACAGAGAAAACCTGTCTTTAAAAAACCAAAACCAAACCAACCCAAAACAACCACCACACTATAAACAGGGCCTAGAAATACAGGGGGGCCACTGCCCCCTCTACGCTCCACAGGACCCCACTCACCGTCACAGTCGAAGAGTGCAAACACCACATCACACACATGATCTGAGAGTTCTACTTTCGCCACTGTCCTGGCCACTTGCTGCATGGTCACTGAAAGAAGGAAATGCAGGATTAGTGTGGAGACCTCCAGTCTCCTTCTCTGAATGGGGCATAAACCACTCAAAATGCAGGGAGTGGCACACTTGTAACTTCAGTGAGAAAGAAGAGTCAGAAACTCAAGAGCAGCTGGGGCCACATGGAGAGGAAAAAGCCAAAATCAAAGTTCAAGGCCACAGTGCGGGGGGAGGGGGGGTGAAGGGACTGAGACAGTCTCCAGCAATCAAAAGGGGCTGTGCATGCAGTCAGTGATAGTATGTGCCAGGCCTGGGTTGAAGTCTCAATGCCCGACAATGAAGGATACAAAAGAAAAAAAAAAAAGGAAGAAAGAAAGAAAGAAAATGAGAATTTAATTTTTATCTATGATTCCCTCTCCTTATACTTCATGGCCTTTTCTATTTTTATTTGTTTGTTTCTGGGTTTTTTTGAGACAGGGTTTCTCTGTGTAGCCCTGGCTGTTTGTCCTAGATTCACTTTTTTCCAGGCTGGCCTCAGAACTCACAGAGATCCACCTGCTGGGATTAAAGGCGTGTGCTGCCACCATCTGGCCGTCGGGGTCTGTTCTTCTTTATTGCTGCTATACATTAAGAGGCATGAAGTAAATGAAGGATGCCTGATACTCAGAAGAGCATGATGGCACATAATCCCAGCCCTCAGGAGCTGAGGCAGGAGAAACAAGAGTTAAAGGCTAATGAAGCTATGCAAGGACAGTCTCAAAAAATAAAAATAAAAAGGAACGTCTGGTATGAAATGCATAGCGACAGAAAGTAGATGACCTATGTAGTCTGGGACATTAGAGTTTAATGGGCATAGATTTTTCTATTTACACGTGGAGGCCAGAAGTCCTTGCTCACCACCTTAATTTTTGAGACAGGACCTCTCTCTGAACCTGGAGCTCACTGACGAGGCCGGCCTGACTGCCAGGAAGCTTCTGGGATCCTGCTTCTGTCCCTGGTGCTGAGGTTACAGATGGGCACTGCTATGTCTTGTTTTTTTATTTTTCTAATTTTTTGAGACAGGGTCTCACTGTGTAGCCCTGGCTGTCGGAACTTGCTATGGAAAGACCAGGCTGGCCTGCAACTTGCTATGTAGACCAGGCTAACCTCAAACTCACAGAGATTTGCTTGCTTCCTGAGTACTGAAATTAAAGATGTATGCCATCATGCCCCATGTGTCCTGCTTTTTATGGGATCAGACTTAGGTTCTGGGATCTGAACCCAGGCTTGTATAGCAGGCCTTTACCATCTTGCCAGCACCAGGCAACTTTATCAATGTATTAACATTTCTACCAGAAGACTCCTTCAAAACAAAACCAGTAGCTGAGGTCTCAGTGCTTTTCTTGTACTGCAACAGGGTGGTGAATATCAAGGAAGCAATCAGGTGGCAGGAGGGGTAGGGGCAGGGCACTCGACAGAAGGCTGAGTGCCTTAGTGTTGTCCCCCGCCACAGTCTGGGCTCTGCGAGGTGCAACCTGCTGCTCTAGCTAGCTCCTTCCCCAGGGTCTGCTCCAGACACTTTTACCTGTACCCCTGGAAAAAAAGGGCGCTCTGTCTCACTAGACCACCACACAGCTTTCTGGTCTCAGTAGAAAAGCTCTCCTCTCTTATTTTCTTCCCCTGACATTTAGTATGAAATACTAGCAATGATGTGGAATTGGTTTTCTGTGAAAGACAAGTCAGGAAGAACTAGGCAATTTCCGCTGTCTTGTCTCTCATTTATCCTCACGCCTGGCCTACCTATGCCTATAAATTATGTTACTGCCTACAGATCATCCCTGCAGTGAAGGAAAATGTACAGGAAGGAAAAGGAGCTGGAGATATGTCTCAGTGGTTAGATCATTTAGTGCTCTTACAGACAGAGGCCAGGGTTTGAGATCTAGCACCCACATGATGGTTCACAACCATCATAACTCTAGTCCCAGGGGATCTGAAGCACACACACGGCATGCACACACATTTGCAAGCAAAGCATTCATATGCTTAAAATAAATATAAAAGAAAAAAAAGGAGTGAGTTCTGTTTCTGGACTAGCTTGGACCACCATTAACCTGGACACCACAGAAGTGCTGCGGACCAGCATGAGTGTGCCTCTGCTAGTCCATACTTTAACATCAGCCCCTCTTGCCAGTTTATCTTGTCATTTGCTTCTGTGTCTTTTCTCACTTTGCACCTGTTACCTCCATAACGTAGTCAGCACACCGCCTCTGTGGCTCGACCCTGACAGCGGCTTGATGGCTTAAGTAACTGTTCTCACACTCAAACCAGAGGATGCCACACTGCGGCTGTTGAGGTTGCTTGGCACATCAAGTAGTTTACTGGTGTTTAATTTAGAATGTGAGGGTGTTGATACAGTGGAAGCATCTGGAAACAGCTGAGGCTCTTGCATGGTTGTGTCGTGGTAATCAAAGCCTCTAGCTTGACTTGGACAAAGCTGTTGAGGAAGGTGGGAAGAGCCAGTTTCTCCTTCCTGCAGCCTTTGCCACTGTTCAGATCCCCTCATTCCCAGTCTGCAACTTAGAGTAAAGAAGAGACCAATGGGTTTTGGAACAAAAAGCTGTAGGCAGAACGAACTGTGGTAAGTTTTCATGTGCCATGTACTGAAGATGGACAAAGCTCAGGTACCAAGCTTGAGAAACTGAGTCCCACAGGAGGAAGTGATCATTGCTAACTCCGCTCTGTGGAGGACAGGGATGGCCCAAGGAGAGCAGGCGCTGCCCGGGAGCTCCACTGACAAAAGCTGCCCTTCAAGCTTTGTAGGGGACAGCTCCTAAGAAGCTGACTGTGAGAGAGCGCTCGGAGAGAACAGAATGAGTGTGGAGAAGTGGGTGTTCTCAAACACTGCTAACCTCTGAGCTTCCTCCCCCTGCCATAGAGGAGTCCTGGGAAGGAACTGTGTGTGTGCTGGAGTGTGCTTTCTGCTGGCCATACTGTTTCCTGCAGGTCACATCAATCTCATGTTTCAACTGCTCTAACAACTGCCTTCCTGTTCTCTCCCGAGTCCCCCATTCTCTCGGGGTAGAATACCTGGCCAATCTTCCTATTCTCAGACTCACCTTTCTCCCTGTGCAGGCAGCTCTCTACTCAAATAAACCAATAAGCAATATCCAAGCGTGTCAGTGAGAGCTCTTGGCAATTTCCACCGAGAAGCTCATTAGGCTGGTATTAAGTGCTTGTAGAAGGGGGGTTCCTGGAGACTGCAGCAAGAACATTCCTTACAAATGCCACCCCGACAGGACCTGGAAGGGGCGCTGGTGGCCTGTGGACCACAGGGCTGCTAAATGACTGTGCCTCCTGGGATGGGAACCATCTGGCCGGGTTAGCCTTTTCAAAGCACAAGGTGCCCCCAGGATATGAATCAGAACAGGGCAGAACAGAGCAACAAGCTGCTGGACTGTCCAGTCGGGAACTCTCGGGACAAGTGGAGTAACAGGAGATTACAAACCAAGTGCTTGACAGCTGCTCCCGAGAGTCTGTCTGCTCACTCACATGGTTAACAACGTCTGAATCACTAAGCCACAGCCAAGAGAACTCCCCTAACCCTACCCTCCCTGACCTCGGCTTTCCTGCGCAGACCTGTTGTTGGTCCTGCTTTGGCCTCCCCTATTTGCGGACCAGGACAGCTGTGCTGTGCAGGCAATACAAATGGCCCCCAGGGGCCTCTGCATTCCTGAAAACTAGTCACCACCTAGGCCAGGTGCTCCGGATATAACCCATCGCCACTCCCACCCATTCTCTCTCCCTGCCTCAGTTTCTCTCCCCTTCCCTGCTCTCTCTGACTCTCTCTCTCAGCCCTCCCCCCTGCACCATCTTCTTCTTTCTCTTTTCCTACGCTCTCCCACTGTCTCTTTTTCACTCTTTTCTCTTTACCCTCATGGCCCACTCAGGCCCTGATAAATCTCTTCTGAGTGCGTGGCATTTTTAAAAAATAAATCCTAACAGTGACTGTGATTCTGAAACACATACTTGGTTTTGTGAGATGGCTAAGTTCACTCGTAACTTGCTAGTATTCACAATCACCATGGAAACAAATCCATTCCCCCCTCCCCCTGCCCTTCCC